>JABCMI010000003.1:2605000-3805000 GCA_026261945.1 Hirschfeldia incana
GGATCTTTATCTTTCTTTTCTTGTTTAATTACTGCAATCGGATCTAAATCACGTTTTAATCGGGTCGTCATTGGTTTAATTAACTAAAACGATTTTGGTTTGTAGGTTTAACCATATAAATTTGATTTTATGGGGCTCTTCAACTTATATGTCGGAGAGATATAAGAAGTTTTCTAAAGTTTCATAGAGAAATAGATTTCGAACTTTTATCTTGTGGACATATAGGATGATGTCATAGTTTAGGAAACATCTGGGAGGATGTGATACTTCTCGTAGAGAAATAGCACGTTTTCCCGTGAAAATATGATTTAATAATAGTTTGCGAAGCTGTACCTTACTACCTTTAACTATTCATGAGATTAATCATTCAATTTTAAGTAAAAAAGATAAAGTTACAGAGTGATTGATGTTTATCTCAAAAACTAGTTTGTCATACGTCAAAAACTTTTAGTGGTGGGGCTTATAAAACCCAATGCGTTTTGTCTAAAGCTAACAAAAGACCAAGTGTAAATTAAAACAGAGCAAATTAAAAAAAAAAATGGCAGGTCATGGATCATCTTGTGGAGCATGCAAGTTCCTAAGGAGGAAATGCAACATGGATTGCGTCTTCTCGCCTTACTTCAGCTACGAGCAAGCCTCATCTCATTTTGCAGCGGTCCACAAAGTCTTCGGCGCAAGTAATGTCTCAAAGCATTTGCTTAGTTTGCCTCTACATCAAAGAAGTGCCGCTGCGATCACTATCTCCTACGAGGCTCTCTCTCGCATGTGTGATCCTGTTTATGGCTGCGTCGCTCACATCTTCGCTCTTCAGCAACAGGTCTCTCAAAACTTTTGAACTATTTTTTTTTTAAGTTCTACGAAAAAGTCTGACCTTGTTAGGGTTTTGGGTTTTAATTAAGGTCATGTCTTTGCAAGAGGAGATCGAGTTTCTCGGGACGCATATGGCGAATTTATCCAACTCTACTCAGAGCAGGTCGCAACCTAACGACATGCCCGAGTTTCTGAATCAGATGACAATGGATACTACGACCGGTTTCATCGACGATACTGTTTCGAACAACGACGTTGGAGGAAACTGCATTGAAGGGTTCTTCACGAACCCGGAGGAAGTGCTCGTGAATCATCCATGGTTTCAGACCATGGATCACTATTACTACGCACCACAACATTAGTCGTGAACCAAAAATGATCAATTATATATTACATATGCCATGGTTTTTTGCCATGAGCCATTATATCTAGGCCACGTTTTCTAGATTGTATGCAATCTGCTAAGGGTTAATTAGATCTTGGAATCCGATTACAATTGGATTATAAAAAATATGCATTTCGCTGATGTCACTCCCTAAGTCAATAGTATGAAATTGGTGTTTCATGTGGGTCTATGTATAATGTTTGTTTAGCATGCATTCCTCAGCAAGTTCTAATTAATGTGATATATCGATTATAAATATTGAATTTTTTCCTTCACTGCTTCTCATGCTGTATTTGTGATTGGAATTCAATCACTATATATATTTATGCTATGATATTCATGATATGGCATTGTTGCTTATGCTATTTTTAAGTTTAACATCTTGTAGGGAGATGATTAAATGCTGAGTATTCTATTGTTACCGGGGCTTGAAATATCTATTTAGGCCCATAAATAACATCAGTGTATCTAAAGTCTAAGCTTCGGCCCAAACGCCTATATATATATTTCATATATTTCCCACAACGAACTCCTCCGTATGTATATTGTTTTTCCTTGGCTATATAATATACCCGCATAGATCTTACCAAAAAATAAAATATACTCGCATATAGAACACTTGCATTACATTTAGATTTAGGATTTAGCACATGTTTGCTGTATATAATAATATGATATATAGTTAATGAATGTAATAATAATACAGTTCGATGTAATGTCTTTTCCAAAAACAGTGGCACGAGAAAAAATACAGGGAGAGAGCAATGTTTTGGTTTTAACCAGAAAATTATGTATGACCTTTTTTGAGACCTAATCCTTTTATAAATATTCACTTATAAAAGTTGCTTTCATGGAAAACAAATATGAAAATGTATGGACGGAAAATATATAATGCAAAAAATACATATACATGTTTCGGCGTGTTATCACAGTTCTTTTTTCTATAATGGTCAGATTTAGTTTTAGAAAACTTATAGTTTTTGCTTTGTTATTAAGTCACTGATCAGTTTGGATACTTAACACTCCAATCTTGTTTTATCTTTTCCTCGCACAGTCTGAAAACCGTGATATTGAGACAAGCTGTAGGTTGAATCTTTGAAATACGAGTGTCATAAAAAATAATCTTAAATTTGAGACGAAGATCACTTTTCATCCGTATAATAATCCCACGATATCATATTTAAAGGTGTCCAGTGTCGTATATTAGCGCGATCACATAATACGTAAATGATAAATTACTTTGATGGTCTACGGTCTTCATCACTTCTACAGCCACACATATCCTACGATGGTGTATGCGTTTTATTCTCTATAAAATAATATTGTTAGCCTATTAGGTGATTGAAAAACATCGACTTAACAACTTATTAATGTTGCAGTCTCGTGGAAAAACTTAGGTTACGTTTGGCATTAAGTTTAGCTAATATCGAATCAAAAGCTCCCCAACTAATTATGACAACATAAAACATTTAACATATATAAAAACACAGAGTGAAGACATAAGAGTAGGCGTGGGCAAAATCTCCATAAATTTTGATTCGATTCGTTATTCGCTCTAATTCGAAAAATCCGGATATCCGTAACTTTACAAATCGAAACAAATACTAAAATTCAATATCCGTCAAAAACGAAGCAAATCACAAATATTAAAATTTTGGGAAGCGAATATCCGATCCGATCCGATAATATATAAGTACATGTATATCTTGATTATATTTAAAGTTCTATATGTATAAAATTATATAATTATTATTTTGACATATGATTTGATAGATTTTATTTACATTATTACTTATATAAAAGTAATACATAAAAGAAAAAAAATATTTTATGATAATTATAATTTTTTCTTAAATTTTGTGTTATTATAATTGTTAACTAAGTTTAATTTTTTTACAAAATATATAGATTTACTAATTCTTTTAATTTTTATCTTATATATCACGTAAAATATATTATACAAAATAAATATGCATTGAAATTTTAAAATTATTTGTATTAATCAAAACATATGAGATATCTGTAAGTATTCGCAAATATCTAATTATTTTCCGGATATTCGTTTTTCCGAATATTTGTATTTCTCTGAAGCAAATCAAATACAAAAATTAAATATCCGTAACATACGAAGCAAATCATAAATACTTTCAAAAACCCAAATATCCGATTCGTGTCAGGCCTAATTAAGAATAACTAAAGGAAAACAGAACTTTCCCTATCAAAGTCTCTCCCTCTTTACTCAGGGACTCGATGTAGCTTTCTCACATTCAATGCTTTAACCATATTATACCCTCACACATATATGATATGTGTATATGCGTCTCTCTATATATTTGAGTACGTGCGTGTAAATTTACATACTTCTCTCCCACACAAAAAAATAGCTCTCTGCTTCTTCTGTTAGAATTATACATATATTTTAGTGTTTGTGCACATGCATCCCTACGCGTGTGTTATGGAGAGAGGAAAATGCTTAATGTCAATGAATCTTAGACCGGTGGTGACGAGAGAAAATTTTGCGGCGGTTGAGGAGTATGGCGGTGGAGGTGGTTGCATCATGTGGCCGCCTAGGTCTTACTCGTGCAGCTTTTGCGGGAGAGAGTTCAAGTCAGCACAAGCACTAGGCGGTCATATGAACGTTCATCGAAGAGACCGAGCTCGTCTTAAACAACAATCTTTATCATCTTCATCAATTGACCAAGCCTCGCCTCTTGATTATGATCATCAACAGCTACAAAAGCAACAAGAAGTTCTTGACGTGGGATCGAAGTTTCCTGTCCAAGAAGATTCAAGAAAGCCCAATGGAACTAAGAGGGATATAAGTGATATTGTTAATAGTAACGTTTTAGAAAGTTCTATGAAAAGATCAGAGCAGTACAATGATGAAGTCAAGACTGATCTATCTATCGGCCTAGTGAATTCTGAGTTCAATCCACGGAAGAAGCAACCAATCAACGGATTTTCGTCGTCCAAGAAGGCAAAGACTGATGTATCAAGTTGGCCAGTGATGTTAGGATTGGTCATTGGAATATCCAAGATCAATAGTCATCACGAGGAGTTGGATCTTGAGCTACGGCTAGGAGCTCATCCGTCAGAGGTCAACTAGCCTAAGTAGTTATAATAATGACAATAATAGTTAGTGTGATTGCCAAAAGAAGTTTAATTGGCTGTAATTTCTAGAGGGGAAAAAGCAGCTTCTGTAGTGTTGGTTTTGATATAGTAAGATTTTATTTTACACTGCGCGAAGACTTAGATACATTAATAGAAGACATTAAAAACAAAATAATAAATTTGATGAATTTGTCTTAATATTCCACGTGAACTTTTTTTTTTGAAAAGAAACTTCTCATACTAGTATTAAGAGAAATTTAGAGACTATACTTTATCAAATTATCATTTTCTTGGGTCACCAGTTATCATATAAGCCTGAGGAAATTAGAAAAACAAGAACTTAATATTAATTGTTTAATCCAGCAAACATTAAAAGAGTATATGTAAAAAAGGAGCTGATATCTGTGTTTTATTGACGGGTTTTGCTTGTATTAAGTAATAAATAACGGAAAAGCAATCAAATTTACTATAAGCTTATAAGGGATGGCCACATGACCTCAAATCTAAGGTAACATTCTTACTTGTATGCATAACAGTAATTGGCACACGGAAGTATAGGATACAGTATAACATCTATAAATTAATAATCTATAAATTAATATCTCCATAAATTAATACAATTTTATAGTTTCAAATTGAGTTTTTGGTTCAATTAATATCTCGATAAATTAATAATTTCTATAAATTAATAAAAAATTTCAGTCCCAACATTATTAATTTATAGAGGTTTCACTGTAGATTGTTTTGACTCTTACTCTTACTTTTACTTTTTTACATGTTTGAAAATAGTACGAATTTGGAAACATAATTTTCTACTAGTTGGCTTTGTAATTATGGAAATCAATAGTACCGTAAAAATATTATATAAATTAATCAAACTACTCATGAGACAAATACTGAAGATCAAGGTTTGATCTTCAAATATCTATCAACATAAATCTAGTGTTAAAAAAAGAGAGACAAATACTGAACAGTGATAAATTTTGTTTATTTTCCGAATTTCTCTTGGTAACAGGGAAATGCTCTATCAAAGTATTTATGATCGAATTAAAAAGATATGCACTGAACATATGAGGGAACAGGGAAATGCTCTATCAAAGTATTTGATTCACACTTCACATCAACTTTGCAGATCTGAACATATTAACACACACTGTTTGTAAACATATACTTAGATTTGTAACCTGTAACTGTGAGAAGGGTAAAAACTGATTGATCGGAGTGAAAGTGGTCTTTTCACATTTACAGCTCCTATTATAAACATATACCAACGTTTGTATATTGTCCTTTAACCTTTTTCGTCTGTTTGTTCAGAGACTATTTGATAAAGTTTTAGTGTTAGTGGATCAAATATTACAAAATTTAACATCAGATGCAAAGAACCCAAGAAACTTGGATGCTTGGATTTTTCAGTCAATGCTTGGATTTTCAGTTAAACTTCTAACTAATAAAAATTCAAATTTGTGTAAACTAGAATTAAATGAATTAATTAAATTGATTTATTACTAATTGAAACTAGTTTCACTTACCATAAATTAAATCACCTATTAATCTGTTTCTTTTTGTAAGCTAAACCTTCTGAGCCCAACAAAAATTTATATATTTTGGGTTACTATAATCTAAGTTTTGCAGCTCAACAATACCTAATCTCACTCTAAGAAAACCTTCTTAGCTATAAATGTAATAAAACACACTGAAAATTAAATTGATGATATAACCTTATGGTATACAGAGTGTAGCCTCTTGACTCTGTGGACGTTGCAATTGCCGAGTTTTAGAGAACACAAAATCTACAAACAAAATTAAAGAAAACAGAAAAAGAGAAAAAGAAATAATGAAACCGATGGTTATTAAACAAAAACATGGTTTTAAATGGGAGAGGCAACGAATTTCAACGTTGCTTAAAAGAGGAAACCTCGTGAAATATGGCTTCTGACTTAGTATTACAAAACATCGACACAAAGCTGAATAAAGAAACAGAGAATTAGAAAAAAATAAAGACCTGCTCTGCAACCGCAGCTGAGGAGAACCGAGAACGTAACCCATTGTTTTTCAAAAATGTAAAAGGAATATAAATAAGCTGAATAAAGAGAATTTATGTCGTAACTTGTAACCACCAGCTGTGACATCCTTTCTTCTTTTGGAAATTCTGCTTCTGATTATTCAGTGTGCTCTTCTCATTCTCATTCTCATTCTCATTCTCAATTCTATTTATTTTTCTTAACTCTTTTTCTTTATTTCCTCTCGCTTTATTTTCCTTGAGTTTGAGTTGAGGATAGCTAATGTCGAAAAGATGACTGAACGGAAACACGAGTATATTATATACGTATTAGATCTAAAAAGACTTAATACACAATCTTAAAGAAAAAGATGATACTTACATATTATAATCTACATTTTAGAATCTATATATCAATGGCTGTTCAAAAAGAAAAAGAATCTATATATATATATCAATAGTTACTTACTTATTTTAAGAAGCTAGTATGAATATGGTACCTCAAAGTTATTTTAGTGTATGTGCATGCAACACCTATATACACAAACAAGTAAAGCAAAGAACGCTATATCCTCTGTTGTCTAGCTTTCCCTTTTGAGAAATCTAACTCGAAGTTGCACTATCCGTTATTCATCACACATCTATTGTTAAGTGGTCTTATTGAAAGTGAAATGTTTGGGAACATAGGGGTGGCAAATAGGTGACTTCTTTAGTGTAAAAGAAGATAAGAGAGATCGGTTTTAAAGGAGAGCTCAGAATGCACATGCTCATGCTTGCCCTATCATTATTCATCAAAATTTATTTCTCTGGATGGTTCTTTTATTATGTTTCGTCCATTAGAGTTCCTAATTTGGTAGCCTCTTCTCTATCTCTTGTTTCAATGTACTTTCCTTTTTTGGCTCTTTGTCCTGCTTCACATGCACCTTCACAAACCGTGTGCATGTAGATGCATCCAAAGTCAAATGAGGATACTCCCCATTTTTCATTTATTTTTATTTATTATTTACCCTACGTTCTTGTCCAGTGATGAGATTAAGGTCTTCGTTGACCAATCCAAACTCAGAGCAACCGCATTGGTTGGACTTTTTGGAAGTCCTTAGTATATTTAATTAATATTGGTAGTTTAGGATTTTTGCTTAGGACTTTTATGAAAAATATGAATATTGGTAGGACTTGATGAGTGGTCCTTAGGTGAAAATTTTTATTTTAAAATTAAAAGCTAATAAATAAAAGATAATTGAAACAACAACAATTTTATTATTAAAAACATTTTATTACATTAAAAAGAAATATAGAAATAAAAACAAACACACAATTTATTTTATTCAATAAAAATAAATTATAAAATTACATAAAATTTGGAAGATGTCCAAATTTAGCCCATATATTTTCAATCAAATCTTCTTTTAATTGTTGATGAGTATGTGGATCCCGAACTTCTTTTCGACGACCAGAAATGTTGTCTGGTTTTTTAGACCTCTTAACGGAAAATGTTTCATCTTGAAATTCCTCAACAGTACCTGCATCTCGTTCATCTTGGACTATCATATTATGGAGTATGATACATGCTTTCATAATGTTACCAATTTTTTCTTTACTCCATAACTTACAAGGATTTTTGACAACGACAAATCTAGCTTGGAGAACTCCGAAAGCACGCTCAACATCTTTTCGAACTGATTCTTGTTTCTTAGAAAACAGTGTATGCTTTTCAGTTTGTGGGAGTCGGATGGATTTAATAAATGTTGCCCAATTTGGATAAATACCATCTGCTAGATAGTATGCCAAATTGTACTCCGTCCCGTTGACATAGAAGTTAACTTGGGGAGCTTTTCCATGAATAATATCATCAAAAACAGGTGAACGATCAAGAATATTAAGATCATTCATAGTACCTGGAGCTCCAAAAAAAGCGTGCCATATCCAGAGGTCTTTTGAAGCCACCGCCTCCAACACAATAGTTGGTTTTCCGGTTCCTCGTGAATACATTCCTTTCCAAGCGTTCGGGCAATTCTTCCACTCCCAGTGCATACAGTCGATGCTTCCAACCATCCCGGGAAAGCCACGTTCTTCACCAATATGGAGTAGTCTTTGCAGATCTTCTGGTGTGGGCTGTCTAAGGTATTCATCGCCGAACAAGTGGATAATCCCGGCGGTAAACTCGTCCACACATAGTCGAGTAGTTGATTCACCTAGACGTAAATATTCGTCAACTGCATCAGCCGGACCACCATACGCCAATCGACGAATTGCTGCCGTACATTTCTGGAGCGCAGAGAGACTTGGCCGTCCGGTTGCATCTTCTGATTCATGAAAATACTCTACTTCATTACAGAGACGATGCGTAATATACAAGAACAAGTGTTGATTCATTCGAAACCGACGACGGAACAGATAGTGCGGATAAGTTGGATCGTCGCTAAAATAATCATTCCACAGTTTCTTGTGGCCTTCTTCTCGATTTCTTTCGATGAAAATACGTGTTTTTCTCTCGTTAGGTTCTGGAAAAGGATCGTAGCTCTCAAAAAATTCTTCAAAAGGGGCTTCAAATTCTGAATCCTCATCGTAACGATAATGATAATGGGAAGATGACGCCATTAGAAGTAAGACGTGAGAAGCAAAGAGGGAATTGGGGGAAGATGAAACTTTTTTTTTAGAAGAATAGAGGGATTTTTTTGTATTTGTAAACACACCACACTTCACATATTTATATTGAATCTGGTTCGAGTAAATGTGATACCCGTGACAAATCATGTTCTCGTGACAAATCACTTCACACTTCACATGTTTATGCAGTACCCGTGACATTTCTTCTTCACAAAAGCATGTGACTTATGGTTACAAATTTATCAAACGTGAGTGAAACCAAATGAGTTAACTTCATACAAAAGCAATGTTTTAAGTTATTACACCTTCATACAACAAGAGCTACCTGTTTTTAAGTTTACCTAATAATTTCATACAACAATAACACATACCAGAAGCACAACAACCATAACAAAAGTACCTAAAAAAAGAGTGCGATGCCACATATCACAAGCACAACAACCATAACACCTAGAACAAGTTCAAAGCCATTCCCAAATCTACCATATTTGTTAGCTGCGTGACACACCATTTTCTCAAGCCTAACCAACTTGGCATCCAACTCCTTTTGTATCTCCGTAACCTGGTTCATTTGCGTGTCATAGTCACAGACATAGGATAGAGAATCAACCTTATCCGAGAGCTGCTCACAGTGTCTCTTGACGGCATTGATCTCCTCGGTAGCAGCCACATCCCACCATTTATGGACATGGCAGTCCCCGTCGTCGATGTTCCTACATGTATAGTACCGTCTCCCAGGATGAATTCTTGTGTACGAAGTCTCCACATGTGGTTGGCCACCACAGTAGCATTCTCTCGGGAAGCCGAACTCAACTTCTGGTTGCGGAGGATACAGAACTTGTTGCTGAGGTGGATACTGACGTCGTGCTGTTTCAATCTCCTTCTGGTCGAGCTGTATATTAAACTCGGTTTCATTGAAGAAACTGTGGCTTGAGTCATCGTCTGAGACGTGACCAATGCTTGATGGTTGCGTATAGCTGATCGGTGATCCCATTAAACCTGCAGAGAAAACCACAACCTGCATAAACAGAGAGCATTGAGATAATTGAATAAGGAGAAGTAATTGAAAACAACAACGAAGCATAGAAATTTTTATTTCATTAAAAAGGAAAGCAAGTACACAGTAGACAACGAAGTTAGAACATCAAATTCAAAGAAAACAATCAAGTTCAAACATAACATTGAACATTAGAAATACAGTTCCAACAATTTATCCTTCACAACTTCTTCTTTCTCAGTTAATGGCTCCTTCTTAGCAAGGAGAGTGTCAAGAATTGCAAGTTTTGATAGCTTCTCTTTCATCACTAAATCATCTTTCCTCAGCTCCAACACGGTCTTATACTCCTCCAACGACTTTCCTTTAGCTTGGCCTCTGCTAGCTTTTGCAGCCTTCACACCTTCTGGACGCATCTCAGTTTATCGACAAAAAATGGAAGATGTCGATTTGAGAGTCGCCGTCGAGAGAGAATAGGGAAAGAAGAGAAAGGAGAGATGTGAGACGAGAGAGGGGGTCACCCTACACGGTTTCCATTTTCCAATCAAGCAAAGACACCTGTCCACAAAGACCTCTCTGAAAATATGTTAATTTGGGACTTTCGTGGGCAATCCTTAACAAATCTTTTCTTTTATCATTTCTTTTGGACCGAAAATTGCTTGGGACTTCCACTTAGGACACCGATGCGGTTGGCCTCATGTGTACGTCTTTGTGCAATTGTGCATTTCCATGGAAGGCTATAACGGGCTTAATGGGCACTGAGTATAAGAATGGGCCTTTCGTGAGTGTAGGCCCAATAGATACATCCGCATCGGAAAGAGCCAACTGTTTCTCTCTCACAAGTCACAAACGGGCAGTGAGTGAGAGATTCCTGGAGGAGAGTGGTTGAGAGACAATGGAGAGTGGTGACAAAAGATGGTCCCTCGCCGGAAAAACCGCTCTAGTAACCGGCGGTACCCGTGGAATCGGGTTAGCATCTCCTCTTCTTTTGATTCGATTCAATTCTCTCGCTATATATTCAAAACATGTTGTACTACTCTTTCAGGCGAGCAGTAGTTGAGGAGCTAGCAAGATTCGGTGCAAGAGTTCATACTTGTTCGAGGAATCAAGAAGAGCTTAAAGCATGTTTGGATGATTGGAAGTCCAACGGTTTAGAGGTATCTGGTTCAGTCTGTGATGCTTCCGACAGGGATCAGAGGGATAAGTTGATGCATCAAGTTTCCTCCGCGTTTAGCGGCAAGCTCAACATTCTTGTAAGTTTCTTTTCGTTCTCCTCCTGCAAATTGCTTACGCATATATGATCTTCGAACAAATCTATATCTTGAACTGGTTTAGACGTTGTGGTTTTGCTTTGAATCATTGGTACATAAGAAGCCTTTTGTGTCGTTTCAGTAAATGTAAAATGTAAAGTCTATAGCTCTTTATTTTTGTTGGACCATATATATAGTGATGGTTCACAATATGTTAGGTGTTCCAATAATTTATCTTCTCCCACGTGAAAAAAAATTAACAATTTGTTTTATTTGTATTCAGATAAATAATGTTGGAATGAATAAAAGGAAACCAACAGTGGAGTACACGAGTGAGGGTTATGCGAAAATCATGTCGACCAACCTGGAATCCGCTTTCCATTTTTCCCAAATTGCACATCCTCTTCTGAAAGCATCTGGTGTCGGAAGCATTGTGTTCGTCTCCTCTGTATCTGGCCTGGTGGGTGTTAGTAATGGCTCTGTCTATGGTGCAACAAAAGGTGAGTCCATTGTTTTTTTTCACTATTTACATAAACCCAAAAACCGAAGGAGGGTCAAAAGCAAAATGGTTTTTTTCTTTTTTTCTTTCTCAGGAGGACTTAATCAGCTTACAAGGAATCTAGCTTGTGAGTGGGCATGCGACAACATCAGAACCAACTCCGTCGCGCCCTGGTACATCAAGACCCCACTTGTTGAACCGGTATCTCTCCACTCTAACCTCAAAATAATAGAACACTTGTTTCATTTAAATAAATTGAATTCCAAAAAGGTGTTGTTATGCTCTTTATGCAGCTACTTGAGAAGAAAGATTATGTGGACGCTGTTGTTGACCGGACCCCACTTGGACGCGTTGGAGAACCAGAGGAAGTTGCGTCGCTGGTTGCTTTCCTCTGCCTTCCCGCAGCCTCTTACATCACCGGACAGGTCATTACCGTTGACGGAGGATTCACAGTCAACGGTTTCAGTTAATGTAACCACACAACCTCTCATCATCGCCACTTTACTAATAAAGCAAGAACCTGTTCGTGAGTTTCTTTTATTTTTTGTTCACCTTGACTTCTTTAAACATGTAGTAACATTCTCGCATTTTTATTTTTCAACTTTTGTTCAGTGCCTAAGGTCGTGTCTTCGTTTCGTATTAAGACCAGTCCAAGTGTCCGTGTACAAATAACGTTATTGAATTTGAAGGTAGATATAACGGGGAGAAGTGGGCCCTATGTACATAAACGGGCCCAGTAGGAACGGAGCATCCTCGTAGGAGAGTTGACCAAAAACTTCGCTCTCACATCCGCACAGTGAGATTGGTTGACTTGAGACAATGGAGAGTGACAAAAGATGGTCCCTCGCCGGAAAAACCGCTCTAGTAACCGGCGGTACTCGTGGAATCGGGTTAGCATTGTTTTGGTGTTGAAATCTCATAACAAACATTTGAATCAAGCTTATGGTAGAATATGATTGAATGAGTATATTTCATTCATTAATATCTATGATGTACTACTTACTACTCTTTCAGGCGAGCAATCGTTGAGGAACTAGCAAGATTCGGTGCAAGAGTTCATACTTGTTCGAGGAACCAGGAAGAGCTAAAAGCATGTTTGGATGATTGGAAATCCAACGGTTTAGATCAGGTATTTGGTTCAGTCTGTGATGTTTCGGATAGAGAGCAGAGGGAGAAGTTAATCCAGCAAGTTTCGTCTGCTTTTAGCGGCAAGCTCAATATCCTTGTAAGTTGTTTATTGTAGTGATGTCTTGTTGATGAACATTACTGGCACGAGTTATGGGGTTTAATCTTCGTCTTTTTTTGTATTCAGATAAACAATGTTGGAACGAGTATAAGGAAACAAACACTTGAGTACACGAGTGAGGATTATGCGAAAATGATGTCGACCAACTTGGAATCCGCTTTTCACTTTTCCCAGATTGCACATCCTCTTCTGAAAGCATCTGGGGTCGGAAGCATTGTGTTCATCTCTTCTGTAGCTGGCCTGGTGCGTGTTAGTAGTGGATCTGTCTATGGTGCAACGAAAGGTGAGTGGAATGCTTTTTTTTAGATAAACAAAAGAAAAATAAAGAAGGGTCAGAAGCAGATATAATATTTGCGGTTGTATTTATCTCTCAGGAGGACTTAATCAGCTTACAAGAAGTCTAGCTTGTGAGTGGGCAGGCGACAACATAAGAGCCAACTCCGTAGCACCATGGTACATTAAGACCTCACTTGTGGAACCGGTAATCTCTCCACTATACCCTCATATAATGGAACGTTAATTGTTTCACTTAGATTGATAAACTGAGACTGTCATGACATTGTTTGTGAAGCTACTTGAGAAGAAAGATTTTGTGGACGCTGTTGTTGACCGGACCCCACTTGGGCGACTTGGAGAGCCAGAGGAAGTCGCGTCGCTGGTTGCTTTCCTCTGCCTTCCCGCTGCCTCTTACATCACCGGACAGGTCATATCCGTTGACGGAGGATTCACTGTCAACGGTTTCAATTACGTTATGTAATTCACATCCTCTCATCGCAACTTTTATCAATAAACCAAGAACCTGTTCGCAAGGTTTTTCTTTATCCTTTGGTCTTGTTTGTTTCATGTTTTTAAACCTGTAACACATTGGTTTTTCTACTTTTGTTTAACGCCTCCACTAAACTACACATTGATTAAAGGAACCCTAAGAGTTAAAAGCTCATCCCTTGTATTTGAACTATGATAATGCCTGTCAATGTCTTTTTCCTTTACTCTTCCTCCTCTTCTTCTTAGTAGGATGCTTATCGACATATGACTCGACCTTCTTTTCGAACTTCTTTTCACATAAGAGGACTCTGTAACTTGCGTGAGGCCCTTCAGCAGTTTCACGTAAGGTTGTGTGCCACCTCATTGCGTTTCCAATCTCTTGAAGCTCACTCATCACGTCGATAGTGTCCCTTATGTATACACGTCCTCCAGGTCTCAATATGCGGTCCATCTCTAGCATGATTGTTGTCATGTTGCACCTGAACAAGACCACCACGAAAAGTTTCTTTCACTAATACTCCAAAATGGGAGAGGGGTACGCATTTTATCTTAGTTGAGAAAACAATGTGCCCCTTACCTTTTTCTTTCGATGGAAAATAGTCCTGCAGCGTGCAGCAAATCGTAGGTTCTTGGGTAAGTATCGAATGGTTCACACCTGAAACACAAATAAGCATTTTTTTTCTAAGCAGTTCGATTGAACAATACATAAACGCTCCACAGATATTTTATACAATGCATTTGTGTGATCTAGGGCCTCAAAAGGATTTAAACCAAAGGAAAAAAACTGACAACAATCAAAGATCATGGCATGGGGGCAACGATCCTATAAGTTTAATACAGTTGAAGAGTTTTTGAGTAAGGAATCTTTTTGTACCAATCGTGCATTACTCCTAGTAGTCCACGGTCGTATATAACAGGCAATGTATTTGGTCCACTGACCGGAACAACATTGAGAACCCAGCAATCAACCTTTAGCTCAGCTAATGCAGCCGCAAATCTGCCAAGCAAACACAGCAATATATAAAGCAACCAGTTCGATTTCAAATGGAATGATAGAGCACTGCGGGAAGAGATTTGTACCCGCCAAACCCAGCTCTCATGTCCATGACATTTCTCAGTCCTATCTGCTTCCAATGTAAGGCATTAACATAGTTTGATATTATTTCTTTCCAGTATTTATATTCAGCTACGAAGAGCTCTTTTCGGGCTATGTAAGAATCAATTTGTATTGTCTGTAGCCTATCCGGTGGGGTCTGTAAACGGGATGGCCAAGGAGCAGGATTTGCTCCGTATCCATTATCTTCAATCCTAGTGATGCATGCCTTTAGATCTACGTACCTATAACATAATCACAGATGAGATCTTAGAATCAGTGAAAGTGACATATCCTCAGGAACAAAAAAAATGCTGTCTCGAACAAAGTTTGGCCTAAGGAACATAAGCTAATTGTCAAAGATTGGGAATCATTTAGGAACGAAAAATGCGGGAAAATAATGTACGCAAAACATACCAAACACTATCTGGGTCATCCTCAGGGTTGCACAAAGGAGGCATGATTCCAGCATCACGACTTAGATAACAAGTGTTATTTGTGGGCTTCTGCCATATAGCTATATATCCTTCCTTCTTCACAAGAACCCAGCAAAGCCTAGTAGTAAGGTTAAGCATCTCTGGAAAAGCAAAAAGTAATATCAATCTTACTAAATCACAAACATGCAGAGTCTTAAAAAAGAAACTATGAATATATCCCTGCAGACGAAAAGGAACTAGCTACAGATGCAAATTTGATAGACACCAAATCAAATCAGAACTATAGCAAACTGAAGACCATGAGCATAGCAATCATTTCGGCAGTGTAATAGTTCTAAGCGATTCTTCCCGAGATAATTCAAGACTTTGTCAGGCAATAAAGCTTCGGTTATGATGCCTTAATAACCAAATATCGGAGATAAAGCTGCATGGATGATACCTTCCCACTGTTCTTCCAAGGCCTTCTCATGCTTATATACAGGTTGTGCAGCCCAAACAAAATATCCTCCCGCACGAAGCATCCTATTGACTTCCAAGAGCAAGATTCCATCTTCATACAAAAGAAAACGACAATACAAGAGCATCTGTCAGTAGAAGCTCAGAATCACTAGTTTCTAAGTAAGAATTTGTTTCAGTCAGCTGATACGTAAAATGGTGGACAAAACATACCATCACGAGTCCAGTTGATTCGACATCTGGAACAATGAACCAAATCAAAAGCTTGGCTTGGGTACATCAATCTCCGTGTGGTGAATGCCGCCACCATCGCAGGAACACCACGGTCAAGAGCAAACTGTATCTGATTCTCATGAACATCTTTCGGAGCTATAGACATAGTCAAGACATCTCGCGACATCAAGTAAGCACCAAAACTCGCCACGCCGCATCCAACGTCAAGCACAACTCGTGTATGGTTACCAAAACTAATATCAGGAATCATCTACATATATAAAACCAAACAATGAAACTATATTTTCAAACTGATTCTCATAATAAAAAAAAAAGCAAATAACCTGAGAGATCTGATCCAAGTACTGATCAGCCCCGTGTATAAACTGAGTACCACCACCAGGAAACTTGAACTTGTCATTCTCTTTGAGGATCCAGTTCTGGCCGCCTTTGTCTTCAACAAGCCGAGTATGTGGAACATTGTCAAACCACACCTATAAACAACACATCAGAAGCTTCCTTTTATATACATTCTCAGCAGAGATCAATCACAGTACCTCGTCGCGGCTTAACGGCCACTGGATCGGAATACGGTATCCGTTGGGAACCGGAACGGTGCAATTCAATCCGGATCCTTCCTTGGGGCAATGCCGTTCGAATCGCTCTCCACGCGCCGTCGATTTGAGCGCGTCTGCGTTATCTAAACAAGGAATGTAATCCGTCATAACCTCCGAACAAACGTCGATCTTCCCCACGCTAGCTCTGGCAATGGTAGTAGGCTCGTCGGCGCTACTCTCGGATTCCGTCTGATTCCCCGCCGCCTCCGCCGTCTCGACGTCGTAATCGCCGATCTGGAACTCGTCGGACATAGTTCCGTTCTCATCGACGATCCCAAACACCTGGAGATCTACAGTGCTCGGCGGAGGCGGTGGTGTGAGAGGCGGAGGAGGCGAAACCGGCGGGATCGGGTGAGTCTTGTGGATCAAATCGGAGACGTTGTAGTTTTTGCCGAAATCAGGAGAGAGAGCGACGATGGGGGATCGAGATGGCTCCGAGGAGAAGAATACGAGGCGGCGGAAGCCATCATCGGACCAGTGCTTGCCGAGGAAGAAGCAAGCGACGGAGATCAAAAGGGAGACGGAGATCTTGAAGAAAGTAGAGCTTCTGAGGAGATTGCTTCCGACGAAGAGCTTCTTCATCTATCTTCCCGTTCTCACATGCATAATACTAATTTTGGCACTCTGTAAGTGAACCAGTGACGAAGGCTTAACCACTTTCACTTTAGAGGGTATTTGTGTAAATTGGCTTCTCAGATTGTATCGATTTAAATTATAAATAATATTGCTGTAACATAAAAGAAAAATATAAATAATATATTAATCAGATGCTAATGACGATTCAACGTCTTTATTTAGCATCAATGTCAAACACGAGTTTTAATAACACACTTTCTCTCCTATACATTGCGCAATCTTAGACCAACTCCAACGCGGATAACATACGAATCCTTACCTATATTTCTTAGTGAAAAGGGTTGAAAATAATAGTATTATATTTGGCAAAGCTTAGGATCAATCCTTGGCAAAGGATTGATCCTTGATGACGTGGCAAGCCTTCTCCCAACTCTCTCCTTTTTTTTTCCTTCGCATCTTCAAATCAGTTTCGGTGTACTCTCGCTGTCAACTCTTGGCGTGATCTAGCAATCGACTTTGATGTTCTTGTGAGGTAGTAATTGAGAGAGACTAGAGATGAAGAAGTTTCGGAGCTAGATTTTGTTCTTCCTTGCTTGTAGCCTCACCCTCTCAACGACGATCTTTGCTTTCCGTCTGAGTTGAAGTCAACAAACCAAGCGAATCTCAGGTCACCATCTACCTCTATTCACTCATTGAATTGATTGCTTGCGTTTTCCCCTATTGTTACTTGGATTAAGCAGTAGCGAGCTGGAGCTGTGTGTTCCATCACTTAGATTGCGAATCGGATTAGAACTAGGGTTTTTGTAATTGAATTGAATCTTGGAATAATGTAAATCTCAGAATGCGTTATAGATTTGTAAATTATTGATATGGCTGAGGTTCTCTAGTTAATGTCACAAATTATCTTCTCTGCTCTTGTTTTTGACAAAAATACGGTGAAAGAAAAACAAAATTCTACAGTCAAAAAGGTGGAGCTCCATAAATATATAACACAATACATTACGAGAGAGACCATTTCTCATTGTCTTGTGTTTGAATCTCCGTCCCTTTCCTTTTTTTGTTGTTGTTGCTCCTCGTGAGGTTCGGTGGTGAATCTAAGACAATGGCGTCCGCCAAGCTCCTGGCTTTGTTACTTCTCGCCTTGGTTTTCACCACCACCATCTTCGCCTTGGTTACTTCTCGACGGCTCTTCTAAGATCCAACTGGATCAGCTTAACGCCAAGATCCGTGCTCTAGGTTAGTTAACGAGCTGCATTCTTTAGACTCTTTCCTCCAATAGGGTGATTGCAAGTTTTGATTTTGATGATGGACGCTGATAGATATACGGTTGAGCTTGTTTGATGTTATTTATGTTTGTTAAGACATTGATTTTTGGATTGGTTTCAGATGTGCATCGTATTAGTTTCTCTTCAATATTGAATTGCTTGCTCATGGTTTTGTGGCATTGTTTATTTTGTGAATGCAAGACATTGATTGGTTAATGAGCTTTGTTTATGTGTTTTGTGTTTTCTATTGTTGTGAAGAAATCCAAATCGATGAGAAAACACGTGAAGTTAAGGGCAAAGAGGAGATAGTAGCAGAGAAGGAGAAGCTTCTCCAACTGAAGGAAGACAAGATTGCTTCTTTGCAAACCAAAGTCTCATCACCCCAGACAAGGTTCTTTTAAAATGTGTTAATAATCAGGAAATCTTAGTTTGAAAAAGATTGAGAAATCTTCCACACACATTTTATCATACACATTTGATCAAATTACATGTTGTAAAATTTATTTTTTTTTCTTCCTAAGGATTCCAAATTGGAGAACACTATTGGACACTATATTTTGATTAGAATCCTTAACTATTTAAAAAGAAAGAAAAAATAATTTAATAAACCTAAGGACTCCAATGGTGATAACACCATTGGAGATGCTCTTATATTCTTAGCAACGAATACAAGAGAAAGCTGAAACTAACAAGGCCTAAGAGGGGCCCTGAGGAAGAGGTTATTTTAACGATGAATCTAACTGGGCCTAGGAGTGGCCCATTCAACCCTGAGGATGAGGTTATCATAACCATACCCGTTGAGCATGTTGATAGCTCGCTGTGCATCTTCCCTGCTTACGAAATTGACAAACCCAAATCCTCTGCTCATGCTTGTATTCTTGTCACGGGCCACATATGCACGGGTTACAGCGCCGAACGGATGGAACAGCTCCATCAAATCCTCTTGACAGGTGTCTTCAGACAAGTTAGTCACACGTACAGAGTTCTCGTCGTTCCTCCTTAATCTGTCTGCACCTGATCTCATGCTTGGTGGAACATAAGCTTCCGAAGTGGATGTAGAAGCTTCCGAAGTCGGAGGGGTTTCCATTAACGACAAGAGATCCCTCTGAGGGCATCGTGCTGTCCAGTGGTCACCTCTCATACGGCATACCCTGCAGACCATGAGGACCCCACCCTCCTGAGACATCGAATCTCCTGATGTCGTTGCTTCTTCCGCTTGATTACCTGAAAAATATACAAAGAACAAAGATCACGAATTTAATTAAAAAAAGAGCTATACTCAAATGTATTTCTAGCTAGAAGAATCAAAAATGTAGTTGGCAGCTAGGTAATGAAAGCAGGAATCTACTTTCGTGCAATAAGACACCAACAAAAACATCTGGGTGGGCATTACGGCCACCCGCTTATAGAAGAACGCGGCTGACTAACGTGCCCATCCATAGCATCAACAAACACTAAGAAAGAGTTTAAAAAAAGAGAGCTTGTGTGTACAGTTAACAGCCAAGAAAGGAGAACATCAATTTTTGCTCACATTCAGACAGGCTACCAACAAGATAGTGATGTTGGTGACATACTGACCAATCACAGAAATAAGCAGCCATACGGCTAATATGTGATCGGCTAATTGGTCACCTCAGGTGAAATATTAATGGAAATTAAAGTAAAAACATGTAGTTAATGATCCATAACCAAAACAGGGTTTAATCTTGCTCTAGTGTTGAAACGAACCACCAACGGCATTGCTATAGGTGAGCTCACTGACCATTCACACAAACAGAAGCCATAAAGACTAACATGTGATTGGCTAATTAGCCACCAAAAATCATAATAACACCAAACCTTATTAAAACCAAAACGCAAAATGTTTTATCAGATAGTTGAAGATCTTACCGGGAGATCTAAGTCGTTCCAAGTGGATATCCTCTGTTGAACGCACGGTAAGGTGGAGACCAGTAGCGTCCTCACGTGCGGCGTCACCGAACTTGGGCCAGCTCCGTCGCTCTGCGGCTCGTTGGCTGAGCAACTGGACACGTGTCGTCGTCGTGACTTTGATTCTTCTTCCTTCATCGTTGAACCTGTACTCGATCACCTTCTTTATACCGTTCTCGTCTGGTCCGATCACTTGCCTAGGCGGAAGTAGGAAACCAAGGTCGTCATCTTCGCCGATATCTCCCCATCGATAATTGCTAGCTCTTTGCATCGAAGCCATCGCTACTTTCTTCTAGGTTTCGGATTTCTAATTTTACCGCCGCTTAACTTCTATTTAAAGAAAGAAAACTAGGGTTTCAGATTGTGGGAACTGTATGAATGGGCCCAACCGTCACAATAAGGCCCATACATTTTATTTTAACTTTTAACGTCGTCATGTGGCCAACTCTGGTTAAGTCCGGTTTTAGTATGAACGGTTTAAAGATGTTCAATGATTTCAACCAACTAAACCCTAAAGAGAAATCAAAACCCCATCTCTCTCTCAAATTCAAGCTCCGACACATAAACACAAACATGGCGAGTTTGGTCCGTCGCGCAGCCTCGCGGCTTGTCGGAAGCTGCAGCAAACGTCGCTTCTCCGTCAACCCATTTCCGGATCAGTCCTTAGCCGCTCACGGCCGTCTGCGATATCTGACGCCGTGTGTTTCTCGGAACAATCCATTCTCCACATCGGCGAGAAAGAAAGCTTCCTCAACAGATCCCCTTCTCCGAGTGATCGAAGCCGAGATCGGATTCGCCGAGCAAGCCGATGACTACGATCGAGTAAAACCCATTTTCTTCATCTTATTCCGTTTTATGCTAAAAAGGTTATCTTTTTATAATCTCCTCTGTTTTTTTTGCTTTTGTAAAGATTGAAGAAACTCCAAGTGGGTTCCCTTTCAAAATGGAAGATAAGCCAGGATCCAAGGTCGTGACATTGACTAGAGACTACCAAGGAGAGAGTGTTGTAGTGGAAGTACACATGACTAATCTTGTGACAGGTGATAAAGGAGATGACGAAGAGAGTGAAGAAGAGGAAGGGGAAGAAGAAGAACATGAGGATAAGCCAGAGAAGCCTAAGCAATCGAATGTGCCTCTCTTGGTGACTCTCTCCAAGAAGATGGGGCCGAGTTTGGAGTTTAGGTGTACTGCTTTTCCAGACAAGATTGTGATCAAGGACATGTGGGTTACGTTTCCTGATGATCCTTCCAAGGATGAACTTGCTTATGAAGGCCCTTCGTTCCGGTAATAATACTAATCGAGAAAAGTTTTGAGCTTTTGATGTTTATGAGAATCGAAGTAGTGATCTTTGATGGTTTTATTTGTGGCAGGGTTTTGAATGAGAAGTTAAGGAAGGCTTTCCATAGGTATATTGAGATTAGGGGGATAACGCCGGGCATGATCAACTTCTTGCACGAGTATATGATCAACAAGGATAGTAAAGAGCACTTACTGTGGTTGAAAACGCTCAAGAACTTTGTCAAGCCTTGAGGAACAGAAAAAAAAGTAACACTTTTTTTCCAAGTTCTCAGATGCTGTCTTTCAAACTTTGTTCATGAAACACAATTCTGTTTCTGTTTGGATCTTTTTATATGATTAAAAAGAGTATTGTGAAGTCAAATTACTAACACATTCATTCTGATAAGTATGAGCATCATTACGTCTACACTACAATAAGAAGTAACATTATCAAATATGTCCATGTATTTGAAGTTGAAGTGAATCTATTGTTTCTGTATCTGCCATCTTCTAACATAACAGAGAGATGTTCATTTTTTTTTTTGTGCAACAACAGAGAGATGTTCATAAAATTCAGTTTACGAGCAACATAGCTCCTGTCAGATAATAAAAAATTACAAAAAGGCAAAAAAGTGTCTGAGCCCGGGTTCGAACCGGGGACCTCTAGTGTGTGAGACTAGCGTGATAACCGACTACACCACCCAGACGGTTTGTTTGTTATGATTTTTGTATACATTCTATCGTTAAGGAAGCCAATCCTGATGGTCTATCTCCATCAACTTGCCGAAAGTGATTAGACAAAGCAGCGAAGATTGGTGGTGCAATGCACACAACAACAGAATGTTTGCTGTTTCGTTTCTACCTCGTACCACACCGTGCCGTTTAACCTCTGCGTTTCTCTGTCACCTCTCGACTCCCTCTCCTTCACCACGGCTCCACCATCTCCACTACTACCAGCAGCAGCAGCCACACCTTCCGTCTCTCTCTTCTTCTCAGGTTATCATCTCTCTCTCTCTATTCCCCCGAAAATCTCGGAAGATTTTATCGTTTTTAATATCCTCACTTTTCCCCGTTTTCAGATTCGTTCGTTCAGAAAACAGATCGACATGGCAGCTCCAGGTTTGCTTGCTAAGATTAGAACGATATGTATATCGCTACAGTTTATTAGATCGAGCTCACTTTGTGTTTTTTTTTTCGTTTCAGGCGGTTATGGAGTAGTAGTGGTGGAGCAAAAGACGAGCGGAGATTCGTACGAGGAAGCTTTGGCTGCTTTGTCTTCATTGATAACGAAGCGAAGTCGTGCTGATAAAAGCAATAAAGGAGATCGGTTCGAGCTTGTATTTGATTATCTCAAGGTTTCTATCTTTTTTTTCTGCACTAATGTTTTTTTTATTTCACTACTTAATTATTATTAATAAGTTTTTGTGTAATTCCTTTTGCAGCTACTAGATCTGGAAGAAGACATGTTAAAGATGAAAGTAATCCATGTCGCTGGAACTAAAGGCAAGGTAACAACAAGAACAACTTCATTCCTGGAAATGTTGTGTAATATAATAGAACTCAATATAATAATACCAAAAGTGTTTGTTTTTTTTTAGTTGGATGTCTGTTTGAATTCGTGTAAGACTATTTTAGTTCTAGTTACAGTTATGTCGTTATGACTGCTTTGCTAGGTTTTTGCTCTGTGGAGAACTGAGATACTTCAATGGACATTTGATTTGGTCCCCTTTACATGCTAGGGAAAGGCATAATAGCTTTTCATTTGATAGTGTGTCCAGTTTTGCGAAGTGTTCACTTTTGCATATGGTTTGATTGCTATTTGAATCGAACCTTCTTCAATGAACTCTTTTGGTGAAAGTGATTTATTGTTTGCACGGTTGATTAACAGCTAACATTAATTGTTGTCTTTCTTTTTTTTTTTTTGTGGCATGAATGAAGGGATCCACATGTGCCTTTACTGAGTCTATTTTACGAAGCTACGGTTTCCGTACTGGACTCTTCACTTCACCTCACCTCATTGATGTCCGCGAAAGATTTCGCTTAGACGGGTAAGTTTATTTAACGTTATTGCAATAATGTTTTGGAGATAGAGAAAATATACATTTCCCCATTTTTTTCAGAGCCTATTATCTTTTTGTTGATTCAAACATATAAGTTTTGGCATATGTGTTAAGTACTCTGTTTCTGTACTCTGCTTCTATTCTCGAACTATGTTCATAGATCCAAAAGTAGCAAACGAGCCCATGAAGGCTAGAGTTCATATTCTTCTTTACTGAAAAATGCTCATTTTTCGCTTTAGCTGATG
The DNA here is from genome assembly GCA_026261945.1 of Hirschfeldia incana. Classification (NCBI taxonomy): domain Eukaryota; kingdom Viridiplantae; phylum Streptophyta; class Magnoliopsida; order Brassicales; family Brassicaceae; genus Hirschfeldia; species Hirschfeldia incana. Next base: position 2,628,836 of record JABCMI010000003.1, read on the forward strand.
TGTTTTACATTGCTGCAGTGTGGACATTAGCGAGGAGAAATTTTTGGGCTATTTCTGGTGGTGCTTTAACAGGCTTAAGGTGTGTTTTACAAAACAAAGAGAAGATTTCAGTTAGTTGGACCTCTTGTGTTTCTCAATTGTCTAGTAGTTATCATCAGCGTAGATTTTCATTTGAACTATTTTGCTTAAGGGGGTAGCGATGTTGAAGAGCACATTTATAATGCCTCTCCCTATATCCTTCTGGAACCACCTTTGGTGTTGCGTTCTAAGAATTTCATGCTAAGAAATTATAATGGTGTTAGTGTGCATCGATTTAAATGAAGATGCAAATAGCTTTGGTTTATGACTCAAAATGCTTGGTTGTTTGACTATTTGAATGCAGGAGAGAACTAACGAGGAGATACCAATGCCTACATATTTCCGCTTCCTTGCGTTGCTAGCTTTTAAGATCTTTGCTGCAGAAGAGGTTTGATATGCCAATTCTTTACCTGTATTAACCCATTTTTCTTACCCAGGTGCCATGATTGATGTGAAAACATCCTTTTCTCTTTATTTATACTCCTCCTTGCTTCGTTATGCAGGTAGATGCTGCTATATTGGAGGTAGGATTAGGTGGGAAGTTTGATGCCACCAATGCGGTACGTTTAACCTTTTTTTTTATCTAGAGTTTATGTAAGGTTATGGTTCAATAGGACAGGAAACCTTTATAATAATATCTACATAAAACTCCAATTACTGAAATACTGATTACTTTCTTTAAGTAGTCTTTTCTTGTCATTAAATAAGTTCTCATGGGGGATTCACTACTGACTTGTTACAGGTTCAGAAACCTGTGGTATGTGGTATTTCTTCACTTGGATATGACCACATGGAGATTCTAGGTTTGTAACTGGAATCCTCTCAAATCTGCTATGAAGATGTTACCATTGTCCTTATCTTTAGTTATCTCGGCTTTAAACTTTAGATCATAAGATCAATGTTTTCGTTAAAATGAGCAAGCATAGTTTTTACTTTTGTGTTACAATCCTCTCGTTTGATATTTGTATCATGATTTCTTTCTTCTCTATGGGATGCATCACAGGTGATACGCTTGGCAAAATTGCTGGTGAGAAAGCTGGAATTTTCAAGGTGGCTATTAACTCTTGTATATCTAAATTTTAAATGAACCATTCCTGTGTTACAAAAAAAGAAGAACCATTCCTTGTTTTTTAACGTAGTAATAATGCTCTTCATATTTCAGCTTGGAGTGCCAGCTTTCACAGTACCCCAACCTGATGAAGCCATGCGTGTCCTTGAAGAGAAAGCTTCCGAATTAGATGTAACGCCCAATTTCAATTACAGAACCCTATGGTTTATTAAATATGGCAGAAAATATTCATATTAGGTGTGTCATTTCTTTATGATGAAAATTGAGAAATCAATGCATAGAAAGAAGCTTCAACATTCTATTGACAGGTTGTGAAATTAATAGTAGATGTTGTTGAATAAGCTTTTAACATTGTATTGTTAGGTGTCTCTGGAAGTGGTGCAACCACTAACCGCAAGGCAGTTAGATGGTCAGAAACTTGGGCTTGATGGGGAGCACCAATACTTCAATGCTCGTCTAGCAGTCTCGCTTGCCTCTACCTGGCTTCAGCAAATTGGTAAAATTGAAGTTCCCAGTATGACTCAGATGGTATACTTCTCTTTCCCGTCTTTGTTTACTTCTCAGCATCTATCTAGAGGTCTTTTCATCCTATTTTCCACATTGTTCTTTGGGTTATAGAGTATCCTCCCCGAGAAATTCATCAAAGGGTTAGCTACAGCGAGTTTGCAAGGACGAGCACAGGTCGTCCCTGATCAGTTTATTGAATCTCGGACTTCAGGAGATCTAGTGTTTTATCTGGATGGAGCTCACAGTCCAGAGAGCATGGAAGTGTGCGCCAAATGGTTTTCGTCTGCGGTTAAGGGAGACAACCAGTCAGAGAGTTCTAAACATTTGGTTAATGGCTCCTCTCATGGTAAATCGTCAGGAGAAGAAAACTGCCAACAGGTAAGATAACGTGTTTCTTGTTTTGTCTTGGACAGGAGCGAATGGATTAAGAGTGTCTTCTTGAATGTCTATATGTGCTTCTTTGCAGATATTGTTGTTCAATTGTATGTCAGTTCGGGATCCAAATCTGCTGCTTCCACATCTAAGGAACACATGTGCAACCTACGGTAAGTTCTTCAGCCTTGTGTATGTGTAGGTGACTAGAGAGAGCTGACTAATTGTTGATGTGTAGGTGTCAATTTCAAGAAGGCATTGTTTGTACCAAACATGTCTGTGTATCACAAAGTTGGCACAGCAGCGGATTTACCAGAGAATGATCCAAAGGTGGACTTGTCATGGCAGATGACACTCCAGAAAGCGTGGGAAAACCTTGTCCCCAGTGAAAGAGAAGAAGATAGTGGGAAGAGTGAGGTGTTTACTTCACTGCCGATGGCAATAAAATGGTTAAGGGATAGTGTACATGAGAGTAGCTCAGGCACACGTGTCCAGGTATAACCCGGAACCCTTGGTAATTTTGAATATGGATTGGCTCATTGGCTCTAAGGACCCTGTATGTGTGTCTGCGTACAGGTTCTTGTAACTGGTTCGTTACATCTTATAGGCGATGTACTGAGGTTAATCAGAAAATGAAGGTAAAACAAAACACATGTCATCTTTATTCAAATTACACACTAAATCACCGAAGCCACAGGCGGAAGAGGATGGCATCTGTTATGAACTCTTTTATCTTGTATTATTTCGATTTTACTTTTCCACATATAGATTTTCTTTCAAAGGAACGGATTCACCAATGCTAGCTTGATTTATTTCTTTCAAAAATGAAAATCAATTGAACCAGAGTGTCCCAGTTCAGTATCATCCAATTATGTTGAAAATACAAAAAAAAAAAATCAAATGATAAATGTTATTAAAAAATAAAATTTTGTTTCAAAATATGTATGCTTTTAAGTTCTTAATGTAATTTTATTAGTTAATAATGATTACTGAGCTTAGGTCAGTGATGAATGAAATGTGGAGGAACGTTGCAAGAGGGCACTGCAAGGTTCTTTCTGCTTAAATCAGCACCACTCGATAAGCTCCCAAAGCAATATTTCAAGAAAAAGAAAGAAGAATCAGACGAAGAAGAAGACAAGAACTAGGAGGAACTCTGACTAAACCAATTGGAAACTATATTCTGTGTATCTTTTTTGCTATTTTCTTTGAATAAATGTGTTTCATTTAAATGTTTAATCGACTAAGCAGATAAAAAACATACTGAAATGACCAACCTTTGTTTTCAAGCGCCATTTCATATATCACATCACATCAAATTCGAATTTGTTAACTTCAAAAACGAACAAAACGGTCTCCTCTAAAGCGTTTGTCGGAGTTGTTGGTTCTCTTTACGCAACAATTGTAACTCCTTCATTAGCTCCGCCTGGTTCTCCAGAACCGAGCTTAATACCTTCGACATCTCCATCTGTATATACAACAACAACATAATCAGCTTTTAAGTCGATTAAAGCAAGATAAAAAAAAAACTAACTACCTACCTCGTGCATGTGGAACTGTCTGAGGATCTCGATGTGCAGGTTTCTCATGTCGTCATGAACGGAGTTTTGGAATGAATCCAGAGTTCCTTCCAGTGTTCTTTGAAACAGCTGAAGTGTGAAATTGCTGCCACCCACCACTTGCTGCTGTTGATCATTTTGAGATTGTTTCATGTTTCCTCCCTGCTACAGATTTCCACAAGTTACAGATAATCACAAACTAAAAAAGAAGGATTCTGTGAAAACTTTTTACATACATTCATAATGGGAAGAGCTTCTGTAGCAGCCACCATCTCAGGTCTTGGCAACAGATTACTTAAGACTTCCTCTCCTGTTTTCTTTATCTTGGGTGAACCCGTAGAGAGAGAGGTCCCGTCACTGAAGGAAGGAGTGGTTCTGATTCTCTCAGCATACGTAGAAGGGTACCTACGAGTAAAACTTGGTGATAGCCTCAGTGATTCAATGTTACCCGGAACTGCCATGTCCTTTGCTAACAACGGGCTTGAAGGTAAGTTCTCTGAAGCTGAAGAGAAGTCTCTCATCAGTGGGAATTCTGAACTAACGTTCGTCTGTCCAAGGGACAAGGGAAAATCACGAGAGCTAGAGAACATTGATCCAGATGTAGTACTACTACCACTTGTGCTTGAGACCCCGAGACGTGAAGGTGTATGGAGGTGGGTGAATTTATCAGTGGCTAATTGGTTGAACTTATCAGATAATCTATCACCACCCCATGATTCTGGAGGCGTCAAGGCAGAAGAGTCTTCACTTTTGGTTGATGCTGTTGGCGTTGTAGTTCCGAACGGAGAAAAAGCAGGTTTCGTGTCATCCTGCTTAATTGATGGACAAACGTTTCAACCCAATGAAATTATGCAATGTGACGACGTATAAAGATAATAACAGCACAAACCTGTTTCGAAGTAGAGCTTGATTTCGAGTTAAATACCGTGTGTTCCTTGTTGTTTCCATCATCTCTAAATGGAAATCCCTTGCTAGCTGAAGGAAACAACGAAGAGGAAGGCCTTTTGTCATCGATCAAATGATCCTTATTGTTGAATCCTATTTCACAATCAGCCCACTTCTCAACAGATGAAACATCAACGATAGGGGAAAACACGCGCATATCATCGTTGAAACTGTCACTGGCACGAAGTGCATGTAGTCTGCCCAGTGGCGCACTAGGCCTTAGATGAGTTCTGCTTGGTGTTTGTTCTGCCGATGACACGTTCGCCGTGGCAATTCCACGAGAACCTGGTTGTACCAAAGCCGAGGACTGTGAATCTGATGAGGGTGTCGTTGATGGAAGTGGATCCGGAATGATAACTGAATCCTCCGCTGTACCACCAAGAAGAGCCATCTCACCGGTGTAGTTTTTCTCATTCACAATAACTGGTTTTGATGTTTGCCATGATAAACTTGTAACAGCCTGTATTTATAAAGCAAAAGCTTAGTTAGCTTTTGCAGTCCAAAGTTTAAAGCAGAGCCCCCACTGACCCCCATCAAGATAGACATCACTTCACCAAAAGATACTATTGGAGATTTAAAAATCATGAAAAGGATGGTACAGAAGGATAGGAAAAAATCTATAAATAACTAATGGTGATAAGTCGAAAATGTTCAATCCATGGAATTAGAGGTCATTACTCATTAGGTAGGAAGGGCTAGAGAGATTGCACTTAGTTAGAAATGTACTGACCTCTGAACTACTGTAAGCGTGCAGGACAGTGACAGGCTGTGGTTTTCCACGAACGTCGTAAAACACTACTCTACCATTACCGGTTCCAGCTGCCAGAATGTAACCATTATCCCCAAACGCCAAAGATGAGAAAGGTGCCTCATAAGATATGCAGGACGAAGCTTTTCTGGATCCAGAGTCATAAGTGTAAAGCTTTTTGTCCATCCCCACACTAGCAATCATCTGTTGAGGGTAGATTACTTAGTAACCATGCTAAAAAATATATCTCAAAGGAGCATTTGAAAGGCCTATCAAAGGTGAGGGTCCACATGTATACTGGTCAGGATTTGAAATAACATTCATCTGACTCTTTGCATTATGTGCACAAGCATCACTGATTAGGATTCGTTTACCTTTTCGCTTGACGGAGAGAAGCAAACACCCGCAGCTGGGGCAGAATGCTGCTTCCACCATGACATCTGTGTAGATACCAGAAACTAAATGGTAAGTATAACCACATTATTAAGCGTGTCTTCAGCAAAAACAAAACCACTCGTCTACTATATGCTTTTCTAATTCTAATATCTACGAACACAATGCAGACAAAAATTTCATTACTGGATCTAAGAATCCCATCATTAAATATTAGTTCATGAAACTTTAACAGAATAGATAATCTACACATCCTTTTCCACATGAATCGCAATAAGCAGAAAAGCAGACCTTTGGGTTACGACCAGTCGTGTCCCACAGATGCACGGTGCCATCATCACCTGCAGTAAGTAGAAGGTGTCGACTGGACCTTGAATAGTCGAGCACCCTTAATACCTGGTCTTAAAGCAATTCGAAAACACCAATTAGTTTTGATGAGCGAGGTTCTGAAGCTATGGAAGGAAGTAGAAATGTACAAACTGAACAACCTGCCCATGTGGATCTTTGAGTTCGCTAGCCCTTGCTCCAGAAGTAAGGTTGTGAACGATGAGATCGCCACCAATACTGACAGACGCCAAATGCTCGTCTTTGCAATTGAACATCACACCCGTTATTGTACTTGTATGACCCCTCAGCTTCTTAGTACAAAGCTTTTGTTGCAGATCCCATATCTTAACAACTTGACCAGTTCCACCAGAAGCTATGAACCTGGACCCTTTTCTACCGAAGCTAATAGCAGACAAACATTCCTGCATTCATTGTGACACAAGCAAATATCCATAAATAACAACATGAACAATGGATCTGGCAGTTGATCTTAGATAAAATGCAAAGATTTTGAAAGATGGCCGAAAGAATGATGTACTTTATGCTCTCATTTTCTGATTATGTTTAAACTCATGAAGGAGCCTAAATGTGACTACGATAGCAATAAAGTAAACTCTGAAATAAAATCTGAAATAAAATCAAAACGACGACAACGAGCTCAGATGTTGGTTATAATAAGCACACTACTGTTTTCATCCTCATTGGTTCTTAGACTCCACAATACTTGTGAAGAAACTCATCTAGCAAGAACACAGCAATTCTACTAAGAGGAAAAAGAGGCTGTGATTGTTAATGAATAAGACATGCAGCAGAAGGAACACTGGAGTGAATAAAAACTAATGTAGAAAGGGATTAACCTCGGCACTATCAACCGGAACTGTTCCTAGACTAGTCCCATTAATCCCCCACAGGGATATCTTCTTATCATCTCCAGCACTCGCCACCACTAAATCTGCAATCCCATAGAACATAAACCAGAAACAGATTACAGAATCATACATTAACCAGGTCCCTCCATTTGAATCAAATTCAACAAGTTCATTTCATTCAGCAGCTAATGACTAATTACATTCCCAAATCCCTAAAGGTGCACAGCTCAATTTTTGAACAGCAGATCACACAACATTATATCTAAGATTCATTCTACAAAATGCGACTAATTAATTGGAGATTTTACTTACTCGTGTGATTCCACTTGACGGAGTTTACAGCGGAACCAGGCGTCGGAGTGTAGCTCAAGACGCAGGGATCGCCGGAATCAGCGGACACGTCGAACAGCTTAACCGTATCTCCGCCGCTCGCCGCCAGAAGGCGCCACGAAGGCTCCACCAAGTGCGACATCGTCACTGGCTTCGTTTAGACTCACAGTCCCGAGAAAACTCAGAAGGGATATTTTCAGAATCTGAGACAATGCGTGCGGGGGAACTATACCTTTCCTTCCTTCTCGGAGAGAGAAGGGAGACGAACAGTGTTAACAAAAAAAGATGATTATTATTTATTTTAAATTTAAAATTTAAAAATTTGAACACTTTGTGCAATTGATTATGAACTGGGCCCACCGGTCTATAAAAGTAGAGTTTTCGTCCTTTAATTCGTTCTTTCGAGTTTAATGTACTCATTTCAAACCGAAGTTTATATCTTTTGTAACGGCAATCATTAAGGAGTAGCAAAAGCCCATTGTTATGCGAGGCCCAAACTCAAGAACCTAATTAGATGATCACTGAGGACTTGTCATATTGCGGTTTAGTCCTTTAGTGTTGTTTTCTTTTTATTCCGAACTCATAACTTTTGTGTGTATGGGTTTTCCTCTTTTATGATTCTTTAGCCTTTAGAAGGCACTTGACCCCTCCCCACAATATCTAGGAGAGCCAGTTATACCAATGTTTATGTGATAATGGGTGTGATTGGTAGTTGATGTAAGTGCTATACACAGTCACATTTAGTTCTACAACATCAAATTTAGAGCAATCAAACTTTAATTTCTTTTTTAAAACTACATCTTTTGAAATAACCTACAGCTGTATAAGTGTTCTGCAGATCCAAATATCTAAAGCAATTTTTTAGTGCTTTCCATAAAATTCTACAGTAAAAAAATTTAAAGTCACAGCAAAAAGTCTTCAGATTTTTTTCTACAACAATAATTTTAAAGCTACAGCAATTACCAATCAAGCTCAATTTTACACGGTTTAAACCGGAGTTTAGACACAAATTTGTCTCTGATTACAAAACAAATACTGATTCTAATCAAGCTAAAACTATAATCTGATTTGCAATCAAAGACGTCTATGATGTTTTAGTTTAGGAATGAAAAAAAATTAAGCATAGAAACCATCTATAGGTTTTAATTCATACGTTGATTTTTCTAAAAAATTACCACTTCGTTCATATTTCTTTTTCTCGCAGAATTCTTTACAACAAGGACTGATGAAATGAAAAAGAAGAAGAAGAAGATGAAAAAACATAAAACATATATGACGTTATGTTGTTTTTGCGTAAGATGAAAGTAACATAAAACAGATAAGACGTTAGTTAAATCTCTGTAGACCAACAATTGGATAAGAATACTCATCATACCCATTTCTGTTTTGTTGTCAACGTTTTTGGTGTCGGTATATATATGTGTGTGTTTATATATCCGCCGAAATATTTTTACTAGTGACTTTTGATTCAAAAATAATCTTGATATGGCGAATCTTACTAGATTTGGAGAAGATAAAATGCAATCAAAATTAAAGAGAAGATAGACGTGGGAATATGCCTCAACGTTTCAGCTTGATGTTTGGCAACCTCTCCTTTTTAAAAATTGGAATAAATCAAGTCACGAAATCTATTTTTGATAATGATAGACTTGACCCTGCAGATATATGCTTGGCTTAGATCGGAATTTTCGGTCTGAGGATCAAATTTACATCCTTCACTTGTTAACAGGCCGACCAAAATAACAACTATAGAAGAAATGAAACGTGCTATATGTATATCACAAACAAAGTCAGCGAAGAATAAACAGGAAATGGATTCCAGATCTTCATTAATCATTCTTCTCAAAGTGTGATTTGATTTATCTATTGGGGTTTTAGACTGATTATTTTCGGTGTTGTATACATATAACATTCAAATTTTCTTGTAAGCCACATCAACATTATCCATTATGATTATTCATATTCTTTTTTTTTTACCAACAAGTCGAACAACTACCCATCTCTTACATTAGATAAAAGAAATCATAAAATCAAAGCTTGATATTCGAGATGTGAGAATGTCCATGCATGAACCTTTAGTCCATACTCCATAATAGTGTAATTCAGTCTTAAAGATGTTAGGAGAAAAAAAGCTACACATTCAAGAAAAAGTCAATTTGAGTCACATGCATTATCGAATTTATTGTGTATATAACTTTAAGAAAATGTTAGAGATCGTAGTATTGTATGTATATATGCCAAAGACACCACGAGTTTTTTGTTTTCATGATTTGTATAAAGTGAAAAAAATAAAGAAGGTAAAGAACTTATCCAAATGACAAAAACAGAGAGTGAATTAAAATTGTAGAGAAAGAGTACAAAAGTAGCAAAAGCAAAGTTTATCCACAACATCAACAAGAAAACACACGTGGCAAAGTGGAGAGAGCTGAAGACGGCGGCAGAGCCACGTGGGGATCACGTGAACCCATCTCCGTTTCATCAGAAGTTGGTTATATAACAGACCGTTGGGGAGTTAGGGCAAAACCACAAAACACCAAAGTCATCATCATCAATAACTATCATTTATCCATTTCTCTCCCTTGTTCTCTCTCTCTTTGAGACCGTCTCTCTCTGGCTCTACTCTTAAGAAAGCTCATTGTGAGATATATAATTAATTCTTAATCATCCATGGATATGAAGAAAACCAAAACCACTTCTTCATCTTCTTCACCTTCTTCACTTGATCATCTGTTCGGTCCGAAAGGATCAACCTCTGCTACTTCGGCTTCTTCTTGTTCAACTATACTCGACTCAATTTTCCCTCCTCCTGTAATAAATATACTTTACATATGTGTGTGTATATATGCATATGCATGTAAAGGCTGAATGTTAGTATGTGCATGTAACATGCATATTTCAACGATCAATCAACATATATAGCGGTTGTGTAGATTGAAAATTGTTGATTGTACATATCCATAAACCTAGAATAAAATTGAATTGTGATGCACACTTTGTGAGTTTGTGTAGATTTTTTTGGAAATAGATAAGCTTTTGTACAGATAAGGTTTTTTATACAGTCATAAAGAACTTTCATTACTAGCTACACGACAAGTAAGCATAGAAACGATCACATTCATGCATGTATCCTCTTAGGGGTGCATCAGATATGTGTGGATGTATGTGGTCTGAAGCTTTTCTTCCTTAAATTGAGTTTGTAGTTAACTTGAAGCAATTGATAATGCAGGTAGCTAGGAAGAAGGGCAATCACACCGGTCATGAAGCTCAAAGCAGCATTTCTCAAACCACTGGTAATCTAATTTTGAAAAAATGTAAAATTTCATTTTACCTTTTCATATAACGTTGGAAAATATTATAGGAATAAATTAGTAACCTCATAGTAATTTATATTAAGAACAAAATATAATTATTAGTTTGAAGTATTTTTTTATTTTAGTTTAAGTATAATCAGAGCTGGACATAATCAAGTGAAACATTTGACAAAGAATTACCAAAATTTTATAAATTAAAATATATCCTTTAAAGTATTAAAGGTAAAATTCTTATCAAACTGTATAAACTAAAAATGGATTTGATTGCAACAAATTATTGTTGGAAGTTCCAAACAAGATCAATCTAAGGTCATTTGTCCATAGTGATTAAGACATTATACAATATGATTTTTTTTGTTCTAACTATCTTTTTTGGTTTGTTTCCAAAGATGAAAGAAGCATCCATGAAACTAGAGAAGCTTCCTATTACAGTTCCTCCATTTACTACGGAGGCCAGCAACACTATTCACCTCCACGAACCGATGGCTCCTCCATTTCTCCATCTCATCCCCATAAAGAAACTGATGATCGAACCGATGACACAAACGCTACTTCCAGGGGAAATTGGTGGAAAGGTCTTTAATTTCCTTTCGATTCCTCAATTACCTAGCAATTACTTTTTCTTAATCACTCCGTTATAACAGCTTATTGGTTTCATTATTGCAGGTTCTTTGTATTACTAAGAGGACCAACCTAACTAGTCTCACTTGATTTCCGCAATGCCCACATATATGGAGGCATTCATATCCGTAACTTCGCAGTGTGATCTTTGGATTTTGTTTTTATATATGTTCATCTTTTGTTTTTGGTTGTAATCCTAAATGTTGGGCACTAGTACGTAGTTTAAGATGGCGATTATTTGACCGCATCTACTACTAATGTATGGGAAATAGAATACTCACGAACTTAGTAACAAGTTATATTTTCATGATCAATATATAATCGTGTTTGATCAAATTTTATTACTGAAACCAAGTAATACACGTGCGTGACATAATAGACTGGTTTCGAAGAACGTTTATTGCTCTCTGTCTGCTACTTCAAGGCAGAGTATAAGCTGCAAAGAAAACAAGTACAACTTGATAAGTAAAATTGTATCTGCGCCTGCGGTCAATAGAGAGAAAAAAGTTAATAAGCAGGTATGATATTACCTCCACATTTGTAACCAATAGGACGACTAGCGATGTTGCAGCGTTTAGGGATGGTCATTGAGATCTCTGGCTTTGCTCCAGAGTTTCTAGCGGTAGATGAGAGCATGACAGCGCAAAGACATTTGGGATTCTTCCCCATTTGTTTAATTCGAGCACAGCAAGTTGCCGACACTTGAGCAGACTTGTCTTGCGCAGCCATTGCGCAAGGAGCAAGCTTTATGGCTTCTCTATCCGGAGGGTTTCTCCCGCATTCTCCAGCTCCATGGACCGTGGTTTTAAGGCTGTAGATGCAGAGAACTAGGAAGAAAATGCTAGATAAAACGTGGGTTTTCATTCTTGAAGATGGTATTTGCATATACTACTTGTGGAGCCTGAGATTTATAGCAATTGAAAATGGCCGGAGGATTTGTGAAGATAAACCACATAGAAGTAGTGGAAGAAGCACTCAAGGAACATAGTAATTACTCCACCTAATCAGTCGCATTAAGAGCCTCAAAGTGCATAGTTATTATAATCTAAAGTAAGGTCAGAGTGCTCTTAATCTTCTAGCTAATTATTTCAAACCCTCGAGAACGCAAAGAGGTGCTTTTACATGAGGCAAACACGAACCGAGTATGGTACTTGAAGAAAAAGATTGTCAAAGGCCTTAATGAGCCTTCAGCAAGAATTTAAGCTTTGGGTTGGTGAAGATCTAGATACATTAGATCCTTCAGTCATCAAAACAACTGATGAATATAACTTATTAAGCAGCTTCAGAGATATGTGAGAGACACAAAGCTAGAAACAGCTTAAAAGCTATAATCCAAAAGAGAGACATAGCAAGGTTCTCATTTTGATGTTTTGATTCCAAGCAAGTAGTATAAAAAAAAACCTTCTTTGTACAGTAACTCTGCTTTTATCAATATCCAAGAGAGTCAAACCAAACAGCTCTAAGCTGAAGATCACCTCACAAAGATCCTTAGGTCCTTCTGATGAATAGAACTCACCTTAAGTAGTTATGTGAGTGAGAGACAAAAGCTAGAAACAGCTGAAAAACTCTTAATCCAAAATCGGGACATCTAAAAAGTTTATCGCTTTTTGATGTTTGATTCCAAGTAGGGTAAAAAAAAAACAATGCTTAATCAATATTCCAAGAGATCAAACCAAACAAGCATATCAGAATCCAGCATTAAAGCATATAATCTTAACCCCCATGTCCTCGGATCGAATCTGTATTTGACTATTCCTGATAACACACACACAGAGAGCCTAATCCCAATATAAACCGAGAATATAAGAATCATATCTCCGAATCAGCCACAAGAATCATTCTCATTTCTCAATCACATCATCATTCAACATCTCAAACAAATCACATACAAAACATGTTTCCTATTTGCATCAAACCAAACAAACATCCGTCAACGAGTAAAAGCATAAAGCATAAGCGAAACATAGATAAACAGCGCGGAAGGGACCAAAATCAAAAGCGGCACAACGGCCGCATAGGTATGCCCACTCGCGCCACAACCAAAACTCCCGAGCTTGATCTGAACCACATTGATCAGCGCCAACATCAAGAAACCGCATCCGCAGACCGATCCCAAACCGGAGATAACCATCCCGAATCTGAGCGCCGTCTTGTTAACATAATAAACGACGGGATCGATCCGAGTCGAGAAGTGGGTGAAAGAAGAGGCGATGTTGAGCCTCATGGCTTGCTTGAGGCCGAGGGCGACGAGGCTGGAGAATAAAAAGGAGGCGAAGGAGTAGACGTGGAAGGCGACGAGATTCTCCGCCATGCGGGCCGTCGGGGAGCAGTTCGGGTCGGTTACGAGGCTGTTGGATGGGTCCGAGGGGTTCCAGGCGAGTCCGATGAAGACGGCGAGGGTGAAGAGTGAGTTCACGTTCACGATTCCGTCGAGCGCTGTGATGTGAATGCTCGTCGTCATTTTTTTTTCTTTCTCCTCCGCTGAGATTCGATTCGGTGGTGACTCAGAGATTCGTCGAGATTTAAAGAGAAGAACAGAAAAAAAAAAAAGAATTACGAACAAAAAGATTAAGCGCCGTTGCCGGTGATCGAACCCGGGTCACCCGCGTGACAGGCGGGAATACTTACCACTATACTACAACGACTTTGTTGTTAGGGGATTACTGAGCTTAATTATGTTTATCAAAGCTAATATTTTGCATGTTATTAATGATGATTTGTTGGGGTTGTTTACCAATAAATAAACTGGTTAACCAACCATAACTGATTTGATGAGAGAATGTTTTGCTAAGACAACTCTTCACATATTGTATGTTTTGATTTGCAAATGTAGACACTAGAATAAGACAAAAACTATTAAGTAAAACATATCAAACAAATACATAATATTGAGTTTCTACAAGCTCTTATTAATACACAATGTACTTTGGAGGACCCTTTGATGTTGTTGAATCTCTCTTCTTCTCTTCTTCACCTTCTTTACCAATCTGGTTTCTCACTGCAGCATCTGGACTCTCTGATGGATCCACGCATACTTTTAGTTTCGACTCCATGCCAAGATAGTTGTTCAAGACCCTTCTCACTCCAAATCCTCGAGAAGGAAGACCTTTGTCAATGGCTTTAATGGCGTTCTTGCTTGAATAAGAAGGTGTTCTCTCTCCTTGTCTGGGACTGGGGCTAATCCTAGGTGCAGGGGAGAAACCTGGTGTGGTTGAGAAGCTTGTTCTGTATGGTGTTCCTGATGCAGATATCAGATAAGGGACTGGTACTACTTTCTTGTGAGCTACAACGCTGACCCTTGGACTTGCCATCACATTGTTATCATCAGGCTGTTTTGTTAAGTCGTCCACGTAGAGTAAATCATCGATTCGCGCCACTATGTTTGATGCTAAGCTCTCTAATGCCCTTGAGTAGCTCTCTAGAATTGATTTCCCAATATCCTGAAATTTATTAAAAAGAACAGTATTAAAGTAAGAACAAGAAAATGAACCATGTATTATGTAACGTTTTTCTTTTTTTTGAACCTTGTTTGATTGAATCTTGCTAATGTCTAGAGAAGTCTGCGTTAGAGATGGGAACCGCTGCTTCAAGCAACGTAAGAGAGTTTCGGATCTCTCCACAAGCAATCCTCTTTTGTCACCAGCAGCCATTAGGTCTTTCACCATCTCCCATGATAACTTTGGTGTAGAGCTTGAACTATTATTATTAACTCCAAGTTTCGTTTGAACTCTTCGGCGCCAAACGTATATGGAAGCTTCCACACGGTTTGCGATATCAAGAGCAATATGCTCAGAGGAGAGATCAAGACAATCAAGAAGACACTCGGCTGAAAATTTCTCTGATGTTATGTACCTATAGATAACATCTCCAAGGCAAGATCTACCGTTCTGCACCAAGAGTGAGAAGAAGACTCAGAAGAAAAACATTTATCAGAAATGTTTTTGAGTTAAAGATATAAAACCTTAGGGAGAGTTTCAAGATATGATTCAGGAACATCCATTTCGGTTAAAGAGACACTGTTGATGGCCATTGCAGCTTTAAGTATCTGCGTTGCACAGTCCCTCTTGTGGTTTAGTTCAGTTCTTGCATCCTCTGTGAGACCATTAGGTGCTAAACGAGGAACGGGCAACCACCATTTCTCCTCTTGGCGCTGGATCTTTCTGCGGAAAGACGCTGAGCCATCGTTTTCAGAAGATACAATGCCTTGATCAACATACCAGAACTCTGTTTTCTTGAAACTCGCCAAGATCTCCTGTTTTTGCCAACAAAGAGACAAAGTTATAACTAACAGCAAATGGTTTGATCATTGTGAAAGAAAAGGTTAGAGGGAGACTCACAAGAAGCATATTGTCTAGTTTACGTAGAGCTGGGAGGTTGATGAAAAGATCAAATCTTGGTTTGCAAGTCATGACCTGAACATCCACAAAATGATTCATTAGTACACATTACACTCCACCAATAAAAGATCAAGAACTTTACCTCGAACTTTTTGCCGTCTGGATAAGTTTGTGTTGAAGGTGTTAACTCAACGATGTGATCACTGACGCTAAGAATCCACTCCATTTCTCTTCTCCACATGGCTTTCTTTTCGCTTGGAAGAGGCTCTAGTCTCCATAGCTGCCCAAAGATTGTAGCTAAAAGAAGAAAACATGTTAAAACACTTTTCAAGAGAGAGTTTTGAGATAACACAAAAGATTGTGTTTTATTACCACAGAGATTGGTGATGGCGTTGGAGATGGCTAAACCTGTGCACACGCCTTTGCCTGAACCTGACATATCTTCACCAAGTAATAGCTTTGCGAACCTCTCTTTCATCATATCCACGTCTATTTCAAAATCAGATGAACAAAAAAAATTTAAATGTTGACGACAAAAAAAAAAATTTCAAAAAAAAAATAGCTAAATTAAATAAAAATGCCTAGGAAAAAAAGATAAATTTTTTTAATTTTCTCTGAAACGAAAACAGAGCATTGCAAACGAAAACAGAGCACTAACCTGCAATGTTCACTTCCTTTCCTTTAAAACCAGAATCAGTGACAATGGCAGGAGGCTTGTTATGGTCGAACTTGATGTTTTCCTTTGAACTCTTACGAAAGGAGGCTTTCCTTATCGGCCAACCCAGGATCGATGATGGTGGTGGCGGAGAAGACGAAGCGGCGGCGGCGCCTGAAGAACTCTCGTAGCTCGATACGCTCGTGTTGCTTCTCTCCTTTGATTCAGTCAAGATACATCTTTTCTTCTCAATCCCTGCGCAGCTCTTCACTAAATTCTCCATTTTTTTAAAACTATTCCGAAGAACTTAGACAAAATGTACTTTTTTTGAAAGACAGAACAGAGTTTAAGAAACGGCTTTATGGTAAGAACATGTCTCTTGTGAGGGAAAGATCCAAAAGAATTTCAAAAAAATTCAGCCGATAAAAAAGAGTTATGTTTCTCTGTTTTAGCTTCTTCCTCTGTCACGAGTATAATAGATAGGAGGTAATACTAATATATATTGACTTTTTTATTTCAAAACATTAAATTATATTTTTGGCGGACAAACCTCTTTCTCGTGTAGTGAGGTGTTACGGTTCTGCCCTTTTATTAATCGAGGATTTAGTAAGTTAATACAAATAGCATTTGGCGAGGTAAATGGGTAATCTCAATTGCATATTTTTTGAGGTGATAATTAGTTATATTTGCTCCGTAGTTAAAAAAATGATAGTTTTAGAATTTTTAGTTGTATTTTTGAAATTTTGATTTTTTTAATGCATTTTGTTTTTGAGTTTACTGAGAAAAAAAACAAAGGAAAAAACAACAAATAAATACAAATAGTTAGCAAACCCTTTCTCAAAAAAAACTATTAGTATTTATATATTAACATATATTTAGTTAAACCAAAAGTTAAAACCTTAATTTAGTTGAAGACATTGCAATTCTACATGAGGTTTAGTTGTTATGATACTCAGTAAAAGAGAAAACACTAGTAAATGAAGAGTATAAACCCAACAAAAGCAAAGACATCCTTCTTGGAAAGTGTCAGAATTTAATGGCATATCGGCCGCCGATAAAAATATTTGGAGTTGAAAGGTTCATATTATAGCTGAATTAATGCATCGTTAATTTATTGTCAGAAACTAATGCAAGGTAAGTAAGTGGCATTTCCGTTAATATGGATGTTTGTGGTGGTCCAATATGGTAATCTGAGATTTAATTCAAACGCATGGTCCCGTCGCTATGCGTTCCGTAGCCGTTTAAAAGGTTTTAGCCTCTCTCATTCGGCGAAGCTTAAATAACTTATGCCTACCCAAAATAGTTGAAAAATATGTTAAGTATGTATGATTGATTATCAGTTTTTAAAACACTGCAGTTTGTTCAAGTCATGTCCAACTACATCACATCTAACAATTCCAAAATTTGAAATCCTAAAGAGTGACACTGGTCACTAATAATAAATAAAGTGAAAAGGTGAGGGCTGTCAAAAATTCTAATACAGATATTCAAATGTCTTGCTTTTGTTAAAGTGAAAAACAAAAGTATTGACCTTTTGGACACAGCACTCTCATAAACTTTCCTTTTTCAAAAATGCTGTATTCTTTATTTCTTAAACGTATATCGATTTCATAAGTGATAAGTCTACAGTATCTTCTCTGTTACGTGTTCAACATCGCGCCTTCTACATTCGATATGTGTTTTAATTCAAATGATCAAATCCTTGTCTTTGTACTCTTTTTTACTTTGGTATATAATAATGTCTTCATACTTTTACTAGCTGCTCCCTTTATGATTAAAATTTTACTTTTCTTTTTGGTACTTGTGTAGTTTTTGAAATGTCGTACTAATAAGTTTGATTTACATTTGTCATTTCGAAAGGGGTTATGTACTAGATATGATATCACGTTGTCATTTTTGTTGATATAGAGAAGAAGAAAAAAAACATTCACTCAAACAAGAATAGTGCAAACTTTAGTTCCATTTACTAAGATTGAAAATGACACAAACTTCCAAAACAATTGAATATGAAAAAGGTTAGAACTTAGAAGAGAACATAAACTCTCTCACTCTCATCTCATCACATGCATGACAAAGACAAATCGACGACAATACACGCGGCTACTAGTCCATATACGTTGTCGTTTCGTTAAACGTCCTTTAATGGGCCAAAGTTACACGTACCGAAAGTTATAGGTAAGGTTAGTAATGGGCCTGGTAAGGTAACCCATCCGAGAACTGACAGCGAGAATGTCCAACTTATTGGGAAATTTAATAACTGCGAAAGAAAGAAGACAGAACACAAGAAGGGAGGAAATAAAAAGACAAGCAAAAAGGGATTTTAATTAGAGGCAAATCATAGGATTCGTCGCTTTCGACAGCTTCGTCTCCTTTTATCCAAACCGTTTTGATTATTATTTTCCAGGAAAACAAAAAAAGTAGGAGGAATTATTGCTTCTCCCTAACGCCTAGAAACGTCTTGCATCGTAAGCAAAGGTGAAAAATCTCGTTCTCTCAGTATAATAATAATAATAATAATAATAATCCTGATTGGATTATAGATCGCAGAATTCACGATTATTAGGTTTGATCGGCTCTATGAGTCCGCTTAGATTCGCATATATCTGATTCGCATATTTGATTGATTCTTCCACTGTCTTGTTTGTGTATATTCAGGTCCAAGCAACAAACTTTGTTACTGCTTCTAGTGTGTTTATAAGACCTGAGGAAGACCAACAACACACTTTGGGTTAATAATTGATGTGGCCTCTTTGTTTTTTGCTCAACAAGATTTTGAAAGTCCAAGAGAGGAATCAGGGGAGATCAGAAGAAGAAGGACATGATGATGGAGATTCCATTTCTCCTAAATATTCCCATTTTGATGATCCCTTTGATGGCAGCCTCAAATATCCATCCTCCTCCCACATGGATGTAAATACCATCTATATTCTTTTTTTTCTCTCTATGTTTGGTCTCATTCTAGTGAAGTCTGAAACTTATCATATCATTCCTATTTTCCTTATCTTTAGGTCCCTCATGTACATCAGCTAGCTTCATGGGATTGTGGCCTCGCTTGTGTTCTCATGGTTCTCCGAGCCAGCGGCATCACAACCTGCTCTATTCAGGATTTGGCTGATATTTGCTCCACAAATAGGTCTGCTTATACCTTTACATATTGTATGAGCCTTGTCTGCTTCTTAAAGATGAGAAACATTTAAAGAAGATATTTTATCATCACTTCTTTTTTGAAATTTCTGCAGCATTTGGACTGTTGATCTCGCGTTTTTACTGCAAAGGTTCTGCGTGGAGTTTTCTTACTGCACAATAACATTCGGAGCAAATCCAAATTACTCCATTGAGGAATTTTACAAGGTATCTTAACTTCTTATATATACTCTAGATTCGTGTTTGATAGTTTCTCATGCTCCATGTCAAGTATGTTAATGAAATGTTGATTTTGTTCCCAACTTGTTTTCTCTAATTATGTTCCTTTTCGGAAATCATGGTGCAGGAGCAGCTCCCTGAAGATCTGCTGCGTGTGGATTTGCTCTTCAGAAAAGCTCATGAATCTGGCATTATTATACAGGTAATCCCAGTTCGGCTTCTAGCTATTTTTTTTGTTAGTGATTTTTGAGATATGTGGCGACTTTTTCTACCAAAGATGTGACTGCGATTTGATTTCTTAGGTTTACACACTTGCATTAATTCAGTACATAGTATTAGCATTTATTCGGAAATTCATATTTACGACTGTTTGCTATTTGGAAATCAAATTCAGTCAACCTCTTGCTTTTGCAGTGCAGATCAGTTAGTATCCATGAGATTTCTTGTTTGCTGTTGTCGGGAAACTATATCGCCATTGCATTAGTCGATCAAGACAAGCTGAGGTCGGTTCTCTCTCTCTCTCTCTCTCTCTCACTTTTTTTTTCTTTTTTTAGTGTATTCCCTCTACGCTTTCATGTTCTCAAAACTTGCATACCTTGCACGCTTTTCCTGTAATATCATTGTTCCTTAAGAAAGTTCATTTTTGTCTTTGTTGTTTCATGTGTTTGTGCTTAAAATATGATAAAGAAGTTGCATAGTGTTCATGCTCGTTTTATTTTTTTTTTGCAGCAAGTCCTGGTTGGAGGAAGTGTTTGTCGCTGGTCTTCACGATAGCAACTCCAGCTACACTGGTGAGAACTGCCCCCCTGCCTTACTTATACTATGTTTCATCTCTTCCAAAATAGGAAGCCCAGTTATCCTCTTGATATTCTTACGTAGATAATCTTTGTAATCATTTGGAACTCCTGAATTTATGAAACCATTACCTGGCAAAGCAATCACATTATTAATTAAGCCAAGCTTAAGATCTATATTCTCAAGCTTCACCTTTTGACCATTGGGGATTGGGGGCACTTATTGGATTTTCCCATGTCTTGGTTAATAACTACATTTTCTGAATTTCTTGCATGTGTTTTGTTTCCTTGGTGTTTTCAATAGGTCATTACATTGTGATATGTGGCTACGATGCTGTTAAGAATGAGTTTGAGATCAGAGATCCCGCCAGTTCCAAGTAATTCTTCTGATCATCTTTCACTGCTTTGACTCTTACAGTTATGTGCCCCTTTGACCATGTAGATGTTGCATCTGATGCATCAATCATCTGGGAGCCCGCCAATTACCCGTAACTAGTAAATAATTCTCAGAGAAATTTTGCTTGTCAGGGTGCAGGAGAGGATATCGTCAAAATGTCTAGAGAATGCCCGGAAATCGTTTGGTACGGACGAAGATCTTCTCCTGGTAATCTAAGGAAACATGAATTTTGTTGAGTTTTGGCTTTGTGCACTTGTCTTATGTTGTTCATGTAGTTGTTTTCGATGGATTTGTGCCAGATAAACTTGGAGAATATTAAGAAGCAGAAAAAATAGTTTCTCATCATCATCATCATCATCATCATCATCAGTCTGGATTTTGATGAAACCACCCGAGTGTTCTCTCCCAGCAGAGCAATACTTCTTTACATATACATATATATATACGAATAATGGATGTTGCCCAACATATTCATATAGAGAGGTACATGGATCATCAGTGAACTCAAGAGTATAGGCTTGACTCTGTTTCTAAGCTGTTATAGTTATTCCTTGTTGTACAAATTGGTTCTGTCATAAAGTCCGTTAGGATGTGAATGCATATAAGATTTGATTGATTCAAGTTTTCGAGTAATAACAAGGAATAGATTCCACTGTGGTAAAGAAAAAGAAGACGAGAGAGCAATTCCACTCGATGAAAAAGGCAAGCAGAACCGGTAAATATCAAGAGAACAATCGAACGTACCGGATCGGGCTTGACTCTGTTTCTAAGCTGTTATAGTTATTCCTTGTTGTACAAATTGGTTCTGTCATAAAGTCCGTTAGGATGTGAATGCATATAAGATTTGATTGATTCAAGTTTTCGAGTAATAACAAGGAATAGATTCCACTGTGGTAAAGAAAAAGAAGACGAGAGAGCAATTCCACTCGATGAAAAAGGCAAGCAGAACCGGTAAATATCAAGAGAACAATCGAACGTACCGGATCGAACCGAACATTCGTAAACCGGAATTAGATTCGGACCGAACACATCATCATAAGATTCGTTTGAAGAAGATGGTTGCGTCTTTTTCTCTCTCCCTGTCTGCTAAGCTTTGCTAGAACCCTAGAACTCCCTCCCAAAACCCTCCACACTTGAAGATCCAGCCAAATTCATATTCGTTCTCGGAGCAAGAAGATGGAGGATGAACGTGTTCTCTCATCAGTTCACTCAACGGTCTTCAAGGAATCCGAATCGTTGGAAGGGAAATGCGACAAAATCGAAGGATACGATTTCAATCAGGGAGTAAACTACCCCAAGCTTCTCCGATCCATGCTCACCACCGGCTTCCAAGCCTCAAACCTCGGCGAAGCTATCGACGTCGTCAATCAAATGGTTTTTTTATTCTCTCAAGATTCCCAAATAAATTAAATAAAAAAAAATCCTTCACTGTTTTGTCTGAATCAGTAACATGGGGGATCTTTGAATTGTAATTGAAGCTAGACTGGAGACTCTCTGATGAAACAACAGTAGCTGAAGACTGTAGTGAAGAGGAGAAGGACCCAGCGTATAGAGAGTCCGTCAAGTGTAAAATCTTTCTAGGTTTCACTTCGAATCTTGTTTCGTCTGGTGTTAGAGAGACTATTCGATACCTTGTTCAGCATCACATGGTTAGTGTTTAGCTTTTAGTTTTTAATTACTTGGTGATTGATTGATTGATTGCAATGCTTCTTTTTTGCTAGGTTGATGTTATAGTTACTACAACAGGTGGCGTAGAGGAAGATTTAATTAAGTGCCTTGCACCTACGTTCAAAGGTGACTTCTCTCTGCCTGGAGCTTATCTTAGGTCAAAGGGATTGAACCGAATCGGGAACTTGCTGGTTCCGAATGATAACTACTGCAAGTTTGAGGATTGGATCATTCCCATCTTTGACCAGATGTTGAAGGAACAGAAAGAAGAGGTTCTTTTTATTATTATTTGCTCAATTCTTTTGTTTTTTTTTTCGAATCCTCTCTTGATGATGAATCCTTGTTATGTTGATTGTAGAATGTGTTGTGGACGCCTTCTAAACTGTTAGCTCGGCTGGGAAAAGAAATAAATAATGAGAGTTCCTACCTTTATTGGGCATACAAGGTAACATAAAAAGCTTACCCTTTGTTGTATTTTGGGCGTATAAGGTAGGTAACAAGGTTCATGTCTCTCATGTGGTGTGTGTGTGTGTGTGTAGATGAATATTCCAGTGTTCTGCCCGGGGTTAACAGATGGATCTCTCGGTGATATGTTGTATTTTCACTCCTTTCGTACCTCTGGTCTTGTCATCGATGTTGTGCAAGGTACCTTTTTTTTTACTTAATGAGTCAATGTCATAGAGTTTGGTTTCTTGCTAAGCCTAGTGCAGGACTGTTGTAGCTAGCAGTGAGCAGTAAATGTTTTAAAGATAGATTGGAGAATAGCATTGTGGGGACATATATGTTTTGTATTGGTCGGTGGGTGAGAATTGGAGAGTTCTTTATTGCTAATCAAAACTCTGTGCTGTAGTGTAGGTGTAGCCATTGTTTTGTTGAGTGTGAATAAAGGAGTTTGTTGTTCTGAGTCTCTATCTCAATTCTGGAGTATATGAAACGGTTCGCTTAAACAGTTAATGCTTGATGAACAGATATCAGAGCTATGAACGGTGAAGCAGTCCATGCATGTCCAAGAAAGACAGGGATGATAATACTTGGAGGGGGCTTGCCAAAGCACCACATATGTAATGCCAACATGATGCGTAACGGTGCGGACTACGCTGTGTTCATAAACACCGGGCAAGAGTTTGATGGGAGTGACTCAGGTGCACGCCCTGATGAAGCAGTGTCTTGGGGTAAAATAAGGGGATCTGCTAAAACCGTTAAGGTCTCATTCAAACCTTGTTTGATTTTCTTACACATCTTTATAGGTTTTGAGTTGCATTTTTTTATGATGGATCATTTCTTGCAGGTATACTGTGATGCTACCATAGCCTTCCCTTTGTTGGTTGCAGAAACATTTGCCTCCAAGAGAGAAGAAAACCGTGAGACCAAGGCCTAATCCCAAGAACGCTAACGTCTCTTACTTGTTGTTGTACCCATTGTTCTGGATCTACATAACATTCATCTCTATAACAGTGCTTTTTAATCTTATTCAAACATTATTATTCAAACAAAACACAATTATTACACCCCATAATTGTTTCACATCTTAATACAAAACCAGTTCTCGACTCTACTTACACCCTGCGAACTGGTATAAGCCTGAGAGGAATCTTTCTAGTGACAACAAACTGAGATATCTCCTCCATGCTAAGCTCTTCCGGTTTAGAACCATCATGCATCTTCCAATCAAACCGGTACAAGAGATTCGCTATAATCTCCTCGAGCAACGCGATACCATAAGCCATACCGGGACAGTTCCTACGACCGAACCCAAACGGAACGTACCCTTTGCTCCCCATGAAGTCAACGTTCTTCTTCATGAACCTCTCAGGGATAAACTCATCAGGCTTCTCCCAGTCCTTAGGATCACGTTGGACCGCAAAGAGATTCACAAGTACTTTGGTATTGGGAGGGATGTCGTAGCCACCTACTTTTATCCACTTGGAAGATGTCTGTCTTGGAACTATACCTGGAGGGTGAAGCCTCAACGTCTCCTTAATGATACATCTCAAATAATGCATTTGCTCTAGTTCAGTACTGGTTATCTCAGCTTTGGTTCCAACTACGCGTTGTACTTCTTCTTGTGCCTTCTTTAAAACTTCAGGGTTCTTGATGAGTTCCGAGAATAGCCACTCAAGCTCCAGTGCTACGGATTCTATAGCCGCTACAAATGTTCCCTATAGTTGGACCAAGAACATTTCAATAGCTGACTTATATATATATATATATATATATATATATGCGTGAGAGCAATGTTCTAAAATCACTAGATGTAAGTATATGTTTTATAGAGGATTAGCGATTTAGTAGATTATTCGGGATTTAGGCGGAGCTTAAATGTTGACGAATTATTTGTTTGTTTATTTATTATGTAATATATAATTTCATTTAATGGATTTAATTATAAAATTACTTTGATAAGTTAGAAAAATTAGATATATAATAAATCAGATAAACTTGTGAATTGCACTAATATTATTTGATTGATTTAACTGGTTAAGACTAACTTAAATCGATTTAGACTAATTTATATCGATATGAACATATGCTTTTTAATCTATTTAAAATTATTTAAATTGGATTTTAAGAATATTGTTTTGACCATTACCTATGTGCCTACTTTTAAAACATTAAATGAAAGTATCTAGAGATGTATATGTTTTTTAGGAGATGTATATGTAACACAAACCTTCATGATAGCTTTGACATCGTAGTCATATTTTTCGACGTCTCGCAGACGAACAAGAACGTCCACATAGCTCTCTTTCTCTCTTTCATCGATGAGTTTCTCCATGATACCGTCCAACTCCGAGTAGATGTTCTTTAGAAGAGTTGTAAACCCCGTAAATCTGTCGACCCAAGCGAGGCTCGAGAACATATCAGCAACACTGAGAGCTCCCATGAGCTTCTTGAACTTAACATCCCAATCCAAAAACTTCTTCGTAGTCTTATCTTCCTTGTGGTTACTACCCGTGTACGACCTAAGAAAGATATTGCTCACCACGGTGTTGAATATATCCGTTATATCGATATCCTCGCCATTTACGCTTGAAACATCAAGGTTCTTTAACATACTCGACATCTCTTCATCTCTCATTGGCTGAAACTTGTTGACCGCGTTTTTGTTCAAGAGATGGAGAGCGCCGACCTTTCTCAACTGCTTCCAGTGATCTCCGTAAGGATGATACACCATGTCTTGCCCATTACCCTTTAGAGGTTGGAGGCTAGCGATAGCGGGGCGGTTTGAGAAATCAATATCGTGGTTCTTGGAGATCTCTTCAAGAGCAGCGGCGGATGAGACCACGAGGTATCGAGTTGCGCCAAAGTTTACGAACATGAAAGGTCCGTGTTTGAGGGAGAGGTCGTGGAGTGACTTGTGTGGTAAGTCGCCGATTTGGTGGAGGTTTCCGATGAAGGGAAGCTTTGGTGGTGATGGAGGAAGGTTTAGCTTTCTTGATTTGATGTTATTCTTGATAAATGCGTAGAGGATAAGTGGGGACAAAGCTAACAGAGTTAGAAGGAAAGGGTTTGAGTTAGAGATGATTTGCTCCATGATTTTTTTTTGGTAAAATATCTGCTCCATGGTTAACTCTTTTAGTTTGGTGATCACTTGGTTTGATCCAAGCCTTCTATTTATAGCAGTTAAGAGGGTTGTAAGTTTTATTTTTGTGTAGTGAATTCCAGTCAAAATGAGCAGGCTCCTTGGCAAATATCTCATCAATATACAAAAACAAAAACCTAAGACCAAGAACATTGCTATTCAACTAAAGTTAAGATCACTACGTTTTTGAGCGTTCAAACTTTCTGGCACTATCATTTTTTTTTCTTTTGTCAACATATTATATTTGTTTAAGAGGGGGTAATTTTGTTTGTTGAAACAACTATCTTTCAAACGAGGGCAATCATTCAATATATTTTTATCTTAACATATTATATACTTGTCTTCTCACTATTCTGAATTCAAAGTTGATTTTAAAATGAAAAAGCAAAGAAAAAGTTACATGTTAACTCGTTAAGGTATGCTAAAAGCAAATAAGCACTCCATATTATTGACGGATATTTATTGGAGTTAATATAATAAAGGTAAATTTGGGTCAAAGTCAATTGAAAGTCTAGGATTTGCGTGGTTCACATTTTTTTCTTCCAGGTCCCGGTTGAGAAAAGTCGAGGTTTCATCAAATGACTATCTTTTTTGGTAAAATTCATCAAATGACTTTTCTTCCGAAGATTAAACCCTTAACGACAGGTCGATGGTTGATGTATATTTATCAGATAAAACGACATTGACTGGCTACAATATCAACCCCGAAAGGCACCGATACTATCACTACCGAAGTTGGTAGAAGATAATAAACGTGGTGGTAGATGGTAATGGTGGAAGATAATAAATGGTGAACTTTTTTCAAATCAAATAAAATGGATCTTTGTCTCTACCTGCTCTTTATTATTTATATAAATGACAAATTCAAATGCCGAGCAAAAAAAGGATTAAGACATTTATTTTATGTTTAATTTTTGTCAAAGGGCTTTCAAACTAAAACATTTTTTTTTTGAAAATAAAAACTAAAACTTTTATTACACTTCTAATATCAAAAGAATCCAAAACATGCAAGATGTTCTTCAGCCATGGACGTTCGAAAGGAAGCAAAAAATTGAGCTAAAGACAAATGGAGTGAAAAAAGAAAAGACTAATATTATATCACGAGAAAGTGTAAAGTCTTTGTCAATGGGTTTAGCCGGTCAGGTCACGTACACAGAGAACAGTGGGTTGCAAAATATTTCCAAAGCATGTCTAGCAGAATGACATGATTTCAATCCTTTTTTATTTTGAAAAAAGGGCAACATGATTTCAGTCCTTGTTTTCTAAACTCTAACCAAATAAACTCTAATTTCTTTACTGATGAAATGCGGTTATTATTGTTATTTTATTTTTAATAAGTTTAGCAGAATGACATGATTTAATAAGTTTTCAACATTAAAATATTTTCTGATTTCATATCTAATATCTAAATATTCTGAAATTCTGAAAGTTTAAGATATTTGTTCTGCGTTTCCCAATAATTTTAAAACACCATGTAAGATTAAAACAAAATTTGGATTCACCCCTTATGATTAGGCCTAAAATTATTATCTGGGATTCGGATTCGATCCGAGATTTGATCCGGATCCGCTCCGAAAATCTGGATATCCGGAGGGGCCGGATCTGAATCTGGATAGTAAAATGTTGGATCCGCAAATCGAATCCGGATCCGGACATCTTGATTTTTAACTTCGGATATCCGAATCCGTAATTTTTATTGATAATTATTTCAAAAATAGGAATATATATGTATATAAACAAATTTCATTTACTATATTTTTATTTCTATATTAATATATATAAAAATTTATACTAACTTTGTTACAGTATACATAGATATAATTAAAAATATTGTACATATTTTTATTTTTTTCAATTATTGTTAGTATTTTATATCTAATAATGTTATTTTTATTTATTTTAAGAATCCAAATCCGGATCCGAATATCCGCCGGATATTACAATTTTTAGAAGGATATCTGAAACCCGGATATCCGATAACCTCGGATCCGCCGGATACAAATCCGGATCCGGATACCTTAAAATACCCCGGATACCCGATCCGTTCCAGCCCTACTTACGATGAACTTTCAAATTTACCACAACTCTTAGCATCAATTAAAATGACATATAGAAATAGTAAAAAAAGAAACAAACTTAAAAAAGAAAAAAGTGAAAAAAAAAAGACGTCGTCCAGAAGCTGTTTTGTTAGCTTCTTCCATAGTTTTTTTTTCTTTTTCACCACCCACAGAAAATATTGAAGTTTTGCTTATAAAATTAGAATCTATGATCATTTGCTTTCAATTCCAATTTTCTAGTTAGTATTTAAGATCTAGGATCTATAACTCAAAATTTAAGATTTAATGTCCAGTGTTAACGTCGATATTATTTGTTTGAGATTTCGGATTTGGATTCAAGATCTAGAATTTGAATTTAGAATTTAGGATTTAGGATTAATATTAATCATTCCTCTAGAATTTTAAATTTAGAGTAATGTTTAGAGATTAGAATCTAGGATTCGGGTTTAAATTTGTGGTATAGAATTTTTTTTTTTTTTTTTTGAAGATTTTCTCATGGTATAGAATTTAAATTCAGGATATATGGTAAAGGATTATAAATTGTAATTTGACAAACAAAATTTTTAATATTCTATATGGGTGATAAAGAAGAAGAAGAAACCATGGATTGGAAGAAGGTAACAAAACAATAGTCCGCGTCTTTTTCATCTCTTTTCTATTTTTTTTTATTTTTATTTTATTAATCTTACATGGTGTTTTGATTGGTGAATAGTAGTTGACATGAATTTAAAAGTTGTGTACCCAAATATTGTTTTAATTTTAATATATTTATAATAAAGATTGCAGATGATGTTTTTCTCTCGGTATTTCATCTGAGATTTCAGCATGCATGGCTCTTTTTCTTCAAATTAATAGCGTGAATTTACATGTGTAAAGAAAGAATATACAATTGTGTAATTATTATTTTCTCTTTTTCTTAAGTCGTTGATTCCAAAAATAGCTGTCTAAATCGGACTTTATTGACGAAGCATGTTTTTGACGTCATTGACCAAACACGTTACTGTACAGTACTACAATACGTGGCTAGTCATGCATATATTTTTTAAAAAAATGACCCAAAATGTGTTATTGGAGTATTTTCCATTCTCTCCAATTTATCAACACTGAATTCTAGCTTCTTAGCTATAATATTTTTTCTAAGTCGAAAAAAATTAAGATACATAGTGTCCATAAAAATCAAAATCAAAGAACACAAACCAAACAAAATATAACAAAGACATAAACAGAACCTAAAACTCATATATATTCACAAGTCTATTTCTTTCACATTTCCAAAAAAAATTGATATCAATAGAACTGATCTAAGGAACAAATATCTTGAGCGGTTTCAACCTTAAAAAGAACATCACCAAGCCATACTAGAACCAGCAACATCAGAAACAATCAAGATGTCAAATCTATACCAACTCCAACAGCGGTTATCCATGTGAAACTTGCATAACCAGAATCCACCACTAAAATTAAGATACAAGAACAAAAGACCTTAAAACGCTACTTGAGAAAACGTCAAAGAAGACCACCAACTCTTACACGCGGACACTCGTAAAGCAGCTAAGTGACCTACAGAACAAAGACTGCACACCTCTCTTTGCGAGAAAAGAACTGAAGATTAAGTTAACCACTTCGTCTAGAAACCATCTCCCAAAACCACAAAGAACCAAGATAAGATCTAGTAGATACCTCCACAGTGAACATAAATCACAAAAATACGAACTCAAAAAGCCAACTTGGAATGGGACGAAGTGACTGAAACAACAAGAACCAAACAAAAGCAGTATTCTCACGACTTCAACCTAATATCAATTCACCACACAAGAACATAAGCTTTGGTGATTGAGATGCTAGAAAAAAACGATCTTTCTCAGAAATACAAAGCCGACAATAGAGATGCTAGAGGAGTCATTCCTTTCTGGAGACAGAAAACCGGTGGTAAAAAACTTTGAAAACATTTTTTCTCGGAGTCTTAACCGTTCCTGGTAGTGGTGAGAACCACCAACCACCAGAGCAAAAGAGAGAAAACCGACGGCTACTTTTCTAATTAGGATTTCAGAAAAAAACTTTCCTAGCTATAATCTATCTTTATAAATTTAGATATATATTACATTTTATTTATCTAAGAGGCCCAACTGGATTTGTTCAGATTATCGATCAATCAAACTGACTCCAAGTAATTTGTTAAAAATTACAAGATTTAGCATTTTAATAAAAATGGAAATGTGCTTTCTGTTGTACAGTCTCCAAATTTGACCTATACATAAATAGCCAAAAACAGATAATAACTAACAAGTAGCAAGTGTATTTTGCCAACTCCTAGTGGATACAATAGCCGCATGAAGAAAAAGTAAAATGAAAATAGAGGTGTGAATGCTTCTCCATCTTAGCGGAACCACAATACCAATTAGCACATGCTTGACCAAATATCCAGACTACGTTTTTGTCTCCGGTCGTGAGCCTTAAGGCGACTGCGAAAACGATTTGAACAAGATTAATCGTATGCGCGCGGTTCAATTTTCTTTTGTAGTTTTGCGTTTGGTCACCTCGCAACTGACCTTTTTAATTAAAAAAAAACTGACCTTTTTATTTTAAGAGCATGTCCATTGATAAGTTTTTTATATCTATTAATAATAGGAATCTCAATTAATTCGAAAAGGTTTGTGTTTTTATAGGTTTCTCGGATCTTGTGAAAAGTTGCGATTGTTCGGTAAACAGTTGCGTCTCTTCTTTAACTACTTAAAAGGTTGTGTCTCTTCATCGCTAAAAGTTGCAACTGTTTAAATTGAAAGGGTGTGTTTTTTTATGTAGCTTAAATATTGCGAAAAATTGCGACTGTTCGTTAAAAAGTTGCGTCTCTTCTTTATGAAAAGATGCGACTAGCTTAAATGTTGTGAAAATTGCGATTGTTCGTTAAAAAGTTGCGTCTCTTCTTTACGAAAAGATGCGACTATTTAAATTGTTTTTTATGTAATTTAAATGTTGTGAAAAATTGCGATTGTTCGTTAAAAAGTTGCGTCTCTTCTTTAGGAAAAGATGCGAGTAGCTTTAATGTTGTGAAAAATTGCGACTGTTCGTTAAAAAGTTGTGTCTCTTTTTTATGAAAAGATGCGACTACTTAAATTGAAAATATGTGACTTTTCAAAGAGAGCTTTTCAAAATCTATAAATAGTCTATGTTTATACACTTCTGACACTAAGAACACTCGTCATTTAGCTAAAAACTGAAATCTATTGATTTTATGAGTTGTATCTTTTTTTATGAAAACTAAACTTTATTAGTTTTAAGATTTGTAATTTTTTCATTATAAAAACAAATTAGTTTAAAATAGTAAAAATATCTCGATAGGTGTCTTGCTACAACTAATGGTTTTAAGAGTTGTGTCTTCTCATTATAAAAAAAATATTAATAATAATCCAAAATTATGTTAAAAATTGAGTCTTTTCATATAAAAACTGAAATGTATTAGTTTTAAGATTTTTGTTTTACATTATTAAAAAGTATGTCTTTTCATAAAAAAACTGAACTCTATTAGTTTTAAAAGTTCTATTATTAGGAATCCCAATTATTTCGAAAGGGTTTGTGTTTTTATAGGTTTCTCGGATCTTGTGAAAAGTTACTATTGTTCGCTAAACAGTTGCGTCTCTTCTTTATGAAAAGACACGACTACTTAAATGGTTGTGTTTGTTCATCGCTAAAAGTTGCAACTGTTTAAATTGAAAGGGTGTGTGTTTTTTTATGTAGCTTAAATGTTGCGAAAAATTGCGACTGTTCGTTAAAAAGTTGTGTTTCTTCTTTATGAAAAGATGTGACTAGCTTAAATGTTGTGAAAAATTGCGATTGTTCGTTAAAAAGTTACGTCTTTTCTATATGAAAAGATAAGACTACTTAAATTGTTTTTTATGTAGCTTAAATGTTGTGAAAAATTGTGATTGTTCGTTAAAAAGTTGCGTCTCTTATTTAGGAAAAGATGCGAGTAGCTTTAATGTTGTGAAAAATTGGGACTGTTAAAAGGTTGTGTCTCTTCTTCGATAAAAGTTGCAACTGTTTAAATTGAAAGGATGTGTGTTTTTATTGGTAGCTTAAATCTTGCGAAAAATTGCGATTGTTCGTTAAAAAGTTGTGTCTCTTCTTTATGAAAAGATGCGACAGCGTAAAAGGTTGTGTCTCTTCTTTGATA
Source organism: Hirschfeldia incana (assembly GCA_026261945.1). Classification (NCBI taxonomy): domain Eukaryota; kingdom Viridiplantae; phylum Streptophyta; class Magnoliopsida; order Brassicales; family Brassicaceae; genus Hirschfeldia; species Hirschfeldia incana. Next base: position 2,660,987 of record JABCMI010000003.1, read on the forward strand.
AAAGTTGCAACTGTTTAAATTGAAAAGATGTGACTTTTCAAAGAGAGCTTTTCAAAATCTATAAATAGTCTATGTTTATACACTTCAGAAAGCAAAATTTTCGCTAAACTAATTGATAGTAAAATGGTGAAAAAAATAGTTCTATGAAGTTATTTGGTTACAAATTTTTTGAAAATGTTCAAATGAAACGTTGTCAACAAAAAATATTAGGAAGAGTTTTACGTGTTTGGATGGCCAAAAATCCTAAACGGAACAATGAAATTATTAGTCTTAATTTTCTTCTACTAGATGAAAAGGTTTGTTTGTATGTCGTTTTTATCTTAAGAAAAGTAGATTGTTGTATAATTATATGTTTTTTTGTTGCAGAATAATACAATTGTTGGTTCTATTAATAATAAATAATCTATTAATAATAGTAATCCTGATTAATTCTAAAGAGTGTGTGTTTTTATAGGTATCTCAAATCTTGTAAAAAGTTGCGACTGTTTGTTAAAAAGTTGCATCTCTTCTTTATGAAAAGAACCGACTGCTTGAAAGGTTGTGACTCTTCTTCGATAAAAGTTGCAACTGTATAAATTGAAAGGATGTGTATTTTTATAAGCAGCTTAAATCTTGCGAAAAATTGCGATTGTTCGTTAAAAAGTTGTGTCTCTTCTTTATGAAAAGTTGTGTCTCTTCTTTGAAAAAAATTGCAACTGTTAAATTGAAAGGATGTGTGTTTTTATAGGTAGCTTAAATATTGTAAAAAGTTGCGATTGTTCGTTAAAAAGTTGTGTCTCTTCTTTATGAAAATATGCGACTACGTAAAAGGTTATGTCTCTTCTTTGATAAAAGTTGCAACTGTTTAAATTGAAAAGATGTGACTTTTCAAAGAGAGCTTTTCAAAATCTATAAATATTCTATGTTTATACACTTCTGAAAGTAAAATTTTCGCTAATCTAATTGATATAAACAAACATTGATATGAAATGTTGTATTAATTATGTGTGTCTTTTCAGTATCTATATATAGTATTTGTTTAAAACTCCATTGTTTTTCTATTTCTTAAATAAACATATCTTATATTTTCCATTTATCAAATAAGTAAACGTTCGGTAAATGTTGATGAAAACTTTAATAATTTACTTTTAATTTTCAGTATAATATATCTATATTCAAAAGTACGCAAAGTGTCTAATAAATTTTTGCATCATCAAAGATCTATTATTCCATTATTCTTCAACAAAGAAGATTATTTTGCATAGTTTTATAATTTTTTATATTACTATATATTAATTAAACTAGAAAAGAAACTTCAAATAGAGTTTTATGGGAACGACTTTCGTCTATTTTTATAGTTTTCATTATTTTTTCGTCTTTATATATACATCCATATATTAACATATTATAAAAACAAAAAAAAATAAAAAATGATGGAATTATGTTTTAACAATCATAATTTTTTGTTCACCCATTTTGAAAAAGATACAAATGAAAATATATATATATATATATATATATATCTATGTATTAGTTATGAAATATTAGATACAAAATAACTTGAAAATAAATAATATAAATGCTTTAAAGACTCAAAAATGATTGAATATATTTTTAAGACCAAAATAAGTTGAATAATTTTTGATACATTTTATAAAGTTTTCTATTACAATTCGTAAATTTGTTTTTCATAAAATGAGTTCCCGTGCGACATCGCACGGGTTCCTTACCTAGTTTATTATAAAAATAAAGGTTCTAAAATAAATGAATATTTCAAATTTGAAAGCTTTATTCCAATGACTTGTCATCAACTTCGAAAATTTTAACTTAGTAGTTTCTCATTTGAAAAACTATTGGATTAGAATTTTCAAGTTTGAGATATCCATTTATTTGATAATGATTGAGAAAATTTTAGATTAAATTTTTAAATACTCATTATTTCTAATTATTAATTTATCATACTTTTTAAGAACTTCACGTATAACCTAGAGATCGTGAGTAGTAGGTATCCCTATATTTTTTAACTTCATCTTGGGAACCGGCTTTCTTGGTCGGTATTAATAAGTCGTGGGTTATTGACTGGATACATTCATCTTTTTTTTTTTTTACTTTCTGATTCCACTCACGGTTGGAAATCTTTGCTTTTGTTTACATGATATATAAAAACTATTATGACTAAGTTCAGAACTATAGAAAAAAAATAAACTGAAAGATTTTTTTTGTTTTGGTAAAAAAAAACAATGATAGATGGTGAAAATCAATGCATTTAATTAATTGTTGGCATGTACTATAGTAGATTAAAAATTGTAATTTGATTAATAATATGATTTGATCGCATACAGTATGTTTTACACATGGAAACGGCCTAATTCTTGCCGAAACATTATTGGACAACGGAATAAATAATTGTTACTCTTACTAGCAAACCAAATGCATTGACCCCATTTATTACTTAATGGAAAACCCTTGTTATATAAACACTAGTTATTGCTCTTAAACCTTTGAACTGGAACCAACCTGAGAGGGTACTTCTTTGCGATAACAAACTGACTTACCTCCTCCATGTTAAGCTCTTCCGGTTTAGAACCATCAGGCAACTTCCAGTCAAACTGGTAAAGGAGATTCACAATGATCTCCTCGAGCAATGTGTTACCAAAGGCCATACCAGGGCAGTTTCTACGACCAAAACCAAATGGAATGTACCCTTTGCTCCCCATGAACTCAATGTTCTTGTCCATGAATCTCTCAGGTATAAACTCGTTTGGATTTTCCCATTGTTTAGGGTCACGTTGGATAGAATACAAATTCACAAATACTTTGGTCTTTGGAGGGATATCGTAGCCACCTACTTTTATCCACTTCGATGATGTCTCTCGTGGAACTACTCCCGCGGGGTGCAGCCTCATTGTCTCCTTGATTACACATTTCAAATAATGCATTTTGTCTATTTCATCATTGCTTATCTTTGATTTGGTCCCAACTATGCGTCGTACCTCTTCTTGTGCTTTCCGCATAACTTCAGGATGCTTAATGAGATCGGCCATCAACCATTCTAGCTCCAAGGCTACTGAGTCTACACCCGCGACAAATATACCCTACAATTGGAAAATCTTTAAGAAAAAGGCGATCTGAAAACAATAATTAACGAGCAAATTTTGACATCAACACTTTTAAAGTACTTATTCAAAAAATAGCACTCAGTTATAAAAGTTTCTAAAATAGCATTCTTTTGACAAGGAAAACATACTTTAACTCTTAAATCATGATCTCACCCTCCATTTTTTGTGTTAATTTTGTCACAAGACATAATTTAGTGTTATTTGAAGGTATTTATGAATTATTAGATTGTGATATTAAATATTTGATTTGATCTGATATTCACTTAATTTGGATAAGAAAAGTCCAGATAGGAATTTATGAATCGAATGCAAATAATATATACACACCTGCATGATTGCTTTGACGTCGTAGTCAAGTTTATCGTTTTCTCGTTGATGAATAAGAACATCCACGAAGCTCTCCTTCTCTCTTTCACTGATGAGAGTCTCCATAATACTATCTAACTCCAAGTAAGTACTCTTTAAAAGAGTTTTGAAACCCGTAAATCTATCCATCAACGCTAAGATAGGAAACAAATCCTCCACGCATAAAGATCCCAAGAGCTTCTTGAACTTGACATCCCAGTTCAAGAAGCGCATCGATCTCGAGAGCCCTTCATTTTCTTCCCTTTTGTAGCTACCCGTGTACGACCTATGAAGAACACTGCTAACCACAGTATTCATCATATCCGATACATTGATCTCTTCGCCTTTTAGGCTCGAAAGATGAATAATCTGCAACATACTCGAGATCTCTTCATCCCTCAACGTTTGAAACCGGTTCACGACGTTCTTACTCATCAGATGCATTGCACTGATCCTTCTTAGTTGCTTCCAGTGATCTCCATAAGGATGGTACAACAAGTCTTGACCATTACCCATTAGAGGATAAACGCTAGTGTTGGTGGGTCGATTCGAGATCGTAATGTCGTGGTTCTTGGTGATCTCTTCGAGAGCATCAGCGGTTGAAACCACTAGGTAGGAAGTGGTTCCAAGGTTCACGAACATGAACTGTCCATGCTTGAGTGAGAGGTCCTGGAGTGACTTGTGGGGTAAGTTACCTATCTGATGAAGGTTTCCGATGATCGGAAGCTTTGGTGGGGATGGTGGAAGGTTTAGCTTTTTTGATCTGATTTTATTTTTGACAATTGTGAAGAAGAGAACTGGGAACAATAATGCGAAAAGAGTTAAAAGGAAAGGGTGTGAGTTGAAGACGATTTGCTCCATAATAATTCTCAGTGAGTTCACTTTCTGCTTTGATCACTTGCTTGTTTTATTTGATCTGACCAAAGCGTCTATTTATACCAGATAAATTAGGAACATCAGTTATGTTCCGTTTCCTAGTTATGTGCTATTTACTGTAAATTGCTTACGTATACACGTTTTACTTGTTTTCTTGCAAAAGACACGTTTTACTTGTCATGCTACTAGTTAGTTAAGTAACAACTTTTAATTTTATTGCACCTATCCAATAAAAACTCGTGCCTTTTGATTTAGAAGTATTTATAGAAGTTTTTGGAAGAATTCAAAGGATCATTACAGTGTGCTATTCTCCATTAGGGTTTCACTAGTATCGAACTTTGTATACACTGGTTGGTTTGGTTTAATTATAATTAGACTGGTAATCCTTTAATTCCACAGAAAATCATTAATTTATACAGTTTCTACTTCCAAGGGTTTTAATATTACTAGTTTTTTTATTATATCGGTTTTGATATTAGTTAGATGGATAGATAATGCTTATATTAGAAATAAACAAAACGTGTTTTGGATGTGGACGTCTGCACCTGATGGACCTTGTTCCCTTGTCCTTGTGCAACTGTTAGAGGCATGTCTATTTGCCTTGGGTCTCTCAGTTTTTTTTTTTCTTAAATCACATTAAATATTAATATGGTTAAATGTTCGACGATCATCGAAAAAATAGAACAGTTTGCTGTAGTTTTGGCTTTAGTTCAGATTCGAGTTTTATGAAAATATATTTTGTTAAATAAAAATAAATGTATGTACCAACAATGCCAAACACAAAGGAATAGTTTCCTGAATACTGACTGAATACACAAACACTTTTAAGACATAACTGAGTACACAAACACACAACAGTCGAACCTAGAACGATGATATATGATCAATCAAACTCTCCAAAGATCGATAAGCCGAACCATTTTCTTTAACCGAGCTTCCAACTTTCTCCTTGAGAAGTCGCATCCTCTCTCGGATTGCTTCTCCTTCATTTCCAGAAAACAAACTCCTTATCGAACTCTCGATCTCATTTCTCTCAATCCGATGCTCTAGATGTAGCCCTACCCTCCATACGTCACCGACCAATCTTGCATTTAGAAACTGGTCCCATATAAAAGGCAAACAAATCATAGGGACACCTTCACAAACACTCTCAACCACCGAGTTCCAGCCGTTGTGTGTCAAGAATCCTCCGATTGCTCGATGTTTTAGAACCTCTCGTTGTGGTGCCCATTTCACTATCTTTCCCTTCTCATTAAACGTTGCCTTGAGTTCTTCGGGGATCAACTCGATCCATTCCGTGCCTTTGACCAAACCAACCCGAACAACCAACAAGAATGGTTGGCCGCTGTTTCGTAGACCACAAGCAATCTCAGTTAACTCTGGTCCGGTCATGGTAGCTAGGCTACCGAAACTCACGTAAATTACGGATTTGTTTTCATGTTTGTCCAACCATGGAATGCAAGTCTCGTCCTGTGTGAACAAGCTACTAGACGAGGCTGGAAAGTTGCTACCTATCGCAAAGATTGGTACTTTGAAATCTTCACGTGCCTTAGGTAATGCGTCTTGGTTAAACTCTTCGCAGGACATGAATACGATGCCTGAAGACGACTTTGTCGCTTCCAACATCGTATTCAAGTAGGATTCTATGTACTCCCTTTTTTCTTTCAGAAGCCGTACAAGATCCTTCTCTCGAAGTGGTGGAAAATCCTGAACTAGGTCGTCTTGTTCTGAATCTGTAAAAGAAAGTTGCTTGATCTATTCGCAAGATGTAAGAAAGTTATATAGAGAAAAATGGTATGCTAAAGTGATAAATAGAAAGCAAAAAAAAAAACAAAAAACCAAAAAAAAAAACTAGAAGAGTTGCTTGATCTATACGCAAGATGTAAGAAACTTAAAATCTTACAAACTCTAAGATCTCAAGCGTATTCTCTACAGAACAAAATCGCTTATACAGTTAGTTATATAATATAGAGTATAAATGGTATGGTAAAGTTACATATAGAAAAGAGAAAGCAAAATATATATAAGAGTTGCTTGATTCATACGCAAGATGTAAGAAACTTCAAATTTTCTAAACCCTAAGATCTCAACCGTACTTAGTTATACTAAAGATTTATCATGACTATTGATGTAAACTCATGTGTAGATAATAATATTAGAGAATGTAAAGCGAGAAATAATAATACCTTGAGACACTTCACGGCGGAGGTTAGGAAGAGCAAAATGGTTGAGAAAGAAGGAGACTGTGTACGTACTGAGAACCAGTCTGGGGAGTTTCAAAATCTTTGTTACGGATGGTGTGAAGGTCCATCCAGAGTCATGGATCAAACAGCAAATCCTCTGTTTCTTTTCCTCCGTTTCTGAATCTGAAGATACCAAAAGCTTAGCCAAACAGTCAAGAAACGGAGTCTTACATCTTCGGTTGAGAAGAGTGAAGAGAAAAGTCTTATCATCAGTTTTTGCCTCTATTTCGGACAAGCCGTCTGGTATCTCTAAGAAGGTGAAGAGAGGATGGCTAGAAGCTTTTGGAGCGTTGAAGCGCGTGTGGATAACAGTGATAGAGAAACCTCTTGAGTGAAGGATCTTGGCGAGCTGGATCATGGGATTGATGCAGCCTTGTATTGGAAGTGGTAAGAGAATCACTCGCAGGCCATTACTTTTCTCCATTGAAGCTTTTTTCTTCTTCTTCTTCTTTTTTTTCTTGAACCAAAACCAAAAGTTCAGTGAATGATACTATTTTCTTGGAGTTAAGATATCTATATAACCTAAGAAAATAATATAGTCATGTTACCTAAAGAGTAGAGACAAAATTCTAAATGTTATATTATGCCTTTAGTAGTATAGAAATACTGTTGACTGCAAAAAGAAAAAAAAAAGTAGTATAGAAAGACTAACTAGTGGTCCAGTTTAATAATGAACATTAAAAATAAGTTTGTCTCGTATACTCCGAGTTCATATTCGGATTCGATTTATATGCGAATATATTGGTAATAACAATTAATAAATGTTTAGTTTCGGCATGTTTTTTTTGGTTAGGTCAACCTAAAATGAAAAGAGCAAATCCACCGGCGAAGTTGATGAGGTACATTATACATTAATACATTGGGTCAAGTTCGCCAAAACTAAAGCTTCCAACATTGGATAAGCAAGACTCTAACTGAACTCGATCTACCACTAGAAACATATGCACCATTTCTGGGCCAGTTGGTTTCATGAGCCTAATAGATCGGATGTTTTATATGAAAGGAGGTTAACCTAAACGCGGATATCGACTATGCTTTCGATCCATTTGAATATCCGGAGTGAGGGTCTATCCGTGGACCGCACCACCCCTTTGGAGATTAGTCCGGGCGAAGACTGGAATATACCCCAAAGTTAAAAAAAAAAGAGGTTAACCTACGAGCCATTATATCTCAGGAATGTCTGGACCTAAGATCTGGAATACCTAAGTTAGTAAAAAAAAGTTTTGGCATGGTCTTTAGTTAGGTCAACCCAAAATGAAAACCGCAAAGGCATTGCGATAGTGCGATGAGGCTTGTATACATTATACAATGGGTCCAATTCAAAAAAACCAAAGTTTGCAACAATAGAAAAATAAGACTCAAATTGACATTTATAGTAACAAATACAAAAATAAAAATAAAATTATAGTAAATTCATATTAGTGTTGTTTTATTCCAACAATGCCAAACACAAAGTAGGCATCTCCAAACACTAACAATTTATTTGTTGAGAAAAAGAAAATGACAAAGAAATCAAAACACACATAAAAAGCTAGAAAGATGATATATGAGCAACCAAATGTTCTAAAGATCGGTACGCCGAACCGTTTTGTTTAACCGATCTTCCTACTTTCTCCGCAAGAAGTTTCATCCTCTCTCGGATCACTTCACCTTCAGGTTCCAACAATAGTTTCCTCACCACTCTTGAGATCTCATTTCTCTCAAACTTATTCTCTAGATGAAGCCCAACCATCCACACCTCACTAACAAATCTTGCATTAAGCAACTGATCCCAGACAGAAGGCAAACAAATCATAGGGACGCCTTCACAAACACTCTCCACCGTCGAGTTCCAACCATTGTGTGTCAAGAATCCACCAGTAGCTCGATGCTTTAGAACCTCTTGTTGCGGTGCCCATTTCACTATCTTCCCCTTCTCCTTAAGTCTTTCCATGAGCTCTTCCGGTATAGCCTCGACCCATTTAGTGCCATTGACCATACCAACACGTACCACCCACAAGAAGGGTTGGTCGCTGTTACTTAGGCCCCAAGCAACCTCCAATAGCTCTGATTCACTGATGTTCACAACGCTTCCGAAACTCACGTAAATCACGGATTTGTCTTCTTGTTTGTCTAACCACTGAATACAAGTCTCATCAACTGTGAACAAGCTACTACAAGAGCCCGGGAAGTATATATGAGATGGTCCTATCGCAAAGACCGGGATTTGATAGTCTTTACGTGCTTGGCTGAGTGATTCTTGATCCAACTCTTCACAGGATGACACGAAAATAAGTCCTGAAGATGCCTTTGTCGTTTTCAAAATCATGTCCGAGTACGAGTTTAGAACCTCTGTTTCTCCATCGAGGATTTGTAAGAGATCCTTCTTTCTAAGCGGCGGAAACTCCTCTGCTGGCTCATCTTGTTCTGAACAGTGAATATTGATGTTAATTCACATCATCACATGTGATTAAATGCTATTTTTTTGATAAATAATGATTCCATGTGACTAATAAAAACTGTAACCTCTAGATGTTTTATAGAAAAGATCGGACCATGAAAGTCAACCTCTGAATAAAACTGTTTTTAGGTTAAATAAGAAGTAGATAGTACCTTGCGGTGGAAGGTATCTTTCACGGCGGAGGTTAGGAATAACAAAATGACCTACAAAGAAGGAGACTTTATAGGTGTTAGTAACTAATCTCGGGAGATTCAGACTCTGAGCAAGGGGTTGTGTGAAGATCCATCCAGCATCATCGATCAAACAGCTAATCCTCTGGTTCTCTTCCTCTGAAGATCTTAAAAGCTTAGTCAAACAGTCACGAAACGGAGACTCACAGCTTCGGTTGAGAAGCGTCAGGAGAAGTGTGACATCTTGAATGCTTGCCTCTTTTTCAGACAAGCCGTCTGGGATCTCTAAGAAGGTGAAGAGAGGGTGGTTTGAAGCTTTTGGCGCGTTGAAACGCGTGTGGATCACAGTGATGGAGAAACCTCTTGAGTGTAGGATCTTGGCGAGCTGAAACATAGGGTTAATGCAGCCTTGTATAGGAAGTGGGAACATAATCACTCGTAGGCCATTACTCTTCTCCATTGGAGCTTTCCTCCTTGTGTGTTTCAAACCAGATGCAAATCTCCTGGTAATATAAGTCAATGCTACATTTGAGATAAGATGTCTATTTGACATTAAGAATATATATATTTCTATAACGTGGAGACAAGACTCTGCTCTTCTCAGTGTGCTAATAAAGAAAGACCAGATCCCTTTAAGTTTATCTGGTTTTGTATATTCTAATTCAAGTTGCAGCCTAGTAGGAACAGAGCAAAGAGTTTATTTTTAAAAAAGGTTCATTGGTCACACACAATATATACACAACATATAACAGTAAACACTTGTTTTTAATATCAAAAGGTTTGGAGCCAAAATCCGTAAATACTCTCGATCCGGAAACCACAACATGTAATATTAGTTTCGTCTCAACAATTCGAGTGACCGAGAGCTTCTGATACAATTGACTCCTCTTTCCAGTTGAGCTAACGACGTAGTGGTCACACTCTATTCAAACCATGAAGCTAGAAGGATGTAATACGATCAACCAGATCATCTAGATGCCGAGATGACGACCCTCCTCGTTTAACCGATCTTCTTACTTCATCTCGCAACACACTAACTCTCTCTCGAATCTCTTCTCCTTCAGGTTCAACCATTAGTCTTGTCACGGCTCTCTCGATTTCCCTTCTCTCTATGCGACCTTCCAAGTGAATCCCTATCCTCCACACCTCGCTGATGAATCTCGCGTTAAGCAACTGATCCCACACAAAAGGCAAGCTGATCATAGGAACCCCTTCGCATATACTCTCTAGCGTCGAGTTCCATCCATTATGAGTCAAAAACCCTCCCGTGGCTCTATGCGCAAGCACATCTAGCTGCGGTGCCCATTTTACTATCTTTCCCTTCCCGTTAAGACCTTCCATGAACCCTAATGGTAACGACTCGATCCAGTCACGGCCTTGGACAGAACCAGGCCGGACAACCCACAAGAAAGATAGGTTTGTTTGGCTTAAGCCACAAGCAAACTCCAAGAACTGAGATTCGGTTAAGGACACAATGCTTCCTAAGCTCACGTAGATCACTGATCTCGTTTCTTTCTTATCTAACCATGGAATGCAGCTCTGGTCCGGTTCGAACAAGCTGCTAGACGAGGCTGGGACGTCATGGATGTGAGGTGGGCCAATGGGGTATATAGGAAAGTTGAAGACATTGTGGGACTCTGCAAGCGAATCTCTGTCAAGCTCTTCGCAGGACATGACTATGATCCCTGAAGCTGGTTTTGTCGTTTGGAGTATCTTGACCAAGTAAGCATCCAGCGGCTCAGCCTGATCTTTGTTTCCCATGATTCTCGCGAGATCTTTCTTTCGAAGCGGTTGAAACACCGGAACAGAGTTCTCTGCTTCGGAATCTGAAACAGAACCGCCAAAGTTCAAGAAACAGAGACAATGATGTACTACCTAGTTTAATATTAATGTATTTTTAGTAAAACTTTTGTTGAAAAAAATAGATGTCAGTTTAAAATTTGTAATACAAATTTTATTAAATTTTTCTATGTCATATGATTTTTCTATTTTCTAATTTATTCTTTTCTATGTCATATGATTTTTATATTTTCTAATTTATTTTTCTACTAATTGAAATATGATTAGGAGTATAGGTGATAAGATTTTTATTTAAATATCTAATAAAATTATTTTCATTTTTTTTCTAAAATTTGGTGCATTATTTTCATTTTTGTAACAATAGAAAAATTAAATATATTTTAAACTTTTGTGTACAGATCTAAACAACATTTAAAATATAACAGAACTAGTACAATGAGCTTGAAGCCGTACCTGGAAACGGAAGAAACCCATCACGGCGAAGCTGAGGGACAAGCAGATGTCCGAGAAAGAACGTGAATTTATACGCACAGAGGACAAATCTCGGAAGATGAAAACTATCCGCAACGGACTGTGTGAACACCCACCCGGAATCATCGATCAAACAGCTGATCTTACCTTCCTCTGTTCCTGAACCTTTGATGAGATTGGTCACACACTCTCGTAACGGGTTCTCGCAGTTGTTGTTGAGGAGCGTGAGCTGAAGCAGGACGTCACGAGACTGCGTCTGAGTTTCGGACAAACCGTCCGGGATCTGTATGAAAGTGAAGAGAGGGTGGTCTGATGATTTGGGCGCGTTGAAGCGCGTGTGGATGATGGTGATTGAGAAGCCTCTTGAGAATAGGATCTTTGCTAGCTGAAGCATAGGGTTTATGCAGCCTTGTAACGGTAGAGGGAAGAGAATCACTCGTCTCTTGTTTGAATTCTCCATTTCAAGAATCAAGCGTCTTCCTTCTTCCTCTCTTTGCAATTGATTATCTTCTAGGGAATGAAGACCATAAAATAAGAAAAGTAGTTTATCCAATAAAGACTGGCCTACGAACAGTGACATACTCGATAAACGTGACACATGTACTTGATTAGGACATGGATGTTGCTTTTCTGGTGAGTGATAATTACAAAGAACAGTTGAGTTTCATACAAATATATTGTTTGGAGGACTTTTTGATAAAGAGTAATACAAAAGCACACATTTAAAATGCACAACAGTAAAATATACAACTCAATATTTATTATATTTATTTTAAATAAAGAGATTTAACCTAATAGTACTATGTTGTTTGCAACAACGCAAACAAACAAGTTTATAGAAATTTTTCGATTACATCATTCAGGGCGTGTTTATTGCAGGTCTTTTATGGTCTTTTAACTTTTAACTAAAAATATAAAAAAATATTTTTTAAAAAGAAATTGCACCTCCTACACACATATTTTCCCATATTTGCATCCTATATACAAAATCCCCCCAAAATTTTCCCCCCTAACTCTACCATTTCCCCCTCCAACCAATGGTATCTATATAGTTTTTGTGTTTCTACCCAATTGACTCTTTTTAAAATCTCTTATTTAAAGAACGTCTCTTAACGCTTTTAGTTAAAAGTTAAAAAATCATATGGTAAAAAAGCAAATTTAACGGATCTGCAATAAACATGTCGTTAGCTTTTATTACATTTAAAATAAAGAAGTAATTTGGTGAAAAACAATAGAAGACATGGAAATTAGCTAAATGCCTAAGGTATGAAAGTTTGGCATACGTGACTCAAAAAAATGAGTTAGAAAGACAAGAATGACCTTATCAGTTACAGATAATATCCAAAGATTTGAAAAAAATAGGCTTATAACTGAAAATTGAGATTTCCTTAAATTTTTCTCTCTCATTGTCATTCTTCTTTCTACATCTTCGTTACAGAACTTTTTTTTTTCAGAAATCTAAAAAAAAAAAAGTTATATCCTGATTCTATATTTACATAATCACATCTAATTATTCATCACTATAATCTGAAACAAGATCATGAATTTTTTTTTCAAAGTTCATCTTTTTTTGTTTGAAGATTTCTCGATGAGTCTCAAATGATCAATCCCTAAAATCTAAACCATTACACTAAATCCTAATGGCTAATCCATAACCCTATCCCTAATTCCTATTGTGTAAACTCAAATCACATAAATCTATACCCTATCACATAAATCTATACCCTAAATCCAATAGAGATTCCGGAACTCAAGCAATAATAAATACTAAACCATAAAAACATAATTATAAATCCTACACTCAATTGAAAACCCAGAACCCACACACTAATTATAAAAACATATAGACAAAATTATATACCCTATAAATAACAGGATCCCCGAAACCATAATGGTAATGAATAAACCAGAACGACAGTGTAAACAAGATAGCCCCATAAATAATTTGTTATACAGTTATATATCTTCGGAACCGGCTAACAATCGTTATTAACCTTCACAAAATTGTCTATAATTTTGTTTTAGCCGGTTACTGATTTAGGTGACCAGCCATTATTGTAATTAGACGGCTAATTGGGTTCTCTCATTCACACGATATTGATGGTTAATGTTTGAAATTTATTTTAGTCGGTTATTGATATAGGTTACCAGCCACTATTGTAACTAGATGGCCAATTGGGTTCTCTCCTTCACTTGATATCGATGGTTAATGTTTGAAATTTTGTTTTAGCCGGTTATTAATATAGGTGACCAGCCACTACTGTAATTAGACGGTTATTGATATAGGTTTTGGATGGCTAACAAAATTAATTTTCATACCCTTATACTCTATAATTTTCACCATAAATTGAAACCCTTAAACCCCTATAGTCCATGATGTAAGATTATTTGTTAAGTTTGTAGTTGGTTGTGTAACTTGTTTGATAGCTTGTTAACGCAATGAGAAACCGAATTTTTAATTATCCAAAATTCACTATAAAGGTACAATAAATTTTCTGACTATTTATTGAATAAAATTTACGGTTAACAATTATGCGGGCTGGTAATAAATATAATTATCCAAACATTGCATAAAAAATAACTATTGCCTCTTATTAAAACAAGAGAACCCACTTCGTATGTGTTGTTTTGATCAAGAATAACTTTCGAACTAGGTTTAATTGCAACTGGAAATATGATGAGGGCGTTGAGAATTTGTGGTTAACAATCTGGAGGTTACCAAATGTATCATCCGCTTATGCACCATCTATTGAAGACACATCAGGAACAAAGCACATGAAGAAAATCCATCCAAAAATAGAGATTTGGCAAGAGTACCTCAAAGATCAATTCAATTGAAAGACAAATATTGTAGATTAGTAAAACACAACTTTCTTAAACAAATTTACTTAAACAAATCAACTAAAATAGAAAGTCTGACCTCCAAATTTATGTAATTTGATAACAATAATGAAGAAACTTACTCCGATTCATGAAACAAATCAAGAAACTTTAATTTCTGAGTTTCTTTAATTTTGTTTTTCTTTCAAAAGAAAGAAGAGATCTAGCAAAATATCACAATAAAAAATCCTCTTTGAGATGAAGCAGAGTGGTGGCTGCGCATTGTTGTTCTCCATGTTTTGGATGAATCAACGAGGAAAAAAATAGAGAGGATAGTAGATAAAAGAGATAAAGAAAAATGAAGATTTTAGATTATAAAAATATCATTGCAGAAAAAAAAATCTTCACGTATCTACTTTAAGATTCTGTCTACACTTTAGCAAAAATAGATTGTTGTATTATAGGGGTAGCAGAGTAATATAGAATTGTGTACAGTGAAGAAATAGTGAGTTTTGGTATATTGCTAAATAGGCTAAAGTGTGTTGGTAAGGAATCTAATTTCCCTAAAATAAAAGGTGTTTAACATAGGTAGGCTATTACACGACTAAAACAATATTGAGGAAAGATACAACGATAGTATTTGATTCACTAGGGTTTCTATATATCGAAAAGAAGAGCCACCATCTTTAACCGATCTCCCAACTTCATCTTTCAAAACATCCACCCTCTCAAGAATCTCTTCTCCTTCACTTTCCACCATTAACATCCTCACAGCTTTCTCGATCTCCTTCCTCTCTGTCTGACCCTCCAAGTGGTCCAACCCTCCAAACATCGTTAACAAATCTTTTTTTTGAACCAAAGAAACAAAATATTTCGAATTTAATTCTTAAAATAAATCGCTAACAAATCTTGCGTTCAGCATCTGATCCCAACCTCCAGGTAAACATATCGTCGGAACCCCTTCGCATATACTCTCTAGCGTCGAGTTCCAGCCATTGTGAGTCAAGAGCCCTCCAAACGATGCGCAAGAACCTCCTGTTGTGGAGAACATCTAGATGTTATAGAGAAAATATCGGACCATGAAAATTAACCTCAATAGGAAAATACTGGTACTCATATTAAGACTGTTTTTTAGGTGTTAGCTGAAGCATAGGGATAAGGTTTATGCAGCCTTGTATGGTAGAGGGAAGAGAATCACTCGTCTCTTGTTTTTTTTTTTTGCCGTCAAGGTAGATTAATTAATCAGAGTGGTATAAAACCACAAAGTACAACAACCACAAACATAACTTGTCTGCCCCTTCCTCATACAAAAACAGAGCAAAATACTAAAAAACAGAGTCTACGAGAAGAAACCCAACACACGTCCCACAAAAGCTAACAACCACATAGCACACCAACAACAACTGCTACCCAAAGAGACAACACATCAGAGGTTCCTACTTTCATTGACAAAGAGTTTGAAAAGCCAATCGGGATGCCCCGCAGCTACATACGAATTTACCAATCTGAACTTAGTAACACTTTGGGCAATGAAAAAAGCACCTCTGTTAGCTTCTCTACTCACCACAGCCAGTTTCCATTCCAAGACCCCAATCAGTTTCTTTAGAATTGAAGAGCTTTGAAATTGGAAGGAAGGCCAAGCCTCAGGTCTCAGAGTGGCTCCGAACAAATCTCCACATTCACCAGCAAAGACGATTTTGGAATGACGTTGACTACGCATACTCTCAATAGCCCACAACACCACTACCAGCTTTGCTTCTTTTCTCGTCTTACAACCTGAGAAGGCACGTCTGCTATGACATAACACAACTCCTCTCTCATTCCTAAGGACCCATCCCCCTTCCGTCAGACCACTGGTTTTATCAAACTCCACTCCGATGTTACACATGTTCCAACCAGGGTCCGGAGGATTCCATTTGCGCTTGTCCGGAGCTTTTTTTGTTCTCTCTTCTTTTAACCATTCTTCCTCCACCACTTGAGCAGCAAACCATTCGTCTGCATCATACAAAGCTTTCTTCACCAGCTCGACTGATTCTAAACATCTTCCTTTGAAAATAATTTCATTTCTTCTTTTCCAGAGAAGCCACAATATCCAAGGCCAACTTCTTCTTTGTTCAGCGCTCAATCTTCTGTCATTTTTTAAAGAGAGCAGAGTGGAGACATTCTGGAAGACAGAATCGGTGGAGAACCCTCCTTTTGGATTAGGAATATTTGATAAAGCCCAAACTTGTCTAGCAAAAGTACATGCAAAGAGCATATGATTTATCGTTTCTGGTTCCTCTCCACAGGTTTGACATCTTGAGTCAACCTTCATACCCCTTGCGATGATCAATTCTGCCGTTGGAAGAGCTTCGCTAATCGATTTCCACAGAAATACTCTTATTTTGTTTCTCCATTTCAAGAATCAAGATTCTTCCTTCTTCCTCTCTTTTCCAGTTTGATTAATCGTTTAGTTAACAATTCTAGAGAATGAATGACCATACAATAAGAAAAGTAAGTTATCCACTGAAGACTGGCCTACGAATAGTGACAAATGCGATAAGTGCGACACATGTAATTGATTAAGACAGGGGTTGTTGCTTTTCTTTGTACTGATCTTTTCTTTGTGTGTGATCATTACAAAGAACAGTTGAGTTTGATTCAGCGATAAATCTATTATTGTTTTGTTTGAATAACTTTTTTGATAAAGAGAAATACAGAAGCACACATTTAAAATGCACAACAATAATATTTTAAATATACAAATCCACATCTATGTTTACTTTAAATAAAGAAGCTTAACCAAGTAGAACAGTTGAGTTTCATTCAGTGATAAATCTATCTATTGTTTTGTTTGAAAAACTTTTTTTTGATAAAGAGAAATACAAAAGCACACATTTAAAATGCACAAGAATAATATCTTAAATATACAGATATATTTTATGTATTCATTTTAAATAAAAGGGTAAACCTAAAAGTAGGCCTGGAATTATTAACATGTTGCAAACAAGTTTATTGAAAATTTTCGATTAGATCACTTACATCATGTAGCTTTTATTACATTTTAGTAAAAGGTGTTTAACATAGGTAGGCTATTACACAATCAAAAATATTGAGAAATGTTTTGCATTTTTTTAGAGGAACGTTACAACGATAGTATATGATTCGCTAGGGCTTCTATAGATCGAAAAGACGAGCCACCATCTTTAACCGATCTCCCAACTTCATCTTTCAAAACATTCATCCTCTCACGAATCTTTTCTCCTTCGTTTTCAACCATTAACATCCTCACAGCTTCCTCGATCTCCTTCTTCTCGATCTTTCCCTCCAAGTGGATCCCAACCCTCCAAACATCGCTCACAAATCTTGCATTCAGCATTTGATCCCAACCTCCAGGTAAACATATCATAGGTACCCCTTCGCATATACTCTCAAGCGTCGAGTTCCAACCGTTGTGCGTCAAGAACCCTCCAACGGCACGGTGCGCAAGAACCTCCTGTTGCGGAGACCATTTCACTATCTTCCCTTTCTCTTCCAGGCTCCTCACAAGCTCTTGGGAGAGCGGTTCGATCCACTGTGAGCCTAAGACCAAGCCTGGTCGTACCACCCACAAGAAAGGCTGTTTGCTGTTGCTTAAACCCCAAGCAATCTCTAGAAACTCTGATTCAGTTATGCTCACTACGCTTCCTAGACTCACGTAGACAACAGACTTATCTTCTTGATTATCTAACCAGTGAATGCAAGACTCGTCTTGTCTGAAAAGGCTACTAGACGATGCAGAGAAGTAGCTGTGAAACGGACCAATCGCAAAGACTGGGACCTTGAAGATTTCTTTAGCAAGATTCAGAGAATCTTTCTCCAGCTCTTCGCAGGACATGAATATTAGACCTGAAGACCTCATCGTAGTGTCGACAATAGTATCTATAAATGGATCGAGTTTCTCTCCCATTTCCCCGTAAAGCCTTGAGAGATCTCTCTTTAGAAGCGGAGGGAACTCAGGGACAGAGTCCTCTGCTTCCGAATCTAAGACACAACGGTTTAAAAAACATCTTAAAAGGATACCAAAAGAAAGTTCCTACGAGAGAAACCAGATTACCTGAAACTGGAAGATAGCCTTTGGTTCGGACACGAGGGAGAATAGGATAAGCATTCAAGAAAGTGGCTTTGAAAGTAGAGAGAACAAGCCTCGGAAGATTCAAACTCTCAGCAACAGATTGCGTGAAGAGCCATCCGCAATCATCGATCAAACAGCTAACCCTCTCTGGTTCTTGAAGCAACACTTTTTGCAAGCAGTCACGAAACGGGGACTCAGCGTTGACGTTGATTTGCGCGAGGAGAGACATAACATTAGAAGTGGGATCGTCTTTGATCTGGGAATCAGACAAACCATCTGAAATCTGCAAGAAGGTGAAGAGAGAGTGGCTTGAAGCTTTTGGAGCGTTGAAGCGCGTGTGGATGATAGTGATGGAGAAGCCTCTCGAGTAAAGGATGTTGGCGAGCTGAAGCATAGGGTTTATGCAGCCTTGTAATGGCAAAGGGAAGAGAATCACTCGCACACCATTGCTCTTCTTCTCCATTGGAATTGACGAAGCAGAGGACTCTGTTTTTTTCTTTTAAACTTCTTTATGGGTTTTTATGAAAAGACCAAACCTCTATGTACTTTATCCAATCGTTGTTTGAGACAGATACGGAGAATCTATAAAGCAGACAAAACCTTCATAGTTATGTGTGTGTTTGGTTTAGACTTATTCAACTTTCTGCCCATTTTTCTTGACCTTTTGGATTTTAAATTTATAAGTACTCCTATGTGGTCACTATCAGAGATATATTGTGATTTTGAAGATGTTGCCTTTAAGACAAATTGGCAAGAAATATATCATTTCTTATTAGTGTCATTCAAGAATCCTCACTATTATAGAATTACATATACTGTCAAATTTTCTTACAGTTATCTTAAATCAATATCTACAGAAGTTGAAAAAATTACTATTAAAAAGTCATAGTTGGACTAATTAGAAACATAACAAAATATCTTAAATCTAATTGTATATGATATTTTCCTAATAAAAAGTATTATACATTTAAACAATGATTAGAATATCTTTAGACATTATAAATATGTTTTGTCTGATTTTAGTAACTGAAATATTTTAAATCTTGCAAACCAATATGGGTTAAAAATTAATGATTTATAAGAAGATGATCTTCTTATTCGAGTTGTAGTCATATACTTCCAAAAATGATGTTTTTGATAGGTCAAGATGTATTGAGTTAGAGGATAACACCGAAATATTTATATTTTAATCATAAATTTTTGGAATATAAAATATTAATGTTTTTATTTATAACAAAGATAACCCAGTCAACAGGGAAGCTTATCCGTGTTGAGCAAGCAAAGGTGGACTGGTGCAAAGGTATTTGGTTCCCATACAATACACCTCGATTTTCATTTATGGCTTGGATTGCAGTTCTGAACAGATTACCCACGGGTGATAGAATTTTAAATTGGAATAGAGCTGTGACTACAGCCTGCTGCCTATGCCCCGAACCGCTTGAGACTCGTAACCACCTATTCTACCAATGCAAATTCTCAGAACAAGTTTGGAAAACTCTCACCCTTAAGCTACTAGCTCTGCGTTATACAAATGAATGGGAAGGGGTAGTTCGGCTCCTAACAGACTAGACTAGCAACTCAACCCGCTTGTTCTTGCTCAGATATGTTTTTCAGACGACCCTTTCTGCTATCTGGAAGGAAAGGAACGGCAGACGGCACGGCGAAAAGTCAAACAACCCTGAGACATTGATCAAACGTGTGGACCAAGCAATAAGAAACCGTATCTCCAGCTTGCGGCTCATGGGTTGTAACAAGCATGATAAAGCCATGGAAACATGGTTCTTAGTGAGATAAACACTGAGTTTTTTCTGTTCTAAGTTTTCATAAACTCTCAAACTTATGCTACATTCATTGTAAAAATGTTTTTTCTTGAATAAATTTAACATTAATTCAAAAAAAAAAAGATAACCCAGTCAAGATCAAGTTAATATTATTTGATTGTATGGTACATCCTTGAAATGTAAAACCAAAGGTTTTTAGTTGCTGCTTTTTATTCTTGTGCTTTGCAATAATACGTTATACGTAACGTAAGTTCATAAAGCTTTGGTTTCAACTCTAAACTAAGATTGACACAGAGTTTCTCTTCTCCCTTATTGCAGTATCAACAATAACTTTAGCGAAAGTACTCGCTTACCTAAGTTAACCTACTGGGTCTGCTCCATCCCAAGCTGCAATGTTGTTTGTATAATTGTTTGTTACCATTGTACAGCTTCAACATTCCAAGGGAAGTGGAGACACCCCATAACATACGCCAATGTTCTCACGGCATTCTTAAATTTGGTGAATGTTGCTGGAACACTTTCCCAGAAGAAGCCAAAAAAAACTATATAAACCTTAGAACTTGCTTAAGTTCTCTCCACAGAGGTAAAAGTCTGATGAGCTTCTTGTACAATCCAGCTAGAATAATTTTGGTATTTAGACGTTTAACAGCCACACCGAGTAGAAGACTCTTTCTGTTCACATTTGCTTCCTGCGTTTCAGCTGTCTGCCTACACTGTTCTCTTCAGATTGTTTATTTGCATCACCAGGCTGATTATTATCCGAGGAGGACGGACTGACCTCAGACTCAGAGAAGAATTGTATACCACATTCTTTTATTTTGCAAACATCCCATCCAAACTTTATTTCCACTGCGTCATAGTTCGATTCAGCTAGAGGAGGATTGCTGCTACCTTTGTCTAATGGGAAAGAACAGTCAAATATAGCTAGATGACGGTCCAACAGACGTGTAACGAAGATGAGAATACGAAGATCAGTAGAGTGAAAGTGGTTCCCTTGGTTGCCTTTGAGGAGACAACACACCCGGATAACGCTTTTGAGCCAAGTAGGCTTAGTTGAATCGGTGTCGATCAAGAGACAAGCCCTGAACCGGAGGAGAAATCCATAGAGAAAGCTCTCAAGCAAAGGGATCATCAAGTAACTTCCACTAGCTCGATGAGTGAAATACGCGGGTACTTGTCCACCAGGTAGGATCATGTACTTGAAAACTGAACTTCTTATGAGGGTTTCTCGTTCCAGTTTGAAGCAGTTAATGAAATGAAGAATGGTTTCCGGGTTTCGAAAAGGGTGAGATATACTCTCGAGTGATTCGCAATCTTGTGCGCGTAGTATTTTGAGCGACGACGTCTGTAGCTCAGGCAGCGACACGAGCTTTCTGCAGTTGCCTATGTTGAGCTCTTGGGGTTTAACGGAAACCAATGAGTGTGGAAGTCTAGTGAAAGTGTTATCGGACATGTCTAACTCTTCAATAAGAGCAGGCACCACCTGAAGATCGTTGTGCCAGCTATCTTCGGTTAATGCTACGCAGAAGGAAAAATCTACATCCTCCAGATGTTTGAGTTTAGATATATTTGGCGAGATACGGGTCAACTTTCTGCATCCACTCATCAGTAGGCTAGTAAGACCAGTTATCTTCTCGATCCACCAAGGAACTTCTTCGATCGCCGTGTCCTCTAGAGAGAGAACTGAAACGTTGCGCGAAATATCAGGAAAGCTTCTTATCAGCGAGCATCCGTAGAGAGTCAGATTAGTGAGAGATTCCAAGTTGATGTCTGTTGGAAGAACCTCGAGGTTTCTGCATTCTTCCATGTTCAAAGTCTTGAGGTTCCTGAGGTACCGAATAGAAGAAGGAAGCATCTCTAGACTCTGGCAATCAGCAAGATACAGTTCTTCGAGATTGGGAGCTCTCGAAAAATCCGGGACTTCTTTCAGTTTTTTGGATCTCCACAAGCTCATATTCTTAAGATGTTTAAGTGGCTGCACCGAAAAAAAATACACACGCTCCATCATAAGAAACTTGGTATATAATAATATAAATAAGACCATACTCTACAAAAACTTACTTGGACTCCTTCCCACATCTTCTCGAGCTCGCTATCTATCATACCGAGTTCAACGAGATACGCTGGAGAAAAGTCTGAAGGCATACGTGTCATTGGATATGCATCCCAATGTAACAATCTAAGCCGACGAGACAAGGATCGTATGCCTTGGGGAAAGTACAGCTTGTTTTCTTCATTACGCTCCTCCAACGGGTTTTTGTAAATCTTGAGAAACCGGAGATTGCACATCCCTTTGAATGCTCCCTCATCCAACGTGAACACCTCATCAAGTTCTGATATGTTCCACGATATACCTAAAACAGCTTTACTACCCTGAATATAAAAAAAAATCAAAAAAGAAGAGAGAAAATAAATTTCAAGTTCGAAAGAGATTATATGGTCATCTCTAACGTAACTCTAAAATGCTATTTAATTGTAATTTTCAATTTATATAATACAACACTAAAATAGTATAACTTTTAGTGTTGGGTTGGAAAATGTTTGCTCAAAATCACACACTAAAATAGTGTTTTGGATTTGAGTTTGTGATTTAAAAAAATTAGCTTAAAATCATCTAGAATTGCGTAATGTTGACACTATTATAATGTTATGGGTTGGAGAAGAGTGAATATGATAGGAAAAAGAGAACTCTTACAGTGTTATCCTCAAGTACATCACATATATTCTTGGAATCAATCAGAAACTGACGATCTCCAGGCTCGTCAAAGGACTGTGCAGATACAATTCCTCTACCCATTTCTTGCAGCAAACTATGCATCTCCACGGTTTTACACGTATGTGTTGTTATACGTATAAGCGACCTCTCAACTAAAACTCTAAGACCAATGTTAACGTCAACGTCACTATCAGCGAGCAACCATTTTAAGCTATCGACTTTTTCTCCATTGAACAAACACGCTATGTGAAGAAATAGCCTCTTATGTGTTTCCTTTAACCGATCATAACCGAATCTCAACGTTTTCTCGATGTCTCCGTTCAGACAAGTCCTGAGGTCAGGTAGCATGTCGATCCATTCCTCCTTGCTCCTCCCTCGCAGAGAAGAACCCAAAAGGTTAAGACCCAAAGGAAGATTACCAGCGAGTTTCGAAACTTGGACTGCAAGATCCATGAAACCATCAGGTGGAGAGTTTAGTTTAAAAGCGGATTGGCAGAACATCTCGAGGGCTTGGTCTTCAGATGGGAAACCCACCTCGTAAACACGCTCAGTAATACCATGGCTTCTTAACAAATTGCACATCCTTGGTAATCACAATGATTCTGCTACCGGAACCGAACCAAAGAGCTTGTCCGACTAAGGCATCTAGAAGCAATCGATCATCCACATCGTCGAGAACTATGAGAACTCTATGGTTCTGTAGCCTTCCTCTTAACACACCTAAATGATCAATCTTCACGTCCTTGTGGTCTAGAATCTCAGATAGGAATTTCTCTTGCAGTTGCAGCTTCACACCGTAATCATCCAAGTTGATTCTTCTGAAATTTTCTAGAGTCTTGTCTACGAAGGATCTATCGATGAAGACACACCTTTGGAATCGGTGAGAGAGTCTACCAAATAAAGCTCTTGCAATGGTACTCTTACCAATTCCTGAAGGACCCCAAATTCCTACCATTAACACTTGTTCTTCAGCGTCCATACGCAACAGTGAAACCATGTTTGCTATATGAGCTTCGATTCCAATCAAACCATCAAACTCTTCTGATAATGATGATTGTGAGCAATTCAGCTTACATGAAACATCATTGACGAAATCTTCTATCATATGTGCTTCACTGTCCCTGATAAAAAAAATCAAAAAAAATCAAAATTTCAATAGATTAAATTAAAATGATCTGCTGAGACAAAACTAATATTATATAATGTGGTTTTGAAAGATTAGAACCTACTAATAATTCAAAAAATAAATAAAATAAATAAATCTTTCAAACACACAAAAAACAAAGAAAAGACTCGGACCATTTACGAGAATGATGTCCATGGATGTTAGCCACTTCCGTTAAAGCAAGCCGCCATTGTTTCGCCTCATCTACTGTTTTCTTCTCGCAAGTTTTCTCAAAGGCCTTACCAAATTCTCCGATCTGATACCTGACGTGAGAAGGATCCAAGTCGTAGAAGATGGTCATAACGATCTGACCTAACTCTTCCCTGCACTTCAAGATCTCCAGCAATTCGTTTAAACACCAGCTGGAGGAAGCGTAATTCTTGGAGAGCACCACGATCGAAACCCTGGAGTCTCTGATCGCCTGCACGAGAGCTGGGCTGATCGAGTGGCCACGCTCGATTTGACTGTCTTTGAATACGGTACGGACTAGTTTGCGGTCGAGAGCACCGATAAGGTGGCTGAGGAATGTTCGCCGAACATCTTCGCCTCTGAAGCTTGGGAACACTTGTAAGCTCTGGTTCTGAGATGAAGCCATCAAGAAAAAGATGATTGACGTACAGAGATTTTGTAAGGACGCAAGTTTCGTTGACTTATTTAACCAAAAAAGTTTTAGTTAAATTTTATGTAAATGTAATTTTAAGAAAATAAAATAAATATGTTTTTTTGGTGAAATGTTAAGGTTAAAATAAATATCTATTAATAATAGGAATCCCAATTAATTCGAAAAGGTTTGTGTTTTTATAGGTCTCTCGGATCTTGTGAAAAGTTACGATTGTTCGCTAAACAGTTGTGTCTCTTCTTTACGAAAAGACACGACTACTTAAATGGTTGTGTCTCTTCATCGTTAAAAGTTGCAACTGTTTAAATTGAAAGGGTGTGTGTTTTTTTATGTAACTTAAATGTTGCGAAAAATTGCGACTGTTCATTAAAAAGTTGCGTCTCTTCTTTATGAAAAGATGCGACTAGCTTAAATGTTGTGAAAAATTGCGACTGTTCGTTAAAAGGTTGCGTCTCTTCTTTACGAAAAGATGCGACTACTTAAATTGTTTTTATGTAGGTTAAATGTTGTGAAAAATTGCGATTGTTCGTTAAAAAGTTGCGTCTCTTCTTTATGAAAAGATGCAAGTAGCTTTAATGTTGTGAAAAATTGCGACTGTTTGTTAAAAAGTTGCGTCTCTTCTTTATGAAAAGATGCGACTGCTTAAATTGAAAATATGTGACTTTTCAAAGAGAGCTTTTCAAAATCTATAAATAGTCTATGTTTATACACTTCTGACACTAAAATTTTTCGCTACTCTAATGGTTAGTTAAATGGTGAAAAAAATAGTTCTACGAAGTTACTTGGTTACAAATTTTTGAAGATGTTCAAATGAAAGGTTGTGTCTTTTCTTCGATAAAAGTTGCAACTGTTTAAATTGAAAGGGTGTGTGTTTTTATAGGTAGTTTAAATCTTGTGAAAAGTTGCGATTGTTCGTTAAAAAGTTGTGACTCTTCTTTATGAAAAGATGCAATTAAGTAAAAGGTTGTGTTTCTTCTTTGGTAAAAATTGCAACTGTTTAAATTGAAAAGATGTGCTTTTCAAAGAGAGATTTTCAAAATCTATAAATAGTCTATGTTTTTACTTTTCTGAAAGTAAAATTTTCGCTAATCTAATTGATAGTAAAATGGTGAAAAAAATAGTTCTATGAAGTTAGTTAGTTACAAATTTTTAGAAGAAGTTCAAATGAAACGTTGTCAGCAAAATATATTATGAAGAGTTCTACGTGTACGGATAGAATTCTAGAGTATTTATATCTCAATACAACCTCGAATTCAAAATACTATTTAAATGTCCAATAAAAGCATTTAATGATTTTAAAAGGTAAATATTTATATAAATTTAGCTGGTTTAATTTAATTTTAGTGTTAGTTTAATATAATAAGGTTAGTGTTTTTATAAGAACTTTCCTGAAAATTCAAAGTAATATTATAAATAAAGTGTTGTTATACCAAAATCTCTTTCTTAATTTGTAAGCATGTGATTTTTTTATTTTTTTATAGGAGATACAACTAGGAAGAAGAAAATGATTTGTTTAAAATATAAGACTGTGTATATGATTTTTAAAAAAAATGTTAAGAAATAAGATCTCTTAAAATTAACAGATAATCATGATTTTAACCACATAAGTCTTACATACTTGCAAATAAATCATGAATATTCGAACTATCGTTATAATTTACCTTATAAATTTAGTAAATAATTACATTGGAATTTGTTTACTTTTTAATTATTTTAAAATATTCAGTTTTCAAGATTTCTAAATAACTTAAGTAAACGGATAATAAGACATATATTTTATTTAATATTGACATATTTGTAGTTTTGTTATAACTAACCCGTAAACAAAATATAGATTTTTAGTATTATCAATAAAAAAAATAGTTCATACAAGATAATTTTATACCACATGTACTATCTTAAAAGTAATGATATAAAATGTGCATATTATTTTTACAAAACGAATTCTCGTGCGATATCGTACGGGTTCCTTACCTAGTGTTTATAACAAGATCCTCATTAATGAGATATTCATCCAAAAACTTCCGACGGATGTGATCTAAATGCTAAAATGATTATGGTTTGTGTTTCATGCTTATGTGGAATTATTTTTGCAATAATCAATTTTTTTAAAAAAAAAATCGGAAAAGTCATATACGTTGATCAGTTCGTGCCGTAAATTCGTTTTCTTATCGTTTATTCTTTGTCGTCAATGACGCAAAACCTTAACACGTGTCATGTGTAATAATGCATGTCCACGTATGGATCATCATTGACTTGGCAATAGAGATGCAAATAGTTCGGAAGGAAACGACTTTCATGCCCAAATGCAATAACGATCACTTCCTCTTCATTTTCATCCTCCTCTTCTTCTCCTTTCTCAATTGTGACTTGTCTCTCAAGCGTCACAACGATGGCGACGGAGCTCAACCCTAACAACTTCCCCGTTCTCTCTTACGTCTTGGACCGTCTCCCTTCCTTCACCTCCAAATCATCTTCTTCCGATGGCGGCGATAAACCACCGTCCAAATCCGATCCATCCTCATCCTCGAGCCACTCCATCGAGATCGTTACTCAAATGCCTCACTTAGCTCACCCCGACGTCCTCGCGTCCATGACGAGCGCCATCGCCGACGTCTCGCAGACCCGATCCGTCCTCCGAACCTTAGGCCCGAGACCAGATCACGAGACCGTCGACAAAGCACGTGCGAGACTCGCGGAGATCGAAGCCTCTCTGTCCGAGTCCTTCGAGGAGATCGCCCTCTCTCCTGACGACATCCACGTAGCGGAGGAGAAAGAGAAGAAGAGAAGGGAAGCTGTGGATCAAGAGAAGACTTGGTACAACTCGATTCTCAAGCTCAACGAGCTTCACGAGTCGTACGAGAAGCTTTTGAAAGAAGGGGAGGAGAGGCTCGTGAGGATCTACGAGTCGGCTGAGAAGAACGCGGCGGCTGTGGCTGAGGAGGAGGCTAATGAGGTTGAAGTTAATGAAGAGGTTGTGAGTATATTGCAGCAAGCTGAGGAGAAACCGTTGGACCGAGTTGATTTGTCTGGTCGGAAACTGAAACTGCTTCCTGAAGCATTTGGTCGGATCCAAGGTCTCCTTGTCCTTAACCTCTATAACAATCAGCTTGAGGTCAGTTTATTCTTTTATGGTATGGTAGGTCATGTTGCAAACAAGCCGGTCTGAGATTTAATGGGCCATAAATACTATTTTCAAAAAAAAAACTTTTTTCCCATAATTTATGAGTTTTTTTAATATATGTAAAAGTTTCCAAAAAAAATAGGGGCTAAAACTAATGTTTCACTGGGTTGAATTTTGAGTTTTTAGTGCACTGGAAAGGATATGATGATTCTTGTGGTGATGTTTAGATTCAGAAGTATGTGGTTTACTTGTACTGATTAAAGGTTATGTTTGTAACAGGCCATTCCTGATTCTATTGCTGGATTGCATAGCCTTCTTGAACTTGATTTGTCCACCAATTTTCTGGAGACATTACCAGATTCAATTGGTTTATTGTCCAAACTCAAGATCTTGAATGTCTCTTGTAACAAACTCACAACTTTACCTGATTCCATCTGCAAATGTGGGTAAGTATATTCTTCAAACTTTTTCCTCTGTTTTCTTTATCTCTCTGTTTCTTTAGTACTTTTTTCTATTTTTTTGTCAGGTCTTTGGTTGTCTTGGACGCGAGCTACAACAATCTCACCTACTTACCAACCAACATCGGGTTCGAGCTAGTGCACCTAGAGAAACTCTTGATCCATCTCAACAAAATCAGATCCTTACCAACTTCCGTTGGCGAAATGAGATCTTTACGTTACCTTGATGCACACTTTAACGAACTTAACGGTCTTCCGGAATCTTTCGGGATGCTCACTAACCTCGAGTACCTTAACCTGAGCAGTAACTTCAGCGATCTCCAAGATCTCCCTGCTTCGTTCGGAGATCTCATTAGCCTCCAAGACCTCGACTTGAGCAACAACCAGATCCATTCTCTTCCTGACGCTTTTGGCACGCTGGTTAACCTGACCAAACTAAATTTGGACGGGAACCCGCTCGTGGTGCCTCCAGAGGACGTGGTGAAACAGGGCGTGGATGCGGTTAAAATGTATATGGGTAAAAGATGGGTCAGTATGTTGGAAGAGGAAGAGAGGATAGCGAACATGAAGGAAGAGATGGAGCAGGCAAACGCCGATTGGCTTGCTAGAACCACTTCAAAGCTGAAAACGTATGTGACTGAGGTATCTGAGTATCTTGGCTCCAATTCGCCAAAAGATCCATTCCTTGACCAGCAGCTATGAAGTGAATCTTGGCTTTCATTTACCCTTTTTTCTGAAGAAACAAGAAACAGTATCCAAGTAATCATCATTCAGTCTTGAGTTTTCCTTCCTTGCTGCTCTGTTTCACAGTATATAGACTATGATCTTTATTTGTTTCAGGTTTTAATATTTGTTGGTATCTTTCTCATAACATTTAATTTGTTTGTTGAAGTTACTTTTTTTAAGAATGTATGTTCTTGCTCTTCAACAATTTTGAGAGAAGGGAACAGAGTTCACGCTAACAAGTACAACACTTGCATTTTGATCAATGGCAATAAGATTTTTCTATATATTTTCCCTCCTGCTTAACGAATATAAAACAAAAATTAAACTTTTGTATATACAAGTAGATGGGAGATCTGAATATTGCTGATGCAGAACTTTATAAATTAATCTAATGTAAACTAAAGCCATATAACTTTACATACTGCATCTTACAGTATTTTTGTTCATATTTATAAATAATATTTCCTTAAGTTGAGCTTATCAGAAATGTATGGAGGAGGGATGGACATGACATGTATACCACCAGAAATCTATTTGTGCATCTGACTGTGTAGGCTTTCAAAGAGGTTGAAAAACGAAGGATTCAATATAATTTTATATTAGACTTAGAAGTACTATACAAATATCAAACTAAATAATGTAAAAAAAAACTAAAAAAATGTAAATTTGTATATTAGATATACGATGTAAGAAAATGCATATTGTCGATAAACGACAAGAATATTGGATTTGATATTCCAGAAAGAGAAAAGACAAGATACAGAATCATGTCAACGTGCATACACATAGTTGTACAAAACAAAATTCTGCACATATTAAGTCTTAATTTTTTTTCTCAAATCTCCTCGCCTATATATAATGTTTTTTTTGGTGAACTATATATAATGTTTATAAAAATAATTTAACTAAACCAATAAACTATTTTGTTCATAACTCAATACTTATATTGATACGCATTACAATTTGCAAGTATGTTCACATACATACTATTAAACGTATACAATAACCAAACTATACTTCGAGTACAAAAAACGTAAAACTAGAAAATACTATCCACTCTGAAAATGAGAGAAAACTCTAAAATGACTTTGTCAAAAAAAAATCTGAAATCTCAAAATAAATAAATTACTACCTATTAAATAAAAGAGTTGAAGATTTTGCCGACTATTTATGCTTCTTAAAAATAACACATGATTGGGTTATATACGAACTTAATTTTATTTAGCAGAACTAAAAATTAGGACTGGTCACGGGCAAATATTCAGAATTTTTGCTATACTTGTAACCCGACTTGCTCCGTTCGAGTATTAAAAAAAATTGTACTTGTACTTGCTAATACCAAGTACTTGATTAAGAAAGTGCATATCTATACACGAGATACTTGTGAGTAACTTGATGTACTTGTACTTGTTGGTTTATGGTTAATTTTTTTTTTTAAATTTGAGCCTTTAAAAAAAATTCATATGAATGATTTTAAGATTAGGTGATTGTCTTTATCTCTAGTAAAACTAGTTGTTTGATATTTATGTAAAATAGAGAATTATTTGATTCCACATGTTTGATATATTATATTGATATTAAACTAGCTGAAATAACAATATAAATGTTATAAAATATTTTGAAAATCAAATAATGAGTCAAACGAGTCGAGTAGGTAAAATAAATTTAAGACTTGTTACTTGGCTTGGATTTGCAAGCAATTAATTTTGTTAACATGTTACTTGCCTTGATTATAACAAGTATTCGGATTTACGGGGCAAATACAGACGAGTAACGAGTTTAAGGCGGATAACGGGTATTTCTGTCCAGCTTTACTAAAAATATCGAAAAAATACTAAATGGTCAAATTGACATGGAGAGATAACGCTACAAGTTTATCCTTGCGTTTTCGACTTTAAGACTTCTTCGTCATCGATTTTGTAGTGACATTCGTTTTGTGGAAAACGATACTCTTAAAATTAAAATAAAGTTTATCTGAAAAGAATTTTCCATTGAAGTGGGAGGTACCGCACATCTACATTAATAACTTTGGTTCACATATACTTCCGCTCTGCATGCCACTAATTGATACATCACGAATCACAACTAGTCCAAGACTATTTAACTTTTTATGAATATAGTTGGATATTCGGTGTTTTCACAATTGATTCTTCAATTAAAGACAGATAGGTTTTCGCCAAACATATTAGTAACTTAAAAAAAATATTAAAATATTAATCTCTATAAAATTATTTGAGAAGTCAGTTTCCTATGTGTCGCGCTCACGTTAACTCTCACGGTGATTGATTACATTGATACCCTTACTGGATTAAAAATATAATTTTAAATATTATTCTTGATTTTTTATTTAAATTCCTTTTGTAAAACTTTCCAAATAACATATATAATAAAAAAAGGAAATATTTATAAAGGTAATAAAGTAGATTTAAAAACGAAAATAAATATTAAAATAATATGATTTCATTAAAAAGGAAAATTCAAAATAGTAATATTCAATTTAAAAATATTTTAAAATAACATAAAATATACTAATAAAATAGTTTATTTATATTTTTCAAAGTAACATAAATATTTTTACATACCTATCTATTTTTGATGATTACATAATAAACTTAAGTAACATAAATTGATATATGTTTAAATATTATTCTTGATTTTTTATTTAAATTCCTTTTGTAAAATTTTCCAAATAACATATATAATAAAAAAAGGAAATATTTATAAAGGTAATAAAGTGGATTTAAAAACGAAAATAAATATTAAAATAATATGATTTCATTAAAAAGGAAAGTTCAAAATAGTAATATTCAATTTAAAAATATTTTAAAATAACATAAAATATACTAATAAAATAGTTTATTTATATTTTTCAAAGTAACAGAAATATTTTTACATACATATCTATTTTCGATGATTACATAATAAACTTAAGTAACATAAACTGATATATGTTTAATTGTCTAAAATAGTTTATAATCAGTACAATTGAAATGTTATTTATATTTCTTATATTTCGTTGACTATAATATTTTTCATTTACAGCAAAAAATATCTATAAATTATAGTTTACTTATATAATATGATTTCTCAGATACAATTATTTTTTTTACTGCTTATTTTTAAGATATATTAAAAAACAAAAAATAAATTTTAAAAATAAACATCTTCTGATCAAATAAATAAAAATTATTTTAAAATCATACTATATAATTTAACGAGGTAGATTTATTATATTTTATCATTATAAAATTATATGTTTTATTAATAAAACCATAGTTAAAAGGAAAAAAAATATTTAGAATTTATAAAAACATTTTAGTTATTGTAAATATTGATATGTGTTCATGAGCTTCCAAAACATGAGTTACTTATGTATATCACTTCCTATCGATCATCCTTTATCTAATATATTTTTGAAAAAATCAAAATTTAATTTGATTTATATTATGAAAATACATGCACATTTAAACGATAAAAAAATAATTTGACTTGGCTTAATTATAATAAAAATAATTATACACCAGCTTGAATTTGAAAGAATATATGTAATTTAATATACTTACAACATGAGTGACTCGACTAATCCAACTTTTATCTCAAACATATAATTAACTATAACAAGAAAATATAATTTTATAATAATAATAATTTATTTTACAAATATAAAATATAGGATGATTCAAAACACATTAAAATGAAAATAGAATATTAACCAATTGTAATAATTTATTCCTTTTGCAAAATTAATATATATGCACGAGACTTCAGAATATTATCATTATATTTATTAACATAATTTTGATTCAAACACTTTCTTTTTTTTTTATTTCATTCTAAGCACAATATATCTTTAAGTTATACATAATCTTTCAAAAAAATATTTACATATCAAAAACAGCAACCAACCTAAATGCAAATAAGAAAATTAATCAAAATTTTAATATATTTAGAATAAAATATATTATAGTTGAATTCAGAGAAATAGACGGAATCTAATATACTCAAATGATAAATAAATCCACAGTAAGAACAATAAAACCGACTAGATATAATCATATGTCTAATTAAAGTACTGTAATATTATTAACATAAATTATGCATAAAATTATAAATTAATTGAAAATTAAAAATAGCAATCAATTATTATAATATATATATTTACTTTATAAATATTTATATTCGTACATGAGCACGGAAAAATCACCTAGTTAGAGAATAAATAGCCTTTAAAACAAAATGTTAACTTTTCCCTGATATTTCTAGAAAGTCACTCAATCTTTTTATCTTGGTTGATTAAGTCCACTTTTGGTAATTGTTTTCAAAATTGAGACTTTTTATAATACTTCGCTCTTAATTTACATTCATGTTTTTTTCAATTCAACGACGATTATGTTGAATTGTGATAAGGAAAACAGACGTACACTTATCAATAGTGAAAGAGATACAGCTTCACTCGATTAATAGAACTTTATTAAGACTACACTCTAATCAAAACTGTATAAATACCATTTGTAAATCGAATTTAAGTGCTTCACAAAAATAAATTCCAAATTTGGAATTATTTATCTGATTACGGTTTAGGCATGAAACTGTCAAAACGTATGTTACACGGAAACGAAAGCGGATTCGTGGAAGCGGAATCGTATGGAAGAGCAGAATTGAGATTATTTGAAAAACTAAGAAGCGGAAACGTGTCGGAAGCGTATATGTATAAATACATATTAAAATATAAATATAACAAATATGAATAAAAATTAAATGATTAAATTTAAAATAAAACATTTATTTATTTATAATAATTTTAAATGATTTCTTAAAACTGTGAAATATACATAAATTAAATTTATAACATATTATTATACTAAGTATTTTAAATATAATTAACACAATAAATTTTAATATATACAATATATCTCTACCAAACTTTCAATGCGTAAATATAATTTGTAGTATTAGTTTTAATATTTGTATATTTATGTTCTATTTTTCACTATTATATAAAAACAAAACAATGTTTCTTATATTTTATTTATTTATGACACTGTATCATTTTAAAATGGAAACGTGATTCCAAAACGGAATCGTAAGCTTCCAATGTGTTTTGAAAGAGGTATTTTTGGAAGCGCATTGGAATCGAGATTCCGAAAGATTCCAAAAACTTCCGATTCTGATTCCGGTTCTGAAGCGGGAAGCGGGCGTCTGAGGAAGCTTACAAGCAACCCAGGTCAAAATCAATGTATATGTGCGTTTCATAATTATTTGGTACACCATTCTTACCATTTATACCGAAATAAAAACAAAAGTCATCTGGTACACTATTGATTGATTCCAAAATCTAACGTTCAATCTCAATATATGGTATCTGATGCGACTGAAATGATAAAGAGTGGTTAAATATTTTACCGTAACGTATGCCAATCAATTATGTTATTGTTGATAAATAGAACTTACACACAAGTAACCATGAAGTTTCAGATATTTTCTAGCTGGCCTGCAGATACTGACAAGAGATCAAACTTCAGTTAGAGATCTCACATTTTAATTATTGCGAGTAAATTAAAGCTAGTGTGATTTGGGTTGATTAATATCAATTTGTTTTTTTTTTTCATTTGGATTCGATTTTCTACAAATAACTCACAGATTCTTGAAGTAAAGTCTAGTCATCTTTTACGTTTTTCAGCTATAGTGGTCTCCACCGCAACGTTTCAGATAATAGATATAGAAAGAAATATGAACTTGTTGACCAAAAACACAGAACAGAAAATAAACTTTCCGGTATGATTTCAAGCCGGTCAAATTAAAACAAATATGTTACTTAATTAATAATTCGGTGCATAGTTTTCCAATAAAAAAAAGAAAAATCAAGCTAAACAATATGATATTTGAGAAAAAAAGCATATTCAAATCTGTTAAGAGGATTGATCAGGTCATAGTTTTATTTGCACTTGAGCATGTCTTTTGTGTAGTTTGTGTAATATATATAAATTAGACGTAAGCAGAGTGAGAGAGCGTGCAGACACGACAAACGCAAAAGGCCTCCCCACGTTCCGGTCGGTTGGTGACAACGACTGTTTCGTTTCTGATTCAAATCTCTTTTAAGTTTTCACCAGAGTCCTTCTCTTCACTCGACTTAGTTTCTTTTCCCCGATCAACATCTCTTTTCTCTCCTTTTTTCTCTGGTCGATATGAGAAAACTTTGTCCCAACTATAACCTCGAAGACGGGTTAGAGACCGTCCTCGAGGTTCCCATGCCCGAGGAGTTGTTTTCTGCGTCCAAGACCAAACCTGGATGGAACCAAATGAAGTCTTTCTGGTCAAAACCCACCGCGACAGCAACCGCAACAAACGCCACGAACATGACAAGACTCTTCGGTGGACGTAACGCCGAGATCCAGCTCCTTCTTGGAGTCGTTGGAGCTCCATTGATCCCTCTCCCTGTT
This sequence comes from Hirschfeldia incana, assembly GCA_026261945.1. Taxonomy (NCBI): domain Eukaryota; kingdom Viridiplantae; phylum Streptophyta; class Magnoliopsida; order Brassicales; family Brassicaceae; genus Hirschfeldia; species Hirschfeldia incana. The sequence goes on from JABCMI010000003.1 coordinate 2,696,372, forward strand.
CAGCCTGACCACCACAATGACTACGAAAACCCTATCCACAAAGACATCAGAGACCAACCTCTCGTAAATAACATCTTCCTTCTCTGTTTTATATTTTCATCTCAATGAAATGATAGTAATTAATCTTTTTATATGCCAAAAACCGTAGGAGATGTCGATGGCTCAGTACATAGTAAAACAGTATATAGCAGCGGTAGGAGGAGAACGGGCGTTAAACGCGATAGAGAGCATGTACGCGATGGGGAAAGTGAGGATGACGGCATCAGAGTTCTGCACAGGAGAAGGAAGCTTAAACAGCAAAATGGTGAAGGCAAGGAGTATCAGGAGTGGAGGAGGAGAAGTGGGAGGCTTTGTGTTGTGGCAAAAGGGAATAGAGCTATGGTGTCTTGAGCTAGTCGTCTCGGGATGCAAAATCAGTGCCGGTAGCGACGCCAAAGTGGCTTGGAGACAAACACCATGGCATCCTTCTCATGCCTCTCGCGGTCCTCCAAGACCATTGCGCCGTTTCCTCCAGGTAAATCCATTTTTTACCTTTTTAAAAACGGTTATAACTTATTAAGAATCATAATAATTTAGGTGAAACTATTCAACTATATATTTACAATTCTTCTCCGTTATGATATAAGTTGTTGAAACTAAAAAAATGATAACACATATTTTTCTATTGCAATATCTTTTATACAACGAAATTATAGGTTTTTAATCAATTGATATTTTTTGGTTAAATGTTTTTAACCAATTATTTTGAAACTGAATATAGATATTTTTCTTGTGGTTGTACTATATTTCAAGTTTCTACTTGATTGATGAGAAGACAAATCTCATAAAGCATATGCATCCACTGATAATTATGATACTGAATGATATGGTTTATCCACTTGGAGCTCGACGATACATTCTTTGTATATATCATCCTGACTTATATGATAACTAGTTGTTAAAAGTTGCATTTTCCTTGATTGTTGGCATCAATCATCAAACTTCATCCTGGTCTAGCTAACCTACCATCAACTTTGTCAAAGAGATTTTTCAATCACCAGAGTATTAGATAGTTTTTACAAAGTAAATTTATGACTTTTGAGATTTGATGTGAACCATAACGTACGTGTGATGCGTCTTATGGAATTGCTCTTACTTTCTCATTCCAACGTGGAGAAATGGTCACCAAAAGTTGTTGGAACCATCTATGGTCCTCCACCACTAACAACAACAACCTAGATACCAAATAGATTATCTCCAAACATATATTTTTGTTTAACAATGTAGTAGACTTTTTCCCCCATTACCAAAAAAATAGTTATTTACATCCTAAGATCTTATCTTATGAATTCAATTACTTATCGTTGACTTGTTTCAGGTCTTTTTGTTATAATAACTTCTTTGACACGTTATGGAATATATAACAAAAGTTTCTGACATAAATCTTTTAAAACAGGGTCTTGATCCAAAATCAACTGCAAATCTATTCGCAAGATCTTCATGCATGGGAGAGAAGAAGATAAACGACGAAGACTGTTTCATACTCAAGCTCGAAGCCGAGCCATCGACGCTCAAGGCGAGAAGCAGCAGCAACGTAGAGATCATACGCCACACCGTGTGGGGATGTTTCAGCCAGAGAACAGGTCTTCTAATCCAGCTCGAAGACTCTCACCTTCTGAGAATCAAAGCTCAAGACGACAACAGTATCTTCTGGGAGACGACGATGGAGTCTCTGATCCAAGACTACAGGATCATCGACGGAGTCCAGGTGGCACACGCTGGTAAAAGCTCTGTTTCTCTGTTTAGGTTTGGCGAGAACTCTGATAACCACTCGAGGACGAGGATGGAAGAGACTTGGGAGATTGAGGAAATGGATTTTAACATCAAGGGTTTGTCTATGGATTGTTTCTTACCACCTTCTGATCTCAAGAAGGATGATGATGAGGAGGAAGAAGAAGAGGAAGAGGAAGTGCAATGTGGGTTAGCTGCGAATAATGAGAAGCTTCCTATGAAGATTCGGAGCGCTTCTTTGAGGATAAGTTCATCAAAGGTCCTAGCCATTGTGGAAGAAGAGGATGAATCAGATGTCACTGAAGAGCTGGAGGAGACGTAAATGCAATGGCCCTGAGTTTCGGTTTTTGTACATAACAATTTAATCTATTACAACACCGAAACATATGCATCTGAAACAGAGAAGATATTTTTCTTATATATTTGGTTTGTGGATTAATCTGTAAACCAATGAACTCTTGGGATGCAAATGCAATGTCAAGTGAGATGAGAGAAGAGACCTCAAAACACTGCATTTGTATTAAGCTTTAGAGTGACTAGAGCTATATACATTATCCAAGACACAAATAAAGTATTCTCATTACATGCTCTTCTTCTAGGTGTTAAAAAGGCATTGACACAAAAGAGGCTTTTAACCATTTTCTTGATTTCTTTCTTTTTAACCATCTGAATGTCTTCCTCTTTATGGTAAACTCGGTTCTGCTTATGTGGACGGGACATTGAAGTGGAAGAGCCATGAGATCACAAAGGCAAAGACCATACAAGCTAAAAGGAAATTCAAGAACCGGTGACCTTGCCAGAAGCTTCTAGCTTCCACCAACGGAGGGTTAGACATTCTCAGAGATTGATTCACAGCACCATTTACTTCATTCTGACTTTCCTCAATCTCGCCCTCAACATTACCCGCAATAGACCCGCAAACTTCACATATTCTACAGCAATCAAACGAAGAAATCACATCACACAATGAAAATGCTAAACCATAGTCTCTCATCTGAAAACAAATGGCTTCAAAACTAAAACTTATCTAACCACAAACCCTAACTAAAGTACACTTAAACTCATTGTACTTTTTTTTATTTCCTATAACGGAATAATAAACAAAGCATCATTCTTCCAAGAGAAAAAACTGTCTAAATATAGAAATATTCAGACAAGTATCTCCAAACATTCAAAGTGTCTTGAAAATGATTTTTCTTACTTGTTTCCTTTGATCTTGAACCAAGTCTCAGCACAGTGCTTATGAGCAGCAGCTAGATCATCTTTACAAGAGCATCCTAGCTCAATCGGAACACCAGATTCAAGATTCGTTGCGTCCAAGGTCATGTGACAAATCCTGCAATCTTTCTCGGATTGTGACAAACTATGCACAGCTTTCTCAGTCATCCCGAGCTCGAGATCCACTTCCACTGAACACAATGACGCATTGGACCTCCTCACATCATCTTCCTTTAGCTCGAGATCCACTTCCACTGAACATAATGACGCATTGGATCTCCTCTCCTCATCTTTCTCTTCTCCACTGCAGCAGCTCCGAGGAGACTCTTTGTTGTTGTTGTTGTTGTCGGTGATGATGATGAGCTCTTTTCCTACTCCGTCGTCGTCTTCGACATGGATTGCTTTAAGTGTGTCGAGATGTGGCTGTACGGGTTCCATTATTGGTTAAAGATTCAGATGACGAGTAGTTCGAGTATTTTATGAGATCATGAGACTTTGAGATGTGATCATCAATGCTTCTTGTTTTTTATATTACAGCTGGTTGAGATAAAAAACGAAAGAGGAGAGAGAGAAACGAGACATTATTGTGGAAAGCAGTGCGCTAAATTACGTTTTTGCCACTGAGGTTTTTGGAGTGTTGTGTGATTTTGAAGTGTGATCTGTGAAACTGTCAGATTCTCAAGGCAGATCATTTTCCAAACTCACTCCTTTCACTTCTTCTTGCTCATCTAGGTGGGTCCTTGTGGTGATGATATTACAGTGATAAACAAACCAAATCAGGACACGATACAGACCCCACCACCTCTGAATTAGATAGAAGTCCTGGGTAGGTCTTGGAACATAGCTAGTGTATTTGACTTGATAAAAATCCTTTTTTTTTGTCACGCTACTTGATAAAAATCCAATAATCCGTTAATATTGAGTTTCTTTTTTATTCAAAATACTTCTCTAGGATTGTAAACTATGTTTTAGCAAAAAAAAAATTCATTTCCAAACAATGTTATATACGAGTTGAAGCCTTGAAGGGCTTTTTAAAGAAAATTTACTTTTATATGTTCTGTTTATTTCAAGATGATCCATGTTTAATAAATTTCACAAGTATTAAAACTGTATATTATAATATTAAAATAAAATTTAATATATTTTTTTTAGAAAGCATAGACTATTTTTAAAAGGATAAACTATTAATTATAAGTATATCAGGATTTGAATTAAGTGTGTGTGTATTCTCGGTTTCATTTACAGAAGTAGAGTAGTTGGATCATTCTCCATTGCAAATCATTTATAACATCTTTTTATTACATTCAGATTTTAATTAAGAAAAATTATCCAAATATTGTTTTTATTATTATTCAAATGTTTAGTCTAAACAAATACTTACAACTATATAATGTATAAAACCTAATGCTAAAACATTATAAAATTATACTCATACAAATATTCATCTCTCAGCGGACAAAAAAAAAACAAATTTTCATCTCTCGAGTACGGTTATATGTTTGTAAACAAACATACTAGCTGGTTACTTCTTATTTTACTAAAGTTTTCTATATCAATTAATCTAAACCGTGACTATTAGACAATTCAGGAACCAATAAATTGAGTAAATATAGTAGTTTACGAGTAAAACGCACCAAAATCGTGAAACCGAAAAAATTAAAAACAATTTACATAAAAACAGAAGAGAGAGAGAGAGAGAGTGATGTTGCAGCAGCTTTAGCCCAAAGATCTCACCTTTTTCTGCAGCTTCCTCATTCTCTCTTCCATCATCTTTCTCGTGTTCGTGAGACCTTAAATCAGAACAAAAACAACATCCTCGTCACCACGCGTCAAAACCCTCTGTCTCTCTGTCCGAGACCGAGACCGAGACAAAACTCTCCTCCACTGTCCTCTCCAGATCGATTCAAAGACGATGAAGATGATGGCGACGAACAGCCGGTTCTTCACAATCACGATCGTGGCCTCATGGTACACCTCCAACATCGGAGTCTTGCTACTAAACAAGTACCTCCTCAGCAACTACGGATTCAAGTACCCGATCTTCCTCACCATGTGCCACATGACCGCCTGCTCCCTCCTCAGCTACGTCGCCATCGCCTGGCTCAAGATGGTCCCTATGCAGACCATCCGATCCCGCCTCCAGTTCCTCAAGATCTCGGCCCTGAGCCTCGTCTTCTGCGTGTCGGTGGTCTTCGGCAACATCTCCCTCCGGTTCCTCCCCGTCTCGTTTACCCAGGCGATCGGCGCCACGACGCCGTTTTTCACGGCGGTGTTTGCGTATGTGATGACGCTCAAGAGGGAGGCTTGGTTGACTTACTTCACTCTCCTCCCCGTCGTCACCGGTGTTGTTATTGCTAGTGGGGTAAGTAAAGGTTGATGCTTTAGAGAGGTTGAGATATAGTTTTGTTCAACTCATATCTTTCCATAAATAGATATAGTTTTGGAACTAGCAAGTAATTAGATACTATGAGCTGCTAAATATGGTTGATTTAACTCGTATCTGGCTAGTGATACTAGTTCAGACATTGCTAAATTTTACATTTCACATTGTTGTGAAGATACTAGCTGGTGTTATTGGTTAGATATGAGTTTGATTCGGCCATATTTTAGCAGCTCATAAGGATTTAATAGAAGTTTGATTAGTGGAGATATTTTTTTTTTCTATTTGTGTGTGTTTTGTTTGCTTCCTCATTTATATCTGTATATGTTTGATTCTCTGTTTGGTGTTTCTTAATCAGAGTGAGCCAAGCTTTCACCTTTTTGGATTCCTTATGTGCATTGCAGCCACTGCTTCCAGAGCACTTAAATCTGTTCTTCAAGGAATTTTGCTTTCTTCTGAAGGGTAAAGCTAATGTGCTTCCCCTTGTGGTCTTGCTAAAGTTCTAAAAGAGTGTGTTTGCTGAAAGGATTTTGGATTTGTGTTTTTGAAGGGAGAAGCTGAACTCCATGAATCTCCTCCTCTACATGGCTCCAGTAGCTGTGGTGTTTCTTCTGCCTGCTACTCTTATCATGGAGAAAAACGTTGTCGGCATTACGATTGCACTCGCGAGAGATGATTTCAGAATCGTTTGGTATCTGCTATTCAATTCAGCGCTCGCATATTTCGTAAACTTGACAAACTTCTTGGTCACCAAACACACTAGCGCCCTGACTCTGCAGGTAACACAACACATTCTTAATAGTGCATTCTCGTTTTATTGTACCTTATATGACTCGGGAAGAAACAATTATCAGCTTCCTCTCATGTTCTTGTGATGTTGACTTAGATTTGCGTTGTTATGTGTATGATAATGCGTGATGTTCCTTGCCTTTCGGAATGGTTTTGAGATGTGATACAGAGAGACTCGTAAAACTCTTTTGGATATGTTTTGTGGCAGGTGCTAGGAAACGCCAAAGGAGCAGTAGCAGTGGTAGTCTCTATTCTGATATTCAAGAATCCTGTTTCAGTGACCGGAATGCTCGGTTACTCCCTTACTGTCTTTGGAGTTATCCTCTACAGCGAAGCAAAGAAACGGAGCAAATGAGAACAAAACACCAAACACACCCAAGATTCATATTCTTCAATTTACTTATATATAAATGTTTTATAAGTTTTATCAACACACACATGCAAGTAGTCTCTTTTGCTGTTACAAAAATCTTACACAGCAAAATCCCTGATATTGTCCTAATGGAAAGCTAGGCCGAAAGCATGGGGGGTTTTCTTTCAAGCAAAACACGAGAAACAAAATCAACACAAAGATGAGTACCTAAGGCATCATGGTCTATTTAGTAGGCTGTTTTGTCTAAATAGTGGCGATGAATTAGCTTTTGTTTCTTTGATTCTTTCGACATTTTAGTTTGGTAATGTCATCATGTCAAAATTTACAACAATCACTTTATTAATTAATCAAAAGAGAGCAAGTCCCCTTTTTTCTATTATAATGTTCATATCTTTGAGGATTCTTGATATTATGATACCATCTCATGGTGATTGGTGCATTGGGTTGTTCAGAATACAGAGTTGTGTAGTAACTGTTGTGACAGAGAGCAGAGAATCAGAAATTGGAAGTGATTTTCAGTTGCAGAAGAAAGAGCTAAAAGAGAGAAGGAGACAGGAGAGGAGTTAAATGTTTTACTGAGAGAACAGTCTTGTCTTTGTCTTTGTATGGTCAAATCACTCAGCCTCACTTCTTTTTCTGGAAACGGCAGCCATTATCAATATCAAGTTGTAGGATCCCATTTTCACTGCAGCATATCTCATTTTCATGATCCAATCCACACATTACTTTGTAGGCCAACCCACAAAAAACAATTTAAAATTTTCAGATTCATTGACCAATCTCACTAATATGACTTCAAAAATCTCATGGCTTAACCACATGCATGGAACTTTAGACATTAAAAAAAGAATACTGTTCTTCCCCCAAGTTTCCCAACACCAAAAACCAAAACAACAGTTCCAAAATTAGAAGATAAATGTGATGGAGAAGAGTCCACGTAGTCTTGGCCTCCAAAACCTGTAATGTGACAATAACTCTGGACAGGTAAAAAGCAAAGAGTAAAATTCATGAGAGAGAGGAAAAAGCCAAATGGGGTTGGAGAGAGATTAATGAAGAGGAACAAAAAAAGGAAGAGATGTTTAATTATATAATACTACTTACAATTGAGACATTAAAAAGAGTTGGGAGCTTGGAGAATGTGACAGTTGAGTTCTATAAACTCTTTCAAGCACTCAAGTGGCTTTTTCATCTAGAATGAAACTGAATGTGAAAAGGAATAGAGACAGAAAAAGGGAGGTCTCTTTTGCAGGAGAGGATGATGATGATAATGACGAGAATGTACACACACGACGTATCTATGCTTTTATCCCTAGGACACTCATTCTGTTAACCAATAGATTCACTTGAGACTTTCTAATATTATTTTTATTTTGATAAAAAAAATGCTTGGGTTAAAGTAGTTTCTCTGATAACCTAGTAACATATTTTATAAATAAAATTTACAGCACAAATTATTGTTGTTAAGCAAAAAAAAACACAAAATTTTGTTTGATATTCTGGCCAAGTAATATATTGAAGAGTCCTGTGATTATGCTATATCTTAACAAATCTAGTGACTCTGCACTTCTGCAGCTCTACTTTCAAAGATTCAGTTGTGGGCCACATTTTCTTAGGTACTGATTTGTCAGCCATTTTGGATTTTATAGCCTTTTTGAAATTATTTCTCTTTCCCAATACTTGTGCCATGCTCATATCATCATGGAATTCCACTCTTCTTCAGTTCACCAAGAAAGGATGATGGTATAAACCAAAAAACTTGTTTCTAATTAGGAGATTCCAAACCAAATAAAATAAATTTTACATAAACGTTACTTTAAAGTATGAATATAGACCTAATGGAATTTAAAAATTCTATTAAACACATTTAAACGTTTGGGACTGGTTATTTCTGGTTATTTTCAGTCACCGAATTTCTGATATATTTTTGTGGAGCATTATGTTATTTAAGCACATAGAAGCATGCAATAATTTGGGGAAGAATACTAACGTGGATGCAGATGTAATCACGGCAAGAGCTAGTAGACAATATAAATTCGTTTTATTCTTTGAATATGTCATTTTCTTTGGTTCATAATAAGATGGACTATACATGAGATTACACAGGCCAAGACCACATGGAATGTTCTCCTTTAAGTGTACCTGCTGGTGAGATTTTAATTATTTATCTTTCGTCATGTAATTAACAAAAGGGAAACTTATTCAACCATTTCATTACTCTGCTAGTAAACTCCAAACAAAACAATATAAAACGCAAATGACAACAAATATTATCTACGGGTGGCTCGTGGTGCAAATGTTCTGTTTAGGATAACATTTAACCAAGAGTCTCATGTGACATATGCGTTTGCCTCCATGTAGTTTATTTTTCCCCTTTTATGGAATTCATGTAAAGAATTTAATAAAGTTTTTATTGGATTTTTCTTTGATTAAAAATTTCTTAGCCACACTTATTTGTTTATTTTATATTTTTTTTCCAGAATCAATGCTATCAAGTATTAACCACCGTACGTGTCTTATAGGATCCACAAATTATATGTAAAATCCAATGGACAATATGTTGACGAGATAGGAGTAGATACACTTGGTATATGTCAATATAACAAAACTATTTAAACCGGCAATAATTTACTTACTTTTTATGAGTTTGATAGATCAAATCATTCAAGGTACTCTGATGACCCTAAATGTATAAACCAAACTTGTTCTACTTTTTTTTTGCTTGTACTATTTGTGATGCTACTACAATAGTTATATTTTTATTTATCCAGCATCTAGTTAATATGGGAGTGGGCAACACAAGTGGTGGTTACTAACAAGGAACAAGATCAGCTGTCGAAAGACCACAAATATGAAAATAAAATAATAAATAATGTTTGAGAATGTTGGAACTTGGGAATGCTGAGTTGTAAAGTCATTGCAAGATAATCAGAGTAGTCATTTGTTCAAAAAAACAAAATCAGAGTAGTCAAAGAAATATAGTAACGTCTTTTTAATTGTATACCCAATTAGCTGTATCAACCAAAAAAATGAATCTGGAAGTAAACGATCTGCCATATGCTTCAATTTGGAAATGAGTTTTCTACTTGCACGTTATAAAGTATGACAACTTTGCTTTCACAATAACAAAAAATTCAACACTCCACCATATGGAAAATGCAAAAAATATATGTAAAAGTAACTGAAATCGCGTCTGCCAAAATATCATAGAACGAGATGTGCTCTCTACAAAAATCATGAATGAAATTTGAAATGGACATTTCTTTGTTGCAGTTACATAAAGACACTAGTGTTACTTGGAAAGAAAACTTAAATTACCAAATTAACAACTAACAAATTAACAACTACGTATATTGTATATACACAGAATCATAGCTGTATGCGGACTGATCATGAGTTGTGTCAGAGCACTGTCTTATGTCAATTTTGATTTGGAACCTTCTTTTGAGGACCCAAAACTATTAAAAAGACTTATCGATACTTTTTGATGCTACAAGGCTAAAAGAGTTGAGTTCATACTACCATTATTATATTTAAAAGTAAGCAAAGAGCTAATATCAATATAACTGATTATTCGATCTTAACAGTAATACTCAACAAAATGCTATACAAGCACTTAACATTTCAGTGTTATCACTTTCAAACTCTCAATGTATAAAAAGACAACAAGAGACACTTATGAAATTAAATAACTTAGCTATCAGATCCCCAATACTCGCCATTTATTACACCAAGACATTAATTTAAACTCAAACCTTTCCCTTTCCTTATAATCTTCCCGAAAATTAAAATACTAATAAAAAAAAGATTTGTGTTCGCTTGCACTCGTGCATCAATAATACTCAACTCCAAAAATCAGATATATTTTTATAATTTCGCCCTACCTGCCATTTGTTGGCTTGCCTCCTCTCTTTTCTAAAGCTAAAGAGTAAATTATATCTTTAGGCCAAAATGTTATGAAACAAAACTAATCCGGCCAAAAAAGTTATAAAACAAAACTAAAAGGACCTAAAAAATATAGTATTTTAAACAGCGCTGGAAGCGGAGGGACGGTGGGACCAAGCGAGCCATCTCGAGATCACCGCCGTGGCTTGTCGTTGTCTCGGCTCTCCTCCCCATCTCCTCCGCCTATCAATGCTCGTTAACTCCGACACGCTTCTCCCGCTCATCACGTCCCTGCCACCCTCCGCCGCAGCTAGTTTCCGGCAATCGCTCAGTATCATCTCCGATCGCAGGTAGAGAAGATCCGACGGCTTCACCTCGCTCCATCTCTGATCTCGATTCCCGCCGGAGATTATTATCCGGTGCTCGAACCTCGCCTCAAAGCTTTCTCTATCCGAATTAAGTAACAAACCGTCTTTCCTCTGTTGATTTCGATCGAAACACCCGACGGCGACGGATTCCGTTTTCTCCTCCTCGCCGTCGTTGATCCTCAGAGAGCTATCGAGCGATCTCCTCACCGAGATGGGATTCGATTTAGACGTTCTAGCTTCGTTGAGTCGACTCGCTCGTTCTCCTGCAGACGAATGCCGACCGGAGATACGACTCACGAAATCAAACCCGGTCGAACCGGTATTATTATTATTATTATTATTAGATTCTTCTCCACGGTTATTAGATAGACGGAGCTCGAACCACGAGTTGCAATCACTGATCAAGAGGATATCTTCCGGGTCGACCCGGTAACGACAAAGCGGGCAAGTGGAGTGCGCGTCGAGCCACGTGTCAACGCACTCTACGTGGAAAGCGTGTTTGCATTTCGGCAATAGCCTCAAGACTTCCGTCGGTTCGAACCGGGCCAAGCACACGGCGCACTCCAACCCTTCCTTGTGACCGCTCAGTGCACCAAACCGGAAAACCGGTAAAGATTCGATCACGGACCGGTCTATACCGGAGTTTTTTCTCCCTACTCCTCCACCGCCACCGTATCTACTTGACGTTGCGAAACGCTGCGTGTGGTTGACGTAACCAGTTCGTCGTTTGCAGTGTTTGACGTAGAGGAGGAGCAAGAAGGTGAGGGAGAAAACGGCGGTGAGGACAGCGATGACTACTGCGATTCCGGGCATGAAAGAGGAAGTGATGTCGTGTTGTTGCGGTGGAGAGGGAGGCGGAGGCGGAAGAGGCGGTGATGTTGTAGGGTTCATTATAACGACCACCGCCGTGGTGTTGTAACGATCATTGTCTGCGAGTGAGGCGTTGAGGAAGAGAGGAAGGAGAGACACGAGAAGTAACGAGGAAGAAGACATGGGTTGAGGCTTCTGGTTGGAAGAGACTGTCTTTCGACTTAAAAATGGCCTTTTGATTTTAATTTTTCCTAAGTGCCTGAAAATAAGGGAGACGCTTTTGTGAGTGTGAGATAGAGAAGGAGAGAGAATGAGAGAGGGGAGTTTTTAAAAGGGAAAGAAAACAAAGTGAATAAAGACAAAGAGGATGGCATTAAAAACATGACTCCCTTCTCTCATCTTTCATACATTAATTGAATTTATAGAAGTTAATAGTGACAATGATGATATTTTAATTCATTATAGGCCTAGTAGTAGTAACTAGTGATGTTGATTTCATGCAGTGCAATTGCAGTGACTGCATGTGTTTATCTCTGTGTTTTCTACTCAGCTACTCTCAACATGCATAAATGCGTTTATTAGTACATACAGAGTTGAACAGTTTCGAATGTATAATTTCTTGGAATATTGCAAAAGATTTTACAACTTTTGATAACACATTAGTATTAACTATTTTGTTCTGATTCAAAACAAATAAAATGATAGCACCAAGCGGATGAGCGTCGCTGCTATAATCAATGCATGTCTCGATCGGAGTACTCTTGAAACTAAAGACTTGCTACTTTCAAAGACACCGAATTATAGCAAGCACTACTCTCTGCTCCAAAGCTTTAGAAAATGACATACTCCATATTTTAGCCAGCATACATGGTTGTGAAGTGTTGATGTCTTCTTAACTTTTACGAAACTTGTAATCGATGTGATCAGACAATGAAATGGTAATATCCTATATTCAGTGTGGGTGTGGCGGATGTAGAGACATCATGGGTGGGCATCTGCCCCCTATAATTTTTTTTAAAAAAAAATTTTACTGTTTATAATAAATTTTGGAGAAATTGGATAAATTTGTCCCCTTTCCCCGACCATAAATCTCAAAGCTAGAATTAAATGTATCTCATTTCTAAAGTTTGAAATTTTTGCCCCTCCATAATAAAACTTTCTAGATCTACCACTGCCTATAATCATGTGTATTTCATTTTCTCACAATGCACTAAAGTGCGTCGACTCCCAGTCGCATGTTAATCGTTCATACCTCCACAGGCTCTTGTAAAATCTAAAGTTTTCAGTTACACTATCAAGCTATATATCTTTTTCTTAATATAGCTTTAAAGCTATATATCTTCCTTCGTTTCATTTGTAAAAATCATGTATTATTAGTATATAGCATTATACAAACCTTTTGAAGTTAAGAGTTCCAGTTTTATGTGTACCCACCACCAACAGCTGTTAACACCTTCTGGAGTATATGTTATCTTCTTGATCGGTTGTATAATTGTTATTTATTATTGCATTCACATTTGTAGCCTTGCATACACCTGCATCGACAAATTCTCTTTTGCAACTGGTGCTTTACCGTCTTTAACACAATACTTTCCTTGATCTTGTTTTTCTGTCCTCGCATTCTAATTAAACGTCGTCTCTCACTCTCTTGTGATATCATATCTTTAATAGACATATACCTCAGACTAATCATTTCTACTAACTTATGTCCCATTATGATAGTTTTTTCGTTGAATATTTGTTTAGTACACCAAAACTATGGTATATTTTAATGCATTTAGCTTTATCTTGATTCCCTTGTTATTCTCGCGAATATTAAACCTCTTTTCATGAATTTTCTTTTCTTATGACGTTTTAAAATAATTCTAATTGAAATAGATCATTTTATTTCTTCTTCTATCAAAGCTTATGAACAGTCCTTATGCTTTGCTATACTACATTTAGGCGATGCTATGTAATCACTTTTACCGTTTTACGTCAATCACCCGCAGCGTTTACGTCACATGAAGCCAATAAATTCTCACCGGTTCTGTCCCTAGTGAGATTATTCGGGAGCTGGATGTCACGGACTGATTTCTTCACAGCAATCAGGACGTGCGGCCTTAGCAACTTTCACCCTTGTGATTTGCTAAGTCAGCCTTTCGGACAACTCGATCAGTACTTAGAGAGAGAGAGTGACGTTTTTAGAGAGAAGTTAGAGCTTTCAAGAAGTGTTTCTCTTATTGATTTCTGAATGAATTTTACAATGGGACTTCACCCCTTTATATACAACTTCACCTCCTCAATGGACGGTTCAGATCAAACCGATCTAACGGTCCAGATCTTTTCCCTCTAATGAAGTAACTTCAACATGAAGTACTTCATCCTTAAGATACTTCTCCCTTAAGTATTCTACACACTTCTTAATATTATTTTAATCTTAGATATTTTACAAAAGCTTAACACTTAAGAAAATACTAAGTAAAGGTCAGCCAAAAACCTCGCGGTACCGACCCATCATTACTTCAAAAGTTGGGGCGTTACATCCTCCCCCACCTATGCCGGTGACGCCCTCGTCGCCGAGTAAGCCTTCAGTATGTCCCGGAATTGCCACAAGTCCTCTTCCGGTTCCCATGTTGCTTCTGCTTCCGGCAGTCCCTTCCACTTGATGAGAAAATGAGTTTGTCTCGGAACTCCTCGTTTCCTGACTTCCTTAGACGCCAGCACTTCTTCAATTTCCTTGTCATATGACTTGGTCATGACTGGCGGTGCCCTGGTTGAGACGCCTCTGTCTTGGTCGTCCTCATCAGCGTGGTACGGCTTCAGCATGCTCACATGAAATACCGGATGGATTTTAAGTGTATCCGGTAGGTTCAGTCGGTAGGAAACCTTTCCCACCTTCCCAACTATCTCAAACGGTCCTTCGTACCTCCGGATCAGGCCCTTATGCAAGCTCCGGAATGCCTTGAACTGTTGTGGAAGTAACTTCACCAGAACAAGGTCCCCCACGGTGTACTCCGAAGGCCGTCGTTTCTCATCTGCCCACTTCTTCATCCGCTTACGGGACTTCTCCAAACATACTCGAGCTTGGTCAGCATGTTCCTCCCATTGCTTAACCATGATAAACGCCCCAGGACTTCTTCCCTCAGTCTTGGGCGTAGCCAAAGTGTGTGGAGTCAACGGTTGTTGTCCCGTTGCAAGCTCAAACGGACTCCGTCCCGTTGCTTCGCTGCGTTGAAGGTTGTAAGAGAACTGGGCTATGTCCAGCAACTTTGCCCAGTCTCGCTGGTTGGCGCTTACAAAGTGTCGGAGATAACATTCCAACAATGCATTCACCCGCTCGGTTTGCCCATCAGATTGTGGATGAAAGCTTGTTGAGAAGTTAAGTTCTGTTCCCAGCATCTTGAACAGTTCAGTCCATAAGCGCCCAGTGAACCGGGGGTCCCGGTCACTCACAATATTCCGAGGAAGTCCCCATAACTTCACCACGTTCTTGAAGAACGCCCTTGCTGCTTCCTCCGCGGTACAGTCCCGGTCACAAGCCACGAACGTCCCATACTTGGAAAATCGATCCACAATCACCATGATCGATCCAAACCCTTCGGACTTAGGTAATGCACTGATGAAGTCAAGTGAAACTGAGTCCCAAGGTCTCTCTGGGATTGGAAGTGGCTGTAAATATCCTGCGGACTGCTTGTTCTCCGTCTTGTCTTGCTGGCACACAAGACAAGTCTTTACATAAAGCTCCACGGTATCCCTCATCCGTGGCCAATAGTACCCAGCTTCAACAAGCGCCATGGTTCTCTTCTGCCCCGGATGGCCCGCCCATCGGGTATCATGGCACTCTCGAATGATATCACGTCGAAGACTTTCCCACTTAGGCACGTAAAGCCTTCGACCTTTGGTGTAGAGTAGCCCGTCCTCCACCCAAAACCGATGCACCTTCCCTTCGTTGGATAACTTTACCAGCTCCTTGGCGACTGGATCACGTTCCAGTCCCTCCCGGACACGAGCCATAATAGTCCCCTCGACTTGGCTCATTGCTGCCAGCTCTGCTTTCCGACTTAGTGCATCAGCTACCACGTTCACCTTTCCTGGCTTGTACTCCAAGGTGTAATCAAACTCAGCCAGGAAGTCTTGCCACCTTGCTTGTTTTGGGGATAATTTCTTCTGAGTCTGAAAGTAACTGGTCGCCACGTTATCCGTCTTGACCGAGAAATGTGATCCCAGAAGATAGTGTCTCCAAACTCGCAGACAATGGATGATGGCGGTCATCTCCTTTTCTTGAACCGTGTACCGCCGTTCAGTCTCATTGAGCTTGCGGCTCTCAAAAGCAATTGGATGTCCGTTTTGCATCAGTACTCCTCCGATGGCAAAGTCGGAAGCATCCGTGTGTAACTCGAAAGGTAGACTGAAGTCGGGTAAGGCAAGGACGGGTTCTTGGCTTACCGCAGTCTTCAGCTCCTCAAAGGCTTCTTTACAACGTTCGGACCACTCCCATGTCTTCCCCTTCTTGAGTAGGTCCGTCAGTGGTGCAGCCTTCTTTGAGTATCCCTCGATGAACCGACGATAATAGTTGACCAGACCAAGAAAAGATCTCAGCTCCGTTACCTTGGTCGGGGCTTCCCATTCCATAATCGCTTTTACCTTCGGTTCATCCATCTTCAGCTTCCCGTGCCCAATAACATGGCCTAGGAACTGAACTTCCTCAGTGGCAAACGTACACTTCTCCCGCTTCACAAACAGTTCGTTCTCCCGAAGGACTCGAAAAACTGTTTGTAGATGTTCTACATGCTCCTCTATCGAGTTGCTGTAGATAACAATGTCATCCAAGTACGCCACCACGAACCGATCCAAGTAAGGCTGTAGGATCTGGTTCATAAGGGTGCAAAACGTGGCTGGGGCGTTCGTGAGGCCGAATGGCATCACCAACCACTCGAACGACCCATACCGCGTAATACACGTCGTCTTAGGCTCATCTCCTTCCGCTATCCGGACTTGGTAGTAACCCTTCTGCAAGTCCAGCTTCGTATAGACCTTTGCCCCTCCAAGTCTATCGAACAGATCAGCGATCAAAGGAATAGGATAGCGGTTCTTGATGGTCACCTTGTTAAGAGCCCGGTAGTCCACACACATTCTCAACGACCCATCGTGCTTCTTTTGGAACAGAACCGGTGCGCCATAAGGTGCCTTTGACGGTCTCAGCTTCCCCGTCGATAACAACTCATCAAGTTGTTTTCTTAACTCCTCCAGTTCGGTTGGAGCCATCCTGTAAGGCGCCATGGATGGTGGTTTGGCCCCTGGTTCCAACTCGATCTGATGGTCCACCGCCCTCCTCGGTGGTAACTTCTCAGGCAACTTTGCGGGCATCACGTCCTTGTTCTCTTCAAGGACCGCTTCAATGACTTGTGGGATGGACTCCACGTTCTTAGGTTCATCCTCCATCTTCATCATGGCCAAGAACGTGGGTTCACCCTTCTTCACCCCCTTGGTGATTTGCATCGCCGAGAGTTGCTTTATCTCATCGGTCTTCTCCTCCAAGGCTGGAATCATGCACGGTGACCCCTTCTCGAGTATGCACACCGAGCTCAACGCTGGCATAGGTATGGCTGAGACTCGTCTCATGAAATCCATACCTAATACCACCTTAAAATCGTCCATGGGTATAATTGAGAAGTCCACTGGACCGCTCCAGCTTCCCAGCTTCATCCCGACCCTTCGGGCAATCCCATTAACGGGTTGAGCCTTAGTATTCACCGTCTTCATCCAACCATCCTGTCTATCCCACTTGACGCCAAGTCTCACAGCTTCGTCTACCGCCATGAAGTTGTGAGTGGCGCCCGTGTCCACCATCACTCGGGTCGGTTTATCATTGACCCAAGCTTCAACATACATGAGCCCCTTGCTCGTCGGCTTCACCACCGGGTTAGCCTTTAGGGCGTTCAGTAACTGCAACGACCCTATCTTCCTTAGTTCCTCTTCTGGAGTTTCGGTTTCCCGACTCTCCATGATTGCAGATAAGGACCCCATCTTCGGGCAGTCCTTCATCGCGTGTGGCCCCTTGCACACAAAGCATCCTCCCTTAGGAACAAAGGACTTCTTCTTTGCTTCAAAATCCTCCCGACGAGCACCTCTCTCATTATTCCTTGAACTGGATGGCTTGTTCGTGTCCCGTCTTGCTCCCCCACCTTTGGCTCCGCCCTGCTCCTTCTTTGAGGACTCAGACGAACCAGAAGTACGGAAGTCAGTCAAGGACTCAGCCACTGCAATTGCTTCATCGACGGTAGTAACGCCCCTACGCTGCAACTCTTGCTTAGCCCAAGGTTGCAGTCCGTCGGTGAAGTAGAATACGAGATCCTCCGCGGTCATGCTCGGGATTTGAAGCATGAGAGTAGTGAACTCCTTCACATAGTCCCGGATTGAGCCTCGTTGTCGAAGTTCCCTCAACTTCTTCCGAGCTTGGTACACGACATTCTCCGGGTAGAATTGTCGCTTCAGTTCCCTCTTGAAGGCATCCCAAGTATCGATCCGGCATATACCTTGCTCGATCTCGGAATGTTTCCTTCGCCACCACAGCATGGCCGTGTCCGACAGGTAGGACGTTGCGGCCTTCACCTTCGCATTCTCATCCACCAGGTTGAGATTGTCGAAGTACTGCTCCATCTGCCAAAGGAAATTCTCGACTTCCTTGGCGTCTCTCGCACCGTTGAACCGGTATGGCTTCGGAATTTCCACCTTACCAACACCAGTTCCTCCAGTGGCTCCGACATTCGCGTTAGCCCTCTTGACCAGCGCAATGTCTTCCTCCACCGTAGTAAAGCGTGCTTTCATCCCCTCGATGTCATCACGCAATGCTTGGAAGGATCCCGTCACCAACTCCTCGAGTCGAATGAACCGAGTGTCCAGGTCGGCAGCACCTTGCTTTACTTCCTCAAGCCCACCAAATACGACACCTTCCAGCTCAGTGACGGTATGCTCGACCCTTTCAAGCTTATCACCGATCTCGCCCACAGCAGCACTCAAAGCTTCACGGGAAATAACACTCTTTTCCCGCTGGCTCCCAGCACGTGTGGACGTGGTCTCCCGTCCGCGCTCCTCCACGCCGGACTGCGAACTCACTTCCTTCTGTTTATCTCCCTTGGCCATTTTCTTCACTCGAACAGAGTCTCCCCTTGTCTGGATCGTAACTCAGCTCTGATACCAACTGTCACGGACTGATTTCTTCACAGCAATCAGGACGTGCGGCCTTAGCAACTTTCACCCTTGTGATTTGCTAAGTCAGCCTTTCGGACAACTCGATCAGTACTTAGAGAGAGAGAGTGACGTTTTTAGAGAGAAGTTAGAGCTTTCAAGAAGTGTTTCTCTTATTGATTTCTGAATGAATTTTACAATGGGACTTCACCCCTTTATATACAACTTCACCTCCTCAATGGACGGTTCAGATCAAACCGATCTAACGGTCCAGATCTTTTCCCTCTAATGAAGTAACTTCAACATGAAGTACTTCATCCTTAAGATACTTCTCCCTTAAGTATTCTACACACTTCTTAATATTATTTTAATCTTAGATATTTTACAAAAGCTTAACACTTAAGAAAATACTAAGTAAAAGTCGGCCAAAAACCTCGCGGTACCGACCCATCATTACTTCAAAAGTTGGGGCGTTACATGGAGCTAGCTATTCCTTGCTTGCTTGCTGCAATATTATTTCTAATTAAACTTTTTATGTAATCTTTTGGACCTATTTCCATTATTTGTATTTATACGTTACGGCCATTTAAAGCAAATGTTATTTATTATCTGGTCGGCACCATTTAAAGCAAATCTCATTGCAAATAAATTTTGGTAATCGTCATGGTCACTCTCCCCCACAGATAACATATACTTCCGCCACCTAATTATATGATTGGGACAATAATCGCCATCATATTCTTTTGAACTTTTAAAAATCAAATTTATAAGCTCACTAGTTTAGATTACAATATGAGTTTTAAATTGCTGTTCGTACATAAATTAATCTATTGCTGTACTCCATTTTTTTTTTGTCTACTCCACTTAACAACAAACTAGTAGAGTTAGAAAAAAACTGCACTAGACCCAGATCAGCCGATATTACCAGAATAAGAGAACCGGTTTGATTAGTTGGTCTATCGCTTAAAAGACCCATATCATTCGGCCCAGCCCATAATTACCAAAAGAAAAAAAAACTCGCAACTCCGTATACTGCGGAGCAAACGCAAAAATACAGAGACAGCGAGAAAAAATCGCGATCGGCTTCTCCAGCCTCATCCGACCAAAAGTGTGGCCACTCAATCGCTGTCGCGATTTCTGTCTGATTCCGGGTAACTTTTTCCGTTTCTGTTTATGCCGCGTCCCAATCACCGCCTGTTTGGTCCTAACCGTTATCGCAATCATTCAATTTTCTCCCCAATTACTCGAATTAGGGTTTCGTTCTCATCCCCATCCATCTTCGCATTTTGATAATTGGGGGAAATCTAGTGTAACAGAATCATATCTGTTCCTCTCTAAAAACACGTTTTCATGTAATTGCGTCTGCGTGTCTCTGTTTCAGTGTCTCTTAAGCTTAAGTCTATGATTTGTGTTTATTATAAAGACTTGACTTTATTTACATTAATATGCTCTGTTGTTATAAAGAGGATTAAGAAAGTGTAACACTTTTATATGTAATGTAATTCGTTTTTTATTTGTTAGGACTTTTCGAGATAAAAGATGAGGCCAAAAGCAGTGTGGGAGCCTGAGTACCACAGAGTGTTTCTTGATCTCTGCGTGGAGCAGACTATGTTAGGGAACAAACCAGGGACGCATTTCTCGAAAGAAGGTTGGAGGAATATACTGAGTTCGTTTCAGGAGCAGACGGGCGCAATGTACGATAGGATGCAGCTTAAGAACCACTGGGATACGATGAGCAGGCAGTGGAAGATTTGGTGCAGGCTTGTTCAAACTGGTTATATGGGTTGGGATCCTGAGACCAACACGTTTGGTGCGAGTGAGGAAGAATGGCTTTACTATTTACAAGTTAGTCTTTTGTTACCTTTTTTGAGAATGTTTTGGTGTTGAAAAGGCTAAAAGGGTGGTTGCTTTTGTTCACAGGGGAATCCTGATGCAGGGCAGTATAGGTTGAATGTTCCACAAGATTTAGAGAAACTAGAGATTATCTTTGTTGGTAGTAATAATAATGTTGAGGTTAGAGATGATGAAGATGAAGTCTTGGGTGTAAGGAAGAGGAGAAAACGTGGTCATGAAGAAGAAGAGGAAGATGAAGAAGATAGCAGAAGTATGTGTAGTTCTTCTAATCCTCAGACAAAAGGGTATTGGTCTCCGTCTACCCATGAGCTGTTTCTTGATCTGTTGGTGCAAGAGACTCTGAAAGGGAACAGACCAGACACGCATTTTAACAAGGAAGGGTGGAAGACGATTTTCGAGACGATTAATGAAAGAACCGGACTTGGTTATACGAGAGGGCAGCTGAAAAACCATTGGGATTGCACTAGGAAAGCTTGGAAGATATGGTGTCAGCTCGTCGGAGACGATAGCATGAAATGGGATCCAGAAACTTGTAGTTTCGGTGCAACAGAAGAGGAGTGGAGAAACTATATTCGGGTATACGATACTCACTCTGTCTCGTTTTAGATTTTTGCACACAGATTAAGAAAACATACATTTAGTCTTGATCTTTTGATCTTTTGATCTTTTCTTTTGTTTTATTCACAGGAGAACCCAAGAGCGGGACAGTTTCGTCACAAGGAAGTTCCTCACGCTGATAAACTCTCCATCATCTTCAGTGGAGTTATAGAACCAGGAGATACATACACTCCTCCCTCTCGGAAGAAGCTCCTCCTCCGTGCTCATCGTTCTGAGTCACCACAGTTTCGAGAAGATGAAGCGGACTACAAGGAGAAACGGGCTAAAAGGTTGGATGCTGTGAAGTCAATGAGTGGCGGTAGTATGTTGCAAGAGAGTCCAGTACGCGTTGAGATAGAATCAGCAAAGCGGATGTACTGTATCGGAGAATGCATTGAGAGCCTCAACGCGATGAAAGAGGTGGAAGAAGGGAGTGATCTCTACATGTTTGCTTTGGATCAGTTTCTGAAGAGAGAGTATAGAGAGATCTTTTTAGAGCTGAAGAAGCCTAGTTTGAAAATCGCATGGTTGCAGAGACTTCAATCTGCAGCGGCGGTTTCACATACTACAACTTAGTTTCATCTAAATCTTCTAAGTACACTTTAGAACCTCTGTTTCAGTCTGGTCTATACCCAAAAGTAAATTTCATCTGTTACTTTGATTGAATCTATGAAGAAAATAGACAAGTGGAAGCCTCATTTTGGTCCATGGTACATGGCTAATATAATTAATATTCCACCATAACATATAGTTGACATAGTAGTTAGTATTTTTGTTTATTAGAACTAATTAAGTCAAACTCCACTTCTTATAAAATATCTAAAACCTAGAATGTGCTTTCTCAATAATAGAAACATTACAAATATTAAACTCTTCCATATAGACAATATAGGAGATAGAGAGCAGAGCCTGGGCTGATGATTGGCTGATAAACGGTTCATTAACATGACTGGAGGGGACTGAAACGAAGGAAGGGAGCCAAGCCACCGACAAATGCAGTGTGTGAATGACGTGAAAGTGGCTTTTGAGAGAGTTTGATTATGAGTATCTTTTGAATCAAAAAAAGTCGGTGTTCAAAAAAAAAAATCAAAAAAGTTAAAATAAAGCGAGTCACGACAAAAACTATACCAAAGTGGGGGTAAAAAAACGGATTAGTCGCATCCAATAATTAACAAAAGGACCTTTTTTAGGTTTAGGGGCAGACCCACTCTTTCTATTGTTCAATTATTAAAATTTCTAAGGATCGCGCCAGGTAGGGGTCGAACCTACGGCCTTCTGCTTAGGAAACAGACGCTCTATCCACTGAGCTACAGGCGCTTGGACAATGAATATTGTTACCTAATATTTACTTTAATTAACAAAAACCCTATACTCTCTTAGTTTCTTACTCATCTTTATCTCCTCCCACCTTTTCTTTTAACTCTTCTTTATTTTAGCTACATATCTTTGTTTCTGTAGCCATCGGCGGCTTATGAGAATTTTCTTATAAAATTAAAGTTCTCCGTTTTAAAAGTATTACGTAAAAGAAAAAGACAGAATAAAGTGACGTTTTGGCAAAACAAAAGAATGAACTGATGTCAAGCTGTGACGTAGATGTTTATCTCGAATAAAACCTTTAATTAAGCTACCCATAATATAACAAGAAGTTTGTAGCAACCACGCTATTCAAACCTTCTTTAGTATTGTTTGAAATTTTCCTGCTTGATTTAACCTAGCCTTAAGACAATAAGTCAGTAACCATCAACACGATGTTCTTAGACATAAACTTACAAAGCCAAAAAAAAACTTACAAAGCCATGCAGACCTATTCCATCCGCGGGCTTGCGACTCCCCCGGAGGTTAGGTCTGGTTCCAATAGTGACCCGGGTTTAACCCTTTATTTTGCAAAAAAAAAAAAAAAAAACTTACAAAGCCATGCAGACCTATTACATACAGACTATCTTTAATTAGAATACTTTATGTAGTGTATGTCATATTGGAAGAATACCTAACAAAAACGGTGAATCCTAATGGTCATCAAACGTTTTGGGAGGATATGGAATGCTGGCTTGATAATGAATTAGTTAAATAGGTGTATTGTTAATTTAGTTACTTATAGGTCATCCTTTTAGAAACCTGTTAGAATAAAATGAAGACAAGTAGGAGAGTGGAGTGGTTCCATTGGCTACAACTTTACACTTTCTTTTTCTATCTCTATAATACAAACCACAATCACCTTCTTCTTCCTGCCCTTTGCATCACAGAATCTCTCTCTCACCAATCGTTCCTACTATTCATCTCTAGCAACCAACTTTTGCAGATTCTCAAGGATTCTTCTATGTTTTAAGTCTTCTCTCTTTTCCAGATTCTTCAATTTGTGCTCAAATTTCTCACCAAATCTGGTTCTTTGATTCCTCCACTATACTATATTCGTTATTTCCTTTCTTTTTATTCCTATTTATCAGTAGATTCATATAAAAGAGCTTCAGTCTTTCATTCAACCCGCATATCAAAGGAGACTAATTAATAACCATATATTAAACGATGGAGACTCTGCATCCACTACTCTCTCACGTGCCCACTTCCGACCACCGGTTCGTCGTTCAAGAGATGATGTGCTTGCAAACCTCGACCTGGACTAAAGAAGAGAACAAGAAGTTCGAACGAGCCCTCGCTATATACGCTGATGATACGCCTGACCGCTGGTTCAAAGTTGCTGCTATGATCCCTGGCAAAACCATCTCAGATGTCATGATGCAATACTCTAAGCTCGAAGAAGACCTCTTTGACATCGAAGCAGGGCTTGTCCCTATCCCGGGTTACCCTTCAGCTGCTCCTTGCGGTTTCGATCAGCTCGTGAGTCCACGTGACTATGATCTGTATCGTAAACGTCCTAATGGAGGAGCCAGAGGGTTTGATCATGATCGCAGGAAAGGAGTTCCATGGACGGAGGAAGAACACAGGTGAATAATCTCTAATTTCTTGATACACAAGTCAACACTTCTTAGCTTCCTGACTCGCAAGTTACTTCTCTGTTTTCTCGGTTTGCCGATGATTTATTCTCCTTTTTCCGTTGTTAATTGCAGACGATTCTTGTTAGGGCTTCTCAAGTACGGGAAAGGAGACTGGAGAAACATATCAAGGAACTTTGTGGGAACGAAAACGCCAACTCAGGTTGCAAGCCACGCCCAAAAATACTATCAGAGACAGCTCTCTGGCGCTAAAGACAAACGCCGTCCTAGCATTCACGACATCACCACCGTCAATCTTCTCAACAACAATATCACCCGTCCAGCCTCTGATCATGACCGTTTCCTCCAACAACCAGATGAACCAAAACTAGGGTTCACCGACAGGGAAAATGTAGAGGAGGGAGTGATGTTTCTTGGTCAGAATCTTTCCTCTGTCTTGTCTCCTTACGAACCCGCGTTTAAGTTCACAGGAACAAATGGTTATAGCGATGGAGCTTACTGTCTCACAAGATCCTGAAACTAAGCGTTATAATGAAAGGGATAAAAAGTTGGATTTCGAAATTGTAATTGTGCATCTAGTTAACGAAAATTCCCGCAGTTACGTTTTATGGTCGAACGTTACATGATTAGATGAATGTGACTATGTGGATATGCAATGTTTTGTGTTTATCAATATATGGAATAAATATAGATTAGCTAGCATATTTGTCCATGTCTTTTAATTTTGCCAAAATGAAAACTAATGGTGAAAACGACCAATTGGTTTGTTTATGCCGTAACTTGCAACTTTAACGGTCAGTCGTTTTCTTTGGAAACTTTTAACTTACTAATACTTATCATCACGTTAGTATAAAGTTTTTATTCAAATCTAAATCAAACATGGTGATAGTGTTACCAAATAGATTTAGATTTTGTTTGTCACTCTAGTACCCTAGGTCTAAACTCTACATTAAGCGTATATACATTAAGCTTATTCTGACTTTATTGTTGTTGCGGTTGTCTATTGATACTCTTATAATCTTGTATTTATTTTGTGGAGGATATCTATATTGTAAGTGTGTGTCTGAGTGGCAAAGCTGACCACTAAGTCGTTAAGGGTATATAATTAAAAGCTGAGTCTGCATTCCACTTTCGGCTACAAAGAATCACATTCTTTTTTTTCACCTATTATACACTACACCAACCCTTTGCTCCCTCAAAATTGTTAAAGATTATAAACGTTAAGGGTGTCCTTAATTAGATATACAAGTTTATTACAAGTGGGATATTTGTATTATGCTTTGGTTTCAAAACGTATTTTTAAGGAACAGTTACAATATAACACTATGAAAGATTTTTTTTCCAAATTTTATATCAGAGGACAAGATGGTTGATAATATTATTATTACAATAATGCTTACTTTTGTGGAAAATAAATAACTCTAGTTTAGTTTTCTAGTGAAGGCATTTGAGAATAGAAGAGAAGATATTCTCAAGAATTTTAACTTTCCGACCATGGTTGAAAAAGTCTCACACTTTCTAATCACGAGCAGTAACATTCCTAAGGATGTTTCCATCAGTTTACCGCAACTTTGCAGAATCAGTTGGTAGACAATCATCATAGGCGAGAAATCTACATGAGTTGCACGTTGTTTCTGTTTTTTCAAAGACAGTTTTAACACCATTCAGAGAACTAGCCAATAAAAACCCATGAATTAGTTAGTGAACAGAAGAAGAATGATGTGGATCACAAGCCATAGGCATGATCTGGTACCAACTTATCTCTTCTGTCATCTCCACTTCTTTTAGTAGAGTGATGGGCCTACCAAGTCGTCTAACGAAGTAAGAGGGAAGATTCTATGCACAAGTTCTCTTTATTGGGCTCAGCGGGATTTTCCGGGGGAAATTGGAGGTAAGAAACCAAGTGGGCGTGAACACTTGTTAACCAGAAGAACAAGCTGAACACATGCGAAGTGTCAAATTATCTTAATAAATAGTATCATTATAAGATTGATCAAAAAAAAAAAATAGTATCACTATAAGAAAATAGTGACCCTTTTGTTGGAGATTTCGACACATTAACGTTGAAACATAGTATGGGGAAACAACTCTAAACAACTTGAAAGAAAAAAATGGAAAAGACTCCTTGGCACATTCTGAAAATCATAACAAATGAGGAAACTCAACACTGGGAAAGAGACGACAAGATATCTAAGTAAACCCGTTCATAGCACCCGACTTGTTCTTCTGCGAGAGACAACACAACAACAGCCGCCTTCATCACTGGGGACAATGATGACTTGAGTAAATCACATTTGATCAGCGCCGTTTAGCTGGAGATGGGTATGGCCACGGGCTTTGAGTCCTCTGCTTTTTCATGTTCCTTGTTCAGCAACTGAAACATAGCATCCCAAGAATACGTTCACAAACAGAAATGCAAAGACCAACTTTATTCAGTTGGTCTCCTGTTCTAGTACTACACATTATAATCGTGTGATGTACTAAGAACATAAGAAAAGAGTTACGGTCTAACCTTGTTGTTGATCAAGTTGTGAAGCGCAATTACACTCCGGATGAGGGACGATAGATAGATAACGAGCATCATGTCATTTGTTTTCACTGCACATAGTAAATCCATTTTGACTAATGGGATCCAATGCTTCAAGAAAGAAGCACAAAGATAATAACAATTGACTGAAGAAACTCACCTGAGAAGGCCTTGACCAACTCATTCACATTCAGGTTTGGAAGCAAGTTGAAAACATCCTACATATTTTAAGAGGAATCTTTCATTAGACAGAATCATAAGACCTCAAAGATCACATAGAAAATGTCCAGAAGATTGTACCCATAATTCGCAGAATCAGAATACTAACTGAATTATATGTAGGTTCTAACCTGCAGGTGGTATAAAATCTCATGATTTAGAGGGAGCTTTCCTTCAATAACAAGGTCAAGGTAACTCCGGATCTCCCGAAGACGGGCGTCCAGCCCCTTCAGAGCAGTAAGTTTGGCAGTGACCTGAAGCAAAATACAATAACACATTATCTCAGTCAGTCCTTGAGCAGTAACTACTATGTTCATGTAACAATTTTGCAAGAACATCGATATGATTTCCCCGAGGCACCCGTCATGATATTTAAAGGGATGATGATGAAAAGTTCAAGAACCTCAGTCGCAAGGGTACTGATAGTTGTGTCTTTTACATCCCTGAGCAAGTGTTCCACGCCTGTTAGAGAACCATAGGTACATGTCAGAAGATCTTCCTCAAATGCAATCACAAAAAAACAGATTTTACAAATCAAGCTTCTAAACCATTTGGACATACCGATTTCCTCGACTTCATGAGCAGCAATCTCTGTCGACACGTGAACAAAGACTTTCTGGCTTTTCTGAGTAGCGTTCTGAAAAGACAATGAAGTATTTGGTAAATATGATTAGACCATGGTTACAATTATACAAAATTGAAAAAGATTAGGAAGCGTATGTATCTTACCTCCTTGACCTCCTCCACTGCATAGTAAGCTTTAGTGGGGATTCCCAGTTCTTTAGGCTGGACATCAATAATGACCAGCACTGGATTGGGAACATAGCTGCAATCACCAGACGCAAGACGAAGATTCTTAATTGGAAATCAAACACAAGCTATGAAAAAGATGTAAGGAGTCCATAAATCTGAACGATTAAGCTGGAAACTAACCCGCTGAACAAAGCATGAACGTCCAAATCATTCTCTCGAAGTTTAGGACCTGTGCTGTACCAACCTACAACATGCTCCTTGGCTGCAAAGCAAATAACTTTTCTGTTAAAAAACATGGTTTCAACATCGTCATATACAGTCAAAGCTTCAGCTTTCTTCGGAAAATACCATTAATTCTCTTGAACATGTGGAACATTGACTCATGGTAGTTGTGATCAAGAAACCAGATACTTGGGTCCTTGTCATCCTCCTCGAAAGGCACTACAAAAAAAATCAATAACCCAAATGGTCAAACGATTCATGTCAAGTCAATACCTTTTAGTGTCAGTGTCAAGAGATTAAAACTCAATTACAGCTAAACCCTCCAAAAAAAGTTTACAACTTTACGAAACAATTACAAAAACCCTAAATCTCTGCTATCAATAAATCTCGTTAGAACCCTAATTACGAAATATCAAACAGATCTGAGAATGACAAAGGCGGTGGTCAGATCGAAGAGAAATTAGGGCGGGTACCTGCGTAGCTGTTGGTGACGTCAACGATACCACGGGAGCTGCTACCGAGAAGAACACCGACGACGCGCTTGCGCGAGTCCTTGGCGACGCGGTTGTAATGGTCGACGATGCTGAGCAAGACGAGTGGATGAACGACGACTTTCTCGATGGTTCTTGCTGATATCTGTTGCGTCTTTATCACATCCATTGCTTCTGATTCTCTCCGGGGATATGTCTACTTCCGATTCGGAGGTTCAGAGCTTGCTTCTTCTCCAGGAAACCCCCCTCTGAACTAATCGCTTGTCATTTTATTCTTTTCTGGATTGGGCTTGTAAAACAATATTGGGCTTATATATTGTGAAAGCCCAGTTAAATGAATAAAAGTAGAGGTGACCATTTCGGTTTATGGGCTTGGTTGGATTAGGTTTGGTTTGGTTTATTTGAGTCTTAAGGAAACCTTAAACAAAGTCAACCCAAATTAGTTTGGTTTGTGTTCGGTTTAGTTTTGTTTTACTTCGGTTTAGTGTGTGTTTGGTTTAGTTTTTCATTTGGTTTGTGTTTGGTTCGATTTTATTTGGTTTTATTTGTGTTTCCTCAATTTATCAGAGTTTATTTTTTTGGGTTTGTCTAGTTTTGTCTAGTTTAGGTTAAATATTTTAAATTTTAATATTATTAGTACATTTAACTAATCTAGCTAAAAATACTTTGGTTTTTGGTTTGGTCGGTTTAAAACCAAACCAATCCGAACCATATGGGTTGATCAAATCTTAAACCAATGGTTTAGACATAAAATTTTATTTGGTTTGAATCGGTTTGAGTTCGGTTGGGTCGATTTGGTTCGGTTTAGGTTTTTTGCCCAGCCCTTAATAAAAAAATCTAAGCAATTTTTTTTGTCAAAAGTCTTTTTTTTGTTGAGATTTGAGAACCAGCACCACAAAGATTCTCTTCTTCATATCAATAAGAGAAAAGATTAGGGAGTTTTCAACCTATTTCAAATTTTCAGTATAGTTTTTGTAAACCATATGTTATTACATTCTCTTGCATATCTTATTTGCATGTGACTTTTAAATTGGACAAATATGACAAACAGTACAATCGGGGATGATTTTTTTTATAACTTCTTAATATATTCTATCAGCTTCGGAAAGAACATACTTAGGCCCTGATTGGCAAAGCAGATGAGAAAGCAGTAGCATTATGCTATAAAAGCAGTATGCTGCAGAAGCTGTATGCTTTTGCTAAACTGCTTAAAAGATTGATTGGTAGAGCAGTATGAACATGCTATTAAAATTTATTATTAAAAATAATATATAATATATAATATATTTATATATAATGAATATATTTGTAATATATATATATATGAATATATTTGTAATATATATATATATATATATATATATTTAAATATAATATAATTAAATAAATTATATAAATCAAATTATATTTCAAATGCAAAATATTATTTTTAAAAATAGATATTTTAATTTAATATATATATATATATATATATATATATATATATATATATATATATATATATATTATTTTATATATTAATATATATAATTAGTTATTTTATTTACTAGTTTTAAAATTATGTTTACAATTAAAACTTTATTTTAAAAAAAAATCAATTAAAATATCTATTTTTAAAAATAATATTTTGCATTTGAAATATAATTTAATTTATATAATTTATTTAATTATTAATTTATTTAATTATATTATATTTTAAAATATAATTTAATTCGACAAAAAAAATATTTAATTTATATTATTTATTTAAAATATTATTTATATATAATATAATTTATATTATTAATTTATTAAATATATAACTAATTTCATAATTTATATAATTTATATAATTAATTTATTTAATATATATAATTAATTTATCTAATTTATGTAATTAATTTAAAATATAATTTATATAATTAATTTAAAATATAATTTATATATTAATTTAATTAAATATAATTAAATTATATTTCAAATGTTAAAAAATATTTTTAAAAAAATATATTTAAATTGTAAATTTATTGTAGAAATCAAAATTTTATTTTTTAGATATAAAAATGATTTTATGATATTATTAAATAAAATAAGTGAACTAATTATATATATTTCTTAAATTTATAAATTATAAATGCAAATGCTCTTCCAAAAGCTTCATATGAGAGCATTTGCTAGAGAGCATTTAGAGAGCATTAGCATTTAGTAAATGCTCTTCTAAATGCTTTTGTACCAAATGTTGATTGGATAATGTAGAGCATAACGCTAATGCTAATGCTCTACCAATCAAGGCCTTAGTAGAGAATGGATTAGTCTGAAAACGTACTACACGTCTACACCATCATGGTTGATGTAACCAACCTAATTAAAGACTCATCAAGGGAAGACCACTGAATATGGCATTGAGCGATGTGTAATAGATCAAGAAAAAACATATAACAATAAAAACTGCAATTCATTCAAAAACAATTAACAATATTTAATGGCCGAACTCAAACTCAACTATTAGGGTTTATGTATTTACAAGGAAAAGTTTCCTCATCCGGTCATCCCAGTCGCATGGTAGCTAGGGTTCGTAATCTCACTACATGCTCTTAATTAGAGTCCTACACCAACCTCCATTAACTTTCCTATAATTTTGATATTTTATTCATTAATATTCTTATGACAGTGATGCTAATTCTACCACATCGTCTGATCGGGTTCTTAGAATTATAACTCCTCATATTGGGGTGTCATGTCTTCATTTTTTCACATCCACTAGAACCGTTGATATAAAACCCATTTATAAAAAGCTTAAACGAAGATCCAACGGCGGATGTTCCATTTCAGCTCCACACGATGAGTATGTGGAAAACACCGTCGTATTGACCTGCTCTCGTATGTATTCGTTGTGGCTCGCAGCAGTAATATTTGTTCTCGTTCTTTCAACGTTCGACAATGGGAAGAGTTGCAACGTCTCTATCACCTTCTCATCTTTTTCACAGGCTTCAAAAGTACCTATAAGAAAGAGAGGAGAAAAAAACACATTTTAGCATATGTAAATGTATATAATATGTAACATGTGATGAAAACAATAAAAATCTAAATGGATATACTATTTATTAACCTTTAGGCGGTTGTTGATGATGACGTATATTTTGTCGATGAGGAATATGGAGATTTGTGTCATGACGATGATCAAAGTCGACGGTGGAGATTTTACGGCGCTTCTGTCTTTCCCTAGCTTTATGGTTTTGGAACCAATAAAACACGTTCTTGCTCTCGATCTTACCGTAGAAACTCAGCTCCATAGAGATCTTCTGAATCTGATCGGTGCTCGGTGTTCTTAGGCCCGCCTTGAACAGATCCGTCAGAAGCTTCACTTGCTCCACCGTTGGATTCCACCTTCCACACTTTGTCCCTGTTCCTCCACCTCCGTTGTTGTTATTACCTAACCCTCTAACTTTAGTGGAGAATTCTCCTGACGACATTAGATCTAGTAACTTTAAGAAAAGAGTTCTTAGTGTTTGGTTTGAATATGTTTTTATTAATGTGATTAGGTGTTTTAAGATGGACTTAGTGATGTGAATGTACGAGGGTTTGAATATATAGACATGATTAGATGGTGTTTCTTTTTTATTTTTGTAGAATTTTTATTTTTGGTTATTATGATAATCATAAAGGAATAGCAAGGAGAATAATTAAATAATGCATGTGTCTGTGTTTTGAGTTTTGTGTCGTTTAATTAGTGTTGTGTAGGATAGAGGTAGAAGAAATAAAACAGAATCAGTGCGTTGTTTATTACGAAATGCATGCCCTTTTTGGGATTTGGAAGGGAGTGAATTTTCTGAGATTTGATCGTTTTCTTCATCATACTTAGCTAGGGTTCTGTGCTACGTATGCATATGCATATACTGTACGTAAGTAATTATACCGATTCGGTTGTTGATTACTTTCTTGTAGACATGTCCAATGGTTAAATAAAGTTTCTTATGTTGTAGTTTAAGCTACTATACTAGCGTGCGATCAGTTATTGTAGTCCGATCATCTAAAATTAGCCGCAAAAATCAATCTAATAATTTTTATAATATTAGTGATCAATATACTGAAAAGCTGATGAATTAACGGAAGATTTTCCACAAAAGCTGTGACACTTGATAAAGTAATCTGGTCGGCAGTGGTGATTATAAAGTTGAATGGAACCCATTTTAAAAATATAAACCGAAACTAATAACTCAACCTGTCTACAAAAGTACACTACGTAACTCCTTATAAGCAGAAAAATCCAAGTTAGATGTTTGTATTATAGAGTTATATTGAAAGATTTTTGTGTGAGGATAATTGTTTAGGTTTTTTTCGTTTGGATGATATACATTGTTTTCATATTTGTAATATATTTGTGTACTTAAGATAAATTTCTATCATATATTAGATCACATTCTATTTATATATGTACTTAACTATGTCCAGGTGGAGTTACTTAAAAAAATGTTGTAATCAGAATGACAGGTGGAGTAACTTAAGAAAAAATGATTTATAATGTGTGTTTAGGCCTTTGGTATATAGAAAATGTATATTGTGAGTGTACGCGAGGTATATTAGACTTATTAGTAGTGATGATTTTGAGGAATACATGCACGAGACGCTAAGCGAAGACTAAAGATGCAAAGAGTAAAATGACAATTCGAATAAAACCAAACATTGTTTTTATAAACAAGAGTCTATCTGCTACACAACATACTAATGCGTACAAACGTTATATTGTATCACATTTTTGAAATTCAATTGCAAACTTAAAAGATCGATTTGGCCTCAAAGTCAAAGCATACATTGGCGTTTATCAGTTGGAGTCATCCATGAATTAACTATTAGATAACAGTTAATTTTGGTACTTTTTCACATTTAACTTGCATACCATTTTTCTCAAAAGAAAAAAACTTGCATACCATTATACTATTTCCAAAACAATAAAGTATATATCTTTTAGCATTTCCAAAACCAACTACATGATTATAAGTTTATAACCAAACGTATAAATACATAAATATAGATATGATATGTTATATTGTGCTATATATACCTACGAGTTTAAAGAAACGTGAGTATATTTCTTTGCTTTTATGTAATTAGCGGTATAGCTTATATGCATATGGTATGATATGTGTACTAGCTAGTTCGAAAGTTAGAGAGTGTGTTCTTATCCTAGTCAAAAAAGTGGAAGGTGGTCTCACATTGTAATGCCCACTTACATGCAATTCCCAATGATGTTCCATGCACCATTTCTCTAATATACAGATTAATCAATTAGTAGTAACTAGTAGTAATTAAATGTATCTTTTATAATCTAATTATATAATGTTTATGAGAAATAAAGCTTCAGACGACATAAATTTGGCTACTAGTTCTTGGCAATGGGTGTTTTATCTCTAACTCCTAGGTCAATGTTCTTTCTCTATATTTTCTTTGAAGAGTTTCAAAACACCAAATCTTATAATATAAGAAAATAAATACGACACGGCAAGTAGTGGTCTTATGTAATTTTGATCTCATGTTGGTGGCGATCAAGAAAAAGAAAATGAGAACTCAGGAAACAAGGCCATGAAATCATGGCACGCTTGGAAATGTAGGGCGAGTAGTAGAGACAGATCTTTACGAAGCTTGGGAAGGTTCCTTTTTTGATCTCCCTGCTTCCACGTTTGTCGCCGATCCATCCAACATAACCCCAAAACTTTAATTTTCATTCTCTTAGTTATACAACTTTCTAATATTTTTTTGTAGTTCGAATAGTTAAGATTGAAATTGCTATAACAGTTTTGGTATTTAATATTGCTATATGAATTCATAACGGGTATATCTACGTCAACTTATATGAACAGTTTTTTTTGGTGTAAGATATGAACAATTTTTCATAAAACATTGCTGCATAGATAAATGTATATGATGAAGAACGGTAATTTGTTACTAGTATATTAATTTTTTCTCATGGAGAAGTGCTTACAGTAGATTCCTTTATCAGAATTTCAAACATCAACCACGAGGTGGTGGCCTAGTGGTCTTGAGGCAGTTTCAACGCCGATAAAGACCCGGGTTCGAAACCCCTTGTGGCCACGGAATACTTTACGCCCTCCCGCAGTTGAGTTAAGCGCAGCGTTGGTGCTATCGCGTCCACTCGGGATAATGGGTATTAGTGCAGGCTGGTTCCGGGTCAGGGGTGACTACGGGCCTACGGGTTGCGGAACTCCCCTGTTGAAAAAAAAAAAAAAAAAAAAAAAAAAAAAAAAGAATTTCAAACATCTTTTTTTTTTGTCGTCTAAATTTCAAACATCTTAATTCGATTAATTTATTATTTTCGTTAATACGTACGTACGTTATCAATCAGCATCTACGTTTTTATGGTATTAGATTGAGAAGTGAAAGTGAATAATACAGTACACGTTTAGAGTTTACGTTCCAAACCCCAAAACGCTATCTCGTGGGGATACCTTAATTAGATAACGAATTAATTGAAATTTTTAGCTTATAGCACGATAAGAATTCAGAGGAATAGATATTAGGGCTTCGTTCTCTGAAAACTTACGTAATACTACCAGCTATCGAAAAAAAAAACTTCTTACGTATGTGTATTCTCATGATCTTTGGTTTTGGGCCCGTTTGTTTGAGTAATGTCTCACGCTTCTTAACCACACCTTTCGATTGCCACATACTAAAAACAGGACATACAAGTTCATCAAGAGTAAACAACTAAACGTTTCAAGATGTTCTAACAAGAGATCAGAGGTTGGATTTAGTAGATTTTATCAACTTCCTATCGATTTGTATCTGCTGCTTATTGTCGCACATTAGAGAGTATCCGATTCAGAAATGTCGCGTCTTCCCGCAGAACACGAAGGCTCATGAAAACCCGTTTTTGTTCCTATGGGTTTTGTTCAAAAACTATGTTCTAAATAACAGCTGCTCTCATCTAATTAGGTTTTGTCTTCCGTAACCAGCCAGATTACCGCCGTTAAGTAGTGGTAGTGTGGAGCTCCTTCACGTACCAGCTCAGGCATGTCCTAATTTCCATACCTGAACAACTATTGATTGTGTTCGTTTTCCGTTATACTTAAAGGCCAAATCATGTAGTGTTTTGTTCGTGAGATGCCAAAACAGACGCAGATCCGCGTCTGAGAACGTTACATCACTGCAACTGGAGATGTCCATGTTACCGCAAACTGTCCCCAGTGCAGGAGAATTTTAGCCAATAGCGGTGTCGAATCAGCAATCACAGAGCTCAGTGGAACATTAACGTTTCTAGCTACGATGGGGGTCGCTCAACAGGGGGAGCTCTAGCTATCAGATTCTTTCACGCGATTTACACATAACCTGACCATATCCCCTGAGGTTCAGGGAACACATAGCTAACACCTGTGGTTTTGTGGAACAGAATCGATGACAATACGGATGTTTCGTTAGTTAATGTAAAGGAAGCACACAGATCTCTTCTGCAGCACATCACTCGAAAATCGAAATTCATCAAATCCAGAGCTACAACTTCAACTAGACCCTTGGAGTTCAAAAAGTTTCAAATTTTTTTTCCACAAGATTCAATATGATTTAACCAGGAAACGTTTGATGTAATAGCAATGAGTTTTACACATGTAAATTGCAGGGCCAGGAGCCAAAAACAAGTCTTATTCCATATAGAAATAATCACACATCAAAATGTTTGGTACTAAACATCATACATAGAACAGTAATCAATGTATATTAAGAAGTTGAGGGCATTGGGAATCAAACTCACTGAGGGGGCATCAACAAAATACTCAGACGTATAGTAAGTAACATCTGAATGGTCAAACCAAAAGTTTCTTTTTAAGAGTTGAATATACTAACTTGGAGTGGGGTTTTATGCAGCAGCAGCAGCTGAATCAAACCTCCTCATCATGTCACAATGAGGCGTCTCAATTTTTTTTCTCAACAAGATCCAATATGATTTAACCACGAAACGTTTGATGTAATAACAAAAAGTTTTACACAGGCGCCAAAACCCAAGTCTTATTCCAAATAGAAATAATCACACATGAAAATGTATCGTACTAAACATCATCATACATAGAACAGTAATCAACGTATATATTAAGAAGTTGGGGACTTTGGGAATCAAACTCACCGAGGGGCATCAACAAAAATACTCAAGACGTTAACATCTCTCCATATCTCAGAATGGTCAAAACCAAAAGTTTCTTTTTAAGAGTTTGAATAATACTAACTTGGAGGTGGGGTTTTATGCAGCAGCAGAAGCTGAATCAAACCTCCTCATCATGTCACAATGAGGCGTCTCACGAACATACCCCCACTGTTGCCTCTGAAGCTCATACCTACAATTCTGTCCCAGTACAGACAAGTAGTCTCTATCCACCTGCGCTTCAACCCTCTGTCTCTCGAGACTATTAATCGGATACTCCTGCTCGAACTTAGCCGACCTCACAAAGTAATTAACCCCTCTATGCGTAGTGAACTTGTGCTCGTACTGGTACGACGCAGAGAGCGAGTATATCGGTTGAGGAGACGGCAAGAAGTTGAGTAGCAGTATGAACACAACCGGAAGCAACTGCAAGAGGACACGTGGATTAAACCCTGTGGAATCAGAGCCTTGATTAGCCGCTCTATTACCACCACCACCACCACCTCCGCCGAAGTTGAACGACCGGAACTGAGTAGCGGCGGGAGCCATCCCTCCTCCGCCGAAGAAGCTTCTGAAGATCTCGTCGGCGTCGAACTCGTCGTCGTAGAAACCGCCGAAGCCGTTGCTGTGGTGATGTCTCCTCGCGGAGGATCGGCGCGTTTGATAGGAAGGCTCGTCGGAGCCGCTGACGTCGTACTTTCTTCTAGCGCCTTCGTCGCTTAAGCACTGGAACGCCTTGGAGACGGATTTGAACGCTTCTTCTGATCCGGGAGCTTTGTTCTTATCGGGATGGACTTTTAAAGAGAGTTTGCGATACGCTTTCCTCATGTCTTCGACTGAGCATGTTTTCCCCAATCCGAGGATCTCGTAGTAGTCCTTCTTCGATTTGATCTCCCTCACGATCGCTCTTTGTTCTTCCGTGAACGATGCGGATGCTGGTGATGATGCAGATCCCGCGGCGGATGAGGAGGAAGATCCGCGTTGGCGAAGAGACGACGGTTTAGGATTGGCGGTGGATCCAGGCGAATCATCCGGTGATTTCTTGTTCAGATCCGAGAGGAGATCGTCGATCGGGAGAGACGGATCGAGGCGACGAGCTTTCTCGAGAAACTTCAAGGCGCGGGATCGATCCCCTGCTCCGATCGCGTCCTTGCCGATTTTGAGGCATTTCAACGCGTCGTCTTTGTTACCGTCCATATTCAAACGGTGGATAAAACTTCCCGATGAGATTATCGGGGGGGGGGGGGGAGACGCGTGAGGGATTAGGGTTTCGCGCACCGATCGGAGCTCATCTGGGATTTGTGAGGAATAGACTTTGCTTCCTCTTCCACAGAGCTTTGAAGCCTTTCTAGAGAAAGACAGTTGAAGAATGCTTTGACGTTTTCTGTATAAGCATGAGGATTTTGTGTCGGTTAAATTACTAAAAACCACAATGCGTTTGTGTTACTATTTGCTAAAGAAAACGCGTGACGGTTTCGATATCAAGAAGGGGTATTTATGGAAAACGGCAGGTAAAAGAAGAACGTGTGTCGTTTGAGGTATAATAAGGGGAAACCATGCCGGTTAAATTGGTCAGAAACTACAACGCATTATTCTTGGAAAGTTTTATTCCCTTCATCCATATGTACGATAGAACTTCGATATCTTTGAACTCACTTGTGATCTGATCTGGGCATGGGTGGAACTTCTAACTTGGGCTTGAACATTCCCATTTTAAAAACAAAAGTTCCGTGAACTCGGCATTCCAAATGGTTTCAGGAGGCCTCGACACGGCTCACGGGATAGCGCTTCTGGGTCTATCTGCGTCGTTCAGTGACATTCTAGCTTGATGCAGCGTGGACCGATAGCCCCAGTGGCTGAGGAAAGCACGGAGCCTGATTAGAGAAGTACGTGTATCTAGGGATCATTGTTCTGTTGCTCTCCTTGCTTGTGCACTACAAGAAAACACCCGGATTTCTGACGGCGGTTCCGACGGACACAAAAGTCGTCGGAATATTTTGACGACTTTCCGACCAATTTCCGACAAAAAGCAAAAAAATACAGTCGTCGGAATTCCGTCAAAATATTCTGACGGAATACCGACGAAATACGGGCCGTCGGAAATTTCCGACGACATTACGACGACCTTTTGATAAAACAAGGTTCGTCAGAATTCCGTCAGAATATTGTGACGGAATACCGACGACATTTCGATCAACAAATATAGCCGTTGTGTTCGTCAGAAATTCGTCGGTATTTTCTGACGGAATACCGACGAACCATGTTACCGTTTCCGACAAATATATATGACCGTTTTATAGCCGTTTGAGATTTGAAAATACAGACGGAATTCCGACGAACTACTTTACGTCCGTCAGAATTCCGTCAGAAAGTCGTTAGATGGCCGAAAGCAATTTCCTATAAATTCAACTCCTCCTCATTTCAACTCATTCACTCCTCATTCTCTCTTCAATCTCTTTAATCACAATAATTTCGTGAAAATCATGTCTTCAGAGTTTTATTATCGTTCGTGGATGGATAAACCTCATTTGGATCCCAACACCAATTTGCTTACGGAAGAATATGTTCAAGGGATTGGAGAATTCATGAAGCTTGTTCAACAGCAACCAGATTCAAATAATGGTATGTTAAGATGTCCCTGCTCTACTTGCAATAATAATAAGGTTATAAAAGAATTTGATGTTTGGGTTCATCTATATAAGAAAGGGTTTTCACGTAATTATAAAGTTTGGTACCTTCATGGGAAAACTGGTTATGAATATGGTAGTACTAGCGAACCTCAGCCTGTTAGTGAACCTCAGCATGTTATTAGGTTAGAAGAATCTAGAACGGATATAGATTATGGTGTAGGTACTGAGCAGATGGTTCATGATCATTATAGAGAGGAAGAACCAAATCCCGAATCTAGGAGATTTTTTTTTTCTCGGTCCGTCGGAATTCCCTCGCAACAAACCGACGAGATACCGACGACATGAGGTTTCAGTGAGTTTTCGAGAAGTCGTCAAAATGTCGTCGGAAAAAACTGACGACATTCCGACGAACTAGTCACGTTCGTCGGAATGTCGTCAGAATTTTCCGACGACATTTTGACGACCCTTATTTTTAAAAATATTAAACATCTAAATCTATAAGTTTAGATGCCAAAATTATGAAAATAACACATATTAAGTGTTTAGTATAGTATTGGATCATAACCGTCCAAATACAACAACTCGTTAAAACATTTATATATGCATATCATTCTTTTCATAACATCTCATCTTAACATTCATATACTTATACAATCATATTCATATAATAATACACTTCAAAAATGTTTTTGTATAAAATCATGGTATAAAAACATTTTTTCTGTTAAATCTTTATGCAAATACTATATATGTTATCAAACATTTGAATTTTGCATTTAGAAATTTGAAATAAACTCCTATACCCTAAAAGGTCAGAATTTCGTCACAATTATTCATCAATATTCCGTCAGAATTTTTGACGAACCCTTGTCCGTCAGAATTTTTTGACGAACCCTTGTCCGTCAGAATTTTTTGACGAACTCGTGTCCATCGGAATATTTATTTAATCCGGGAAAACCAAACCGAGTTAAAAAATTTCGCGAACCGCCTTTCTAATATATTTATGGATTCCGACGGAATACTGACGAACCCGTGTCCGTCGGAATCCATAAATATATTAGAAACCCTACATCTCTCTCTTTCTCGCCGCAAAACACATCTCCTCTCTCCCTTGTTTCATTCGCCCCCCTCTCCTCTATCTCTCTCAATCTTCTACTTCGATCTCCTCTCATCTACTCAATCAATCTCCTCTCCTCTACTCAATCTCCTCCCCTCTCCTAGAGATCTTCCCTTCCCGGCGCATCCAACATCGTCCGGAGCCATCCTCAGTTCCTCTCATCTCTCTCAATCATGTAAGTCTCTCCTCTTTGGTTCATGTTTAGTTTTTAGGGTTTTGGAACTTAGATCTCGGATTATAGGTTGTTTTGGATAGTTTAGGATGTATAAGTGGTGGATTATTGATTATTGTGTTGATCTTGGTTTCAAAAACGTTTTTTTGATTCTAAAAAGTTTATGATGATTTAAATTTTTTTTTTGATTTTTCAAAACGGTTTTCATGTTTTAAAACGATTTTATGATTTTTAAAAACGTTTCTATGATTTTTTAAAACGTTTTGATGAATTTTAAAAATGTTTTTTTTTTTATTTTCCTAAACGTTTTTGAAGTTTTAATACGTTTTTTGATATATAAAAACATTTTTATGATTTTTAAAACGTTTCTATAAATTTTTAAAACGTTTTGATGATTTTTAAAAACGTTTTTTTATTTTTCAAAACGTTTTAGAAGTTTTAATGTGTTTTTTTTATTTTAAAAAAACGTTTTATGATTTTTCAAAACTCTGATGAATTTTAAAAACATTTTATTTAAAAAATATTTTTTTTTGAATTCGAAAAACGTTTTTAAACATTTTTTTACAAAACGTTTTTTTATTTTTTCAAACATTTTTTTTTAATTTTAAAAACGTTTTTATGATTTTCAAAATATTTAACAACGTTTTTGTATTTTGGAAAATTTTTCATGTAGGATTTTTTTTTTTGTAAATATATAAATGAAAACACTAAAAATATAAAACATTTTAAACTTTTACGTATTTATCAAATTTTATTATTTTTTCAGGTCGGATGATCTTCCCGTCCCTACTCAGCAGCGACGGAGTTTCGCAAGCAGTTCCCGTATGTCCCGTACATCGGGATCGTCCCAGGAACAAAACTCCGTACCCGCCTATATTCCACCTCCAGCCCCCGCTCCACCTCCCGCTCCCGTTCCACCTCCCGCTCCCGTCAGAGTCATGTCAGTTGAACAATTGGTTCAACAACCGGGTCGAGGGCATCTCCCGGTTCTCGAACAATTCCCCCGACGAGGACATAGCACTTGGTTAGTATTTTTTTTTTATTATTATGTTTTTTTTCCAATAATTATTTTGCTAACTTATATTTTTTTAAAGGTTCTCCAAGTCTAGGAATGGCATTAGCAAATGCATCAATCAGATGATGTATTCCATGCAGAAGCTGAACAAGTTGATGGCTTCGACCTCGACTTCTTAGTTTCTTTCTGCATTTTAAAATTTTCAGAATATTTTTATTTCGGTTTGTAAACTTTCTGAATGTTTTTTTTTCTATATCGGTTTGTATGAATTTAAATTCTATAATATTATTATTAGTTTTAAATTTCAGATTTAA
This sequence comes from Hirschfeldia incana, assembly GCA_026261945.1. NCBI lineage: Eukaryota > Viridiplantae > Streptophyta > Magnoliopsida > Brassicales > Brassicaceae > Hirschfeldia > Hirschfeldia incana. The sequence goes on from JABCMI010000003.1 coordinate 2,738,119, forward strand.
TTTTTTAAATATTTTTTTTAAAAAAAATAGATAAATGCATATTTAAATACAATATAAAAAAAAACAAATTATGACGAACCGTTGGCGTCGGTATATACTGACAAACTGGTCCCTCGGAAAATACCGACGGATGAGGTTCGTCAGAAAATTCCGACGAACCGGTCCCTCGGTATATACCGACGAATGAGGTTCGTCAGAAATTTCCGACGAACCGGTCCCTCGGTATATACCGACGAACCGTGCCTCGGAATTTTTTGACGAACCTCATTCGTCGGTATATACCGAGGGACCGGTTCGTCAGAATCTGGGTATTCCGATGAACTCTGGTCTCTTGTGAGGGCATCGGTTAGTCGTCGGAAGTTCGTCAGTATCTTGTTTGTCGGTGTTTGTCAGAAATTCGTCGAAATTGTCTGACGGAATTCCGATGAATTTCAATTTCCGACGAAATCATACCGACGAACCAGTTCGTCAGAAATTCGTCAGTATTGCCTGATTCCGACGAATTTCTGACGAATTCGTCCATCAGAATCCCCCTGTTTTCTTGTAGTGGTGTATTTGTCGTACCCATTTGCTTTCGCCGGTTAAGACACCGTGATGATTGGCTCGTGAATGGACACATCACTAAACATCTCAATCCCAACAAGAAAACAATAAAAATCGCTTATGACTTTTAGTTTTTGTCTTCTACTTTCAAACTTGGCGGGTTCCATTGTTTTTTTTGGTTGCTTATCCTCTTGGAGGCTTTATGCGTGTCAGAAAAATGAGAAAACAAAATTATTAAAAGAGTTCTATTTTAAAAACTAGTTACTAATTGCTTGTTAGGTATATATATGCATACTATTATTCTTCAGTTGTTTGTGGAAAATAGTTTTCCTTAATTAGAAAATTGTATAGTCCGATGCCGCCATCGGCGATTATAAAGTACTACAAACAAAAGAGGTTATAAAGTGATTAGGAATAATAATAGTAAGCTTATAATATTATAAGCGGTGGAAGGTAAAAACAGTATAACAAAATCACATGCTTTTCATGTTGATGGATTTGATCTTGGTTGGTGGCATATAAAACAACCTTTTCCAAATATATACTTATGTTGTTAAGTCGAGAAAAGGTCAAAATTTCTACATCCATACTATTGTACAACTGACACAAGAATGAAGAATCATTGATATCACTATCTGGTAGATAGACATATTTCATTTGTTTATTATTATTAAACCGATTAACATTATATTGAAAGAATAGAAAAAAAAATATATACATATATATAAATATAAATATAAATATATGTTAGGCTATCATTGGTCTGGCAAATGATAATTAATGAAAAGCTTTGTTCACGTCGCTACTTGCTAGCATGCTGTAAATTTATCAGTCCTTTTTATAACTGCATGTATAGAGGGAGTGACACATCGTGATTCTTAAACTCATGGGATAAACGATGACATCATAGCTTATTTAGCTATGTGACGCTCTAATGACATTGCTTGGAAGATCCGTCTGGATGGAGAAGAAGTGTTACCTATTGCCAATTCGTTGTTATCTTCCACTAATTACCACTTTTGCAAATATTGAACTTTTGAGAGTCAAATTTTTATATTATAATAAGGTAATCTTTATGATTTTTAAAGCATATTATACATAATTACAGGTGAGGTGTCTTTTTTTCATATTTACTCAAAGAGAAAGAAAAAAAGTCCCATTAATAGGTTAGCTTCCCAGCCAGCCACCTTGTCTAGAGAAGAATCTTAGCAAAAGAGAGGCTCGTGCATGCACGTGGGCCTGGCGAAAAGAAAATACAGGTGAGGGGTATAAAAGTAAAACCCTAATTAAATCACATGGTCCTGCCACGCGTAATCGTTTATAAATAAGACCATCTTCTTGTATTTCATTCGCCATTCGAATATAATATTAACATTTTAATTACTCTTTTAACCGCTCGCTCCCTCGCACGCCTCTGAATCTTCTTCTTCTTCTTCCGATCTTCTCAACATTCCGGCCGCCGGAGCCATTCGCAGCCATTACGATGTCTTCTTCCATGAATGTGGCGTCGATGCAACCGCTGAGCTTCTCTCGCCGGCTGGCTCCCTCTGCTGCTTCTCGCGCACTCTCTCCTTCTTCTTCTGTGACCGTTACTGGACATTCCCGTAGAAGCTCGGTTTACGCGCCTTCTCTACGTTCGATTCAATGCGTCTCCGCACCACCAGAAGCTTCAATAGGTGAGGCAATGCTCCTAACGGTTATATTCTTCAGTACATTTCGATATAAGGTTTTGATTGTGAATCTGATCGGAATCGGAATCTTTAGAAGTAGTGTGAAAACGATTCTGATACATGTTTGTCAATTTGTTCTTTGCAGTTAGTGATACTAAAAAAATGGCAGATGCTTCTAAGAGCACAAACCTTATACCAATTTACAGCTGCATATTCTCTGATCAGCTCACTCCTGTTCTTGCTTACCGTTGTCTCGTCAAAGAAGATGACCGTGAAGCTCCTAGCTTTCTTTTTGAGTCCGTTGAGCCTGGCTCTCAGATGTCCAGCGTTGTAAGATGAAGAATCTCTAATCTTTGTATCTTTTCTTTTCTTCAAAATCAGTTAGTTCTTAATTGTTTTTGATTGATCTTTAATAGGGTCGTTACAGCGTTGTTGGGGCTCAGCCAGCGATGGAGATCGTGGCGAAGGAGAATAAAGTTATTGTAATGGATCACAAGAATGGGAGCATGACCGAGGAATACGTTGAAGATCCGATGGAGATCCCTAGACAAATCTCTGAGTCATGGAACCCTGATCCTCAACTAGTTCAGGACCTTCCTGATGCGTTTTGTGGTAAGTCATCCATCTTGATTTTATTTATTTATATTACTATTCACTTTCTTGAATATGGAACCTGGGAGAATATAACTTTTACTGCGATTAGTAATATTGGACAAGTACATGTTGGCTCTCAATAGCCACAAGTGAAGTAGAGAGCTTTTTCGGTTTGTTTCTCTTTTCCTGTGTTGGTCTTTATTTGAACATTTTTGTCACTATCTTCCTTTTTGCTCCTACAACAGTAATGTCCTATTCTCGCCTTTCTAAGCTCTTGAATCTCGCTCCTGGCGGTATCAGATAGAATGTTTTATCTTTTTTTACCTGAAGTGGTGTTTATTAATGTGATTGCTCTATCATATGATAGGTGGCTGGGTTGGTTTTTTCTCGTACGACACAGTTCGCTATGTCGAAAAAAGGAAACTTCCGTTTTCGAAGGCCCCTGAGGATGATAGGAACTTGCCAGACATGCATCTTGGTCTATATGACGATGTTATTGTATTTGATCACGTGGAGAAGGTAATACTTTAGTTAATATCCTTGTTGTTTTTGAGAAACTGTGGAATCGCCAAATTTAGTAATTAGAGGTTGGTTTCCTTTAATACAGAAAGCATATGTTATCCACTGGATTAGACTAGATGGGAGCCTTCCCTATGAGAAGGCATACAGTAATGGAGTGCAACATTTGGAGACATTGGTGGCCAAGTTACACGATATTGAGCCGTAAGTATCTCTTTGAATTTTTAGTTAGTATGCGATCTTTTTCTGGTTACTATTATCCTTGAAATTTAATTTTTTTTTTTTCTCTGTGATTCTCAACAGGCCAAAGCTGGCTGCAGGTAACGTGAATCTTCAGACGCGGCAATTTGGGCCAGCTTTGGAAAACTCAAACGTGACTCGCGAAGAGTACAAGGAGGCTGTGGTGAATGCTAAAGAACACATACTTGCAGGAGACATATTCCAGATTGTGTTGAGTCAGCGTTTTGAAAGGAGAACATTTGCTGACCCCTTTGAAGTTTATAGAGCTCTAAGAGTTGTGAATCCAAGTCCATATATGGGTTATTTGCAGGTTGGTAATGGCAGAGAACTTTTCTTGTACTACTTTGTATTTTGTTGTTGTGGTGGATAAACAATTTAATGCTTGTCCTGTTATCAGGCTAGAGGATGCATATTGGTAGCATCAAGTCCAGAAATTCTCACCAAAGTAAAGCAGAACAAGATAGTGAATCGGCCATTAGCAGGAACTAGCAGGAGAGGGAAAACAGAGGTTGAAGATAAACGATTAGAGAAGGAGCTGCTAGAGAATGAGAAACAATGCGCTGAGCACATCATGTTGGTCGATCTCGGCCGCAACGATGTTGGAAAGGTTGCCAAATACGGTTCGGTGAAAGTGGAGAAACTTATGAACATCGAACGTTATTCCCATGTTATGCATATAAGCTCCACGGTAAGTTGTTAGTTATATATTAAACTTTTGGATCATATTCTCGTTGAAGTGTTCCTCTGATCATTTATAAGTTCAATGTGCAGGTGACAGGAGAGTTGCAAGATGATTTATCTTGCTGGGACACACTACGTGCAGCTCTACCAGTGGGAACAGTTAGTGGGGCACCGAAGGTAAAAGCCATGGAACTAATCGACGAGCTGGAGCCTACACGGCGTGGACCATACAGTGGTGGTTTTGGTGGAGTCTCATTCACTGGTGACATGGACATTGCTTTATCCCTTAGGACAATTGTTTTCCCGACAGCTAGTCAATACAATACGATGTACTCTTACAAAGATGCGAACAAACGACGTGAATGGGTGGCTTATCTTCAAGCTGGAGCTGGTGTAGTAGCAGATAGTGACCCTGAAGACGAGCACCGCGAGTGTCAGAATAAAGCAGCTGGTCTTGCACGAGCCATTGACTTGGCTGAATCTGCATTTGTTAAAAAATGAGTCTGCACACTTGAGAACTGAGGCTTTTCTTGAACTTGAGTCATGTGTATAATAACAGTTACAAGCAGGACTTTCTGTTTTTTCCCTTGATTTTGTGGAATTTGCATTTAGACTCCATTAGTGATGAAGCTCTGAACAAAAACCTAGAAGACAATAGTAGATACTCTTGGCCATACGCCACAAGGTTGAATTCAGTTTTCATATTAGTTTTTGGAAGAACACCTTTCAAAAACAAGATTAGGATGCTAGCCACCTGAAGTAGAGACCCTTATAACGAGAATATTACACTACCTTGGTTTTTAGTAGACAATTGTTGGGTTTATTATAAAAACTACCTTGGCAGTATGAAAAGTGAGTTATGATGTAATAAAAGTTGGAAAAGTGACTCATAGTGATGTCATTTGTTAAGATAAAATACGATGTAAGGACATTGAATTGATTTTGGCTTAGCATAGAACAAACATTGCTTCCCTAGTACATGATGAGATCACTTAAGAGCTAGCCTAAGCAGCTCCGTTCTGAAGTCTTAAGACACACATTTCAAAAGCTTTACGTCCTCTACATGGTCTACAAAGGTGTAAACTCTGAGTTTACTAAATGCTCCCAATCCTTGGATTTCAACTACTCTGCTAGTTTCGGTGTCGAGACAGTAGTAGAAAACATAGAAAGGGCCGTCCAGAGAGTACTTTACGAACACAACTTCATTTGAACAAGTCACTCCAGCACAGTATAAGAATTTATCTGCAGCCACATTTTCCCAAATCGGAGGCAGTTTGTAAACATGCTTGGACCATTCCTTTTTCTCTAGGTCATCTAGAACCCACATCTCAAAACTTGTGCTTTGTCTACTAAAAAAGAAACACCCACTCTCCCTAATTGAAGCCAGTTTACCATTGTAGTTTACCAGAGTTGTTGCAGGATCCACTGCTCCAATGAAGGGTTCCATGAGTTTAATGAAGCTGTACTTCTCCGACCTAACATCAAAGGAGACTATAATTACCCCACCATAGGTAGAAGAGACAGCTCCGTTCGTAGCTATGTAATACAAAACACCATTGATGCAAACAGAATTATAACGAGGAAAATGAGGCACGTCACATTCAATCATTCTCCATGAGATTTTCCCAGTTTCTAACGTCAGAACTTGGTGCTCCTGATACATGGAGCCATCTCTGCCACGTTCCCATCTGATTGACAATACCTTGGACTTCTTATTAACCGGATCATACCCAAAAAAGTATCTCAGCTTTAACCTATCCTTTGACTTGATTCTCGTCTCGATTGTCGGTAAAGTGAAGGACTGTCCGGTGCTAGGGTTACATATCACCAACGCCATTTTATTTTTATCTCTAGTACAGACCCAACCACTGATAGCCATAGGAAGATTTATATCATGATCACATTTAGGGGGAAAACTCATATGATAATTAACTGCTGCATGAGATGTGCTGTCATCTTCTTCTTGATTTTGAGGCTGGTGAGGTGAGTTAAAGAATAATAGCTCGTCCTCTTTTACGACGGCCAACAAGAGCTGAGGACGAGAAGATGATATTTTCAAGTAGCGATCCGTGAAATCCTGACCGTCGAGTACGGAAGCCCAGAGTTTCGATAAGAATCGACATCTGGCTATAGATTTAGCAGGTAATCTCAAGAGTATCTCGAATATGAGATCATCTGGGATCGTCAATGAGTTTTCTCTGGCGTTTAACCGTCCACCTACAGCTTGACGATCCTCCAATATCTTTTGCCGCCGTGTTCTCATGGCAATAGGTTAGTTAAATCTATGCTATTAAATCAGATGGGAATTACAAAACATCTAATTGTTTTTCTTTATAAATGAAACTGTGTAATTAAAAGGAAAATTCGCCCAATTAAATCCCAACAGAATCTTAAAATAAGGTAAAATTTAAATAAGTAAATCTAAATACATATTTCAGTTAATTATGTATCAATTAAGATCTTGCATATATGATTTTATTTAATGCAGTTTCTAATAAATTATATTAGCAAATACTTCCGACATATCAATATTATTAAAACAATGGGCTTTTTAGACCACCTTAAAATTTAGAATTAAATTAATATACACTAAAAATTTCTATAAATTAATATAATTTCATAGTCCCAAATTGAGTTTTTGGTTCAATTAGTATCTCGATAAATTAATATCTATATAAATTAATTATAAAATATAGTTTTGGTGTAGTTCCAACATTATTAATTTATAGAGGTTTCAGTGTATCTTTAATCTATGATTTTATTTAAATCATAACTAAATTTATTTAATCCTAACTAAATCTATCTAATCTAACAATAGAATTTCATATTTAAACTAGCCCATAATTTTAGGATGAATTTGTTTATTGTATATATTTTTGTTCTATTTTATAAACATAAAAATATTTCAATATAGTTTTAATACGAAATTAAATTATTATTATTAAAAATTAGTGCGTTTGCGAAATACTTATAACTGGTTAACTAGCAAATGCAGCAGCGGTTACAATATAAATTAACAATATTATTACATTTTATATGATTATAAAAATATCAAAATCATAATACTATTATAAATATAAAACTATATTTGAAAGTTTTAGTGTTAATTTTTTAAAAATTATAAAAATATTATAATATTAATTTATATATATATATATATATATATATATATATATATATATATATATATATATATATATATATATATATTTGTATTTTTATAATTCCAACTGAAAACTTTTATTTAATATATTTTATTTTTGTATTTATATTGTTTTAAACCAAAAGAAAAAGAATACTCTCCCACAACCACTTGCAACCACAAATGCTAGCTAGAACCAACTTTTGAATTTAAGAGATTTAGAGCGATTTAGAACGGTTTGAGTGATTGTTACAAAAAAGCCAACAACCTTATCAAGTACAAAAGTTTCGTTTGAGGATGGTAGTAGAAAAACCAGTCATATCCTTAAAGTATGTCATTAAAATACTGGAAAAGCAAATATAAAAATCTTACGTACAAAACATAACAAATGGATTTATGATATGAAATTATGATTCTTATGAACATAACAAATATAAAAATCTTACGTACGCAACATAACAAACAATTTTTTATTAGAAAATGTATTGGCTAAAAAGAAATTTATCTTTTAGATAAACCATAAGAATTCATAAAATAACTGAAAATCAACAAACAAAATTTAATATATTAGATAAAAATGATTTTAGTTAAATATTCATCCCTTAAAATTGATTATAAATATTACATTTTAGCGAAAGATTTGATATTAAATATTACATATTTAAATATATCATCATTTGAAAAATAAAAAATGAAGTTAGGAAATCTGCAGATAAAATATGTTATTTACAAGAAATATGTTTGATATTTGAAAAAAAATAACAAAATATACGGATAAATATGTTATTTACAAAAAAATATGTTTGATATTTTAACAAAATTTTAATTTAAAAAATGGCAGGAAAAAATTACTTAAAATATCTTGAGAAAATTTTGTGACAACAAAATATTTGAAAGAATATTCTTCAAATTCATAATTTTATTATTTTAAAGTACTAGCTTCTTAATATCAGTACTCTAGTTTCTTCTTTGTAGCATTTTATAAAATGTGGACAACATAAAAAAACTATTAACAAACTGTAATATTATATCGTAATATAAATAAACTCTTCAATATATGTATTTCAGATGAATACAAGATGTTTTTTAGTTTTAAAAATATTCGAAAATACATGATATTGATCAAACTTATACCGACTATTTTATTAAGATTAAAATATTATTAACTTATTTTAAACTAATATTCCCGCAATATAAGACATATTTGAACCTATCACCAACGCTGAATTATTTTTGTTGTTTGTATTGATAAATACTATTTAATCTCAAATTCTAAAAAAGAATAATATTCACCAATAATAAAACTTATGTTTTTAAATCCAACACAAACATTAAACTGGATCACTCTCTGGATTAGTGAATCATTGGTTGATATATCAATGTATTAATAACTTGAAACTATATAGTTATATATGAATATAACATTCTTAACCATTTAAAATATAATGTTTAATATTGATTTACAAAATATAACAATTCTTTGTAATTTTAATCTTAATTTTCATTTGTGATCAAAAACAAATTATCTGACTAATTTTTAATATTAAATTAGAAGTTTTGCAAAAGGTTATAATAAATAACTAAACATAAATTTTCATAAATTAGATTGAAGTTTAAAATAAACAAGAAATGCAAACTTAAATATATTATAAACAACAAATAAACTAATGATGTCATGTCAACAGATTTTAGGTTTTTCTATTACTATTTTCTTCAAATGACATAATAAAATTTTAATCAAACTTTAAGGAATCACACATTAGATAATTTATTAAATTTCTATAATATTAAAAATATGAGGTATTTATTCAATTGTAGATATTATTAGATTTTTCTGGATTTTTATCAGGTCTAACAGTGTTGGACCATGGATTTTTGAGGGTTTTGAGGGTTTATTAAATTTTATCATGTTTTTAATTAATGATTTTTCATTAATTCCAAACCAAATTGTATGTGGATCACCGGGTTCTTGGTTCAACCGCAGACTGGAGTTGAGTATAAAAAATAAATAAAATCTAATATAAATATTCTGATGATTATTTCTCATATAATTTTAAATATTAAATTAAAATTCGGTGTGTAGTTAAAATTATATTTTTTTCAAAATCCAAAATTTATTGTATATAGGTAATAATTTAAATAACTCTTTTTACATGTTAAAAATAAATGATATACAATGTACAAATTATTATATTATTCTTCAAAACAAAAGTAATCCCGCGCTCTGAAGAACGGATCAAAATCTAGTTTAAACTTATTTCTCAAAAAATATAAATAGCAAAATAAACTATTATTGTCATATAAATAAAGTTTGGTTTTTCTAATATCATTTTAAGGCTGCCAAATACGGTTCGGTGAAAGTGGAGAAACTTATGAACATCGAACGTTATTCCCATGTTATGCATATAAGCTCCACGGTAAGTTGTTAGTTATATATTAAACTTTTGGATCATATTCTCGTTGAAGTGTTCCTCTGATCATTTATAAGTTCAGTGTGCAGGTGACAGGAGAGTTGCAAGATGATTTATCTTGCTGGGACACACTACGTGCAGCTCTACCAGTGGGAACAGTTAGTGGGGCACCGAAGGTAAAAGCCATGGAACTAATCGACGAGCTGGAGCCTACACGGCGTGGACCATACAGTGGTGGTTTTGGTGGAGTCTCATTCACTGGTGACATGGACATTGTTTTATCCCTTAGGACAATTGTTTTCCCGACAGCTAGTCAATACAATACGATGTACTCTTACAAAGATGCGAACAAACGACGTGAATGGGTGGCTTATCTTCAAGCTGGAGCTGGTGTAGTAGCAGATAGTGACCCTGAAGACGAGCACCGCGAGTGTCAGAATAAAGCAGCTGGTCTTGCTCGAGCCATCGACTTGGCTGAATCTGCATTTGTTAAAAAATGAGTCTGCACACTTGAGAACTGAGGCTTTTCTTGAACTTGAGTCATGTGTATAATAACAGTTACAAGCAGGACTTTCTGTTTTTTCCCTTGATTTTGTGGAATTTGCATTTAGACTCCATTAGTGATGAAGCTCTGAACTAAAACCTAGAAGACAATAGTAGATACTCTTGGCCATACGCCACAAGGTTGAATTCAGTTTTCATATTAGTTTTTGGAAGAACACCTTTCAAAAACAAGATTAGGATGCTAGCCACCTGAAGTAGAGACCCTTATAACGAGAATATTACACTACCTTGGTTTTTAGTAGACAATTGTTGGGTTTATTATAAAAACTACCTTGGCAGTATGAAAAGTGAGTTATGATGTAATAAAAGTTGGAAAAGTGACTCATAGTGATGTCATTTGTTAAGATAAAATACGATGTAAGGACATTGAATTGATTTTGGCTTAGCATAGAACAAACATTGCTTCCCTAGTACATGATGAGATCACTTAAGAGCTAGCCTAAGTAGCTCCGTTCTAAAGTCTTAAGACACACATTTCAAAAGCTTTACGTCCTCTACATGGTCTACAAAGGTGTAAACTCTGAGTTTACTAAATGCTCCCAATCCTTGGATTTCAACTACTCTGCTAGTTTCGGTGTCGAGACAGTAGTAGAAAACATAGAAAGGGCCGTCCAGAGAGTACTTTACGAACACAACTTCATTTGAACAAGTCACTCCAGCACAGTATAAGAATTTATCTGCAGCCACATTTTCCCAAATCGGAGGCAGTTTGTAAACATGCTTGGACCATTCCTTTTTCTCTAGGTCATCTAGAACCCACATCTCAAAACTTGTGCTTTGTCGACTAAAAAAGAAACACCCACTCTCCCTAATTGAAGCCAGTTTACCATTGTAGTTTACTAGCTCTGTTAGAGGATGCACTAACGCAGTGAAAGGTACCATGACTTCAATAAGGCTATACTTCTCAGACCTAACATCAAAGGACATTACCGCACTATCAGAGGAAGACCCGTAGAGATTAGCTTTGTAATACAAAGCACCACTAATGCAAACAGATTTATAATGAGGAATGTGAGGCACGTCACATTCAATCATTCTCCATGCGAGTTTCCCAGTTTCTAACGTCAGAACTTGGTGCTCCTGATACATGGAGCCATCTCTGCCACGTTCCCATCTGATTGACAATACCTTGGACTTCTTATCAACCGGATCATACCCAAAAAAGTATCTCACGTTAAACCTATCCATTGACTTGATTCTCGTCTTGATTGTCGGTAGAGTGAAGGACTGTCCGGTGCTAGGGTTACATATCACCGACGCCATTTTATTTTTATCTCTAGCACAGACCCAACCACTGATAGCCATAGGAATATGTGTATCATTATCACGTTTAAGGGGAAAACTCATATGATAATTAACTGCTGCATGAGATGTGTTATCATCTTCTTCTTGATTTTGAGGCTGGTGAGGTGAGGAAAAAAATAATAACTCGTCTTCTTTTTCTACTGCGAAAAAGAGCTGAGGACGAGCAGATGATATTTTCAAGTAGCGATCCGTGAAGTCCTGACCATCGAGTACGGAAGCCCAGAGTTTCGATAGGAATCGACATCTGGCTATAGATTTAGCAGGCAATCTCAAGAGTATCTCGAATATGAGATCATTTGGGAACGTCAATGAGTTCTCGCCGGCATTTAACCGTCCAACGATGGCTTGACGATCATCCGAGATCCTTTGCAGCAGTGTTCTCATGGCTGGAGGAGCCTAAAACCCTAATGAGAACAAAAGAGTCGTGACAAGCTATTATTGGTTATATATTTGATTGATTTAGAAATCCATATAGTATTTACAAATCTATGTAAAATATACATATTTTTAAATTCTCTCAGATTAGTATTTACAAATTCAAAAAAATTTATTTGGATTTTAGTTTGTATTGTTAACAAAGAAAGTCGTACAAATTCATTAAAATACATTATTAAATCAAATCTATTGTTAATTCTGTTTCAATTAATAACACTTGTTCAAATTAGAATTTATAAATCATTAAACAAATAACAAATAATTTTTTTTTTTTTTTTTTTTTTTTTTTTTTTTTTTTTTTTTAACTATTTCAACTTTATTAAAGGTCAAATCCCAGCAAATTACAAGGAAATATTTTGAAGAAAGAAAGAGAATAAAAGAGCTTAAAAACTATAGAGTCGAAACCAAGAAGAGAGGTAAGAAAGAGAACCGGGTGGGCCTCTTTGGAGACGGGATAAGGAGTCAAGTTTAGCTCTGAGGGTTCTGTGAATATCCTCCTAACAGAGGAAGAGGAGCGAGACGAAGATGAGTGAAGTCTAGCATTCCTTTCCTTCCAAATCATGTAGACACAAGCTTGGAAAGCCAATCTCAAGACCATGGCGTCGTTAGAATCCCTAGTTGGTGTCCTCACCCACCGAACTAAGGCTCCAAAGTCAGACGGAGGAGAAGGGGAAATGGAAGCAATGAAGGGGAGCCATACTTCTTTACTGAACTCGCAGTCAAAGAAAAGATGTTGCTTTGTCTCAGGTTCAAGAGCGCATAAGAGACAAAGCGGAGGAACCTGTATTCTCCATGACTGCATCCGATCGCGTGTGTTGAGCCTGTTTCTCACTGCCAACCAAATCATGAAAGCATGCTTCGGGATGTGTCCACTGAACCACACCGATTTATGCCAATTAACCGGTGGATCATTATCAAAGAGATGAGTCCACATCGCTTTAGTGGATAAAGAATTCTTTGGAGGCGCATTACCTATCTTCCATAAGTAGTAATCATCGTCCTCAGGACTATTATTAGGAGTATGACCAATCAAACATTGCTTGAGGAGCATTATGATTGGGTTCCTGCTTCTTGAGTTGTCTAACCACCACCTGCCATTGACAAATGCCTCATTCACAACAGCTTCTAAGGGAAGACCAGAGATACGTGGACCAGTAGGACCTGTGATCTCAATGAGAGGACCGAGAGACGTCCAGTTGTCGAGCCAGAAGCTAGCAGTCATGCCATTACGCAGTTCACAGACCACAAATCCACGAGCCAGACCTCTGAGCTTACATAGAAACTTCCAAATCCAGCAACCACGATCAGGAACAAGGGTCCAAAAATTCTCTGACCGCAACAGATGAATCTTCACCCAAGAGACCCATAAGGAGCCCGCTGCAGAGAAGAGAAGCCAGATTAACTTGAGACCGAGAACTTTATTCCACAAACCAATTCTCTTTAGGCCCAAACCACCGCTTTCACGAGACTTACATACTGAGTCCCAGGCAACTTTAGCACCCCGAGCATCAGTAGGGACCCCTTTCCAAAGGAAACCACTACACATTGTTCGAGCTTCCTCAAGCAAGAGTTTGGAAGCAGGAAGATTGATGCCCAGAAAGTAATAGTTGAGTAGATAACAGACTTAAGCAATTGGAGACGACCAGCAAAGGATAGGTGACGAACCGTCCAGGATGTAAAGCGAGAGTGGAGCTTATCAATTAAGGGTGATAATCCTGTTTTGTCAGCTTCTTTGTGGTAAGAGGCACTCCTAGATAGCGAACATGAAAGGAACCTTGTTTCAGACCAAACCGAGAGGCCACCTCCCTGTTGTATCGAGCATTACCACCATCAAAAAAGACAGCCGTCTTGCTGCGGTTAACCCCCAGACCTGAGACAGACTGAAACTCATCAAGAACCGATAGTAAACCCTGGAGAGAAGACTATGTGCCATCGAAGAATAACAACACGTCGTCTGCAAAACTGATGTGCGTAATGAGAGGGGCTTCACACAAGGGGTGGACACGGAATCTGTTATTTACAGCAGCTTTATCAAGAGATTTTGATAGAATATCCATGGCAAGAACAAATAGAAGAGAAGAAATGGGATCTCCCTGCCTTAATCCCTTCTTCCCAGGAAAATGATCAAGCAGCTCTCCGTTGAAGGCAATAGAGAACGAGGTAGTGGTGAAGCATTGAACAATCCAGTTGATAAAAACTTCAGGAAGTTCCAGAGCTTGTAGAATATTTAGCAGGAAATCCCAATTAAGATTATCATAGGCTTTTGTCAAGTCAATCTGAAGGCATCCTCTAGTAGTTGGACCTCTCTTGTGAAAACCAGAGACTAATTCAGACGCCAGCAACACATTTTCACAAAGGAAGCACCCTTTAAGGAAGCCTACTTGATTCATTTGAACAGCCTCAGGAACGAAAAGCTTGAGTCGCGTCTTTAGAATACGAGCTATTACCTTGTAGATTGTAGAGCAGCAAGAGATAGGTCTGAATTTGGAGAGTTCGTCCGCACCTTTAATCTTCGGGATCAAAGCTATGGTAGTAGTATTGAACTTAGGAAGCATCCTACCAGAGACAAAGAATTCCTTAACTGCTGAGATAGCATCACTGCCAACAATCTCCCAAGCGTCTAGAAAAAACTCCACAGAGAAGCCATCCGGACCAGGGGCTTTAGACTTAGGCATCTTAAAAAAGGACTCTCTGATTTCCTCATCTGTTGGAATGCGGGTGAGTTTAGATGCAAGGTCAGCTGAGCAACAAAACGGGTGAAGCTCTTGTATCTCTTCCACTGACAATGAAGATAATCCTCTATTATCAGAGCCCAACAGACACTTGAAATACGCCACCGTCATCCCCTTTATCTGCTCCACATTGTGAACGCGAAGTCCCTCAGCATTCCGAAGATAGCGTATAACATTCCAGGAATGATGAGCTATGACCGCTTTATGAAAAAACCGAGTGTTAGCATCACCATCACGAAGCCAACGAATACGAGACTTGACTCTGAAGTAGGTATGAAGAGCCGAAGCAAAGAAAGACCAAGATTCACGGGCCTCCTGCTCTGCAAGCACCAGATCTTCATTAGGATCAGTAAACAAAGCGGACTGAGCTTCCTCCATAGCCAATAGAGCGTCTTTGGTCCTCTGCTGGATGTTACTAAATCCCTGACGATTAAGAGACTTGCAGCACTCCTTAGCCCTCGTTAATTTCTGACTGAGCATAAATAGTTGAGAACCAACAGTGGTCTGATTTTCCCAAGTAGCTCTCAAGTGGGAAGAAAAATCTGCATGGGAGGATATGAATGAGAAGTATTTGAAACTCTTTTTTCCTCTCGGAATAGTTTCCTCCAAGGAAATCAAATTTGGAGAGTGGTCAGATTCACCTGGAGGATCAAAGACTGCTGAGGAATCCGGAAAGGTTGACAACCAAGACTGATTTACCAACACCCTGTCTAACTTTCGCAGAATAGGGTCCCCTGGTCTGCGATTTGACCAAGTGAAAAAACAACCCCTTGAGCTTAAGTCTGTTAGGCTGTTGGACTCCAGACAAGAACGGAACTCCTCCATACCTCTAACTGGCAAGTCGTAAGGTGCTATAGAGTAATGCTCTTCCGCATTCATAATTTGATTGAAATCTCCGGTCAGAACGAAAGGAGAGTTTCTCAAAAGCGGGTTAGCGCTCAAAGTTGATATGTCCCGCCAAAGGTTCCTCTGCTCACCCTCTGTGTTGAAAGCATAGATGAAAGCAACCGTAAAGTAGGAGGTAGATGCCGGGTCAAACACCCCGCAGAGAATATACTGAGCAGACTTCTTGTAGATAAAAACCGAGAGGGTTGGGTCCCAGACTACCCAAATTCGACCCAACTCAGCAAACTCATAGTTGCATTCATAATTCCAACCGGGGAAGGTAGAATGTAGAATACCAGACGCGTTCTCTTCTTCCACTCGCGTCTCCAAGATGCCACCAATAAGAAGACCATTATTAGAAATCCAATTCTTAACAGAAAGCTGCCGAGAAGATTGGTTGAAACCTCTAACATTCCAGGAGAAGAACTTCATTATTTATATACAAAAGGGGGGGTGGGAGAGATTAGTGACGCTGGCTTCCCCTACCCAAAGAAATACCTCGGATAGAAGAAAACAGCTGAGGAACCACAACTGATGATGAAGAACATTTCTGTAAAGCTTCTCGGCGAAGCTTCTTTCTCGCTTTTCTAACAGCAGCTGGGGAAGGTAGAAAGGGAATTTCCCCTTCCTCTAAGTCAGGTGGCTCAAGGCGATCAGCATTAGTACCATCTTCGGGGGCTTGAGAACCCGGTTCCAGGGGAAAACCAGGTGGAGCATCAGTAGCTGAGTTTGCCGTAATCTTTAGCTTCTTTGAAGGGTCTGAGCGATGAGAGATAGTCTTAACTTTTGGACCTGAATGTGACTCAGCGCCTGAAGGTTCAACCATGAGCTCCTTCAGTTGTTCTTCTGAACCAGTGTTCTGAAGAGAAGGATTAGACTGAGACTCGGAGGGAACTTCTGAAGTGGTGTCAGCGAGGGAGAGAGGGTTTTCAATGACCTGCTCTTCGTTCATGAGGGATACTTCCGGATCAGAGACTACCACTTCTGCTGTGGCTGGGCCTCGAGGAGGGTCCTTGACTTCCTTAAACTTTTGCTTCTGAAGAGGAGCAGGGCAACAATTAAGGAGGTGGCCAAACTTCCCACAGTTACAGCACTTTAGAGGCAGACGAGGATAAGAGACATCAATACGGACCGTGAAGCCCAAGGAGTCTCTGACTATGACTGCAGAAGGAGGCTGGTTCTCAAGATTGATCTCGACTTTCACCTTAGTTTCACCCAGATGGAACGGAGGAAGACGAGATTTCTCCGTGTGGAGAGGATCACCGATACCACTAGCGATAACGCTAATACCATCCAGAGAGTATAACTGCGGATGAACGCTTTTTAAAATAACCCAAGTTGGAGCTGAGATAAGGTTTTCCGGTTCAAGAGATGCCTCTGGAGACCACAAAGAGACCGACAAGGCACAGTTAGCAACCTGCCAATAACCTACATCGAGCACCCAATCACAGAGAGGAATCGAAGGCACATAAATCAGACACGCCGTTTTGGAGAGGACATGAATGGTTATGTTCCCTTGTTTCCCCCAAACGGGATTTAGATCTGAGTAAATCTTCTTTAACGGAGGGATCGAGCCATGGAACTTAGCAAGGATATGGTCTTTCCATGTTTCTAAGGCTGATAGAAGAACTGAGTGAGGGGCTTCCACTATCGGAATACCTTCTCCGTCAAAGGTGGGGGAGGAGATCTTCCTGAGGTTGCGGAGTGAGGATTTGAAACGCTGAGCATAGGTCGGAGCCTTTGACGATGGAATCGCCGGAGGGATCGAGGATTTAGAATAAAAAAGCTAATAACACTAGATTTACTTTAGATTTTGAATTTTCAAATCCATTAAGATACACTAACCAATTATCCCTACAAAATCAATGTTTTGAACTAGACCACGAAACACGCAACGTTTAGGACAAAACATATGGGTTAAGGTATTTTTCTTGTCGGCCCATTTCATTCTAGTGAAAACCCAGATAAATAGGTTAGTAAAAAATTCTTCTATAAAGAAAAACAAAAAATTAGTATCTGAATCTTAATATACCTCAGAACAATATATTTTTGTTACCACGAGATATATTAGCAGTTGCCGATCATTTTATTGTGATGAAATTTGGAATGGGTACACTTGATCATATGAATCATTTGAAAAATAAACGTATACGCTCTGTAGCGGATCTTTTACAAGACCAGCTCGGGTTGGTTCTGGCTCGTTTAGAAAATGTAGTTAAGGGAACTATACGTGGAGCAATTAGGCATAAATTAATACATACTCCTCAGAATTTGGTAACTTCAACTCCGTTAACAACTACTTATGAATCTTTTTTCAGATTACACCCATTATCTCAAGTTTTGGATCGAACTAATCCATTGACAAGTGAAATGGAATATTACTACCGAAATAGAATTGTATATCCCGAATAGTTCTAAGAAGACATGATCCCAAGCAGATACTTGACATGTTCCTCCTCTTCCAGGCCCAACACAAGGGAAATGAAAACCAAGATTTGTTTTATCTGGTATTAAACGCTAGCTACGAGCAAATAGTGTTTTTGAAACACAATTTTTTATAACAAAAACTACTTAATGAAAAAATAACAAGGTTTTGGTGTGTATGATAATATTATTGTTTTGTATTTATATCAAATATAAAAATATATGTAAACCACTATTTTGTTTTATTTTATTTGCAAAACAAGAGTTGTGAACGAAGAGCAGTACTGCATGCAACGTTTAGGACAAAACGCGTTTAGGACAAAACATATGCTTTAGATCTTTCTCTTGTCGGCCCATCATTATCGGCACTGTTTGATCCCGGCCCTTAGGACAATTGTTTCCCCGGCAGCAAGTCAATACAATACAATGTATTAGTACAATGATGCTAACAAATGCCGTGAATGGGTGGCTTATACCCTTAAGCTAAAGTTAGTGTAGTAGCCGTTAGTTACCCCGAAGACGAGCACCACGAATGTGAGAGTAAAGCGACTGGTCTTGCTGGAGCCATCGACTTGGCTGAGTCCACATTTGTTAAAAAATAAGTTTTGCACACTCAAGAACGGAGGCTTTTCTTGAGCTACGGGTCCTTCGACTGATGGACTCATGTGTATAATAACAGTTACAAGCCAAACAACGGTTCTTTAGTTTTCCTATTGATTTTGTGGAATTTGCATTTAAAATTAATGATGAAGATCTGAACGAAAACCTAAAACACTATAGTAGATACTCTTGGCCACACACAAGGTTGAATTCAATTTTTATATTAGTTCTGTTGGATGTCTGCATTCCGGTAAAGCCTTTACTTAAAAGGAAACATTGATGTAAGATAAGATACATACCCATCATGTGTAAGTGAAACATAAAACCAGCGGATAGATAAAGGGTTCGATTAAGATCCCGTGATCATGTCTTAAGAAGAGATCACTTAAGAGCCAGTCCGAAAACACCTTTCATACTCCTGACGTCTTCTACATGGTCTACAAAAGTGTAAACACGGGAAAGCGTAAAAGCTTCCATTCCTTGGATTTCAACTCTTCTGATAGTTTCCCTCTCAGGACTGTAGTAGAAAACACAGAAAGGAGAGTGTTGATAGTACATCCCTGAAAACACAATTTCATTTGCAGCAGTCAGTTTAACACAGTGTAAGTCGGCATCTGCAACTACATTCTCCCAAGAAAGAGGCAGTTTGTAAACATGCTTGGACCATTCCTTTTTCTCTATGTCTTCTAGAACCCTCAAATCAATTCTACTTGCTCTATTAAAAAAATTAGAGTCACTCGGTGTAACTGAAGCCAATTTACCATTGAAGTTGATCAGACTACAAATGAAAGGTTTTACGAGTTCAATAAAGCCGAATTTCTCAGACCTAAAATCAAAAGAGACTATAATCATCGCACCATAAGCAAGAAAATTAGCTCTGTTCTCAGCTTTGTAATACAAAACACCATTGATGCAAACGGAAAGAGATCCAGGATAATGCGGTATGCCACATTCAATCATCCTCCACGAGAGTTTCCCACTTTGTAACGTCAGAACCTGGTGCTCCGTAGAGATGGCTTCATCTATTATGCCACGTGCAAATGTCATAGACAAAACCTTAAACTGCTTATCAACAGGATCGTACCCAAAAAAGCTTCTCACATCAGACTTCTTCTTCCTTGTCTTTATTCTAGGTAACGTGAAGGACTGTCCCGTGCTAGGGTTACATATCACCCACACAGTCACTGGAGTTTTCATACTGTTTAAGATCCTTTCATCTTCAACACAGACCAGACCACTGATAGGACTATATATTCCTTTGACACGATTAACAGGGAAACTCATATGATAACTGGCGGTAACCGGAGAAGAGTTGTCATCATGATTCTGAGGTGCGGAAAAGAAGAATACCTCGCCGTCTACTTGGAAGGCGAACAAGAGATGAGCACGAGCAGATGATATTTTGAAGTAGAGATCGGTGAAATCTTGACGAACGAGTATGGAAGCCCAGAGCTTCGATAGGCATCGACATCTGGCTATAGATTTAGCAGGCAATCTCAAGAATATCTCGAAGATGAGATCGTCTGGGACCGTCAATGAGTTTCCGCCAGCATTTAAACGTCCGACGACGGCTTGACGATCCGCCAAGATCTTTTGCCGCCGTGTTCTCATGGCAAAGGACCTCAAAAACCCTAATGAGAACGAAAACCAGAGAGTCGTGAAGAGAAAAACCAAAGTTGTGAACGGAGTACTAAACACGCAACGTTTAGGACAAAATATATTGGTCAAGATATTTTTCTTGTTGGCCCATTTCATTATAATCAAAAGTTGAAACCCAAGGTTGATTTTGTGGAATTTGCATTTAGACTCTACCAATGATAACTTTAGAAGACAAGAGTAGATACTCTAATTGACAAAAAAAAAGAGTAGATACTCTTGGCCACACACAAGGCTGAATTCTATTTTCATGTTAGTTTTTGGAAGCTTTTGAATGTCTGCATTCCAATAAAGCCTTTACTTAAACAAACGTTAATGCATTGAGAGAAAAACAAGAATAGGATGCTATAGCAACTGTTCGTGCCTAGAACGGTTTAGGAGACAATAAAGAGAAAGGTGGGACGAACAAAGACGTTCTTTTATTAGATCTGGACTGAAAGGTTACAAAGAAGTGAAAGAGTGACACGCAAGCCGGAGCTCGTAGAGCGTCCGGTGGAATACAAGGCGGCGAGTATCTAAGCGAGCAAGTAAGCCCTAGAACTAGCCGTTGCAGTAAGTGTGTCTGAGTGTGAATGCCTCTCCTGCTTGCGCGCTCCTCTTCTTTTATAACGCGGCTTAAGCCGTTCGCCCTAACTCGCTTACTTCTTCTTGGGCCTTGGTTTCCAATTGGGCCTTGCTAGCAGCGCGGGTTAGAACGTCTCTTTCGTCCTTATCTGACACCTGTACCAGTCGTCCGGTTGACTCGTCATGTCCCTTTCAAGACAACCGACCTGCAAGGTGTAATGTCTCTTTCCAGCAGAGTGGGTTAAGACGTCTCTTTCGTCCTTGTTTGACCCTTGTATTAGCAGTATACTTCGCTTGTCCTGTCTTTCTCGAGGCAGTGAACCCGGTTTGGGTTAAGACGTCGAGTGGGCTTCTTCATTTGATGGGCCTTGTAAAGGGGGCTCGGCCCATCTCCTACAGCAACTGAAGTAGAGACCCTTCCTTATAACGAGAATATTACACACTACCCTGGTTTTTAGTTGACAATTGTTTGCTTTTTAGTTATTAAAACTGCATTGGCAGTATGTAAAGTGACTTATGATGTAATAAAAGGGGGGGAAAGTGTCTCATAGTGATGTCATTTGTTAAGATAAAATACGATGTAAGAACATTGAATTGATTTTGGCTTAACATAGAACAAACATTGCTTCCACAGTACATGATGAGATCACTTAAGAGCTAGCCTAATTAGTTCCGTTCTAAATTCTTAAGACACACCTTTCAAAAGCTTTACGTCCTCTACATGATGAGATCACTTAAGAGATAGGAATCGACATCTGGCTATAGATTTAGCAGGTAATTTCAAGAGTATCTCGAATATGAGATCATCTGGGAACGTCAATGAGTTCACGCAGTCATTTAATCGTCCAACGACGGCTTGAAGATCATCCGATTCCGAGATTCTTTGCAGCAGTGTCCTCATGGCTGGAGGAGCCTAAAACCCTAATGAGAACGAAAACCATGAGTCGTGACATGCTATTATCTATTTATATAAAAGAGAGTGATCTCTCTCCTGGGCGCGCCACATAGATAAACACGTCAGAAAGTCGAGCTCCCACAGACTGACACATGTCCCGTTTAATTTAGGGGGACATATTAGAAATAGAATTTGTGTGAAGTTTGAAAATTTTAAGAGTTAATAAATTTTCAAAAGTTGAGTAGATTTGATGAATTCTTACCCAATGATTGTATAAATTGTCATTGATTATTATTGATTATTACAAATTTCCATATATATTTTTCTTTCCAAACTTATCTTTCTATTATTTTTTTTAAAAAAAATCTTTCATGAAATATAATTATTTGATATTAAAATAAATGTTTTGATTTTTTAATATTTTGACATTTTGATTTGTCTTTTTTTGTTGTTATAAAGTTGTTAACACCAACCTATGCATTTTCTCATGATTGTTTTAATATCAAATAGATAAATTTCATGAAAGATCTTTTTTAAATGTTATTTTTGATAATTTCTTTTTCTTTAATTTTCTATTTACAATTATCTTTCACTTGACAATAAAATGTTAAAAAATTTTTTTGTTGTGTTTGTATATTTGTGTTTTTGTTATATAGACTTTGAGAATCTTATGGGTGGGTATATGTGATATTTGTAAAGTTGAGAGTTATGAGTAAAACAAGAGAGAATTTATGTCCCAATAACAAAAGAGTTTAATAGAATTACAAAATCAATGAAAACTAAACTTTTTGAATAACAAGAGATTTCCATAGAATTTAAAAGTCCATAAACCAATAACAAAAGATTCTAATAAGATTTTAAGTATTCATAAACCAATAACAATGAACTCTCTAAAATCTTATTAGAATCTTTTGTGAAGGTTGCTGTTGATCTAACAAAGCCACTGCCGACCATTTTTGAATTTATGCGCGAAAATGGTGAGGTGGTAGAGGTTCAAGTTACTTACCCGTGGGTTCCCCCAACATGTTCTCACTGTAAGGAGCTTGGTCATGTTTCTCGGAATTGCCTCAAGCTTCCTCCTCCTCCTAAGCCAGACTTACCTACAAAGAAGAACACAAAATCAGCTCTTGTCCCTTCTTCCAAAGAAAAACAGAAAGTTGCTTCAAATACTGTTCCGTCTGCCCCAACCGCTGTTCCCCCCCTCTACCCCTCTTGCTCCTTCAAATACTACTCCTTCCCCTCCTGGTTCTCACCCTCTCTCCTCATCAAAAACTGTTTCCCCTCCCACTGTCCATGTCCCTCCCCCTTCCACCCTTTCTCAGGCCCTGCACGGCATCCACGTCCACGTCCCCCGACGACTTGCACGGCATCCACGTCCCGCACAACGATCCTCTGCTCGTCGTCCTTGGGATCGGTGAGTTCGATGTCACCAAAGTACTCATCGACACAGGAAGCTCGGTCGATCTCATCTTCCGCGAGACACTCGTCAAAATGGGAATCGACTTCTCCGACGTCAAACCGTCCTCCCGGACCTTAACCGGCTTCAACGGCTCTTCGGAGACAATCCTCGGCACCATTCGACTTCCAGTTCGTGCGGGTGGAGTGACTCGGTCAGTTAAGTTCGCTGTAGTAAGTACTAAAGCACCCTATCATGTCATACTTGGCACGCCGTGGTTGCATTCGAAGCAGGCTGTCCCATCTACGTACCATCAGTGCCTCAAGTTCCCCGGAGTCGACGGAACAATCCGAACAATCCGCGGCGACCAGCGAGCCGCGCGAGACCTCCTGATCGCGACCGTTAAACTGCAACAGCCGTCTTCCCTCATCAATGCGGTCTCCCCGTCGATTACAAAGGTCTGCCCTCAGAAGGAGGAAGTCCTCGAAATGCCCATCGATGACTCCGATCCGAGTCGGACAGTACGCATTGGAGCGTACCTGACCGACGACGTCCAACAAGCAATCTTCGCTTTCCTCAAAGAGAATATGTCAACTTTTGCTTGGTCCATGGCAGATATGAAGGGAATCGACCCAGCAATCACCACGCACGAGTTGAACGTCGATCCCGCATTCAAACCGATCCGTCAGAAGAGGCGGAAGTTGGGACCCGATAGGACGAAAGCAGTGAACGAGGAAGTCGAGCGACTACTAGGGGCAGGTTCAATCACTGAAGTCCGTATCCTGAATGGTTAGCCAACCCCGTAGTAGTCAAAAAGAAGAATGGGAAGTCACGCGTCTGCGTCGACTTCACCGATCTGAACAAGGCGTGTCCTAAAGACAGCTACCCGCTCCCTAGCATCGACCGACTGGTCGAGTCGACTGCGGGGAACGAGATGCTCACCTTTATGGACGCATTTTCCGGCTACAATCAAATCATGATGCACCCCGATGACCTTAGCAGTGTCAGTCCTCATCCGATCGATGACGCTAAGCCTGGTGTGAGCAAGCTTGTTCGCAGCCCCAAGTTGTACCATCGTACGCTTCAGAGTCCTGTCATACTTCGCCACAAGAGCATTAAAGCTCCCATCAGCCTGAAAGATATAGTCCAAAGGCGAAAACTTATCAGATTTAAACAGAAACGGACATGCAGCTAAAAACGCTCACAAGATGCAGAAGAGAACTAACATGCCTACTCGCCATCGAAGCATTGGCGTAGTCGTCCTTAAAAAACAGGTCCTTAACCGGTGGCATCCTCACCGGCTCTGTTCGAATCTGTTGAGTAAGCTCGGCGCACTTGTCAGGATTATACACCAAAGGAGTCGCCCCAACGTAAGAAAAATTCACCCGGTCAGCGAATCCCAATCGCGACATTTGATCGAGGGAACCCTCGGAGCGACTGACCCGCCGTAAGCCGCGCTGGCTTGGAGCAACCGACGTCGTAGCCGGAACAGTTGCAGGTTTTGCTGACAAGACAGAGTCTCCCGCCACCTCCTTTTGGTGCGTTGAGCCCGAAATGTCCGTAGGTCGAGGTTCAGACCCAGAAGATTGCGGGACAGACTTGGTCTTTTTCTTCTTCTTGGTCGATTTCTTCTTCGAATGCTCCTCGGAAGCCGCTTCATCTGCAACGTCTTCAAGACTCTCGCGCGGCCTCTTTTTCGTTTCCGGCTCTCTCGCTTTCGAAGACTTCTTTTTCTTCGGACGCTCCTCCGAAGCCGCCCCATCCGCAACATCTCCAAGACTTCCCTTAGGGGAGACAACTTTCTCCGAGGAACGGCCCCCTTGAGCCGCGGCTTTCCGTTTCGTCGACACCGAAGCCGGCTCACCTGAAGGATCCGATGGGTCGCGCATAATGAGATCGTCAGATTGAGAAGCGTCAACTCCAACATCGCTAGCCGTCCCACTTCCGGAGCCTCTTCTCTTCAAAGCCTGAAGTTTGCCCTTAAGCAAAGAACTCAAATCGGCTCTTACTGACATCCTCTTCGCTTTGTTAAGAAGTCTCTGCTGCTTCCGCGTAAATAGAGATAATCTGGCTTTGCGCGGACCGATCACCAAAGGCAGCTTCGAGTCCCAATCGACTGAGATAAAGAAAGAAAAGATTCAGCAAGCAGCCCAAAGCATAAAGACGATTTAAGCAGAAAGGGAAAAGGGAATTACTTCTTGCTATCCGCGCTTGCCGCCTACGGATCCACTCTCGACTTAGGTCAGGCCAGTTAAGATGACTCTGAGTCGCGATCTCCTGCGCTGTCTCAAAAAACTTCTCCGGATATGCGATCGTGTTAGGATGAAGACCTGCAAGAAGGGAAAAGAAAAAAAAAGACAAACAATGTTAGAAAATCAGTTAAGGACGATAGCATGACGGCATTCGTGTCTCTACCAATTGCCGTATTCCATAAGACAGGAAAGTCGTCTTCGAGAGCCTCCGCGAAAGCATGCTTGTCGGCTTTCACGAAGAAATATGAGCGTTGCCACTTCGGCGTCTTGATAGGTGCTCCCGTAAGCACGTTATAGCATGAACGCATCTTAGCACAATACAAGCCGCTCCCCTCCCTCTTAATCGAGGTTAACTCCTCGAAAACTCTAACACTCATAGGGACGTCAATCTCAGCCGCCAGCGTAGCCAGCGCAACAGCATTCCTAACCGATCCGATTTTTAATTGACTGATTGCCATCTCGCGCCTCCTCACATACGATGTAATCAGCCGGGGAATCGGAAACCAAAGTTTAGCGTCATCCCCGAAGTAAGACTCATACACGCAGTGATAGCCGATCGGGGGGGACCAAGGCCTTTGCTCCGGCGAAGGAATCACATAAGTCACGCCGGTCCATCCAAAGCGCGATAGCATTCCTCTCACAGAAGCGTGCGTGGATCAAGTACCGAAAACGTTCTCCCACCGCTGTCCTTCAACCCAAGGATCGCGCTTCAGCTCAGAAGGAAGTACAGGTAGATCCTCGAAGGTCCCGTCCAGACGATATAAAGTCGGCCTGCACTCGATCAGGTCAAATCGGGGGAACCGGTGTCTCACCCATAATTCCTGAGGGGTCGGACTTGAAGAATTGGAACCCTCATCCGCCTGATTGGGATCGACGCCTTCTGGCTCAGACTCATCAGCCGCGCGATTCGAATCGCTCTGATCACTCGCGCCTCCATCAGACGAGTTAACAGCGTCCCCCGAACCCACGCGATCTGGATCGCTCTGGTCTCCCACATTCTCGTCGGACAGATTAGCCGCGTCCCCCGAAGCCGCCGCACCACAACCGCTCTGCTTTTCCCTTCGTCGTCGGCGGATCTGTCTGCATCTTCGACTATCCTGTCGACCTCAGAAGCAGCCCGACTCGAACCGATTCCTTCGTCGTCGGCTCCTGCGTCCACCCCCTCACGGTAAGACTTCTTAGCCGCTGCACTCGATCTGCTCTGCGCTTCATCCCTATGTGCGGCTCGGATTGCATCTCCCATAAGCCGCTCGGGTGCGACGGTTTGCTTGCTGCTCGGATCAACGTTCCTAATCGCATCAATGGGAGAAGCTACCGCTTTCCCTTTTGCATCACGGGACAATCTGTTGTCGGATACCATGGCTCCCAAAGGCGACAATCGACTATCGATGGATCCGGCGATTAGGCAGTAGAGAGAGAAAGTACAAAAAAACAAAATTAGAGAGAGAAGAGAGAAAGAAAAGTACCTGTGTGCAAAAGAGAATGACGAAAGAGAGAGAAGTGCCTCCCTTTTATAGCAAAGTCTCAGGCACGTTCTCCCAAGTGCAATGATTGCACCTAAACGGGCCTCCAAAGCCCACTAGCCGCCAAAAAACCCTAAAGCCTGCTCTACCTTCTAACCAGGACTCGGTTTACTCGCTGAGACCGGTTCAATTCATAGGAAAACCAAACCCAGGAATCGGCTCCCTGCCAAATTCGGTTCAAACCGAAAACAATTGATGATAAACCAGCAGATTGGATAAGGAGCGGCTAGAAACGGACCAAACGATGATCCTCCAAACGCGAGGGTCTCCACACATAAGCGTGCTCCAAGCCGAACGTCTAGGAAGGGTTAATTTCATTTATCATTCGACCGTATAAGCCACCCGGCTAGGAACGACTCCAGCTCATAACGCAAAGAACATACCCGGTCGACTCAGGACGAATACAAGAGCTGCAGGCGTACGTGCGTTTCAAGCTAAACGGCTAGAAAGAGTCACATCTGGCTACCGATCCGGAATGCTCACATGACGGCATAAGCCGCATGGCTAGGAAGAGTCACAGGCGACGAATGCAAAATCTACAGGCGTACGTGCGTCTCAAGCTAAACGGCTAGGAAGAGTCACATCTGACTATCAACCCGAAACGCTCATACGACGTCATAAGCCGCACGGGTAGAGACGATCGCGGCACGTAGGCAACAGACGCGACAAATGACGCGGGCACAAGAACATTCCGAGCCGCGCGGTTGGGAAGGTCGTATTGAATCGTCGGCTTGGAGCGTTCGATAGGTACTTTTCCGGCTAGCAAGGACCCAAGTTGATCAGCGATCGAGCGCGACCAAGCAAGAAGTGCGTCTAGCCGGCTAAAGGCGACAAGCGGGCCACTACCCGGAAACTTCTCGACGAAACGAACCCGCATAGTATGCTTACATAAGACTTCATCATTTGACAAACCCGATCTTGAAATACACACAAGAGCCCTCGAATGACTCTCGAGTAGACTTGGGGGGGACTTATTGTAGGAGATGGGCCAAGCCCCCTTACAAGGCCCATCAAATGAAGAAGCCCAGTCGACGTCCTAACTCAACCGGGTTCGCTGTCTCGAAAAGGACAGGACGGGCGAAGCGGACAACAAACATAAGGGTCAAACAAGAATGAAAGAGACTTCCTAACCCACGCTGCTAGGAGGAGACATCATACCTTGCAGGTCAGTCGTGCCGAAAGGGACAAGGCGATATAATCAGACAATTAGTACAAGTGTCAGACGGGGACGAAAGAGACGTCCTAACTCGCGCCATTAGTAAGGCCCAATTGAGAATCGAGGCCCAAGAAGAGATAAGCAAGTTAGGGCGAACGGCTTAACCGGTATTATAAAGGAGAGAAGAGCGCGCAAGCAGAGATTCATTCACACTTAGACACACTCACTGCAACGGCTAGATCTAGGGTTTACTTGCTTAGATACTCGCCGCCTTGTATTTCACCGGACGCTCTACGAGCTCCGGCTTGCGTGTCACTCTTTTACTCCTTTGTAACCTTTCAGTCCAGATCTAATTAAAGAACGTCGTCCCACCTTTCTCTTTATTATCTCCTAAACCGTTCTAGGCACGAACAAGATTGCTCTTTCATCTTCTTCTTCATAATACTAAATGAAACCCGTTACAGAATAATCCAATTAAAACCTTCTATTAATCCATTAATCCATAAATCCAGTACCCACGATCTCTATTTTCTAATCAATGTGAGTCTCAATCTTCTAAAGGCGGTGGAGATTCAACTATAGAAAGGTGAGCTTTTCGACTTTGAGAATCAACCTTTGATTCATTCGAAACTAACGGGATAATCTGAAACATGGTTGTTGTCTTTTTATAAATGTCTTTCAAGATTTTTTTTCATGAATCTATCTATATAAAGCTTTGTTGATCTGCAAAGTCTGGTGTTGTGTTAATAAAAAACGATCTTTGATATATTTGTTTGTCTTTTTCTATAATATTTGTTTGTGTTCAATTGTCAAAGTACATCTTGAAAACGTCAGCGTATCCGAGCATGAGCTGCTTAAGGAGCTTCGTAAAGCTACAGTCCATCAATTTGTAAGTCTTCTTGATCTAATAAATAGGATTCGATCACCAGTTTATTATTCGAAAGTTTCAGTCTACCCGGCTTTCTGTTAATTATTTTCACCGGTTAAATTTTTTAGATGTTTATGCCGTCTTGAATCCCTATTACAGAGTTAATTTTTTATATATTTTTTGTTAAACATTATCAATGAGACTGATTGCAACGTTTTGATGATTGTTGTGTCTATTTCACGTATGTCAAGGCGACCATGATGTTGGCGACAGTGAATGTCAACCGGCTTTCCATCAAGATATGTGTTTTCTATTTTTATGTCTATGGGTTTATTGCAAGTACTCTACACAACAGCGTCACGTATAATTGAGGGTTAGTCTTCTTCTTTAGGTGTACCTGCAGAGATTAGAAACCACCGGTTAGTGAAGAAGCTGAAATTCTAACACAAAACAACAAATTTGATTACTGCAGTGGAATCTCTAGACGAGGTTTGTGATTCTTAATTGAGATTTTCCATGAGCATCTTACATATTCGCACGAGGCATGAAAGTTTATGTTTTCATGAACATCTTACTTACTAATCTTTGTATGATGTTGAGAACATTGTAGACAGAGGCGACAAGGAGAAGAGGATTTGGAAGCCAAAAGAAGTAAAAGTTTCAGAAGCGTGTAATGATTCTGAAACAGAGAAGAAGAAGGAGTCAATGGGCCTGAAAATTGATATGACTCCATGGGCCGAAACAAGTTTCACCAAACACGGAATGGGCCAGCAAGAAGGAGAATTGAAGCCCATTCACACTAAGAAACCTGCAACGGCTATCAAAGGAACTGAGAGAGAAAACAAGGAAGAGGACAGAGCTTGTGGTCCTGCTATGCACGGATTGCTGGAGCCAATAACATCGAAGAATAGCTTTGAGCAGCTGGCATCCAATGAATAAAGGAAACTCTAATTGACAGCAAGGCACATCTCTAGGGTTTTCACATTTGTGTATAAATATCTTTCTTAAGTTGTAAGAACATTTTCAAGCAAGAAATACAAATGAAAAGCTTCAAGATTTCTCTGTTATCTCTGTTCTCTTAAGCTCTCTAGTCTGCTTTCATGGTATCAGAGCTCAGTGAGCGAACCTGAGCCATGGAAAACACGTTAGATCTGTATGCTCAACCACAACTGGACATCACCAACTGCGTCACTCTCAAGCTTACGGAAAAGAACTACATCCACTGGAAACGGCAGTTCGAGTCTTTCTTGTCCGGTGTGGGTCTTCTGGGCTTCGTCACTGGTGCATCTCCAGCGCCAATACCTGTCATTCCTGTACCAAACATAGCAGGAGGCTATCGTGAAGTTCCAAACCCAGATTATCAGTCATGGGTCAGATCTGATCAAATAGTACAGGCCTGGCTTGTTGGATCCCTCTCTGAAGACATCCTCAGTGTTGTTCTTGGAGCTAACACTGCTCAAGAAATTTGGTCTTCTCTAGGAAATCACTTTAACCGAGTATCTTCTTCTCGTTTGTTTGAGCTTCAACGACGTCTGCAAACCGTTACAAAGTCCAACAAAACCATGTCTGATTATCTGAAGGAGATAAAAGGACTGTGTGATCAACTGAACTCAGTTGGATCTCCTGTGTCTGAAAAGATGAAGGTGTTTGCTGCTCTTCAAGGTCTCGGAAGAGATTACGAACCTATAAAGACAAGTATTGAAGGCTCCATGGACTCTCCTTTGCCTCCGTCCTTTGAAGACATCTCTCCTCGTCTTACAGGTTTTGAAGACAGACTCAAATCATACGAAACAACGCAAAGCTCTGTGTCTCCTCATCTCGCGTTCCATGTCTCTGCCACAGAGCCTCTCAACGCTCAAATCAACACTTATGCTCAACAAGCTCCTCACTTTACTCAGTATCGTGGACGAGGAGGAGGAAATGGACGTTTTGGCTACAACAGAGAGGCAGAGGAGGTTATTCCACTAGAGGCCGTGGTTTCCATCAACAAGTCACGACTGCTAATTCACCAACTCAGGGAGAAGCCTCAAACAGACCCACTTGCCAGATCTGTGGACGTTTTGGTCACAACGCTCTCAAATGTTTCAGACGCTTTGATATATCTTTTCAGAACTCTGACTCTCCCTCTGCAATGGCTGCTCTTCACATCTCCAACGATCCACCATCTAGCGAGCAAAACTACAATGGCACTGAATGGTTCCCTGACACTGCTGCAACTGCTCATGTAACCAACTCTACTCAAAATCTTCAGCATTCTCAACAGTATACTGGAAACGACTCTGTTATGGTTGCTGATGGTAATTATCTACCCATTACACACATTGGGTCAGTGCCTCTCCAATATGCTTCTGGTTCCTCAGGTATCTTGTCTCTGAAAGATGTATTGGTTTGTCCTAATGTTGCTAAATCTTTGCTATCTGTGTCTAAGCTCACAGTTGATTATCCTTGTGAGTTCACATTTGACTGTGATGGTGTGTATGTTAAGGACAAGCTCACCAAGCAAATTCTGACTCAAGGAAGCAGGCTTAAAGATCTCTATGTCCTGGAAAACACTCGCTTTACTGCCTTCTACTCTGCTCGTCAGGTTGCTGCTAGTGGTGAAGTTTGGCACAGAAGATTGGGTCATCCAGGTGATGAGATTCTTCAACAACTATCCAGAAGTCAAGCTATTAGTATTAATAAAAGTATGCCTAAGATTTGTGACTCATGTCAACTTGGGAAAAGTTCTAAACTTCCATTCTCTAGTTCTGTTTATGTGTCTTCTAGACCTCTTGAAAGAGTGCATTGTGATCTTTGGGGTCCCTCTCCAGTGTGTTCTGTTCAGGGATTCAAGTATTATGCTATCTTTGTGGATAATTTCTCTCGATTCTGTTGGTTTTATCCCATGAGATTAAAGTCAGATTTTCTTCAAATTTTTGTAATGTGGCAAGCTCTGGTTGAGAAACAATTAAATCAAAAGATCATGATGTTCCAGAGTGATGGAGGAGGAGAATTCATTGGAAACAAGTTCGTGACTCATCTCTCTACTTGTGGTATCAAACACTTAATTTCTTGTCCACACACTCCTCAACAAAATGGGATAGCTGAGAGAAAGCACAGACACATTACTGAACTAGGACTATCTATGATGTTTGATGCCAAGGTTCCTCAGATTTATTGGGTGGAAGCTTTCTTTACTTCAAGTTTTCTTGGGAATCTACTGCCTTCTTCTTCCCTTCCCGATCATAAAAGTCCCTATGAGATCTTATTCAACCGAAAACCAGAATACACAGCTCTTCGGATCTTTGGAAGCGCTTGTTACCCTTCTCTGCGTCCGTATGCGTCAAACAAACTGGATCCTAAGTCTTTACAGTGTGTTTTTCTGGGCTATAATGAGAAATACAAGGGCTATAGGTGCCTTCACCCTCCTACTGGAAGAGTCTATATAAATAGACATGTCATTTTTGATGAACAAAGCCTTCCCTTTGCCACCACTTACTCTTATCTACATCAAAAAGAATCATCTTTCTTACTTTCTGCGTGGCAACAGAGCTTTCTGCATACAGAATCTCAGTCTGAGTCCAGTGATAGTCATGCTCGTTCTCAACATACACAAGTCCCACAAGTGAGATATCCGTCTGTAGTGCGTGCTGCACCTTTGCAAACTGTTCCTTGTGTTAGCTCTAATGATGGTCAGCAGCGAACAGGTGGAACTGAAACTGATCGCACCAAAACTGCAGGCTCTGTTTCAAGCTCCGAGCAAACTCCTTTGATTCAGTTCGGCTCTTTGCCTTCTATACAACTTAGTGGCTCTACTGACTCAGCAAAGTCGACAACTTTTTCAACTGAGTCCACATCACCGGTTACAAATCTTCAGCCATCTTCTTTATCAGACAGAGCAAACGATGTCTCAAGAACTGCTGCAACAACTCAACAAATTATCACCTCTCAACTTCAAACCAGAGATGTATCTAATCAATCCATTCATCCTATGGTTACTCGATCAAAAGTGGGAATTTCGAAACCAAATCCTCGCTATGTTCTTTTCACAGTAACTTCCACACCTCAAGAACCAAAAACTGTGAAAGAAGCCTTGAGACATCCTGGTTGGAATGCAGCTATGACAGAAGAAATGGTGTCTTTTGATGAGACAGATACTTTTACTCTGGTTCCGTATCAACCTGATATGCATATTCTTGGCTGCAGATGGATAAATCGAGTAAAATTGAATGCCGACGGAACTGTGAAATGTCTGAGATCGAGACTGGTTGTAAAAGGCTATGATCAGGAAGAAGGGATTGACTACATGGATACTTATAGTCCTGTAGTAAAATCACCTACTATCAGAGCAATACTTCATCTTGCAACGGTAAATAAGTGGG
Organism: Hirschfeldia incana; assembly: GCA_026261945.1. NCBI lineage: Eukaryota > Viridiplantae > Streptophyta > Magnoliopsida > Brassicales > Brassicaceae > Hirschfeldia > Hirschfeldia incana. Next base: position 2,771,535 of record JABCMI010000003.1, read on the forward strand.
ATATAAAACAACTTGACGTCAAGCATGCCTTTCTATATGGAGACTTGAAAGAGACAGTTTACATGCACCAACCTCCTGGCTTCATTAATCCTGAGAAGTCAGCTCATGTGTGCAAACTGAACAAAGCCATATATGGTTTGAAACAAGCTCCTCGAGCTTGGTTCAACAAATTCAGTGATTTTCTACTTGCGTTTGGCTTCATTTGCAGTATACGTGACCCTTCTCTGTTTATATACTAGCGAAATGGAGATATTATTTTACTTCTGCTCTATGTAGATGACATTGCTCTAACAGGAAGTAACTCTGGTCTGATAAGTACTTTGCTAGAAGCCCTCAACAGAGAATTCAAGATGAAAGACTTGGGGCTGTTTCATTATTTTCTGGGTCTACAAGCTAATTTTACGTCGGATGGTTTGTTTTTAAATCAAGAGAAATATGCAGAAGATCTTCTACACATCTCTGGAATGTCTGGTTGTACTCCAGTGGCTACACCACTACCTCTTCAACTTCACAGAGCTCCTGACACCTCAGAGTTGTTCCCTCAGCCCACCTATTTCAGAAGTTTAGCTGGGAAATTACAGTATTTAACTTTAACAAGACCAGATCTTCAATTTGCAGTGAATTATATTTGCCAAAAGATGCATGCTCCAACTGAAAATGATTTTCAGTTACTCAAGCGTATTTTACGATATCTCCGCGGAACAACTGGGTTTGGTCTCTCATTTAATTCCCAAACAGATTCAAAGGTCAGAGCTTATAGTGATAGTGATTGGGGTGGATGCCCTGATACTAGAAGATCAACTGGTGGTTTCTGCACTTTTTTGGGCTCAAATCTCATATCTTGGTCTGCTCAAAAACAAGAATCTGTCTCCAGAAGTTCCACAGAAGCTGAATATCGAACGTTATCAGACACCGCAGCGGAAGTTGTGTGGCTCACTAATCTTATGGGTGAAATAGGCATTCCACTTTCCTCTCCTCCGGAATTGTTCTGTGACAATCTCTCAGCTGTATATCTCTCTGCTACACCAGCTATGCACAAGAAATCCAAACATTTTGAAGTGAATTTTCATTTCGTGCGTGAGAAGGTAGCTATGGGGAAGTTGATCGTTCATCACATTCCAGGATTACTTCAACTAGCAGATATATTTACAAAATCCTTAGCCACCCAGACATATCAAACTCTACGGTTCAAACTTGGTGTGGTTTGTTCACCCACACAAAGTTTGAGGGGGCATGTAGACAGAGGCGACAAGGAGAAGAGGATTTGGAAGCCAAAAGAAGTAAAAGTTTCAGAAGCGTGTAATGATTCTGAAACAGAGAAGAAGAAGGAGTCAATGGGCCTGAAAATTGATATGACTCCATGGGCCGAAACAAGTTTCACCAAACACGGAATGGGCCAGCAAGAAGGAGAATTGAAGCCCATTCACACTAAGAAACCTGCAACGGCTATCAAAGGAACTGAGAGAGAAAACAAGGAAGAGGACAGAGCTTGTGGTCCTGCTATGCACGGATTGCTGGAGCCAATAACATCGAAGAATAGCTTTGAGCAGCTGGCATCCAATGAATAAAGGAAACTCTAATTGACAGCAAGGCACATCTCTAGGGTTTTCACATTTGTGTATAAATATCTTTCTTAAGTTGTAAGAACATTTTCAAGCAAGAAATACAAATGAAAAGCTTCAAGATTTCTCTGTTATCTCTGTTCTCTTAAGCTCTCTAGTCTGCTTTCAAACATGACCAGTAATTTGGTCCTTTGTGATTCGTTGAACCAGCCTATGATTTTTTTTAGTCTCTGCCTTTTCCTGAGCAAAAACCTTGTTTTGGCATTTTTCAGATTTAATGTACCTTTTCCTTTTGTAAACTTAGCTCTCAAGAAAAAGAAAAAATACACAATGGATTCCATTGTTTTGATTCACTTTCACAGAGTTTCTCTATTTACTGTGGATTTGAAGGTTTTTTTTTTGATTTAGCGAAGAACTTGATCATAGCTTTGTTTTGGTTCCTTGGCAGTGATACGACGGTTGATGCTTTAAACACCTTCGTCTGCGAAACTGGTGCCGTAAAACATGTTCCCAGAGCTATATTTGTTGGTCTCAAACCCACTGTTGTCAATGAAGTCCGTACGGGAACCTACCTTCAGCTTCTCCATCCTGAGCGGCTAACCTCAGGGAACAACTTGGCGGAGACAAATATACTGGTGAGGAATCCATTTCCTTCGATGATCAACCTACTCGACCTGCTGCACAAGCAATCACTTCAGGTTCCTGTAAACAAACATGAAGTCCAAGTAATACACGTGTGGCTTAGAGGTATTAGTATTAACGTGAATCTGAATTATATGTGTGAGCTATGAGAGTGGCTGTGTTTGTGTATTTTGGATTTTTCGAAGAATATTGTGATATTGTTGTATTTCTTAGGCTTTTATATTTCCGTATTGTATAAAAATTATAAACGAATTGAGCTACTTCCTTTGATGAATGTAAATGGAGGTGACACCTCGAATTTGGTTGTCAAATTTTGATTCGACGATGATGCCCCAAACAATTATTCTCTTCTGGTATCTTCAAAATGTTTGTAAAAGCCAAAGTTGTGTAAAGAAAGATGAGTGCTGAGCTTCTCGCTGATTTGTTTAAAACGACAAAAAGGCCAAATTCTGGCTGGGTCGGGTGGGTGACATGGGTCCAAGCTACCCTGTTGGCTCCCTTGATCGGTCTGGATATAAAAAAAGTCAAAATGTCTCAAGTTTCTTTTAAAATACAGTGATTGGATGAGTGTTCAACAACTCCAAAAAAAGATATTCATTTCAACCCCGTATGGATTATTCCACCTACTTTTTTTTAAACGCTATTAAATCTATACTCTCAAGGTGTGTATTCAATCTAACATTCGAGTTGAGTATGTTTTTATGGAATTTTAAATGATTTCAATAAGTTGAAAATCACCTAAAAACTTTAAAACTCCACAATTTTAAAGAAATTCAATAACGGTGAATTTCAAAATATTTTACGAAATGTCGGGTTTAATAACGGTGGATTTTCAATAAATTTCTTAAAATCTGTGTTTGAAATTCGGAATAGGCAACAGAGGATTTGAGACTTTAATACAAATCACCTACAACTCCTAATTGACTCCCAGTTTAGAAATTCGGAAAATAAAATGATCAAATTGAGATGAATATAATATAAGTTGTTGGTATGAATTCATTTTTAAACTTAAAAGTTGTTAGTATGTTAATAATGCTATATTTATTTATATAAAAATATAGTATTATCAAATAACATATTTAAAACAACCCAGCAAACAACTTATATAAATATAGTATTATTTGTATAAACTTTATACAAATATAGTATTAAATAATTATTGGTTGAAATAAATATACTATTTTTTATAAACTTTGGGTATATTTTATTGTGTCAAATTGGAATAGAATTATAAGAAGAAAGAAAATTATATATGTACATATATATTTACATTTTTAATTGTTTTTTTTATAGTTTTTTTCTCTCTTACAAATAGAGAACAACGAAAGTTACTGATATTTTGATTCAAACAAATATATATCTTAAAAATAACAATATGATCTCAAAATTCTGTTCATTATTTGTTTGTTTATAATATTGATTTGAATCTATAAAAATTTTAAAATTTTCATAAACTAATATAAGTTCATATACAATAATTTTACTATAACTTCCCGCCCGTAGGGCGGGCCGATCCTAGTTGGTTATATATTTGATTGATTTAGACATCCATGTAGTATTTACAAATCTAAGTAAAATATACATATTTTTAAATTCTTTCAGATTAGTATATACAAATTCAAAAGTTTTTTTTGGATTTTAGTCTGTATTTTTAACAAAGAAATCCATACAAATTCATAAAATACATTATTAAATCAAATCTATTATTAATTATGTTTCAATGAATAACATTTGTTCAAATTAGAATTTATAAATCATTAAAAAAATAACAAATGATTTCAATACATGTTTTAAAATAAAAGAACCAATAACACTAGATTTAATTTGAATTTTCCAATCCATTAAAATACACCAATAAGATATTTTTCTTGTCGGCTCATTTCATTCTAGTGAAAACCCAGATAGATAGGTTACTTAAAACTATTCTATAAAGAAAAATAAAAAAATAATATTAGAGAAATTAGGCTGTATGACCATAAAAAATGTCTAATTCATTCTCTAGCCAATATTCTTAATTTTTCTATACATGTCGTTATCTATATATAATAATACAGTATTACCCCTTTCTGCAACTGAAGATTTTTTTTATTTTTACTATAATCAATAAAAATAGATTGTGGTTTAAGTATCGTCACATCTTCATTTGACGGATAAGTTTTGTGGAGGAGAAGATTGGTGAGGAAGCTTTTTAGGAAACAAAATGGGGAGGCTTCTCTGATTCCAAAGCAACAGTCATGAAGATGCTATAATATGTACGTATTTGGTTTGAAGTAAATTTATGTCTCGTTTTGGAAAAGATGAACAGTTTTTTTTATTATGTTCTATTCCACATAGAATAGAAATGTGTATTTTTATACGATAAATTCTATTCCATTTGACGGTTACTAAAAGTGTTCTATTTTGTTTAGAAATATATTTCATATTTGGGTTTAGGGTTTACTTTTGGATTAGGGTTTACATTTAGATTATGATTTATAGTGATTAGAATTTAGGGTTTAGTATTTATAAGGTGAGGAAGTATGGTTGAAATCAGTTTTAACTTCTTTAATGCAATTATAAACGTTTCATAATTTCAACATTTGTACTATGTTATTTACTATGCTCCATTCTATTTGGTATATTACAATATTATAGTATACTATCTCAGTGGCTGTTAATATTGTTGATCAAATGTATTTGGGTTCACTTTTCCCAAATTAAGATATAGTGTTCTCACATTCTATAATGTTACGACATGATATGTGTTTTAGATGAATTGTTTAAAAAAATTTAGCATTGAGGTTGTCATTTACTAGTTAGAAAATAGTTTCTACTATTTCATATGATATTATTTCATATGGTATTGAAAAGAGTTGTGTTACGTGTTCTCACTCATCGATGTCATCTCTTCTCTTCTATCATCGGCAACTTGTAAATGACAAGGATATAACCAGACAAAAGATGAGATAAATGTTATTGTCTTAATAATGTCAAAATCATTGCCATATTCTTTACTTTGCTTTCAAATATGGCTATTTGACAAATTAACCCAAAATATTATCTGTGTTTTTGAAACACAATTTTTTCTTTAACAAAAACTAATTTAATGAAAGAATAACATGCTTTTGGTGTATATGATAATATTATTTTGTTTGAATTTATATCAAATATATGTAAACTACTATTTTGTTTTATTTTAATTTGCAAAACAAGAGTTGTGAACGAAGAGCAGTACTGCAGTACATGCAACGTTTAGGACAAAACCAATGTTCAAAATTTTGCTACGCGCTACGTGTACGTTCGACCAGAGCCTAGCGATTTATTAAAAATGCGGAAAAAAATCGTGGAGTAATCGATGATTTTATTTTAAATATTTTAAATTGTTATATTTAATTATTTAAAAAAATTCGGTGTTTAAGTATATATATTTATGTTTCAATAACGATCAGTGTTTTTCAATGGCATAATGGTTATTGTGTCGTTGTCATACCTATCAGAGACGTGTTCAAACCCCAATTTCAGCGCCCTTTTTAAATTTTTACTACTTTATATTAAATAAGGGTAATAATGTAATTTTGGGTGTTGTCTTCTTCATAGATCTAATTTTTTTCTGCGTTTTACTACACGGCCGCCATCGATTTCCAGTTCCATTTTCACCGATTCAATCACCTAATGAACTAGATTTAAGATCTAAATTAGATTTTGACTCGCCTTTAAAAATGGCGGGTATATTTTTTTTTGAAAAATTAGTTTACATAATAAAAATTATGATTTTTGATTAATTATATATTTTAACTTTTTATGACTTATTTTTTTATTTTAAATATGCCTGAATTTTTGAAGACTCTAGATAATTATAATCATTAATATGATTTTATTTATTGAACACGTAGTTAAACTTAATTTACACTGATTTTTTTTAAAATTTAAATAAAATATTTTATATCTTCAATACTCTCTGTATTGAAAAATTTATTTGTGCGTTTCAAAACATTTTCTATAATTTTATTATATTTAGTTTATGTGATTTAGTTTTTATTTTAAATGAAACTATTGTTTAAGAAGTTGAGATAATTTAGACTCGTGTTAAGATTTTGTTGATTTAATCATTTGTTATTTCAACTTGATTTTATTTTGAGGTTTCATTTAATAAATGCTTTCAAATAATTAGTAACGTGAAAGATTTTTTGGAAAGATATGGCGTAAATATTTAAGAAACAATTTTTATAAAAAGACTAAGAACTGAATTACAAAATACTCTTTAATGTAATTGCAAAATAATATTTTTTTATTGGTTGCAAATATTGTCGGCAAAAAGGTACATACAATATTTGTAATTAATTGGAAAAATCATGGCCATATTCATAAGAAGTATTATGGTTTAATAGTATAGACGTTCATGCCTAACTGATTTTATAAAGTGATAAAAAGACGGTTTATTTAGTAAAATAATTATATTAAATGAAAAATTAAGTGGCGATAAATGTAACACTTTTTTATTTTTTTATTTAAGTTATTATTTTATTCATAAATACATGACTTTGAATAATGTTTTTGGTTACTTTATTTTCCACCAATTGAAACAAAAATAAAATTTTTAATTAAATCTAACATTTAACCATATATAAAACTTAGTTATTTACATTTTTTATTTTATAATTGACACAAAATCTATATTGATTAACTAATAAATAAAAATCTGCATTATTATTATTATGGTAATATAATTAATGATGTATATTATCGTTAAGGTAATATAATTAATAAAATTATTAAGCTAACTGAAATATGGAAATACAATTAATGTAAGACTACTATTTATGTTTTCAAACAACTTTCATTTAAAATACTATACTTGTTTCCAAACATCTCTAAAATAATATAGATGATAAAACATATGCTTTTAAATTGTTTTCGACCCAAATATCGACAAAATTTCATGTTTCTTTTTTTGCACCCGCGTTTTCCTCCGATTTGATCAAAATCGAGACGGATCTCCTCCGCCGAGTGTATAACCGGCGATACAACGGTCTCCGCGCCCGCTTTTTTGAATAGGGGACAAAACATATGCTTTAGATATTTTTCTTGTCGGCTCATCATTATAATTGTTTGATCCCGGCCCTTAGGACGATTGTTTCCCCGGCAGGAAGTCAATACAATACAATGTATTCTTACAATGATGCTAACAAATGCCGTGAATGGGAGGCTTACCCTCAAGCTAAAGTTGGTTTAGTAGCCGTTAGTTACACCGAAGACGAGCACCACGAGTGTCAGAGTAAAGCGACTGGTCTTGCTCGAGCCATTGACTTGGCTGAGTCCGCATTTGTTAAAAAATAAGTTTTGCATACTCAAGAACGGAGGCTTTTCTTGAGCTACGTGTCTTCGAGTGATGGACTCATGTGTATAATAACAGTTACAAGCAAAACAACGGTTCTTTAGTTTTCCTATTGATTTTGTGGAATTTGCATTTAAAAATAATGATGAAGATCTGAACGAAAACCTAAAACACTATAGTAGATACTCTTGGCCACACACAAGGTTGAATTCAATTTTAATATTAGTTCTGTTGGATGTCTGCATTCCGGTAAAGCCTTTACTTAAAAGGAAACATTGATGTAAGATAAGATACATACCCATCATGTGTAAGTGAAACATAAAACCAGCGGATAGATAAAGGGTTCGATTAAAATCCCGTGATCATGTCTTAAGAAGAGATCACTTAAGAGCCAGTCCGAAAACACCTTTCATACTCCTGACGTCTTCTACATGGTCTACAAAAGTGTAAACACGGGAAAGCGTAAAAGCTTCCATTCCTTGGATTTCAACTCTTCTGATAGTTTCCCTCTCAGGACTGTAGTAGAAAACACAGAAAGGAGAGTGTTGATAGTACATCCCTGAAAACACAATTTCATTTGCAGCAGTCAGTTTAACACAGTGTAAGTCGGAATCTGCAACTACATTCTCCCAAGACAGAGGCAGTTTGTGAACATGCTTGGACCATTCCTTTTTCTCTATGTCTTCTAGAACCCTCAAATCAATTCTACTTGCTCTATTAAAAAAATTAGAGTCACTCGGTGTAACTGAAGCCAGTTTACCATTGAAGTTGATCAGACTACGAATGAAAGGTTTTACGAGTTCAATAAAGCCGAATTTCTCAGACCTCAAATCAAAAGAGACTATAATCATCACACCATAAGCAAGAAAATCAGCTCTGTTCTCAGCTTTGTAATACAAAACACCATTGATGCAAACGGAAAGAGATCGAGGATAATGCGGTATGCCACATTCAATCATCCTCCATGAGAGTTTCCCACTTTGTAACGTCAGAACCTGGTGCTCCGTAGAGAACGCTTCATCTATTATGCCACGTGCAAATGTCATAGACAAAACCTTAAACTGCTTATCAACAGGATCGTACCCAAAAAAGCTTCTCACATCAGACTTCTTCTTCCTTGTCTTTATTCTAGGTAACGTGAAGGACTGTCCCGTGCTAGGGTTACATATCACCCACACAGTCACTGGAGTTTTCATACCGTTTAAGATCCTTTCATCTTCAACACAGACCAGACCACTGATAGGACTATATATTCCTTTGACACGATTAAAAGGGAAACTCATATGATAACTGGCGGTAACCGGAGAAGAGTTGTCATCATGATTCTGAGGTGCGGAAAAGAAGAATACATCGCCGTCTACTTGGAAGGCAAACAAGAGATGAGGACGAGCAGATGATATTTTGAAGTAGAGATCCGTGAAATCTTGACGAACGAGTATGGAAGCCCAGAGCTTCGATAGGCATCGACATCTGGCTATAGATTTAGCAGGCAATCTCAAGAATATCTCGAAGATGAGATCTTCTGGGACCGTCAATAAGTTTCCGCCAGCATTTAAACGTCCGACGACGGCTTGACGATCCGCCAAGATCTTTTGCCGCCGTGTTCTCATCAGGTGGCAAAGGACCTCAAAAACCCTAATGAGAATGAAAACCAGAGAGTCGTGAAGAGCAAAACCAAAGTTGTGACTAAACACGCAACTTTTAGGACAAAATATATGGGTTAAGATATTTTTCTTGTTGGCCCATTTCATTATTATGAAAAAGTTGAAACCCAAGGTTTGATTTTGTGGAATTTGCATTTAGACTCTATTAATGATGACTTTAAAAGACGACAGTAGATACTCTTGGACACACACAAGGTTGAATTCTATTTTCATGTTAGTTTAACTAGAGATTGAGAGGGCTGGGTATATGATTTATTTTATTTCTTAAAAATATCAAATTTATTTGATATAAAGTTGTATTTTTAATAAAAAGATTTATAAAGTAAATTGATATTATTTGTATTAATTGCTAAAAAAATGTAATTATTTGTCAACCAATATATATTTTTAATTTGAATAAATAATACCCGCCCTCTTGATATCAAATAAATTTGATATTTTCCAGAAATAAAATAAATAATATACCCGTCCTCTTGAGGACGGATCAATCTCTAGTTTTTGTTATTTTTGCAGTTATATTGGTTTTTAATATTAATTTAATTAAATCCTTTTTGGTAACTATAATAAATATGTCAGGTTGCATAACTATACATTTATGTCATATGTATTTCATAAATTATTTTTAAAATATACTCCAAAAATTTGAAATATATTATATTTTATTAGTAGTTATCCAACATAATTAGTCAAAAACATTTGTATAAAAAAACCAGACTCGGAATCGACTTGTAAATCAAAGTTTCATAATCTATTTGATATCGGTCTATATACTCGAAAGGTTCTTAAAGTGTTATATCCAAAACCAACGACAAATTTAACCCACACCAAAGACCGAACAAATTTCTGAAAAATGTTATGAAAAATAATTTTTAATATATTTTGTTATATATATGAAAATTGTTTAATATGGTGTTCACTAATTTCAATTAAAATCACATTTAATTAATAATTTTAATAGAATAACCTATTTAAAACCCGTTAAACTAAAATCCGTAGAATATATTTTATAAATAATATTTCCATAATAATATTAACAGATCATGTTCCTGATTTAATAGAATATATAGATTAAATAATTTAATTTTCTTATAAACAGCTATTTATATTTATTTATCTTAATTGATTCATGAATTTTTATTGTTTTGGTCTAAATTTTAATCTGTTTTGAAAACAATATATTATTCAGTTATCCCCTTATATATACTTGCTATGATTTTTATTCATGGACTGTTGGTAGTTGTATATCATGATAATAACAAATATTTATAATTATATATTATAAAGCTAACCTTGACAAAAAATATTATCAAGCTAATAGATATAATTTATTTTTGTCTAAAACTAACAAAAATTATGAAAAGTGTGTTTCTATTTTTGGTTGTATAGGTATTTCTCCATTAATGATTTTTATGTGGAATAGTTGATCATCATCAAAAGAATATTTCTTAAAGTGTATATAAATATATAACCACATATAAGTTTTGTTGTAATGAATAATATTATACCTATCACTTTTTAATAGTTATGAGGAACATTACGGTTAGTTAAAAAAATGAATATTATGGTTTCATAAATTCGTTGTTAGTGCAACTGGTGAATTCATGTGCAGTTATAAAATATACTGATTCATAAACAGTTATATTAAGATGGTTATAATTTAAATTGGACATAACCCCATATTAATTGAACATGTTGAAGAATTAATAGAATAGATGTATAGTTTAAAGCCAACATTAATAGCAGAGAATGACATGTAATTCAAAAACAAAGCAATCTGTAACTTGAAAACAAAGACGAATTGAATTTAAAAACAAACACTAATAATCATACTAAACACAACCAGTTATATTTTTAAACAAACAGTAACTAAAATAAACAGGAATAGGCAGAGCAGTATGAGGGTGGGGTATATTACTTGACAACTCCGATGGCATTCTCGTTGCCGCACTTTGGACACATCAATGAAGTTAGTCCTCTATTAATACCACCGGGAGTCACTTTGAACACCATTAATAAATTGTAGCGATACAGTCAAAAGTGCAATCTACATTTGTTTAGTTATAACCTCTAGACTTAGCTTCTGAGTATGAATATTTTTATATTTGTTTCTATGAAAATATAAAAATCTCTGAGCTGTCTCATGCGAAGCGCAAGATCACACCAATGGTAAATGTCTCCATCTTGGTTAACTCTGACGCATTGACCATCACAACACCGGTTGGGTTCTCAAATAATCTGCTACATGTAGTATTGATTAGCGGCTTTTCAGATTTCTTAAAGTGTTTGAAGATGAAGTGCACACCAAGATAGATACTCTATGGTTGGATCCACATCTTGATCAATGAATACTCCTGAGTGGGACATTAAGCTGAGTGTAAGGTTGCCTATGGGGAAAGGAGATAAGAGAACATTAAAACAAAGACAGTGTTAGTTAACAGGTGAACAAACATCATAGCAGTGTAGTTCTTCTTACAGGAAAACTACCATGGAACTTGAACCTATGTGATTCAAGCATCACCATATATCTTCTATCTCAAGAAGGACATAGTTGTGAGACAAAGCTTGAGCCGACTGAGCTCTGTCCATATAAGAATTAGCGAGGGCATTAATCAGACGCAACTCTACAATGATCTTACTTGAGTTACAGGCTTCCAAGATCAGCTGCATCTCATCCAAAATCAAATAAAACAGCTGCTTGACCCACGCACGTTGATTTCGAGGATTGGCTTAGTTTTCCTGGTCGACAAAATAGGTTGCGAAGCAGAATGAAATTATATAGAGTGAGGAGGGCAATTGAAGGGGTAATTGTCATGGTTGAAAAATCGAAGAAAGTATTGATGAAGCACGTAGTTGAGTATTGAAGAATGTTTATTTCAGTAAAAAAAAAAAAAAGAGAAGAATAATGTTTATTTAAGCAGAGGAAGAGATGGCTGGAGTTATGCGAAGATTTGAAACGGCCTTAACATTTTTCACTTTGTTGAAAAAGAGGGTTGAGGTTGACTAAAATGGGAAAAAAATGTGGATAGTTACGGTGGGCTTTAAAATGGGTTAATAATGAAGAAAGTTAATTAACTGATTAAGCAAATGCGATTCATATTTTGGCCCAATATTGAATGAAGGTGTTGACATGTCAAAATGATTTGGTAGGAATATTTGATCTGATGTGGCATAGCTTAGGATCCTTCAATTTAGTTGCTTTTATATAGTAAAGATTTGGAAGCTTTTGAATGTCTGCATCCCAAAAAAAGCCTTTACTTAAACAAACGTTAATGCATTGAGAGAAAAAACAAGTAAAGGATGCTAGCCGCCACCTGAAGTTGCGACTCTTATAACGAGATTATTACACACTACCTTTAGTTTTTAGTTGACAATTGTTTGGTTTTTAGTTATAAAAACTATCTTGCCAGTATGAAAAGTGACTTAGAGCATCCGCAACGCGGGTTCGTCGCCACCGGATCGCGCGCTTTCCAAAAAAAAACATTAAAATAATGAAAAGGTAAGACCCCGGCTCGTCCCGCTTCCTCTGCGTGATCCGGTTCGCCGACTGTAGCGCGGGCCCCACGACACATGGTGGCCCGCGATTAGTCCTCTTTTTTTTTTTTTTTTTTTTTTAAAAAAAAAAACAAACAGAAAAAATAATAAAAAGTAATAAAAAATTCTTCATGACCCGCATTTCCGTTGCGCATGGTCTTATGATGTTAATAAAAGTGGGAAAAGTGTCTCACAGTAATGTCATTTGTTAAGATAAAATACTATGTAAGAACATTGAATTGATTTAGGCTTAGCATAGAACAAATATTGCTCCTTAGTATACGTAATGAGATCGCTTAAGAGCTAGCCTAAGTAGCCCCGTCATTAAGTCCTAAGACACCTTTCAAAAGCTTTACGTCCTCTACATAATCTACAAAGGTGTAAACTCTGAGTTCAGGAAACGCTCCCAGTCCTTGGATTTCAACTGTTCTGATAGTTTCGGTCTCGAGACTGTAGTAGAAAACATAGAAGAAAGGGCCGTCCAGAGAGTACGTTACCAACACAACTTCATTTGAACAAGTCACTCCAGCACAGTGTAAGATTTTACCTGCAGCTACATTGTCCCAAATCGGAGGCAGTTTGTAAACATGCTTGGACCACTCCTTTTTCTCTAGGTCATCTAGAACCCACATCTCAAAACTTGTGCTTTGTCTACCTAAAAAGAAACACCCACTCTCCCTAATTGAAGCCAGTTTACCATTGTAGTTTACCAGAGTTGTTGCAGGATCCACTGCTCCAATGAAGGGTTCCATGACTTTAATGAAGCTGTACTTCTCCGACCTAACATCAAATGACATTATTGTATCATTAAAGGAAGACGACCCGTGGAGATCAGCTTTGTAATACAAAACACCATTGATGCAAACAGAAAAAGAATGGGGAAAATGAGGCACCCCACATTCAATCATTCTCCATGAGAGTTTCCCAGTTTCTAACGTCACAACTTGGTGCTCCTGATACATGGCGTAATCTCTGCCACGTTCCCATCTGATTGACAATACCTTGGACTTCTTATCAATCGGATCATACCCAAAAAAGTATCTCACCCTACACCCATACATTATCTTGATTCTAGTCTTGATTCTCGGTAAAGTGAAGGACTGCCCGGTGCTAGGGTTACATATCACCAACGCCATTTTATTTTTATCTCTAGCACATACCAAACCATTTGTAGCTGTAGCAATATTTATATGATCATTATCACGTTTAAGGGGAAAACTCATATGATAATTAACTGCTGCATGAGATGTGTTGTCATCTTCTTCTTGATTTTGAGGCTGGTGAGGTGAGGAAAAGAATAATAACTCGTCTTCTTTTTCTACTGCGAACAAGAGCTGAGGACGAGCAGGTGATATTTTCAAGTAGCGATCCGTGAAATCCTGACTGTCGAGTACGGAAGCCCAGAGTCTCGATAAGAATCGACATCTGGCTATAGATTTAGCAGGCAATCTCAATAGTATCTCGAATACGAGATCATCTGGGATAATCGTTAATGAGTTTTCAACGCCGTCTAACCGTCCAGCGACGGCTTGACTATCCTCCGAGATCGTTTGCCGCGGTGTTCTCATGGTGTAGGAGGAGCTCTAAACCCTAATGAGAACGGAAACCAAAGTGTTGAAAGAAGACATGCACCACGTATAGGCAAAATATTATACTGTGTTAAGCTCTTTTATTCTTGTCGGCCCATGAAAAGCCCAGATAAGATAAGTTGGTTACAAAATAACAAAAATATAAATTCAGTTAGTTGATATTTGATCCTTCTTCTTCTCTAATCGGAAGGAGCTTAAGGACTTTCTTCTCAATCTCGCCGAGCATGTCTTCGAAGAAAGTGAACCTGCGAATGACGCGAGTAGCAGCCGCGACGGCTTGGGCGGAGGAGAAAGCGTGATCGCTGATCATGGCCGACGGAGAAGCACATGCGGCTACTGTAAATCTCCAGCACGCTCCAGTATCTCCCATGGTTCGTTTGATTTTGCATTTCTTGTTTGTATTGCTCGATGTTGGTAGAGTATGTTGTTGAATTTGAATAAAAACGATCTGATTTGAATCTTTGACTTTATGAAACATTCACGAACTGAACTGATGGTTTTATTACAAAGTGAGTTTATGTGATGATTTTATGTTGACAATTGTTTGGTTTTTAGTTATAAGAACTACCTTGTCAGTATGAAAAGTGAGTTATGATGTAATAAAAGTGGGAAAAGTGTCGCATAGTGATGTCATTTGTTAAGATAAAATACGACGTGAGAAAATTGAACAGATTTTGGCTTATCATAAAAGAAACATTGCTCCCTAGTACATGATGATCATTTAAGAGCTAGCCTAAGTAGCTCCGTTAAAGTCTTAACTTAGCTCTTAAGAAACACACATTTCAAAAGCTTTACGTCCTCTACATGGTCGACAAAGGTGTAAACTCTGAGTCTACGAACTGCTCCCATTCCCATTCCTTGGATTTTAATTATTCTGCTCGTTTCTGTATTGAGACTGAAGTAGAAAACATAGAAAGGGCCCTCCACAGTGTACTTTACGAACACAACTTCATTTGAACAAGTCACTCCAGCACAGTATAAGCGTCTATCTGCAGCTACATTCTTCCAAATCGGAGGCAGTTTGTAAACATGCCGGGACCATTCCTTTTTCTCTAGGTCATCTAGAACCCACATCTCAAAACTTGTGGCGTCTCTAGTAAAATAAAAACACTTACTCGGCAAAAGTGAAGCCAGTTTACCTTTGTAGTTTACTAGCTCTGTTAAAGGATGCACTAACAAAGTGAAAGGTTCCATGACTTCAATACGGCTATACTTCTCAGACCTAACATCAAAGGACATTATCGTACCACCAATGGAATGCTCGCAGAGATTAGCTTTGTAATACACAACACCATTGATGCAAACAGAATCATTATGAGGAAAATGAGGTATGTCACATTCAATCAGTCTCCATGAGAGTTTCCCAGTGTCTAACGTCAGAACGTGGTGCTCCTGATATATGGAGCAATCTCTGCCAACTTCCCATCTGATTGACAATACCTTAAACTTCTTATCAACCGGATCATACCCAAAAATGAATCCCCCCAAATACACTTTCCTTGTCTTGATTCTCGTCTTGATTGTCGGTAAAGTGAAGGACTGTCCAGTGCTAGGGTTACATATCACCGACGCCATTTTATTTTTATCTCTAACACAGACCCAACCACCGATAGCCATAGGAATGTTGATTTCATGATCATGTTTAAGTGGGAAACTCATATGATAATTAACTGCTGTATGGGCTGTGTTGTCACCTTCTTCTTGATTTTGAGGCTTGTGAGGTGAGGAAAAGAATAATAACTCGTCGTCTTTTTGTACTGCCAACAAGAGCTGAGGACGAGCAGATGATATTTTCATGTAGCGATCTGTGAAATATTGACCATCGATCACGGACGCCCAAAGTTTCGATAAGCAGCGACATCTGGCTATACACTTAGCAGGCAATCTCAAGAATATCTCGAAGATGAGATCGTCTGGAATCGTCAATGAGTTCTCGCCGGCGTTTAACCATCCAACGACGGCTTGACGATCCTCCGATATCTTTTGCCGCCGTGTTCTCATTGTGCAAGCAGGAGCCCAAAGCCCTGATGAGAACGAAAACTAGAGAGTCGTGAGAGAAAGAGCGGCGTAGAAGACACGCAAGTTTAGGACAAAATATATGGTTAAGCTCTTTTTCTTGTCGGCCCATTACATTATAATGAAAAGCCTATATAGGTTACTAGAAATTACTCCTTTTTTAACCACATAACTTTATTAAACTAAATTGTATAAGGGTGGGTAATACAAGAATTGAATCAACCATACAGAGGGAATATATGAAAATAAACAGAAGAACAATCTTTGATGAAACTACTTTATAGAGAAAAAATGTGAAAAAGAAATATGGGTTCAAAATTCTCATGCCGGGGCCAGAATATTTATTCTTTTTTTGAGACTTTTCGCTGTGATTACAAGTTTGATGTATGGTTCTAATTACCCAACTTCGAACTTGTATTTCTATCAGGTTTGGTTGATCCACAACTGGCTTCAAATCAATGAAGAAAGCGAAGATGAGATTGCCGGAGAGATGGTTCCACCGATGAAAGAGAAGTTTGATAAATATTAGGAAGAAGTCAATTATTTTTTCGCCATGCCAGTTGTCTTTGACCCACATTTTAAGCTTTCTATTGTGGATTGTTGGTTAGGGAAACTTGACATGAATACATATGATGCAAAGTTGACAAACTTACGTGATAAGCTCACTAATTTGTTTGCGTCTTACGACAAAAAATCTAAGACTAACTCACCTTCTACAGAGCCACGTGAGATGGCTCCACAAGACATTTGTGCTGAGGGGTCAATGAGAATGTTTGGAAACTAAGATGTGAGTGTTTCTCGATTTTTTTAATATTTTATTTTTTTTAAATAGTTTTTTTTTATTTTTTTTAACTTTTATAGAATTTCCTTGCATTTCGCAAAGTCAGTGGCATTGTGAGTGGAAAAAAACCTCCAGAAGCTTATCATGATGAACCACCTTCGGAATTTAATAATTTTGCAAGCATGGACATTCTCAAGTGGTGGAAAGATAATTCTCATAGATTTGGCGATTTGTCAGCAATGACTTGTGATTTACTCAGTATTTCCATTACAACTGTGGTTTCAGAATCTTCTTTTAGCTTTGAATCACGAGTCCTTAATAAATACAGAAGCCGTCTACTCCCTGAGAATGTTCAAGCTCTGTTATACACCAGGAACTGGCTAAAGGGATATGAATCTTATCCACATGGTAAAATATTCATATTTTCATATAATTTATAGTCATGACTATTAATATTTACTAACTTCAACTATTGATATTTTCTGAAGATAAAATTTATGATGAAGAAAAGAAACTACATGATAAAGATGAAGATAAAGACGAAGAAGTTTGATTTTTTTTATTTTGATTTGTTGTTTTGCTTTTATCTACATTTAGAATGATTGTTTGAATTTTGTTCTTATTTACCTTTGGGATTCATTGTTTGGATTTGGTGTTTTGTTTAATTTAAATATGGTTAAGACTTACAAAAGTTTGCATTGTGTTTGCGCTTTTGGTAGTGTACTTTTGCACACAATATATATCACTATCACGTCAATGAAGCATTGGTCTCAGTCCTACATAAGAGTCGTATGATGTTTATTCTTTCTTGTATTGTATAAGCACCAATTATCTAATATGATTTGTCAAAGAATCTACTCCTAGATGAGATATAAGTTCGTGATCACACTGAACATCGAGTTAGCTGGACATATATGGCTTAATCTCTAGGAATCGCTGAAATCTTTACAGCTTATATTTATTTGGATTTTTTATGTTAGGATGAAAAGGGGAGCTCTTAAACGGAGTGTTAGAGATATCTCTGTTGTACTTGTTATGCTTGTTTATGCAGTCGTCGGCATATGGACATGGGATAGTACTCCAACCACGGTCTTTCTTCCACCTCAAATTCAAATTTTAAAGCTGGATACATGTTTTTAACCATCACGCTAAAAACTACTCTTTCTACCACATATTGTTTGAAATACTCGAACAATGCCTTATTGATTCTGTAAAAAGCTGCATGACACTAAAAATGTTTTAGTCTAGTTTCTCCTGTTTATGTCCCATCAGTCTAAAAATTTCTATGGCCAAAAGAATCTGTATTTTTTTTGGTTCAATTGTAGTTTATCCTGTTTATGTTTCATCAATTATTACAGATGTTCTTGAAACAAATAGTAGAGTAGATCATCATGAGTATATATATGATCGGGTTTTTTCTATTTGCATAAGAAGAGAGAATATCTACAGCACAAAATACTGAAACTAAAGACAGCTACTCATCAGCTACCCCCTTTGTAAACAAAGATAATGTTCAATTTCAGCTCTATGTTGCATCTTGTGATCTGCTCAATTTTTTTTTTGTTCTTCTTAAAATTCTTTGCTGGAGTTTGTACTGTGTGTTATGCTCTGGAACCTCGAAAACTAAGCTTGGCATTCCTTTTATTCCCTTTCTCGGTTTTTTAACAGAGCAAAGCAAAGCAAAGAAGACCATACCTATAATAAAGATACAGAACAAGAACATAGGGAAGTGGATGAAGCTAGTGTAAGTGAGAGGAATCAAGAAAAGACATTACCTATTGAAGACCCACGAGTTTACCCGCTAGGGCCCGTGCAACTTGTAGGGCAGGTTTGGTCACAGGTTTCGAGACCGCATGTATAGACGGACCAATCCGCAAAGATTTGCCGGAGATGGAAACCGCGACGGGGCGGAGACGAGCGGGGCGGATAGTACCCAATGCCATCTTACAGCACGCTTAGGACAGAACATATGGTTAAGAACTTTTTTGTCGGCCCATGAAAGCCCAGATAAGTTAGTTAATTAAAAAAATAACAAAAATGTAAAAGTCAATTTTGTTCATATTGATCTTCTTCTCCTCTAATCGGAAGGTGCTTCGGCCTTTCTTCTCCATCTAGCCGAGCATGTCTTCGAAGAAAGTGAAATCTGCGAATGACGCGAGTAGCAGCCGCGACGGCTTGGGCGGAGGAGAAAGCGTGATCGCTGATCATGGCCGACGGAGAAGCACTTGCGGCTACTGCAAATCTCCAGCACGCTCCAGTATCTCTCACGGTTCGTTTGATTTTACATTTCTTCTTTGTATTGCTTGATGTTCGTAGAGTATGTTTGTTGAATTTGAATTTAAAAAAAAACGATTTGATTTGAATCTTTGACTTTATGAAATATGCACGAACTGACTGAACTGATGGTTTTATTACAAGCGAGATTATGTGTAAATGATAGAAGTGTATTGGTTTGTTATTAAATATGTTTTTAAATGTGTTACTTAAGCGAATGTTTTTGCATTTGCCAATGCAGGTATATCAGCAGAGACTCTTACCGTTAGTGACTACCAAGGTCTGTTAGTGACTCTGTGATGAACACATTATTTTTTTGTAAACAGAAAGTAAATGGTTGAAGCTAGTTACAGTTATGCAGAGTGAAAGATTATATTTATTTTCTTCTATCGAGTTAGTAGAGATCTTTTATTTATCTTCTTTTTTTGTTTGTTTTCTGCAGCTCTTATTGACCGAGGCTGGAGACGATCTGGTTGTTATCTTTACAAGCCTGAGATGGATAAAACGTGTTGCCCTTCTTATACGATCCGCTTGAAAGCAAGTGATTTTGTTCCTTCTAAAGACCAGCAGCGAGTGTCTAGGAGATTAGAAAGGTGTGTGTATGGATCACTGGATGAAAGTTTTAGGATTGTTAATTGTGTTCATGTTGTTATTGGTTGAGTCGTTAATTTCTATCTTAGTGCATATGATTGTCATGGTGTGACTCTGTTTTATTCAAGATCATCAAACTTCTTTATTGAAGAGCTTCCTGATGTTTTTGTCAAAAGGTTCTTGGATGGCAAACTAGATGTGCAGTCCAGGGAACAAACAGAACATACAGGTGGTGCTTCTTCCTCACTTGGAGCTGCTAAAAGTGAAGAAAAACATTACGTTGAACCAGTTATGGATGATTTGTCTAAAATGATTGACCAGGCTGTGCAAATATGCATACAGAATGGAGAGTTCCCTTCTAATTTGCAGATACCTAAAGCCTCGGTGAAGAAAGTTATCTTTGATAAAAGGAAGAAACTAGCTAAAGGTCCTGAGCAACTCTTATATACAAGCAGCATTGCATTTTCAATAGCAGCTGCAATAAAACGCACACAGACATCTGAGAAAATGGAGATAAATGGAAACAAGCTATCACCTGAAACTATCTCTGAGATGTTGCTACGTGCCATAAGCAAGCAGGGGGAAACTCCTGGCATATCTACTAAAGTCTCTAAAGGCCATATCAATTTTCTTTCAGCTTCCAAAGATTCTTTCTCTGTTGCTCCTAATGAAACCCTTCACGCTAAGAAGGATTCAGAAAACCACAAGGCAAGAAAGCTAAAGCTGGAGATGCGTTTGAAAAGGTCTAGTTTCGACCGTGAAGAACACGAGTTATACAAACGTTATCAGCTCAAAGTGCACAACGACAATCCAAGCCACGTAGTGGAAACTTCTTTCAGAAGGTTTTTGGTAGAATCTCCTTTGATATATGTTCCACCTTCTGGTGACGACGAGAAGGTTCCTCCGTGCGGCTTCGGCTCTTTCCACCAACAATATAGAGTTGATGGCCGTCTGGTCGCTGTTGGGGTTGTGGATATTCTGCCTAAATGTTTGTCAAGTGTGTACTTATTCTGGGATCCAGATTATGCATTCTTGTCTCTAGGAAAATATTCTGCAATACAAGAGATTAACTGGGTCAGAGAGAACCAAGCTCACTCTCCGAGTCTTGAGTATTACTATCTTGGCTATTATATACATTCTTGTAGCAAGATGAGATATAAAGCAGCTTATCGTCCGTCTGAGCTTCTATGTCCTCTCCGTTTCCAGTAAGTTACCACTATAACCTAGACCTATTTTTTGTTACATCTGCTATCTCAAATCAGGAAAAATCCATTATGAGTCACTGAGTTTGATACTTGTGGATGGATTTATTTGTATGTCCTCCTGCTTATGCATTTAATTAAAGCAGCACTCATTATATAAATTTAACATTCGACTAGAGGTCATTTAGCTCAACTAGAAAGGACTTTGACCATTGTGTCAGAAGTCCGCGGTTCGAACCGATAAGACGGAACTAATATTACGTGGTTTCGGCCCTGGGGATTACAGACTTCGATCTCAAGCTTTCTGGTAATAAAAAAATAGTTTAACACTTGGGAGTTGTGTTTTCAGGTGGGTTCCATTTGAAGTAGCGAGGCCATTGCTTGACAAAAAGCCATATGTTATCTTATCTGATATCAAGGAATCACCAAACAATTGTTCTTCACTACCTCATGCTTCCGAACCTAGGACAAATGAACATGAAGAGATGGAACAAGGGAAGACGAATGACCATTTTATGGGCGGCAGTGATGATGATGAGGATGAAGAAATGGATGAAAGTGAATCAGAAGACACTTACATTGAGTCAGATATAGACAACATCGTTCTCGGTCTTTATGGATCGCAATATAGATACAAGGTAAAGGAAACTCCATTTCGTTTTAGATCATTGTTAAAGCTAATTGGGTGTCATCAGTGTTTACCATTATCAAACTCTCATGCTGACAACAAAACCAAACGTTGGATTTGGAAGGATCTGCGGAACATGCTGAATCCTGTAGGCCGGAAGCAATTGGAGCCGATGTTACAAAGCTACCGCAAGGTCGTTGGGGACGAGCTTTCAGAAAGAATGGTGTATGAACTCAGGTAAAGGCTTGATATCAACTCCATTGAGCTGATTATTTATCCCAAAAACTGGATAAATTGTTTGTAATAATAGCAATCTCAGCGTTTGTCATGTTTCAGTTGTTGTCTGCATGAGAATTCTTGTGAACATTGTTGTCTCTCTTGAAGCTGTTATAGCTGTTTGCTATGTTCAAATCTCATCACCTTGGATTATCATTTTGAGAAATTCTAAAGATTTTTTCAAAAAAACTAACACACATGCTGAATAATACTTTTATCACTCTTTGGTACTGTGTTAGGGTTCTAGATGTAGAGGTAAAGTAAACGCAAAAGATTCGTATAACAGTAAAAAAATATGATGTCTTATTTTACAGCACAAGAGAGCGAAAATTATTTATAATAATTTAAAAGATTTTCACCTAATTTACATAAATTCCATTTTTATACATATATGGCATATATGTAGTATTATTAACAAATTATCAGTATTGCTGTCAAGAAAAAAAAAGGGAATAATATTGTAAGAAATGGATGGAGAGGAGAGAAGCGCACGTGGGGAGGTCTGACGAGTGAAAGAGAAAGCAAAGGCCCACACGAGTGGAAAGAGGCAGCACACACACAGCAGAATTTTTCAGACTTTGGGAAATGTAAGATGAACAGAGTAAATAGATTTTTATTTTCTTTTTTATTTCACATTCTCAAGAATTTGCAGAGATCCTTTTTTACCATATACCACACGTGTGCTATCCTCTCCCCTCGTTCACCGTCCCCGATAAGCTATTTTGACCCTTTGACCGCTACTTCCCCTACAAATACAATTTTTTTTTTTTACAAAAATCTTTAGGGAAATATGTGCTCTTTATTGTATTTGTAAACATTTACTAATGAAATATGTATTCTAAACTAAAAAGTATTGGCCACTTTTCTAATGCTTTGAGATTTTGTAGTTAGTTGTCCACTTGCAACTTCACAAAACACCCCATAGCGCATGATGGATGACTACTAACTTGTTTTGTTAATAATACACGAAAATTAATTAACAATATTGTGCGAAACAGGCTCCCCTTTGAAGGGGCTAAAACTCAATCTCTATCATTTTCCAAGTTAAAAAGGTATTTGGGAAAAACAACTTTGCTTTGGGAATCTATAACAAGGATATGATACGTAAGAAGATTTAACGTTAACTACGAACAAAAAAATGAGATGTAATAATGGAATTATGTGTACGGGTCACCATCAAAGTACAAATTATGAGAATGATAACTAAATTACAAAACAATAGGGACAAAGAAGATGAAGAGAGAGGCCTTCTAAACTTTTGGACAGAAGCTGAAAACTGTCACTTCACACGTGGATTTCTAAGATATGGTATTTCGTGTCTCGTGATTTGTCAAATCACACATCTTCATCCCACTCATCTATTATCAGTTTGAATGTTTGGTGTCATGACTTAACCTTATTATACCCAGTATCATCACAATGTGTTAGCTTTACAAAAAACAAAGTTATAGACAACTGGAATATCCCGTACTAGCCACCAATAGAAAACTCGAATCATATATGGTATCAATTTTCATTTGAGGCATGCATTTGTCATAAACCTCAAACATGCAGGTTTACAAACCGTTAACTTCAAGATCATAATATTTCAATAGAATTATCATTCTGTGTAGTGAATAATATATAATATTTTTTTATTAATTCGAAGTATCCGCCTGATTAATATTTTTTTGGGATCTGTCCACCAGCAGCGAACAAATTCGGTTGTTCATAGTAACATTTTGATATTTATATTCTCTAAACCTTACAAATGAGTACTATATCTGAAAATGTAGGTTTTGAATCCGGAATAAACCTCGCCTTACCACTTGTTTATTGGGCAATTGAATGAATTTTATGGATCTAATTTTCATATTTTTTTTGTTTTTCTTTTATGGACTTCTCCACATACTTTAAAAGATTGAATTCGACGTGATCTAAAGCGTCATTACCATTATAGTTAACTAGTATTAATCCCAAGGACACAGGTTAATGCGACAAAATTATGATTGCCAAAATTCTTACAACTCTTATCCACTAACAAATGAGTTTATATATTCCGTTTAATTTTGATACACATTATAATCATAACAAATTAACAAATAATGGGCATGAAGACGTGTCAAGTACCCAAGATTAAAATAGGGATAGTGATAATAATAGAGTAGGGGAGGGACACATATTGGATTATGATGACTTCGCTTTCATCACATGTTAACGAGAATATTTGTGAAAATAATGTTTCATCTTTGCGAGGCACTACGGGTCCTTGAACATTTCTTCTCAATGTTTAAGATAATTATACATGTTTAAAAAGAAAATAGTTGGTTAGACCAAATAATTATCTTCTCAATGTTTACGATAATTATTCCAAAACTTATAATACATGTTTACGTACAAAACTTCAATGATTAGTTCATTTCTTATTTTACCGTGGTAAAACGTAACTAGTCAAACATTACGACCAAATAGAAACAAGTTTTGTAATTGTTGTGTCGTTTTTCAAATGATGGACATGCATGTCATATCATCATCAATTTTAGTGTCCAACACGAATGCTTAGAAGGGCGGTGCCTCATTTGATCAAAAAAAAAAAAAGAAGGGCGGTGCCTCGTGGAGGGAATTTTAATGTAATCTAGTGGTAACTTCACGGTCTTCACCTCGACATGGAGGGAAAGTTTGGGAACTTGAGTGTGCTAGATAAAGAAGAATAAAAGAAATACTAAAAATATTCGAGGAGTAACGGAAAAGAACACTAATTAAAAGCCACTAGAATTTCAATACCATATGTTTTAAAAAGAAAACAATTGGTTAGACCTATTTCTGCTTTTAGCAATTCGCCTTTTAGTATTTGCTTTGTTGAGGAAGGAAATAAACACGAGGATGGGGTTTAGGGTCAACAGAAACAGAGACATCGAATCATTAGAATTCGCCTTTTAGTTTGTTATGTCTGTTAAATTTATGTATGCGATATTTACTTCTGAGGTAATTAAATCTAGTTATCACTGAATATACTATTTGTGTACCGTGATATATGCCATTGCCAAATACCCAAAATATAATGTTGTGTAGAAGAATATTTTCCATTCTATACGGTTTGGTCTCTTTCTTTACACTTTGAAACACTAATGACCCTAATAATACAGAAAGTGGATCTTTAGGTATATGCATGCATATGCTTTTTTTTAATTGCAAATAACGAGAAACACGTGTATATCTTATGTGGGAAGTTGCTTCTAATGAAGAGTTTATTTCTGAAATGTGTATACTACATACTACAATCACAACTTCCAGCTGATAATGAAGAGTTTCTTTCTGATATAATCAAATTGGGGTTCCACAAAGGTCAAACGTGTGTTTGTAGTGTCAGGATAAACCTGATGATTAAATTTTGGGACGAGTAAATGTAAATACACGTAAATTTTGGGACGAGGTCACTATAGTTATATTTGAGCGATGCATGTGAGTC
Organism: Hirschfeldia incana; assembly: GCA_026261945.1. Taxonomy (NCBI): domain Eukaryota; kingdom Viridiplantae; phylum Streptophyta; class Magnoliopsida; order Brassicales; family Brassicaceae; genus Hirschfeldia; species Hirschfeldia incana. The sequence continues at coordinate 2,797,053 of JABCMI010000003.1, forward strand.
TGTGACATCAAAATGTACTATAAATCTAAGTGAGATTCTTGCATGATGTGCGTGGTGAAGGATAGCGTGAATAAGATCACTCAGTGTCGTATTTCTTAGTGCTAATATATATGTTCACTTCATGACTTTTATGCTAAATGCATGTGTTATAAATGATTGAAGATGTGATCGTAGGTAGGGACTCACCGAGATTCCATAGCATCTTAGAAAGAGAAGATAAAAGGCAGATTAAACTTAGAACAAAGAGAGGCAAGTGATGCTAATCACTACTTCCATAGCTCCTCCATTGCCTTTTACTCTTCTCTATGCACTTTTTTTCATTGACCCATTTTCCTCTTCTCCTTGGGTGTATAAACTAATTCAACCATTTTTGTTTTGAATATACAAAACTAATCCGTTGTTTTCTTAGTGGATGAGGAAGGTTAACATGTGCTAGTGATAAATAAATGAAAACTAGAAAGCAGTATGTGATACATATCCAAATTAAGGCTTGATAATTATAGAACCAGCCAAACCCAACCGTACTGATTAAGACCATGTCCAAAACCATCTATAATCCTTCAATTCAAGTGTATATATCAACCCACCTTTCTATATCATGTCATTAAAAGTATAACGCTTAAAAGTCACATGTAAGTACATCAAAACTCATCATGAAGTACTGAGCATAATTAGTTTTATCACTAATAAACTATGAAGAGACCTAACTTTATATGAAAAGAAATATATCTTTTAAAGAAGATGATGGGAAACTCATGAAACTGTGTTTGGGTGAGGGAAAGAGAGAGACATGTGAAGTGTTCATAGGCAAATTGTGGACCAACAACGCACATGCTACTCTTCTTTCACTAACTTTTTTGTTAGTTTCGTGCCAAAGACAATGTTCTATGATCATCTATTTTTCCATAATCATGTTTTGATTTAGGGAATACCTCATGATGCTAAATCAAAATTCATCTAGTAGCAAAATGGTCCTCCCCATGTCTTCTAATCTCTTAGGTATTGGTTTCGACTCATCTACATAATAAATTTCACTAACAAGTAGTTATTTTTCTACGATATTAGTTTGACATGCATAGCAAAAAGAAGAAGGTCGAATACCACGTTTAAACAAAGAAGTAAAAGGTCAAAGTTGTTGCTAGGAAACTTATAACAAAGATGAACAAAAGAGGAAGCGGGAAACATAAGAGGAAGGGCGAGGCAGACAAATATCATCCTAACTTTAGATTTTGAACACTGATATTACTTAGATTTTGAATGTACTATTATCCTTCTATTTTGTTCTAATCTTTCTAGTTTTGTCTTTATAAATTGTGTTGTCAAACATCAAATATTTGTCAAGTATATTAAAGGTATTCATACTTAGGCATGGGTACGGATCGAAGATCCGAGTTTTTAAAGGTATTTGTGATTTGCTTCGTATGTCACGTATATCTAATTTTTTGATTTGTTCTGCTTCGAAGAAATACAAATATTCGAAAAAATGAATATAAAAAAATAAATATATATTTGCAGATATTACAAATACTGCGGATATCTCGTATGTTTTAATTAGTACAAATAATCTTAAAAAATCGGTACAATTTTTTTTTGTAGAATATATTTTCCATGATATATAAGATAAAAATTAAAAGAAGTAGCAAATCTACATATTTTGTAAACCTAACAAACAATTATAATAAAACAAAACTTATGAAAAAGTTATAATTGTGATACATTTTTTTCTCTCTTTTATGTAATATTTTTCTGTAAGTAATAATGTGAATAAAACTTATCAAATCATATGTTACAATAATAGTTACATAAATTTATATTATTCAAAACGTTGAATATAATCAAAATATACATGTATTTGTATATTGATGGATATCCGCTTCCTAAAATTTCAAGATTTGTGATTTATTTCGATTTTAACAGATATTAATTTTTAATATTTATTTTTTTTCAAAAATTTATGGATATCCAAAATTTTTAGATTGAATCAAATTTAACGGATAAAATGCTACTTATACTTATAGCTAATAGCGGAATGCCGTGTCCACCGAAATTAATGACTTTTCAAACTAAATACAATCAAAGCAATAAGACCAAAGTTGGAAGCTAAAATTCAATATCGACAGGTACTTTGATGTGTAAGAACTACTATGAAACAAAAATCATGGGCCAATTTGTCGAAGAAGTAGAATTTGTTTTGAACAAGTATACCATTACAAATAAATGTTTTAAATGATTTTTGGATAATCCATTGTCATATTTTCTCATGCACTAATATAGCAACAATTAGAGTAAAATAGTGTGTTTTAAATGCAGCTTTAGTCTTAATTTATATTTACTATGACTAACGTTTACAAATGTCAGCTATGCTTAAATTGTCTTATAAGCAAATCTAAAATATTAAATTATAGAAATTTTAAATTTTAAAACCTGTACATATATAAACGCCAAAGCGCCATTATTCCCAACAATGTTTTATACAGAAAAATGGAGTACCAAGAATTTTTAATGCAATAGAAAAATGGAGTATGTTACCTATCAAAAGCTACATGTTATTAGTTATTTTTATAACATTTTTAATTAAACTTGCGTCTTGGACTCATTGACTGTCTTCAACTTGTACACAAGGTTTTTAGTAGAAAAAACAAATGAGAATATCTCATATCTGTTACAGTTCGGTAGATATATTTTGTGAAATTAATATTGAACTCTTTTGCACTTGATTTCTGAACATTCGCAAAGGATGGATATTTTATATTTATAATTGGTTCGATCCAGTCTAGCCTGACTAAAGCAACTATACCGATAAGAAAATTTATATCAACTACAGAGATGATCAGTGGACTAGAATTCAATTAGTTCGTCTTATTTCCACTCAAGTATCTTTCGACTCATAACCATGCAATCAACTGAATCAGACGGACTAGAAGTTGAACTCAAATAAGCATGTATCTGTTTTTTTTTTCCTGATAACTATGGTGTGTCACAAAGGTTTTCTATAAAAACTAGGGACGGACATTCAGATATTTATTCGGGTTCGGTTCGGATCTATCTGAGTTTCGGATTTTTGGAGTCATAGATTTTAGTTTTATTCGAGTATTTTTAAATTTTAATTTGAGTTGGATTCAAATCCTTGCAGGTTCGGTTTAGATTCGGATAACTCAGTTAAATTATTTTTTAAATTTTAAAATTCATTATATACTTTAAGTTTCACAAAATTTATAAATAATATAATACATTACATATAAATTTGAATAATATATATCAAAATACCTAAACTTAACATATAAATTGGATTGGTTTGAATATTTCGATATAAAATCATTAAATATTTTAAGTATTTTGGTATTGTGATAATAGTTTAACTATCTAAACATTTACTTTTGACTATTTTAAAATATTTTCAAGCATTTTGAACAACTTAAAAGTGTCATATATATATATATATATATATATATATATATATTTGGATGTTTTTCTATTATATATTAAATCTAAAAATAATTAACATATATATATATATATATATATATATGTATATTAATCTACATCGGATATATTCGGGACCCAAAATATTTTGGTTTGAATCGCGTTCGGTTTCGGTTCTTTAAATACCGATATTTGAACTCGTTTGAATTTTTAATCAATTTATGTTCGGATTTGATACTATTTTTTGGATCGGGTTCGGTTCAGTTTTTCAGGTTTGGTTTTCTGTTCAGCCTTAATAAAAACTAATCATTTTGAGACCTGCATAATCCACATTTTCTTACAATTATGACGTTTCGGGTGGTCAGACTCAAAATCAAATAGCAATACTCATAGCTATAATTTTTTTACCATAAGAACTGGAGATTCCGGTTAAATAAGCGTGTATTTGGATGTGTAGGTTTTACAGATATTGTAAAACAGACAAGTCTGTAATACATTATACAAATAAGACATCTATAAAAAAACAAGGATCAAAATGATACATAGTATTCTGTTTTATTACTATACACTTCACTTTACATTGAGTTTCAAAAGATCAATATAAATATAATGAAATACAAGCTTAAAAATTGTAATAAAGAAGAACCGAATTTCCCGCTTCTGAGAAATGATTTCCTTTATATCTCTAAGGTTTATTTTTTGTAATTTTCATAGATGTTGGAATACTATCACAAATACGTATAAATAATTCTATATCCTGAGAGCTACCATGTCATAGAATTATCATATAATGTGGTGAAAAACTTAATGGTATGATATTTTTAGATAAAATCTTAATTACTAGTAATATATATTTACTGTAGTCATTTTCTTATTTACGGAATATGCTTTTTTTTTCAACAAAACCAAATATGCTTTAAGTTATTCGACTGAAGAGAAAAAAAAACTCTAAAGACTCTCCAAGTTACTAAACTTACATACATAATTTTGTTTTTTCTACATTTCGAAATTGCTGATAAATATTCCATACGTTCTTAAAAGATAGTTATTCTGGAAAAAAATATTTTTAAAAGATGGTTGTTTTATATTTTTTCTACAAAAAAATAAGAAAATTAATTGGTCTTATTGGATTAATATTGACCAAAAGTTGTTGAAAATTAAAAATTACGGAAAGCAATACGTTTATATAGTGATTTAGTACGTTTTTCAATATGTGTGAAAACATTAGAAACACTATATTTTAAGAACGGAAAGAATAATCTCTGAGAAAATCTAGAATGCTATAATGGTAATAAAAAAAATATTTATTTCATAAGTTACAAAAAAAAAATATTTATCTCATATTCAAGAAATAATATATTTATGGAATATTAAATGCGATATAGTTTTTTTTTTAAAAAAAAACGAAGAAGAATGCAAAAGAGTATAATGATGAAAGGTCCTACTTTATGCAGAAACCCCCCGTGTGCCCACTCTCCCCTCTCCATTAATACTCTCCTCTTTCCATCTCTCTACCATCATCTCATCATCATCAATGGCTTTCTCCTTCTCCTCCACCGCCTTACTCCTCCTTCTCTTCTCCATCACCGCCGCTTTCCTCCTCCTACTCCGTCGCACACGCTACCGGCGTATGGGACTTCCCCCGGGAAGTCTCGGTCTTCCTCTGATAGGGGAGACCTTGCAGCTGATCGCAGCTTACAAGACCGAGAACCCTGAGCCTTTCGTAGACGCAAGAGTTGCCCGGTACGGTTCGGTTTTCATGACGCATATATTTGGTGAACCGACGGTTTTCTCAGCTGACCCGGAAACGAACCGGTTTGTTCTTCAGAATGAAGGGAAGCTTTTCGAGTGTTCTTATCCAGCTTCTATATGTAACCTTTTGGGAAAACACTCTTTGCTTCTTATGAAAGGATCTTTGCATAAACGTATGCACTCTCTCACCATGAGCTTCGCTAACTCTTCTATCATCAAAGATCATCTCATGCTTGATATTGACCGGTTAGTCCGGTTTAATCTTGATTCTTGGTCATCCCGTGTTCTCCTCATGGAAGAAGCCAAAAAGGTAAACAAATATCCTGATTAGGAATATATAAATAAAACCCATTAATCTGTTTATTTTTTAAATAATGTAAGAGAATCCCCGGACCAAGTTCTTGACTCAGTGAGTCACGACGAGTCACCGCATGCATAAATGATATAGGTAACATGTTGATGATGCAGATAACGTTTGAGCTAACGGTGAAGCAGCTGATGAGCTTTGATCCAGGGGAGTGGAGTGAGAGTTTAAGGAAAGAGTATCTTCTTGTCATCGAAGGCTTCTTCTCTATTCCTCTCCCTCTCTTCTCCACCACTTACCGCAAAGCCATCAAGGTATCTGTTTATTTATTTACTTTAGTTTATTTAGCTATCCTTTTTATTTACTCATAATCAGTTTTACAGAATAATTATATTTATATTTTTATATTTTAGGCGCGGACGAAGGTGGCGGAGGCGTTGACGGTGGTGGTTATGAAGAGAAGGGAGGAAGAGGAAGAAGGAGAGGAGAGGAAGAAAGATATGCTCGCGGCGTTGCTTGCGGCGGAAGAAAGATTTTCCGATGAAGAGATTGTTGACTTCTTGGTGGCTTTACTCGTGGCCGGTTATGAAACTACGTCTACGATCATGACTCTAGCCGTTAAGTTTCTTACTGAAACTCCTTCAGCTCTTACTCAGCTCAAGGTATCTTCTATGTTCGTATACATGCCTTTGTGTTTTCTTTAAAAAAAATTAGGAAAAATAACCTTTTGAGAAAATTCGAATTAAAAATAAAATTCATAGCAAATCAAAAATACGACACGTATGAATGAGATGCAGGTGTTATGTGGTTGGTTTGATTGCGATTCATCAATATTTAGTGTTATTAAAAGTTTTAAGATTCGATATATTACTGCATGCAAACGATAGTTAAGGACCACCTGCGCATGTTTATTGTGCTCTGCTTTATTTGGGTTTTGGATAGAAAAAGGGTTTTATTTCTAAATATACGAAGGTAACGAAAACATGAAAATTAGCTGAATTAGAGAAGACATTTTGATGTGTTATTATCGCTTAATATATAATAAATCATCTAATTTTCTTTTGGAACTATATTTAGTTGTAGTACCGTTTTAAGCTTAGTTTAACTTATTAAGTAATTACTGTTGTGAGGAAGTTAAGGACCACCTGAATTAGTAATGACATTTACATTCTTAGCAAAAAAAAAAGACGTGTGAAGAAGTAGTTGGACAAAAATGTGAATAAATGAAGAGAAAAACGGTCAGAGACTACAACATGGAAGCATAATGATGTAAATTTTGGAATGTAGTTTTCTCCATCATTTACATTTCACACGGGTGTCTTGCAATAATTATTACTATTAATATCATCATTTTCCATTTCTTTAAATAAGAGAAGAAAAGGACACGTACACATCATCAATGAACGGCTTAGGTTTTTCTCTCCTGTTTTGTCTCCATTGAACTACTAGTTTACATAGCAAGTTAGCAACAGTACAGTTTAGTCGGTTGGTACTAATAATTGAATCTAGAAAAGTAAAATAAAATAATGATCTTTGGTTTTTATTTCAGAATATGTTTTGAATATAGTCTTTTTTGGTCAAATAATGGTTTAGGTAAAAAGAAAGTTTTAATAGGCGACACTGGCCGGGTAAGACGATGCTAATAACTAATTCAAATGATTTATTGATATATATTGATTGATATTTAAGCAACAAATAAACTTAGAAAACACACAAAATTATAGGAAAACACACAATTTCTCAACCAATTTTAAATTATGTTTTACAGGCAAGTATATGTCCATTAAAATTTGCATCAAATCCTGGACCCAAGTATTACATTCTAATTATTTTTCTATGAATTTCACATTTTCTAAATTAAGCATTTTATCAAGTGGGTTCGAAGGCGAAAAGTGTAAAACAAAAAACAGAAGGTACAAATTACCGTAAAAGTCAAAGAAGTCATTCTCGAACCTAGACAGCATCATAACATCTGTTTTTTTTAACTAATAAATGTGAAAATGTTGTTCAAATAAAGAGAGTTACAGTGTCACAGATACAACCAGTTTGTCTCCTGAACCGAACGCATAATTACACTTTCACCAAACTTCAATCTTTTTTTTTTCTTGGTTTGCAAACAGCTTTATTACTGGTTCGAATATCCCCCAATAACTTTCTCTTTACATTAAAGTTAAAAGTGTTATTCATAAATATGTTCCGACAAGCATTTATCCAATCTCATTGGTTTATATTTTATTTTAATTATTTTGTTGATGTCATTAGTTTTGTCTCTAAGGATGGTTTTTTGTAGTCACTAGATTTAGTGCGTACGAATATAACCAAATCTATGCCAAAGAACCGGGTCAACACTGTTGGACTAGTGACCTAATATTTCTTTTATTATTGGTTGAGTTGGTTTTTTTTTGGTTGAAAAAAAACAGGAAGAGCATGAAAACATTAGGGCAATGAAGAGTGATTCGTATAGTCTTCAATGGAGTGATTACAAGTCAATGCCATTCACACAATGTGTAAGTGTACTTACCTTGAGTTTTAAGCTCTTGTACTATTCTTTCTAGTCATTAATCTCTGACAAATTTGTTTTGATTCAGGTGGTTAGCGAAACTCTGCGAGTGGCTAACATCATCGGTGGTGTTTTCAGGCGAGCAACAACGGATGTCGAGATCAAAGGTAGAAATATTCTGTAACGTTGAAATGAAAATTAGTCAGTTCCATAGTTTCTTACATGTTTGAACCGGATTAATTAATAAAACAGGTTATAAGATACCTAAAGGGTGGAAGGTTTTCGCATCGTTTAGAGCGGTTCATTTAGACCCAAACCACTTCAAAGACGCTCGCACTTTCAACCCTTGGAGATGGCAGGTTTTGATCACGTTCTTGAACTTGGTTTGTGTATATCTTCTTTTCATTCTTGATTTTTTAAGGTTATTAACTGAATGATGCAATTTTGACGAACAGGGAAACTCGGTAACAACATGCCCATCTAATGTGTTCACACCGTTTGGTGGAGGACCGAGGCTATGTCCCGGTTACGAGCTAGCTAGGGTTGCACTCTCTGTTTTCCTCCACCGCTTAGTTACCGGCTTCAGGTAAATAACTTGACACACAAGATAACACCCCTCTGATGATGATCTGATTCTTTTCAGAAGGTCTAAGACTGATTTTTTGATTCTTGTTTTGTTAGTTGGGTTCCTGCAGAGAAAGACAAGCTGGTTTTCTTTCCAACAACAAGAACACAAAAACGGTACCCGATCATCGTGACGCGTCGTGATGATGGTGGCTTATCCGCTACTTGAAGAAGAACAAGAGACCAGAAGATATTTTTATTTATAGAATATCAGGCATTTTTCAGGATTAATTTCTTCTTTTTGCTCCTTTCTGGTCTTAGAGTTGCGAGTTGTGACAATAAAAGTGCCATTACTTTTATAAAGCCTTTTAGCTTCTGTATATAAAAATTATTACTTTTGTTTACCTTTACGTTTTGCATGTATGAGCTCTTCTGCTTCAACTGTTCGAATATAAGTAGCTTGGGCAAGTTTCGTAGATGCTTGAGTTCCAAGGAATATAGTTTGCAGAGAAAGCTTACAAGGAGAGAGTTAGACAACTAGATACAAGTTTTGAAACATAATCTAGCCAAACAAGGAACTGAAAATTACGTTTACCGGTGTTATTACTAACTTAGATCAAACTACTTTCTTGTGACTTCAACGCTGATTCCACGATCTTGACCTTCTTGGAGTTATCGCTGTTCATGAGGGATAGTTTGGCGAGTGTGGACTGAAGCTGTGACATTCCTGTATCTTGAATGTAGTTTCTCTTTGAATATTGCTTTCTCTGAGTACCACCTGCAACGACTGCGTTCTTTGGAGATTTTTGAGCGGATTTCTTCACTCTTGCTCTCAGTGTTTCAATAGATGATTGAAGCGCATCCACCTCAACTCCCGTGAATTGATCTTCAATTCGAAAAGACAAAAAAGAAGATGAAATGGGATCCACAAAGTATATCTCTATCAGGGTAAGATGTATGAGGAATCTTTGATTGATTTTACCTAGCTCCGACTTAAATTCCCGTTCTGCTCTCGTCAGAGGTTTCTTGTGTGTACCAGGCAAGCTACGGAGTCGTTGCAAGCGTTGCTCAAGAGAATCATGTCGTTGAATTGCTTTCTCAATCCTTTTCTCCAACAAGGATTGATTCTTCTCAACTTTAGACATTTTCTCATTTGCCTCAGAAAACCGCTGCTGTTGGTCATCGATTATTCTCTTCAGGTTAGGAGCATGATGCTGCAACTCGAAGAAGACCTGCCAAAAGTACAACGGGATCTCATAATTTTAGTCATGAGAAAAGGAGTAGACAACACAATGACGTTTTTGTATTGGGACTAAATCACTTCTTTCTCACCTTGTGCGCATATTCGACGTAGTTTTCGTGGAAAAGCTTGACATAGTTATGCAGAATTGATCGACCTTCTACGGAATCAGCTGGAGTTGAACGCTGGTTAGGTAAAGCATGGGGAGCAATTCTTACTTTGGGACCTGCAAGGAGCTCCTTGCTTATGATGCAGGAAGGATCTTTCTCTTTCGTCTCTATTGCGCTGGAGGACTCTATCTTATCTGTGCTGACATGAATTGGAAGTAAGAGATCCCAAGTTTTCATCTCTGCCACAACGCATTCTCCTGAGGATAAGACTGCAATGATCCATGCATATCCAAACGAATCTGACAGAGGTACAAAGCCCAACAGAGAAGACGTGGCAGATTCTTCTTGGCATGTACTCAGTACAGTGTGAACAGATGGCGTTTTGAGAGCTTCATCTCTTCCAGTGGCCTGACTTGTGAAGGGAAGAGAGTGTAAGACTGTTGAATCAATGCCACCGTCGTGGATGGAGTATATTCTTTCTGGCAAAAGGGAGTCGGCGTACAAGGTAACAAGCGAACCGCCTTCACGCTTAGTGGGTAGAGCCAAATCAACCATGGCCAGCCTTAACAGAGGTGGCGGAAGCCCTAACCAAACAGTGTGATCAAGAGGCAGGTTTGAAGTTGCTACTGGGAGCTCACCTACGTTTGACTCACAAATCATTGCAACTCCTTGAATTTTGTTGTGGGAGTTCATGCGAAGGCGAGATGAGCTACCCGAGATCCAAACTGGCTGGATTTCATCGACCAGAGCGTCAACCTGTAACTGTCCACCACTCCAGGCAGTTACCAGAATCGAATCTTTGCTGACAATATTATATAGCAGACTCACTGCCCGTCCTTTACATTCTGCCTCCCTAACAGCGAGATCTTCATTTCCTCCACCACTTGATGCTTTGTATAAAGGGCCCTGTACACAAAGCAACACAAAGGATCAGGATTCCAAGGCAAGCTGTAGATGCACAAAGAACTCTTGAGAAATAGGTTTCAGCTTTTTGTCTAATCTATTTTCCGAAACAAGGCAAGGAGAGTATAAATATTTGTTGAGGGCCACTAGCTAATAACTACAAACTTAGAACATAGGTGAATCAAGTAAAATTTCAACATGAGTAATACAATTATTACATACATACCCACAATAGAGGAGGAACCTTACCTGTAAAGCCAATGATGCATCAAGTAACGCGTAAGGATGAGCTTTCACTACCACTATATTATCAGCTCTAGTTCCCTGTTCAGTCAAATCTGGAAATACAGCTTCCAACCAATCAATTGCCAGACTGGAGTTGCTAACAGCTACTGAGTTGGGTGACTTAACCCCATACATATTAGCATCATTGTAAATCTCCATTATCGATTCCCATTTGTAAATACTGTTGCAATAAACATACGAAGCGACTTAGTCAACCAAAACCAGACAAAGTACTAAAACATCTTCCATTATTACAAACATTTTAGATGAGGGAAGATAGTCAGTAGAAGTATGCTACATGAAGCATGGGATCCAACTGAATTTAACTCTTAAAGGCGTAAATGAGTTAGAGGGCGTAGAGTTGTGATGTAATACAGTTTTATAAGAGTCATCAATCATATCTTGTTCAAGAAATCATAAAAAGGAGATTAGATATTGAACTATCCTGGACTCAGCATACAAGATACAACTTCAAGAGATATCCTAGGAGAAATGTCTCAAGGTATTCTTAGAGAGGAATGAAAAGCAGAAAGAACCATAATTTTCCTACCTTCCAAATGGCACAACTGGACACAGGATATAAACTGAACCATCAGTGAACAATATAAACACCTGCAAAAAATTTCAAGGATTCGGTCAAGAACTAAACATGTAAATCTCAAGGATCTGTTTAACAAGACAACTGATAAACTTACAGTAAATCTATCCCACAGATGATCTCCACCGAAACTGAAATCAGCAGGATAAATCGATGAAGCTGTTCTAGATCTTCCCGGTTCAACAGGCTGTAAATAGTATTCTTGCTCTGGCACCTCAGCATCTGAAGACAAATCGAAAAGTCTTGCAAAAAAAAATAAACATTTGTAGCAGCAATGTCAATAACAATCACCTTTTAATTAAGACGATAGAGATGCAGATAGTAACATACTATGGCATTGCATTGCAAGCCAAGAAGTCAAGAATCAATGACCATTTTTTTTATACTAAATCTCTCTAACATCTTTCAAAACGGATTTTTTTTATCACTATCAAAGCCTCAAAGATTTGTTACCTGAAAACAGCGTCCGAGGAGAGAACTCCCAAATGAGTATCACTATCAGGGTGCCACGACGCTTGGAGCAAGTGTATGGCACTGTCACCACTAGAATAGATCTCTGAGCCAACAGACACCACCCTGCAACCAATAATAGATCATGAAGTCATAATAAACGCGTAAGAGCAAGCAAAAAGATGCTTAATGAGTAGTACCTGCAAATAACATTGTCTTGAATCACAGAAGCACGTCCAAACAGATACATCACACATATCCCGTCGGAGCCGGCGAGAAGCACAGCGGATCCAGACTTGTTGATTGAGATTTTGTTAACGGAGAACGCCAGCTGGAGATCTGGTTGCATCACCTGTAATATACAATCACTGTGTTAAGGATTCTAAAGATTATAATTCGAGCTTTTCCTAAACCCTAATTTTCGAGAAAATTCAGTTGAAAGGGAGACCTTGGAAGGGACTGCGGCGAGGACGGAGGTTGGTTCGGGTTCGCCCAAGCGGAGAGACAATCGGTGGAGAAGGTAACGAGTGGAATCCCAGTAGTACAGCCTCGAGTCTCCGTCCCAAGCCATGAAGTTTCTCGGAAACCGCTGCGACGCGGCGGGTTCATCCTGGGAGGAGGAAGGAGGAGAGGCGAAAACCGGGTGGGTTTGGAGAGGGACCCAGCGAACCGGCTCTTTGGGAGTAGGAGATCTCCGTGGCTCTGGGGTCTCCTCTGGTTCCTGGAAGTTAAATCTCATAACTCTCTAACGTCGTCACTTGAATCTACTATGTTTCGTCGGCGGAGGAGCGGGAGGAGCCGGGAGGAATCAGAAGAAGAAGCTAATATGATGCAGAGACTGTTGAAACGACGTCGTACTTTAAAGCCGTAGCATCTTATTAACTCAATGGGCTGGGCTTTTATAGGCCCATCAAAGATTAAAGATAATAAAATAATCTAATCTGAACCCTAAGTCATCGTCGCCGTGATCTTCTTCTCCTCTTCGTCTTCGCCTCTCCTGTACGGTGCGTTTCTGTCTCTTTATCTAATCGTCCAGTCAAATGTAGGGTTACCATTGGTGTGTTATACTATGGATCCAGGTTTATAAATGGAGAACTTGGAAGATCTGAAACTTATGGCGGAGCAGTGGTCGAATCAAGGCATTGAGTATCTTCAGAAGATACCACCGTCTCAGCTCTATGCTGCTATTGGTCTTATGTTGCTGACAACCATTTTGCTCCTATCCTGTATGTAGCAGATACCACATTGTTAATCTCTTGTTCATTGATAGTTAGGCTTTAGTTTTGAAATTTTATGCAAAGGATCTCTCGTTTGGCATTGATAAGTACTTGTTAGGTGTAGCATGTTCTTCAATAGTTCTTTCTTGCTTATGTGCACATCTGTCAACAATTCAGGAAGTTAATGCTTTGAAGCTTTCCCACATGAGGAAAAGTTTGGTTCTTTGGTTGTTAAAGTTGTCGTTTCTTTTTGCTGGCTTTTATGCAGTTCGTTTGGTCAGACGTACCAAATCCAACACTGTACTCCTTTCTGGGCTGAGTGGAAGTGGAAAGACTGTGCTTTTCTATCAAGTGAGTTCTTTGGAATTGCTTATGGCTTAGTTTTTTTTTTGTAAGCGTCACTTGTCTCCAAGTCAGCGTAAATGACTAGGTGATTGTTGGACAGTTATAACATGATGAATGTTTGATTGGCCAGCTCCGAGATGGATCATCGCATCAGGGCACTGTGACATCAATGGAACCGAATGAAGGCACTTTCGTTCTTCACACTGAAAACGCTAAGGTAAAAGATTCTCTCACTTTGGCCTGGTCTAAACAACACCTGCAGTTGATTTGTAACATGTATTGACACATTAAAAATCCACTTCCCGTGCATTCTTTTACTTGACAGAAAGGGAAAATCAAGCCTGTTCATCTTGTTGATGTTCCTGGGCACTCTCGTCTTCGACCCAAGCTTGAAGAGTTCTTGCCCCAAGCAGCTGCCATTGTGTTTGTTGTGGATGCATTGGAGTTCCTCCCTAACTGTCGTGCTGCTTCAGAGTATTTTTCAAACGCTTTCTCTCTCTCTCTCACATGTTTCCTAACAAAATGAAGCTTTGCCATGGTTTTGTACGTTGATAGGTACCTATACGACATTCTGACCAATGCCAATGTTGTCAAGAAGAAGATACCAGTCCTCCTTTGCTGTAACAAGACAGATAAACTCACTGCACACACCAAGGAATTCATCAAGAAGCAGATGGAGAAAGAAATGTAATGTTTTCAATTTCCTTAACAAACCAATCTTATATATAATCCCCAGGAAAGCAAACCATCACTTGTTTATGACCCTTTTTGTTGTTGTTGTTGTTGTTGTTGTTGCAGTGAGAAACTGAGGGTTTCAAGAAGTGCAGTATCAACAGCTGATATAGCCAATGACTTCACCATTGGAATCGAAGGAGAAGTGTTCTCCTTCTCGCATTGCTCTAACAAAGTCACTATCGCTGAAGCATCTGGACTCATCGGAGAAACCGTTCAGGTCCAAGACTTCATTCGAGAGTACATCAAGCCTTGAGAGCCAAACATGTACATCAGTAGATTGAATTTCTTATGCTTTGGTCTGTAACTTCGCTTTGAATTTAGAGGATCCTTTGTACATTAGTTATTGTCAGAGATTCGTGCTATATTTTCTCAGTTAGATAATTTGATGTTAAATCAGAATGATCTAAGAAAAAACTTGAATGACAATCTGTTCGTCATAAAGAAAAAAAATCGTTCTACTACTCTGCTAGGCGATGCTGCTTACGCATGCATACATTTTATCTAGAACCGAAATGGAATCTAATTTCGTAATTACCCGAATACTTGAATTATCCAAATTATTTTTATCCAAAATATTTCAAAACTATTTGTATTGCTCGACATTTTTATCCAAATAACATGGATTATTTGAGATTTTTATCCATATTATCTGACGTTATAAAAAAAAAGCTGGAACTAAACTGAACTGGATTTGATATTAACCGGTTTCCAATTCTGATAATCGCACCGAGCTAAAAAAATAATTGAATCGAGACCGAACTAAATTTTGTAAATAATTGAACAGTTTTAAAATCTCTAACCAAACCGAACACCAGGCTGCTGCTTCTGTTTCTTTAAATGTTTATCTGTCTCTTTGTACTCTAAACCGATTCGATACCATAACGGGGAAGATTAAAACCGGTTAAGACAAAAAGTCGGTTTATACCAAAAGAACCTGACACGTGTCCTATTTGGTCATTACAATGCTCACGAGAATATCTCGTGACCTCTCGATGTCTAACTGAACCAAAAGCCAAAAGTCATCGCCTTTGTCCTAAGATGAGGAAGTAGAAGTAAGATCGCTGACATGGCCGGACCCGCCACCACCAGCGAATTCCGGTGGAAATCACCGCCGCATCCCCAACCTCAACCACCGACACAACAACAACATCAAAACATCTCCGATTCAGATTCCGATTCCGGATCTGATCCAGACAACAACAACAACCATCAGCAGCACCGCCACAACGATCTATCCAACTCCATCTTCAAAGCCTACCTCGATTGCCACACATCATCATCATCATCTCCTTCCTCCATCGACCTCTCCAAGATCCAGTCTTTCCTCTCCTCCTCTTCCTCCGGCGCCGTCTCTTGCCTGATCTGCCTCGAGCGGATCAAACGCACCGACCCCACCTGGTCCTGCACTTCCTCCTGCTTCGCCGTCTTCCACCTCTTCTGCATCCAGGGATGGGCTCGTCAGTGTCTTGACGTGCACGCCGCGCTTGCAGTCACAAGACCCTCCACTGCAGAACCGGTCTGGAACTGTCCGAAATGTAGATCGTCGTATCAGCAATCGAAGATCCCGAGCCGTTACCTTTGTTACTGCGGGAAGGAGGAGGATCCTCCGGCGGATAATCCCTGGATCTTGCCGCATTCTTGCGGTGAGGTCTGCGAGAGGCCGTTGAGTAACAACTGTGGTCACTGCTGTTTGTTATTATGCCATCCTGGACCTTGTGCCTCTTGTCCTAAGCTCGTTAAAGCGAAATGCTTCTGCGGTGGTGTCGAAGACGTTCGTCGTTGTGGACACAAGCTCTTCTCCTGCGGAGACGTTTGCGGTAGAGTGTTGGATTGTGAGATCCATAAGTGTAGAGAGATTTGCCATGATGGTGAGTGTCCTCCGTGCAGGGAACGCGCGGTTTATAGATGTTGTTGTGGGAAGGTGAAGGAGGAGAAGGATTGTTGTGAGAGGGTGTTTAGGTGCGAGGGTTCGTGTGAGAATAAGCTTGACTGTGGGAAACATGTGTGCGAGAGAGGGTGTCATTCTGGAGAATGTGGGTTGTGTCCTTATCAGGGGAAGAGGAGTTGTCCCTGTGGGAAGAAGTTCTATCAGGGGTTGTCTTGTGACGTTGCGGCGCCTTTGTGTGGTGGGACTTGTGATAAGGTTCTTGGGTGTGGGTATCATAGGTGTCCTGAGAGGTGTCACCGTGGTCCGTGCCTTGAGACTTGTAGGATTGTGGTTACTAAGTCTTGTAGATGCGGAGGAACGAAGAAACAGGTGAAAGAGAGTTTTTCTTTGTTATGTTTTGGAGTTTGTGGATATCTTTCTTGTTTTGTTGATGGTAAGGTTTAATTTAAAGTAGGTTCCTTGCCGTCAAGATTTGGTGTGTGAGAGGAAATGCCAGAGGATGAGAAATTGTAAAATTCATCCGTGTAGACGCCGTTGTTGTGATGGCCAATGTCCACCATGCTCTGAGGTATATATATGCCTGTGTATAGTCTAGTGTCGTTGTTCACACTTGGCTTTTTTAAATGTTTTTTGTTATAAAAATTTCAGATTTGTGGGAAGAAACTTATATGCAGAAACCATAAGTGCCAGTCTCCTTGTCACCAGTATGTTCTTAAGTAGCTTCCTAATTTGTGACCAACGTTATGATTGATTAAACGTCGTGTATTGTGGAGTGACGTTATTTGTTGCTGTGTTCATTGCAGAGGCCGATGTGCTCCTTGTCCAATAATGGTATCGATATCATGTGCTTGCGGTCAGACCTATATTGAGGTTAGAATTAGAATCTGTTTGTTAGTGAGTAACCTTGATTCTATGAAGCGCGTGTTATAGTCTTATAGATACTCTTTTTGGCTATCTATATTCTGTGCCCGCAGGCTTTTTGAATGTTTGATACCTCTAACAAGGCAGTTCGATGTTTAATGTGGTTCAGGTACCCTGTGGCACTGAAAATAATCAGCGACCTCCTAGATGCCGTAAGTTATGTCAGATAACCCCGTTGTGCAGGCATGGACAAAACCAAAAGGTAGCACAATCAGAATAACACCTTTTCATTTTCACTTTGTGGCGTTTTCATGTTTGAATATTTGCGGAACTTTATGTCTTGTATTATGCAGCCACATAAATGCCACTATGGTGCTTGTCCTCCATGTCGACTCCCTTGTGATGAAGAATACCCATGTGGACACAAATGCAAACTAAGGTTTCTCATTCTCGTGTCTTCCTCGCTCATTTTTTCCTCTCCTAATTTCAGATATTTTTCCCTTCTTATAAACATTGTTTATGTGCGCACATAGGTGTCATGGTCCTAAACCTCCACCAAATAGGGAATTTATCTTGAAACCAACAAAGAAGATGTTGAATATTCATGTTGAGTCTACACCTGGTTCTCCGTGCCCTCGATGTCCAGAGCTTGTCTGGAGGCCCTGTGTAGGCAACCACCTGGCAGCTGAGAGAATGGTTAGTCTCACTTCTCTTTTATATAGTTAGTAGCAAATATTTCAAAGGAATCTTCTTTTATAGTTCTTTTCCGACATTTGATATGTTTTTGTTTGGCATAGATGGTTTGCTCTGACAAGACTAAATTTGCATGCGATAATTTATGCGGAAACCCTCTTCCATGTGGGAACCATTACTGTTCGTTTACCTGTCATCCCCTGGAAATAAGAAGCTCATCGTTGGATAAAAGAAGTGAGTCCTGTGAAAAGTGTGAACTCCGCTGTCAAAAGGTACTTCTGTTACGTGTTAAAGCTCTTTATGGAGTTAGTTAGTCCGAGGAAAGACTTCCTTATCTTCCATACTAATGTACAGGAGAGATCACCTCGCTGCCAACATCCCTGTCCTCGACGGTGCCATCCAGAAGATTGTCCACCTTGCAAAACTCTAGTAAAGAGATCATGTCACTGTGGCGCGATGGTGCATGCATTCGAGTGCATTGAGTACAATACATTGTCTGAGAAGGACCAATCGAAGGCCCGCTCGTGCCGTGGACCTTGTCATAGGTGACTTACTAACTCGCTAGTTTTGTATTTTGTGTGCTTCTCCTTTTCAACAGTTGAAACTAGAGGTTATATTGCTGTTGTTACAGAAAATTGCCAAACTGTACGCATCTGTGTCCGGAGATATGTCATCCTGGACAGTGTCCATCGCCAGACAAGTGTGGTAAAAAGGTAAAGTTTCCAAGACTCCATGATGCAACTTTGTTGTATAGTTGCTGTCTCTGTTACAAGTGGGATCTTACTTGTCTGCTTGATTTGATTGATGGATCAAGGTGGTTGTTCGTTGCAAGTGCCTAACTTTGAAGAAGGAATGGGTATGCAAAGATGTTCAAGCAGCTCATAGAGCCACTGGTTCTGATCCTAAAGATGTACACAAGAACCAGTTTGGTGTCGGTCTGCTCCCCTGCGATTCCAACTGTAAGAGCAAGCAACAGATGGCTGAATCGGTGTTACAACAACGCAATGTCAAAGAGATTGAGGTAAGCTAAAACCCTAAAACATGCCTCATAAAATTAATCTCATCCTCACACTTAAAGCAACTCTCACAAAACGATCTTCTGTTCAAACATCTTAGGAGAAGGAGGAGCCTAGTGGGAAAAATGCAACAAAGAGAAGGAAGAGGCGTGAACGAGGTCAGGACATTAAGGAGACCTCAAGGCTGCAGGTAAATTTCCATCTCTTAGTTCTTGAACATATGAGATGAAAACATGTACGTCTCATACTGTCATATATTCTCTGCAGAAACTTACTGCTGTCACAAAGAAGGTAGTGATGGTTGTGATGCTAATTGCTGTTATAGTCGCTGTTTCATACTACGGTTATAAGGGAATCTTGTGGCTTTCTGATTGGATGAATGAAGTTGAAGAACAAAGACAAAAGTCTAGAAGGTACCCGCGAATCTAAAGTCGTTTTTTGAGAGTTCTTGCTTGATTCCTCAAGCTTTGAGCATGATACTACTGTCTAGTTACAACTTACAACACAGTTTAAAGAGAGTTATAAAGAGATTTTCAGTTTGTTTTCATTGATTGTATTACTCTTGCATTTACCATTTTGGTATGCCAAAACAGCAAAAACTGCAATATATTTTGTCAGAACTTGAAATTTTCATAAAATGGTTCACTATAGTTTTAGAAATTTATTGAATCCTTATGATATGCAAGAAAAAGAAGCAAAGTGTCTATTGAGTATTGATGTGTAAAAGTCTTCTCCATTCAGTAGTGTTGAAACTGCTTTAACCTCTGATTCAAATACCCCACATCTTGTTCTTCTACATCTCTAATGAACTAATGGTAAAAGTGTTCTAAAAATCGGTTTAGGTGACGTTTACACTTAGGCATTAGCCTATACAATATTTTTCTATAAAGTGTCTAACTACAATCTAACAATTTCTTAAGTATTGGGTAAAAGTAAAACCCAAAGCTCCGCCATCTTCAGTCTTCACCATCAAAACCTGATCTTGCTTAGGCCATCAGGTCTGGTAAGTGAGAACTAACTGAGAATTTAACCCATCCCTTCTTCTCCACTTGCTTCAAACACGGTTGCAACACAAGCCCAAACACAACAGCCACAAGACTCACCCCCGCAACTCTCAGGCTGGAAAACGCCGCGACGAAACCGATCAGCACAGTA
This sequence comes from Hirschfeldia incana, assembly GCA_026261945.1. Lineage (NCBI taxonomy): Eukaryota > Viridiplantae > Streptophyta > Magnoliopsida > Brassicales > Brassicaceae > Hirschfeldia > Hirschfeldia incana. The sequence continues at coordinate 2,817,092 of JABCMI010000003.1, forward strand.
GGAGGAACGCACATGATCACCGACCCCAAAACCCCTACAGGTATCTTAAAAGGCCGCGACGCAGCCGGACGCTTCACCCTCAGCCTCACAAACGCTATAAACTCCAACACCATTCCAAAACAATACAGCAAATTCTCCGCAGCCACGATCTCCTGGAAGCTCAGCCACGACAGGAGAACCACACCAGAAGCAGAGAACAGTATCCCAACCCAGGGAGTCCCGTACCGCGACCTCTTGCCAAAGAACTCAGGAATCATCCCACGCTCAGCCATGCCAAGAAGCTGAAAAGAATCGCTACTCATCTCAGCTAAAAACATCCCCACGTTGGAGGTTGCAGCTGCAGCTCGAATCCACCAACCTAACCAACCTCCTCCTATAGCTTTACCTATGTCAGCGAAGTAACCATCGGTCCAGAGCCTCTGATCAAGAGGCATAGCTCCTGTACCGGACAGAACCGGGAAGATGTAAGATAACACAACTAGAAGCAGAGCGTAGAACAGAGCTCTAGGTAAAGTTTCACTCGGTTTATCAACTTCTCCTGAGATAGTACTAATCGAATCCCAATAGTTAAGGTTCCAAAACAGAGTATTGAGATACAAACTAAAGTCAACGCCTTTGACCTTCTTGCTGACCACAAGCCACCGTAAAGGCTCAACCTTTGGGATCGAAATCAAACACATCACCACAAAGGGTATAATCGAGAAAACACCGAGCAGAACAGCAGTTACCCCCACTATACTCAAACCTCTGTAGTTGACGTAAGTCAACGCGATAGTCAACGCGAGAACGGCAGCGACACGTGGGAGTCCAGAGGAGATAACCGGTAAACCGGATTCGAGATAGTCGAGGAAGAGAATTGGATAGAGAGCGTTGTCGATGACGCCGCTCAGCCATTTAACCCAGCCTTGCTGAAACCCCCAGTAAGGTCCGATAGCTGAAGAGACCCAGACGACGTAACCGCCGTTTTCGGGAAACATGGTTCCCATCTCGGCGGTGATGAGAGCTTCCGGGATGCTCCAGATGAATGGGAAGACGATGAATCCGAGGATGGATAGTAACGGTCCCGCTGCTTTGACGGTGTCTTCGATCCCGAAGGGACCGCCTGAGACTTCGTAGAAGATCAGGAAGATGAGTGGGAGTAGAGAGATTTTGCGGATGTTTGTGGTGGCGGGTGTTGTTGGAGACGGAGTAGGAGTGACGTGTCTAGGATTGATAGGAGGAGGAGGAGGTGGGGTTTCGGTGGAGAGTGTGGGCTTCTGAGCAACGGAGGGTAGACTCGAGGAGGTGAGCTCAGTCATCGGGAGAAAGTAGAATCTAGAGGTTGTTGTTACAGAGGAAGTTACTTATTCTTGGCATTAAAACAGAGACGGATGGAGAAGTCGGGAAAAGTAAAGATTTTTTTAACGACTTTATGAGTAGAAACAAGACAGAGAGTCCTGACGTAGTCTGAGTTTCGTTAGCGGTGGCCGGTGGGTAAAAGAAAAAAAAATCAAACCGAACCTAAACCGATTCAAACCAAACAAGTGTACATGTTTAAATTATTTGGTTCAATAATTTATCTACTCAAATTATTTGATTTGCTTTTACACCGAACCAAAACTTATTTTTTCAATTAAATTAATTAAAAACATTTATGATATTAAGATTTGATATATTTAACCATTTAAATTTAACAAGTAAACAAAATTTTATTTTATTTCTAAATAAATATAAACATAACTAAAAAAGAATATGAATCTTACGCTAACATCAAAACCAAAAAAATATTTATGATGTAATTATGTTTGAAGATAATAATATTAAATTATTGTACTAGATCTTTTACTTTATTATTTGTGATATTTAACTTTATCTTTAAATATGAAGAAAATAATGATTTAGTGCCAAATGATGATTTGTTTATATTTTTATAAAGGATGGTTTGTAAATGAACTAGAACAAAACTAAAAAAATCAACTTAACTGAAAAAAACACAAACAAAACCAAATTAAACCAAATCGAAAACAACTGAAACAAAATTAAATTGAACCGGACATAAACCAAAACCAGACACAATCAAACCAAACTAATTTAGTTTAACTTTGGTTAAATTCTTAAGATCCACATAAACTAAACCAAATTTAATTAAATCCAAATGTCAATCTCTATTTCTTACAAGTTTTGGTTTGGATTTACAAAGATATATTGGTAAGGATACATTTAAGTTTAATTTAATTGACTATTGGATAACGATAAAACCCCTAAGAATAATTTTATTACACATTAATAATGTTTAATACATTAATATGTAAATGTAGTTATTTTTCTATATTGGCTAGTATACTAATCTGGCTTTGGAGATAACTTGTCTAAAAATTATATATGATTGACTTTTTTGGGACATTGTGTACAATCTTGTTAACTCTACCAATGAATGATTGAAACTCCATGTTTTTTTTAAAAAAAAATACATTGGTGAATACTATCCTTGATCTTTTGGGGAATTTACATGAAAAAAATCTAGGAAGAATATAAAGATCGTCTTGTTAACAACATGATGTGAGTTTGCATATATTGAATTATATAATGCAGATGAATTTCTGCTTAAGTTAATGTACTTATCATATTGTTTATTAACTAATCTTTTCAAAATATTAGTATCATGATTGTAGTTTCGAAAATCTGAAAGATGGAAATCATGAAATAAACATAAACAAAAACAATATAGATTAGAAGAATGAAGTGACGAGTACAAATCAAGAGCTCTTTTGATGACAACAATATCTTTGATTTACTTGATCTTCAAGCTTTAAACAATCCAAAATGGAAATTTTGTTTCATTTACTATCAAAATGCAACTTTTGGTCAAAATTTATAATTCGAAGGATCTGGAATTAGAAATTATGAAATAAATATAAACCAAAGTAATAGTGTATCTAAAATCACATGCCCCAAAAGAATTAGAGGACTCTCTACCGTGACAACAATTTCGATAGTAAGTTTTTCTTTGTGGGTGTGTGTAGTTTTATCTGGTTTAAATCACTAATCTAATTAAAGAGATTAGAAGAATTATCAGATTATCTACTTTCAGGGAAAGCTCAAAGTCAAAGCTTGTAACTTTCATTCAACGCGCTGTGTTCAAGTATTAGAAACCGGAAAGATGTTCGGTTGTTTTGGTTTCACAGAGATCTACTTGATTCGGGGATCAATAACGTGGATTTTGTTTTTACTATGTGAAGACCTGCAGGTTATTTTTGTTTTGTTTTGTTTTTGTAATTTTCACTTTAGATGTTGTGTTTAATAGAAATGATAGATGTCCTCCTTGCAACCCAGTTTTTTGACTCAAATTTCTCTTTACTATCTTAACGGGGCCAACACTATATCGGTTCTTATGTAAACAAACCTTAGTATCAAAATGATTTTGATGTACTTGGTCTTGAAGCTTTAAACAATCCAAAATAGAATGATCAAAATTATCATTACTAAAGAACATCAAAAACATTATCACAATTAGGAGAGAGAATTTAGCTTCAATCAAGTTCGAAGAATTCAATGAGATTTCTCAATTTGAAGCCAGCTATGTGAAACACACAACAAATTTCAATCATATCAATCATAATCAATTTATTATCCAGAAAGAAATCATCAGTCTTTTCCTTCTCAATAAAACTTTGGTAAATACAATCACTAATAAACAAGCTCATGTGTACCAAATGCAAAATAATCATGTTTGGTGGATTATTTATATTACAAATTAAATGTAGAATAACATAAATATGATACATAAATTATCTATATTTAACTGTCCAAACATAAGTATGATCCATGAAGAACATTCAGCCTAATATTCTTTGGCTTGAAATTCACTTAAGATATTTGGAACTTAGCAATAAATAGTGCTCATAATTTTGTAAAAATTAGCTGATAATTTTGGTAAACAAGGCATAGGAACTTGAATTATGTAGTATCTTGGAAAAATATATTGTATTATGATTCTAGATGCAATGCAAAATGATAATCAATTGACAAAAAAAGATGCAGTCTCATGTGTCATTTGTTTTGTAGTTAATTTTGGTAACAAGAATCATAATAATAACACTCTCTACATAATAACACTCTCTACATTTCTAAAATATTCATATTTAAGAATTTTCACTTTTATTAATAAAATATATCAAATTTTATTTATCAGTACATTATTTTTCGTAATCAACTATTTTCCACAAGTTTTTACTAATAGAAGAACTCGGCAAGCATCACACGCTCAGCCATGCCGAGAAGCTGAAACGAATCACTACTCATCTCAGCTAAAAACATCCCCACGTTGGAGGTTGCAGCTGCAGCTCAAATCCACCAACCCAACCAAGCATTGCCGGCTAAGTAGAGGGGACAAACGGTGCGACCGCCCCGGGTCTAAATCGGAATCCCCCCATATATTAACAATTAAGGGGTCTAATTTTTTAATAAATACATATTTTTATATAGATTTTTTTAAGAAAATATATAAATAAAATTAAAAAGGGCCCAAATATTTTTATATGTATATACTTTTTGTTTTTAACACAAAATAAACAAAATATTACAGCCTAAATTTTAAAAACAAAAAAAAATATATTTTATACATTAAATAAACACTAATTTTAGAAGGTAAAATTTTTTTTTTGCCCTAGGGCCCCTAACCGTATTAAGCCGGCACTGCAACCAAGCTTTTCCTCCTATAGCTTTACCTATGTCAGCGAAGTAACTATCGGTCCAGAGGTTCTGATCAAGAGGCACAGCTCCTGTCCCGGACAGAACCGGGAAGATGTAAGATAACACAACCAGAAGCAGAGCATAAAACAGAGCTCTCGGTAAAGTTTCACTCGGTTTATCAACTTCTCCAGAGAGAGCACTAATAGAATCCCAGTAGTTAAGGTTCCAAAACAGAGTATTGAGATATAAACTAAAGTCAACGCCTTTCATCTTCTTGCTGACCACAAGCCACCGTAAAGGATCAACCTTTGGAACCGACATGAAGCACATAACGACAAAAGGAAGTACAGAGAACACTCCCAGAACAACAGCAGCTACACCCACTATACTCAAACCTCTGTAGTTGACGTAAGTCAACGCGACAGTCAACGCAAGAACCGAAGCGACACGTGGGAGTCCAGAGGAGATAACCGGTAAACCGGATTCGAGATAGTCGAGGAAGAGAATTGGATAGAGAGCGTTGTCGATGACGCCGCTCAGCCATTTAACCCAGCCTTGCTGAAACCCCCAGTAAGGTCCGATAGCTGAAGAGACCCAGACGACGTAACCGCCGTTTTCGGGAAACATGGTTCCCATCTCGGCGGTGATGAGAGCTTCCGGGATGCTCCATACGAAAGGGAAGACGATGAATCCGAGGATGGCTAGTAACGGTCCCGCTGCTTTGACGGTGTCTTCGATTCCGAAGGGACCGCCTGAAACTTCGTAGAAGATGAGGAAGATTAGTGGGAGTAGAGAGATTTTGCGGGTGTTGTTGTTGGTGGCGGGTGTTGTTGGAGACGGAGGAGGAGTGACGTGTCTAGGATTGATAGGAGGAGGAGGAGGTGGGGTTTCGGTGGTGGAGAGTGTGGGCTTATGAGCAACGTAGTGTTGACTCGAGGAGGTAAGCTCAGTAGTCATGGGAGAAGTAGAATCTAGGGGTTGTTACAGAGGAAGTTGATTCGTCTTGCTATTGCCTTAAAACAGAGCAAAAATAAAAAGAAAGGAAGTAAAGTTCTTTTTCTTAAAACAGAGCAAAAATAAAAAGAAAGGAAGTAAAGATCTTTTTCTTAACGACTTTATGAGATTAGAAACAATACAGAGTAGCTGTCTAGCTGACGTTGTTTGAGTTCTTAACCAGGGTGTGAACTTTTATCAATCCAAATGATTTGGTTTATACTGAACCGAACCATAAACCTGAAATTTGTTCTTGTTTAATATTTTTTTGCCTATGTTCTTGTTTAATTAAAATAATTAAATGTACTACTAATAATAAAATTTTATATATTTAACCATTTAATCTAAACAACTAAAATTAATTTTAAATATTTTACTTCTAAATGAAGAAAATAATGATTTGTTATATTCTTACTAAGTATATTTATATAATTGAATTAGAACAAACCTAAAAAAATCAACTTGAGTGAACTGAACAAACACATATATAATCAAATTAATCGAATCGAACATAAATCAGATCGAATTAATACTGAACATAAATCAAACCACACAAATTAAACCCAACTAATTGGGATCAACTCTAGTTAAAAAAATTAAACTCAAATAAGCCAATTTGAACTGAATCCAAACTGAACCATAATTAAACTGAAAAAATCCACCTCTAGTTCTTAAGAGTTTTGGTTTGGATTTACAAAGATATAATGGATAGGATAAATTTAAGTTTAATTTAATTGATTGCTGGATAACAAAAAAAATCCTAAGAATCTTATTATATAAACTAGGAAACACATCCGCGCGTCCGCGCGGACATACAAATACTTTACTAAAAAAAAAATTATTTTAACAATATTAATCAAATCTAAGCACTTAATTAATTTTAATTAATTAATTTTATTATTTCATTAATCTCATACATTTTCTAAGCCATTTTATCGTACACAAAAATTGCTAGATATATTATCTACACATACTATATGATGAAAAATATAATTTTAAATAGACTAAAAATTTACAAGATAAAAAATGTAACTGTAAAAATGTTTTAAGATACATATGTTATTTCTATCTTCTCCATTTTTTTCGTGTCCAAAATACTTTATCTCTCAAGAGGATGGTTTAGAGTTAGCTAAAAGTGTACATCTTTCAAAAAAAATTCAAGAAGTATGAAATGATACATTGTTCAGAAATTTTAAAAATATGTGAAAGGGTGCATCATTTAAAATGAAAAAAATTCCTTTAAAAAACTTCAACCAAATTTTTTAATGATTTTAATACCCAAACTTATTTTCTACCTAATTTAATATCCAAACTAATTATTTTACTATTTTAATACATTGACATTTATTTGAATATGCTCATTTTAGTATTCAAACTATGTTTTTAATCAAAGATAATATTTAATTTTAAAAAAATCTAAAATATTCCAACTTTAAAAACAAATCTCAAAAGAATAAATTATAGTAGTTATATAATATATAGAAAAAAATAGATGATCCATGAAATGAACATTTTAAATATAGAAATCAGAAATTTAAGGTCAAGTTAAAAGATTCGGACATGAAAGTTACAGCAAGTGAGATGAAACAGGTTGTTTCTAATGATGTTTAGAATGAAACCATGTGTTTATTAAAAAATGTCTTATGGAATTTTATATATTACAATAAGAAATCCATAATTTCAGTGGATTTGTAACAAAAAATAACATAAAGAAAATAATAGCTAACTGATTGTGTATTGGAAAGTGATGCTTTTCCATTTTTTCTTGCCATTTCTTATCTTTTCATTTACATAATATAATTGGCGAACAAGATGTTAGTATTTCAAAAGATTTCACAAAAATTTAATGTTCAATAATAGGTGAGTTGAAGATAATTTTTAAAATTCTTAGTTGAATAACAGAGGATTTTAAAACAATCCCAAAACCTTTAAAAATCATAGTTTGAATACACCTCCTAATAAAACATTTAAACAGTCACAAATGTTTATTTAAACAATTACAGTAATACACTTAAGCAATTGGAAATGTTTTAAACAAGAGTTTATTTAATTTGTTGGAATTATTCTAACCATTAAACCATCTAACCATTTTAGTAAATTTAATTTCCTGGAATGCCATATTAGTAGTAATTAGTTAATGCTTAAATTAATATTTTCTCACTATTTTGAAGTTTTTCTATTTTAAAAAAATTATATATTCCTTTCAAGTATTTAGACATAACATAAGAAATTTGTTGATCAAAATTTCAATTTGAGAGTAATCTAAAATTATGATTTGTAAATGAAAATAATCGAATTAAAATAGAGTTGAAATAATTAAAATTATTGTCGAAAAAGGACTAAACGAGTAAACTTTAGCATGCCACTTTTCCAGTATAAAAGATTATAAAAGGAAGAGATATAAACTATATAAAACATACAATTATGATCTGAAATTAAAGAAAAGTACATGTTCCATTTTGTAACAAAGAAAATAATTTTTTAACATATGCCGTTTATTAAAATGTCAAATTCAGAAAGTTAACCTACATGGCTTGGGAACTTGAAATCTCAATTATAAAAGACTAAAAGTGTGTTAACGTATAATTGACTTTCAAATTTGTAGTTGAATTAACATAAATAGACGTGTAAATTAATTTTGTTCAAAAACTATCTTGAAAAATATTATTAATAAATATATCAAGTCACAAGTTTTTAAAGACAAAAATATAGATGCAAATAAATTAGAACAGTGAAACTGTGCGTTTAGGGTTCCTTCACACATAAAGATATGTAAAACGGTTATAATCTAAACAGCTTCTAATGTTTTTGTTTCTTCCTTTGACAAAGGAAATATATTTATTCTATTCTAAAAAATGTACAAAACATAAAAAAAAATGTAGGATTAACTTATGTTTTGAATATTTCAGGAAAATTTCAACAACAGATCACTATTAATCACCATTCATACATAATTTTTTTTTTTTGATTTTTTACATCAAAATAATAATACAAGAACAGGCGCTGAACCCAATTGTCCAAATGTATTATAAACCACCGGTTTGAAAAAGGTATCCAAATGCATTGAGAAGAGAGGTAAACTATTTTCTTAATTAACCAACAATAGATCCCAGCCTCCAAGTCTCTATGTGTAACACCGAGTGAGTGTTTTGCCCTCGTCGATTTTTTCCGTGACAGATCCACGACATGAACTTTCCATGAAACAGTGGAAAATTACCAAAGCTTCGTTTAAGGACAGTAAATTTCACTTTCTGTTTTTCATCTAACGAACTTCTCATCGATATTTTTAAAACTCCAATAAGAGAAAACAAGTAATCAGACTAAATCTCAGAAACTAAAAGAGAAACTACAACCACAAGAACGTGATCATAGGACCCAATTCAGATCAAGCGTATCTAACTACTAAAAAATACAAAAGACACAAATACTACTGAAGAGTCACGGCGTTTAATATATCACAAACAGAGGATGCAGAATGATCTAGTTAGGTATCCATAATGATTTGCAAAGAGAGAACTCAGAGAAGGGACATTAGTTCTCTGTTTCTGATTCACGACTGATGTTTAATCAAGAGAACAATTAATTACACCGATGTTTTTACGACTCTCGGACCAGTTCTTTTGGAAGAGACATCACATACCAGTTAAAAAAGAAATAAATTCTTTGGAGTACGAAATCTTGGAGTTGAAAGGAAAGAAGTGCGAAGAAAGATTTTTCGTTGCCCAGAAAAAGAAAACACAGTTCAGTCATCTCCTCCCAAGCAATCCCAAAAAATTGAAAAAAAGAAAAGCAAATTCTCTTGAAATATAAAAACAGTCACGATAATGATTTCTTTCCCAGCAAGTGGTGAAATCAGAGCAAAAAAAAATTGCAAAGGCAAATACGTATATGAAAAAAAGAGGAAAATTAACGAAACTAAGAGAAGCAAAAATCAAACAACATACGGTCACAAGATACGAAAAACAAACCTTCTCAACTGGGGATAGAGCGACACAAATAAATTGTTTACAATGATTCTGGAATTCTGAGGGTGAAAAAGTTAAAAGAGACTTGTGTACGGAAGAAGAATAGAGGAATGAGGTGTAATAAACATGAAATGGGGATATACATAGATTGATAGAGGCGCCATTAAGGGTCGTGTTGTTGCATTGTTTGAGAAGGCGACGATTCGGGAAAAATTGCCAAACACGACAGTGTTTTAGATGACGTGAGCAAGAAGATTTTATATCCGTTAGATTGTAAAAGACAAATAGTCTTAACCGTAGGATTAAAACTTTTTTTCCTATAAAAAAATGATGACATCAGCGAGTACCAAAAACAAGTTTGCTATTATATATAGATTTTAGTTCTTCAAAGTTACTAATTAACATGATTTCGACACATGTCAATTATATAATTAGGATTGTGACATGTGTTAAAAAATATGATACAATTCTTTTTTCGTTCAGGATTTAAAAGATATTTAAAAGGTAAAATTCTCATTACAAAATATTCTTAAGATTCTTTTTAAAATTTTATAAAAGTAAAATTACTATTACATAGTCTTTTACATTAGATTTAAAACATATATATATATATATATATATTTGATAATAATTTTCATTATTAAAAAAGTTCTAAACAAAAAATAATTGTAAAAAGCCATTTGAAAATAATGTTTACAATTACATAATCTTTTAAAATTATATATTTTTTAAATATTTAAAATTGTTAATATTAACTGGAAATAATTATTTGATAATAATTTTATTTTTCTTAATCCTAGACAAAATATAATTGTAAAAGATTACGTAATATTATTTTTTTTTTAAAAAATCTTAAAAACTGTAAAAGAATATCTGATAGTTGTTTTCTTTTCTACAAAATTATAATCAAAAGAGATTTGTATCATATTTTCAAGTCATAACCAAAGGAGAATTGTAAAAAAATTGGTTGATAATATTTTAAGAAAGCGGATAAAAAAATATATTTTAAGAGAGAATCCGATGATGCCCCCGTAGCTGTCACTGTAGATCAAAATCTTGTGTTTACTGCAAGGGTGGTAAATACCCTGAAGTAGATGCAAAACGTATTCTTCTACAGATTCTATCCGCCACAGCATTTTTGATCATGAGAACATGTGCTTCCTCTTCGTGGAACCAAAAAATAAAACCCAATATTGATCATGAGATGCTATAACAGAATTTGAATAACATTCAAAGAAAGAGAAAAAATAAAGCTGACCTGGGACTGAGCAAACTCAAGTTATGAATCACAAACAACAATCAACCACCTATTTGGCTGAAAGGAAATGTGGGTTGGGCATTAAATGTAGAAATCAAGGTTAATTCTGTAGGAAAATATAATTTATGGCATGAAAGTAAAAATTTGGCATGAGACTAGGCTTGATTATATAAATTAATAAACAATTAGGCGGGAAAAAACAGCAGAACATGAGATTTGCTGTTTCACCAGCCGACGAAGATATGACGGTTTTATGTGAAAATTTTAACGGACCTACCTTCAATAGGCTGTAAGGACATGTTTATTGCAGGTTTTTTAAGTTGGGTCTTTTAGCTTACGATCCCTTAACTTTTAACTAAAAACGCTAAAAAATGTCCTTTGAATAATTAGTTAAAAGTTAAGAAACCGTACGCTAAGAGCATAATTATCCCTGGGACTTTTTCCCATGTCCCCAAGTTTTTTAATTAATATTTATGAAGGGGGACTTAATTGTGGGACTTTGGTAAAATGTTGGATTATCTCTAGGACTTTAGGTTGGTTCTTCAGAATATTTTTTTAATATAAATAAATAAAATTATTAAAAATAAGATGAAACATATTAACTTGTTTAAATTGGACAAAATTATTCATTTATAAGAAAAACAAATTATTATTTCAAAAAAAAACAGACTTAAATAAAAACAAACACAAATCAAACGTCATTTTAAAGAAATTAAAATGTTACATATTATTATTTGGAAGATGTCCAAACTTATCCCATATATGCTCAACCAAATCTCTTTTTAGTTGTTGATGGGTATGTGAATCTCGAACTTCTTTCCGACGGCCAAGTAAATTTCCGGCCTTTTTAGGCCTTCTTACGGTGAATGAAAACTCTTCATCTAGAAATTCCTCAATGGTGTTTGCATCGCGTTCATCTTCGACTATCATATTATGGAGGATGATACATGCCTTCATAATATCTCCCATTTTCGCTTTATCCCATATTTTTGATGGATTTTTGACAACGGCAAATCTTCCTTGGAGGACTCCAAAGGCACGTTCAACATCTTTACGAACTCTTTCTTGGGTACTAGCAAACAATGACTGTTTTTCGGTTTGTGGTAGCTTTATAGACTGAATAAAAGTCGCCCATTTCGGATATATACCATCTGCTAGGTAATAGGCTAGATGGTACTCCGTTTGGTTGACATAGTTTACTGATGGGGCGATCCGTTAATAATGTCATCAAAAACAGGAGAACGATCAAGAATATTAAGATCGTTCATAGTACCTGGAGCTCCAAAAAAAGCGTGCCAAATCCAGAGGTCTTTTGAAGCAACTGCCTCCAACACAATCGTTGGTTTTCCCGTTCCCCGTGAATACATTCCTTTCCAAGCGGTAGGACAATTCTTCCACTCCCAATGCATACAGTCGATGCTTCCAATCATCCAATCCACGTTCTTCGTTGATATATAATTGTCTTTGCAGGTCCTCCGGTGTGGGATGTCTCAGGTATTCATCTCCAAACAAGGCGATAATACCAGCGGTAAAATTGTGCAAACTAGCTCGGATTGTTGTTTCAGCTAGACGGGTATATTCGTCTTGCTGATCGGCCGGACCACGTATGCCAATAGGCGAATGGCTGCAGTACATTTTTGTAGCGCAGAAATACTTTCCCGTCCGGTTGCATCTTCTGATTGTTGAAAATACGGTATTTCCGTGGAGAGACGATGAACAATACGAACAAACAAAGATTTGTTCATTCAAAACCGGCGCCGAAATAAATTGGTAGAATAGATCGGAGTCTCGCTAAAATAATCATTCCAAATCCTTGTGTGTCCTCCTTCCCGATCCCTCTCTATATAAATTCTTTTTTTTCTTTCTTTTGGTTCTGGAATTGGATCATTAAATCCTAAAAACTCATCAGTTATGGACGCAAATTCATCATCACCACTATCATTGTTGTATTGATAATGATAATGTGAAGATGATGCCATTAGAATTTTAAAGAAAAATAAAAGTGACACAACGAGAGTAGAAGTGAATGAAGGGAAATGGTGGTATAAAATTTTTATGCATTGTCGCTTATATTTATAGAGGTAGAGGAGCATCTCGTGATTCAAACTCCCGTGTGATAATGTCAAAGTGAATGAATGATTTTTAGATTTATTATAGTCACGAGAAGTGAATGAGTGTATCTTGTGATTCTAGACTGTTGTTTTGTTTGTTACTTCCAAAAACTTATAGTAGCCTCTTGTGACTAAAGGCTGTCCTGACTAGTAGCATCTCGTGATACTATCCTCTTCTGACTAAAGGCCGTCGTGATACTATACAAGCCATTACAAAAATCATTACACATATTACACAATATTACAATTCTTATGTCAATCAGATATAATAAATCATTCTTATGTCTTTAGATATAATAAACCATTCTTATGTCTTCATATTACACAAGATTACAATTCTTATGCCATTACAAAAACCATTACATATTACAGCAGCCGAAGAGTTAAGCTAGATAAGCAGATTACAAAAGTCATTACCCCAGTCATTACAGCCGAAGAGTGAAGCTATTACATCCGTGAGACATAACTGACAGTGGTCTCAAAAACAATTAGATCTCCTAAAACAATTAAACATAACTGCATTACATATCCTAACATTATGCTCTCGAATCACTTAAAGCATATTACCACACCTAAGAAAACTAATACGATGACCAGTACACCAACAAGCAGTTCAAAACCATTGAAGTAACTTGATTTCTTATTTCCTAACTCAGTGACAACGTTCTCAAGCCTAACCAGTTTTTGCTCAGTCTCAAAGTCACTAAACAAGGTCAGGTTGTCTACCTTTTGACTGAGTTGAAGAACGTGTCTACCCGTTGCCCTCAACTCCTCCATCACGGCGACGTCCCACCACTTCCATACATGGCATTCTCCATCGTCAGCTTGGTCACAAGTGTAGTAAAGTCTTACCCCATTGTTCTTCGCCATGCCTAGTTTTGGTGCGCCACCACAGTAGCATTTCTGCGGGAAACCGAACTCAACTTCTGGTTGAGGTGGGTATTGAGGTGGGTTGAGTTCTTCTTGCTCCCGACGGTTGAGTTCTTCTTGCTCCCGACGGCTGAGCTCCTCTTGGTCCTGACGGATGAGCTCATCTGTAGAGCTGTAGCCACGATCTGAAGGAGGATCTGAAGATTCCTCGTAATAATTCTCTGACATAGATGGCTGCGTGTAGCTATAGCGTCCCATTATCCGTGAAATAGACACAAGATAATACTTATGTTAATAGCGAACAAAGAGAAGCAATATGCAATATTTAATGTTAACAGCCTTAAAACAATGCATACAATAAAAGCAAGAAACAAGTTTCATTCATGGTAACAGCATACAACGTACACACATAGAGCTCACATAAACATTTAAAATTATTTCTAACGGACGAAACATGGAAAGGGTTGAAACAAAGAAACAAAGAAACATGGAAACATGGAGACTTAGATCAAAGCCAGCAGCTTATTCTTAGTTGCTTCTTCAGCCTCAGTAAAAGGATATTTCTTTGCTAGAAGTGTGTCAAGAATCGCTAGCTTTGTTAGTCTCTCCTTGATCAAGAGATCCTCCTTCCTCATCAAGAGACCCTCCTTCTTCATCTCCCAAACGGTCTGACACTCCGAGAGAGACCTCACTGGTCCGGAATTCTTCTTTCTAGCCTTCGCCGCCTTGATTCCTTCAGGACGGACCTCAGGATCACCAACCGAGCTGCTTGAAGCTTGAGAACATGTGTCTTTTCGCTTTGAATTCCCACCAGGCTTAGGAGTGTTAAGGCTGAGCCATTTCTGCTCATACCTCAACACTAACCAAGCATGGTCAAGAGTGAATTTTTTTCCCGTAATCCGCAAAGTAGATGTCTTTGGCGAGCTTGAGCACATCATTGTCATTCTGATCAGAACTCTTCTGTCTCTCAGCTGCAGCGTATGCAGCACAGAATTTGTTCGTGTAGTCGTTGATCTTGTGCCATCTCTGCTTACAGTTGAGATGCTCACGATTATCAGCACTAGCTTTTGCATGAGAACTTGACGCATAGAACTCACCAACTCGTTTCCAGAATGTCCCTTGCTTTTGATCAACGCCAACAACAACATCCTTAGATGTGTTTAGCCACCCACTTATTAACACCTCGTCATCTGCTGGAGTCCAATTCCTTCGCTCCCTAGAGGCAACAAGTGGGTTTTCTGGTGCAACTGTAGGATTTGGAGGCTGTTCACTATAAGCAGGGATGTCTGATGCTCCAAAGTGATGAGGAGAACCATAACTTTCATACGGAAAGGTCTGGCTGTTAAGAAAGCCGACGAAACTAGAAGACTGACTATAAGGATTCATTGGATCCCTTGAATCCATTACGATTATAAAACAAATAGAAGAGAGGAAGAGAGAATGAGAGGAAGAGATGATGAGATGTGTGAAAAACAAAGGTGAGAAGCTGTGTGTTTAAATAGGTGAGACATAGGTGTGAGAAGCTTGGAATAATAAGTAACCTTTAAAGTCCTAACCATAAACTACCGGGGTCTAATCAAACTTATTACAGTCACAACAACAAAAGTTCATATGTTATCACGAACTAAAATATTTATAGTAATTACTAACTCGTTACCATTAACTCATCAAACAACAACAAAGGTTCATGTGACCAAACTAACATCAATTCACGCAAACAAACGTATTGTAGTTGAAACAAACTTAAATTTCCAAACAGACAGTACGCAACTACCAAAAGTTAAACTTAAAAGCTACTTTTACCTAAACAATAAAGAAGACAGTAGTAATCAAGTCTATGTAAACTACTTCAGTGTCGAAGACAGTAGTAATCAAGTCTATGTAAACTACTTCAATGTCAACAGAGGCTTTTGTAAACTACTTCAAGTCAATGTAATCAATGTCAACAAGAAGGCAATACAGTATCTTAAATGTCACAAACTACTTCAACAGAGACAGTACTAATCAACTATACAAAAACCATATCAAGTCATTATCAAGTACTCATTACAATGAAACAACGAAAGCAGAAACAACAACAAAGGTTTATGTGCAAACTACTAATCAAAATTCAGTTCGTAACCCATTGGCTCTGTTCTTAATGCCCTAACCAAAAACAAATAACCCTAATCAAGAGATTTGGACAAACCTGGATTCGTTTCGAGGAGAGATCGGTGTGGAGTGATCGATGAAGATGAGAAAACGACGCCTGAACTCTTGTTCCCCTATAAATAAACATGCACAAACGAATCAAACACAAAAACTCAGATGATTTTTCGAAAATATTAACACAAACCCAGATCGATTATCCCGATATATTAAACTCGAAAATCACTAAATTAAAAGGTAGGGGAAGGAACACGAACCTTCTTGGTGTTCGATTCGACGGATGAGTTCTCGATTATACGAGAAAACGGTGTGGATAGCGACGATCTGGGTTGACAGAGATTCGATTCGACGGATGAGCTCTCGATTCTACGACAAAACGGTGATGGATTCGACGGGTGAGCTCTCGATTAAACGGCGTGGATTCGACGGATGAGCTCTCGATTATACATATCAAACGCTGTGGATCGCCACCAATATCGCCACATGAGAGTGAGAGAAGAAGGAGACGAACTGAAAACGGATGAAACAATACTCGACTCTCTCTCCCCTTCGCTTTCCCTCTCCCGTGCTGCCACGTAGCCCAAGGACTTCGTTAAAAGCTTCTACTTGTGAAAACGTTTCCACGAGTATTTCGTATTTTTCATTTTCTTTTTGGTTAATATCGGTTGGGGACTTTTGTTAAGAAGTGCCGATAATTATGCTCTAAGAGATCCAATTTAAGTGACTTGCAATGAACATGCTCTAACGTTGTAATACGCTGTTTAAAAAGTAAAAAAAAAATTAAAAGGAATTACAAACAAATATCGATGAGGATTACGCCGACAAAAGTATTCCTTAATTAACCAAATATTGTTTGTACGAAACAAATTTACTCGAATAATATAACGAAAACATGTCTTTGAATTTTTATCTCAATCAAATAGATTACTATTATTGTGTTGTGTTACGACAAGAAACTAATCTCACTTTCTTTTTGTTACATCTCACTTTTATAAGAATTCCAAAAATCATCATCATCATCATCTCCCTCATTTTCCTCGAATTGATCTCCACCGTCCGATTCCTTGACTCCAGCTACTCCATTACCAGCTCGCTCATCAGTCTTGGTCTGCTTCTCCTATACACATTCGAAACGACAGCGTTTGAGGTTTAGTTACTTGTAAAGAAAAATTAATCAACAGATTTTGGCGGCAACTAAAAGAAGAGTCCAACGGAATATAGCCGTTGCTTACATTCTCAGGAACATCACTAGTTGTCTCTGCCTCTTCTTCTTCGTCTTCCTCTTCTCCTTCCTTTGTAGCCGCCTGAAGCTTCTTAATCACGGTATCATAAGGAGTAAGATCTACAAGAAAAAAAACAAACCTTGCTAAGTTCTTCCATGGCACAACCAAAAAACTAAATAAAAAATAGAGAGACAGAAAGGATCTCTCACCTATGCAGGGAGTTGATAATGCATCATTAAGCTTCAATGGATTCTTGCGGTCTTCCAACTTGTATTTCAGTTTGATCTGGTGTAGCGTTCTTCTTCCAACTTTTATTTCCAACAGCTGTTGTACCATCGATAGGTTGATCCCAAACGCTTGAATTCCTTCGTAGAAGACCTGTGTTTCCTGTTTTGACCATCGAGTTCTGGGAGTCTTTTTCATATACGTTTGATAGTTAACCGGTGAGTCCGGTTTAACTTGTACGTGATTTTCTCCTTCCTCCATACCAAACTCGCCTCCTTCTGCGTCAAAACCTTGTGAATAATACTGGTTATCCCAATATGTGTTTGTATTACTGCACCATTAACACAAAGTCCGTCAGATAAAAAAAACCAGTGTTTTGCACCATTAATTAGCTAAAATTAAATACATTTCTCGGGTCGGCGGCACAACAGGAGCTCCCTTTGCTTCTTTTTTCTGTAATGTTGAACGTCAAGGAAAAAGCTTAGGATCCAGGATACGCCAACACAGCTCAAACGAAACTAAAAATAAATAAAAAGAGTGGGTTTCGAACCTCCAGCGATTCTCTATATGCAACAAGGCGAATCATATCTCTAATAGGCAGATGTTTGATATCATCATCCAGGGTTTCAAGCAATTCCTTCTCCACTAAACCACCACGCAAAAAAAAAAATGAAGATAGTTGGTCACAGATGCTAGATGATAAGAGAATCATTATGTTCAGCTCTAAGTTACATGTTCTGTTTTTCTGCCGACGACTCGAATGCTTGAACTTCTTCTCAGGAGACTTATTTGCTTCTTCTTCTTCATTAGCAGTGGCTTTCTTCTTTCGACCTCTCTTCTTTTCTCCCTTTTTGTCAATACGTGTTTCCGCTTCATTGGACTGCGTTTCTCCTCGTCCCATAACAGTATCGTTATTACTAGATGAGACAACACGATGCTCTTGTTCCAGTACGTCAGGATCCTGATCAAATAATAAAAATCAAAACCAAAATTAAAAAAAAAACCATATTATCCCAACTTAACACAGTAAGAGAGCGCAAATATTCTTACCGATTCTTTGTGAACTTGTGGAATATTATGTTCATCTTGATACTCTCCATAAAATGCAGTATTGGTGCATTCATTGACCATACACTCAGACTGATTAGCACCAGTTGTTGTATCATCAACAGAGTAATGAGACCCAGCAGGTTTTTCTTCAATCAGAGTGTCAAGCAATCTAGGCTTTGGCTGAAACTTTCCACTATGTTGCTCTAGACACGTACAACATTACACCGCAATCAGTTGATAGATATATTAAAGAGAATCAAATAGATGAATGCCAAATATAATCAGTGCTGAAAAGATTACCATTAGCACTGGTGATGCCTTCCTTCTGCACAATATCAAGAGTCTCCATGTTCCAATGGCATTCTACTTCTTCCTGGAAAAATCACTTTTTATATTTTTAAAAGTAAAAAAGAAGTGAATACATCGGGTTAGAAAGAGAGCAGCATCCACACATACCTCTGTTTGCATCCTTTGAGTTTGAGCATTAATAACCTCATCTGTTTCGCTAGTAACAAAATCTCCAAACGTTGCAGAATCTTGTCTTCTAGGATCATCAGGGAATGCAAGTACTGCCTCTGTGCCCTCATCACATATTTGTCCCTCTGAATTTGATTTAGCACAAGCATGACGAAACATATGCCACTCATGTGACATTCTAAAAAGAAACAAAAGAATGTTATTGTTGCTCAAATTCAAAAGGATGCAAACAGAGGAGGTATGGGTGCTCTCTTAGAGGGAAGGAGGAGATCGAATTAGTGCTGCTCTTATAGGGTTTCTGAGGTTTCGTCTTAGTGGCAGTTATTTTAAAAGCCCATATGATGATGTTTTCGGTTTAACTGAGGCCCATATAATCTATAATGATCTATTTTTTTCTATTGTTTTCTAATTTGATCAACATAAATGAGTTAAGTTTGTTTTTTTAATGCTGATTTATTATAATATACTAGATATGAGCTTGTTGATTATGTTTGATGTTTCAAGGGGAAATTTCACTTATACCAATTTGGTGATACCATTTTTCATGTTTACCATCAACAAAGAGATATTTTCAAAAATACCCTATTTTTTTGATAAAATAACACTAAACTAATTTTTCAAAATATTTATAAAAAATATATAAACCCAACTTAAACCCCTTAATACTAAATCCTAAACACTAATCACTAAATTATAAATCCAAATGTTTATATATTTTTGATAGAGGGTATTTTTGAAAAGTGATACTTAACTTATGGTATTTTTGACAATTTCTCATGTTTTAATTTAATAAAAACTAGATGGTTGCTCGCACACTTGTGCGGACTAATATATATCAAACCAATTCAAATTTTAACATTTAAAAAAAAATCAATCTAAATTATTTGATTAGTTTCAAATATTAAATTATATAATCATAAGATATATTTTTTGTTATTACACATGTAAAACATATCATCATCATCATCATCATAATAATCTAATAAAATTTTATGAATACTTTAAATTAACATAAAATATAAATATACAAAATAAACCATTAGCAATTATCAGTGAAAATTATGAAATCAAACTCTTCTTCATCAAAGTCTTAATTGCATTTTATATGAATTTTCTCTTCATCTGAGTTTATAGTGACACATATTAAAAAATCTATAATAAGTAAAATCATACTTCTATTTAAGTAAAACTTTATAAACTAAAACTAATAAATTATATATGTCTAGTAGAAGCTAGATTTTTTTTTAATATTTAAGGCCATGTGATTGTATTTTTTACCTCATCACCCTTCAATTAAAATTCACAATAGCAATGTCTCCTAAATAATATAGATTCCAAATATCAAACATTTTATGATTAGGATGTGAATGAATCGATTTACTTAGCTATTTTTGATTGGTGAGATAATTTGATTGCATAAAAGTGAAGTAAACTTTTTTAAAAACAAAAAATAAAAAAATGATTTAATACTTTTAAAGTAAACATCTTAACAAAACTATAAAACTATTTGTAAATTTTGATAATACTCTTTAATAATAACTATCTTTCAATATAACTGAATTTTTTTGTAATAATCACTAAAATATTTTAAAACTAATAATCATAAAATTATGTAGTAAAAATAATGACTCAACCTAAATAATGGAATACTATATGGTGGTTCGCACAGCTGGGCGGAGTAATATATATCTAACCAATTCAATTTTCAACAGCCTTTTTAAAAAAATCAATTTAAATAATTTAATTAGTTCAAATATTAAATTAATCAGAAGATATAATTTTTGTTATTACACATATAAAACATATCATCATCATAATAATCTAAGAAAGTTTTATTAATACTTTAAATTAACTTAAAAGAAAAATATATAAAATAAATCATTAGCAATTATCAGATAAACTCATGAAATCAAACTCTTCTACATCAAAGTTTTAATTGCATTCTATATGAATTTCCTCTTCTTATGAGTTTTCTAATGGCACATAATGAAACCTCTATAAATTAATAATGTTAGGACTACAAAAAAATTATATTTTATTAAGGGATAATTTGAGAAATACTCTAATTATGCTTTAAATTTTGAAACAAATACATCTATTTTTCATTTTTGAAAATTAAACTTTCTTATGTGTGATAAGACATTTTTACCCTGATTTAATTTAAAATTTAAAAATAATATTATAATTAACACTACTATATATACAGAAATTTATTCTAATTAATATTTTTATTGTTGTCAATTATTCTTCGTAACCTTTGCTGGTATTTCCATTGTTAAAGTTACTGCATTCCATGGCTGCCACTTAGTATTTTTATGACAGGGGATGATAAATGAATTGAATCACACATGATCATCAATTTTTACATCATTAAAGTACATAATTCCACATTGTAAGTTCGCAAAAGATCATCTCTTCTCAAAAATTGTCGTTTGCTAATCCAAACTGAAATTACAGTAAATAATAAATTGTGATAGAGAGAGAAGAAATACATCCACGCACTATTTGATTCTCAGATTTTTTTTATTTAGGTTGTTTCATGTATGTTTATCGTATATGAGTATACCAAAACAAAAACAAGCTTCTGGTCAAAAGAAGAGATCATTTAGTTATTTAGTAAATAAGTTTTATGCACCATAACTGATTCTTTTTATTAATTAAAGGATCATACGAAAAAGGATATGGTTAATTGTCATGATATGCTTGTTGTAACATTTGTTTAGGAAATGGTGAGTGATAATTATCTACTTTATATTGATGTAATTAACGTACTGTTTTATGTTTTAAATTAAAATTATTAGTTAAGATATTAGATAAGCATAAACATTAAAATTAGATAGTTTAGTCATTTCACTTATAAATAAGTATAGTTTTAAAAAATAATAATCACTGTATAGTTTTCAAAATATAATCTCATTTAAAGTTATTTTTCCAAATTTTCCCTTTTAATTAATTTATAGAGATAGTAATTTATCGATATATTAATTGAACCAAAAATTCAACTTGGGACTACAAAATTATGTTATTTTATAGAGATTTTAGTGTATATTAATTTATTGATTATTAATTTAAAGAGGTTATACTGTATTAACAAAATCTATAATACTTAAAACATACTTTTATTTATGTAAAACTTTATAAACTAAAATTAATAAATTATATATGTCTAGTCTCAAATATTAAACAATGTCTCATGCATAATTTTGTTAATATGTTTTCCAAGAGATTGTATATTTTATCTCATCACACTTTAATTCAAATTCGTAAAAGCAATGTCTTATGCATAATATAGATTCCAAACATCAAACATTCATGATTTTTATGTGAATTATTCAAATTATATACCTATTTTTTTTGATTTGTGAGATAATTTTGTGGCATAAAAGTGAAGTAAACTTTCTTTTTAAAATAAAAAATAAAAAATATTAAACGATTTAAGATTTTTTAAAGTAAACATCACAACAAAACTTTCAAACTATTTCTAATTTTTTTATAATACTCTTTAATAATAATTACTTTGAATATAATTAATTTTTTTTAAAAATAATCACTAAAATATTTAAAAACTAACAATTCAAAAAGTTATGTATCAAAATTAATTTCTCAACCTAAATAACTGAATATGACAAATAAGCTTTTAAAATAGTAAAATATGACAAATAAATAAAATATCCTAAAATTATGGAAAATATTACAATTAAGAAAAATTAAAATTATCACATAAAATTATATACAAAAATACGACAAATAAATAAAATTACCAATTAAAGTTATTAATAACATGACAAATAAATAAATAACCTAAATTATGGAGATTATGACAAATATTCAAAACTAAAATTATTAAAAAAATAATAAATAAGAAAATTTCCTAAAATTATGGAAAACATGACAAATTAGCAAAATTATCTAAAATCATAGAAAACATGACAAATATGCAAAATCATTCCTAAAATTATTGAAAGCATGACAAATAGCAAAATTATCTAAAATCAAAGAGAACATGACAAATAAGCAAAATCCCTTCATAAATAATAGTATAGATGAAAAATAAACTTTTGAAAAAAAACATGACAAACAAGTTAATATCCTAAAATCATGAAAATACGACAAATAAATAAATAACCTAAATTATAGATAATATGACAAATAATCAAAACTAAAATTATTAAAACAAAATAAATAAGTAATATGTAAATACCTAAAATTATGGAAAACATGAAAAATAAACAAAATTATCTAAAATTATGGAGAACATGACAACTAAGCAAAATCACTATCAAATAATAGTATAGATATAAATAGTATATTATTTTATTAAATTTTAATAACAATTTTTTACATATGTTGTGTCAGATTTTATTTTATAATTCAAATCATGTTTTAACATATAAGGTCAAATTAAAATTTATATTTTATGTTCATGGTATATATAGATGATTTGTTATAAACTTTGTAGTTAGGATTAGAGAAAACATTATACCTAAACGTTTAAATTGAACATAATTTGAAATAATAAATTGAATGAAAAATAAAAGAAATAAAAGTCAAATACATCGATGAAGTCAATGACAACATAAACTCATTCTTATGTACTAATTTAATGTTTTATTAAATAATTTTTTGAAATTTTATTTTGCTAGTATTTGTTTAAAGAAAAACATTTTCTTTTATAATTCTCCATTTTTGAATGAGTTTATGTACTCCATTTTATAATTCTCCATTTTCTTTTACAATTCTCCATTTTTGAAGTCAATGACAACATAAACTCATTCTTATGTACTAATTTAATGTTTTATTAAATAATTTTTTGAAATTTTATTTTGCTAGTATTTGTTTAAAGAAAAACATTTTCTTTTATAATTCTCCATTTTATTTACAATTAAAAAATAAAAAATAACATTAAATAATCTATTACATTTTTGTTTAAGATTTTAGAAAAAGAAATTACTGTCATATAACTTATTACAATTATCTTCTTCTTTAAAATTTCAGAAGAAAATAATTGAAGGATTTTTTTGCTAAAATAAATATGAGACAGATTATTGTTATCATTAGTAAGGTTTTTTACTAGGTAAGGTCATTATCTCTAGAAACAACAACTATAGTTAATAGTATAACGGCCTCATCTATAACGGCCTCAACATCAATCATACTGTTATTTACTGTTATTCAAAAAAAAAATTACTGTTATCATTAGTAAGGTTTTTTACTGTTAATAGTATAGGTAAGGTCATTAATAAATCATCTCTAGTGATTAGTTTCATTTTTTTCTTCAAAATTTGACTTTCTTCAAAAAAAAAAAAAACATATTCTCAAATGGTTTTCTTTCTTTTCTCTTCAAAAGGAACATTATATATATACTATATCACTACTAATAATTAATTATTAAAAAACACTTTATAGTTTTTCAAATTTACAAACTTTATCAAACTGTTTATTTTAACATTCATCTCATGCAACTACAATTTATTATAAGTTAAACTTTATTATGTGATACAGTTATAGTTATAGTACATAACATAAATAAATAAATAAGTAATACACAAAAAATATAAATATAAATATTATATTTAAATAATAAATATAAAAAATAATGTCATATATATATATATATATATATATATATATATATATATATATATATATATATATATATATATATATATATATATATATATTTAACTGATTAACCAAAATATCCCAAAACAAAAAAATCATGAGCTTTTTTCAAAAAAAATCTAAATTTGAACATCAAACTTTCATAAATTAATATTTTTTATGTTCTTTGTTATCAATAACTGCAATTACAGGAAAGTAATGTTATACTTTGAAATTAAATGGATCAATCAAAGTTATAACAACTTTAGACAAAATAACAGTAACTTAAAGTTAATATTATGTAGATAAAAAGTTTATCTTAAAAAAATATAAAATTTTAATGGTATTTATTTGAAGAAATATTGTTATTTCTTCAAAAACACTGTTCAATTCTTCATAAAAATATTACCTGTAAAATTGATTGTACATTGTTTATTTAAAATTGAATGTTATTACATTGTTTATTTCCTGACCAGAGAGAATTGTAAAATTTGACTTAATAGTAATTTTTACTTTGATAAATATGATACTAAAAATATCAATTAACAAGAAAAATTGTAAAAATATTACTGATATTGAGAAAGGCTAATCTTGAAAAAGGCAACTTTTAAAAATAGTTAATATTAACTGGACATAATTATTTGATAGCAATTTTATTTTTCTTAATCCTAAAAAAAATAGAATTGTAAATGATTATTTAATATTAATTTATTTTTATAAAACCCTAAAAACTGTAAAATAATATTGATAGTTGTTTTCCTTTCTAAAAATATTAATCAAAAGATATTTGTATCATATTTTTTAAGTCATAACCAGAAAAAGAAATGTAAAAAATTATTTGATAATATTTTAAGAGAGAATTTGAAGATGAACATGATACCAAAAATTATACAGTTAATAAAAGAACTGTAAAATAGTATTGATATAAATTGTAAAAATAGTAATTTTTAAATTATTTATTAGAAACTAGAAATAATTATTTGATAGCAATTTTTGTTTAAAAAAAAATCTAAAGAGAAGATAAATTGTAAAACTTTATATAACAGTAATTTACCTTTTCTACATCCTAAAAAAGTAAAAGAGTATTTAATAGTATTTTTATATTTAAATTGTAAATAAAAAGGAGATTTATAAAATAGAATGTGTTCCATTTAAAAAAAATCCTAACATAATTAAATTTTAAAAACTTATTTAATAAAACATTCAATTATTACATAAGAAAGTGTATGACGCTATTTGACTTTCAATTTTTTTTCCTTTTATTAAGAAAATGTATAGTTTTTTTCTCTAATCTAAATAAAAATTTGATAGCATATCATCTATAGACCATGATTATAAAATACATATATTAACTTAAACTTATGTATAACAATTTTCTTTTAACTATAAAATAAATCTCACAAAACATATGTAAAAAATAATCATAAAACTATAATAAGAAATTTATTATTTTATGTCTTTTATTAAATCAAAACATCAAACAAAACTCGTTGCAACGCAACAAACTTATATCTAGTAAATAATAATATTACACATTAATAATGTTTGATAACATTAAATGTATTCTACTTCAGTACGCAAGTGTATTCCTTTTTGTATATTGGCTTGTATACCAATTTGGCTCCCTATTTTGGCTTGTATACCACATTGGTGTTGGAGATAACTTATGAAAAAGTGTCAAGTTTTGGAGATAGTTTGTCCAAATATGTATCTTCTTGACTGATCCTTACTATTTTCTAAGACATTGTGTACTATTTGTTAATTTTTTTTTTTTTGAGCAAACAACTTAGATTAGGAAAACAAGAGTTAAGTCATACAATAACAGAAGAAACTGCAGGAATTGAAAGGAGAGCTGTCTTAGCAAGAGAGTCAGCTTGAACATTTGCTAAACGCGGAATAAAATGATAAGAGATAGAGATGAAAGAGTGAGCCAGGACACGAATGTCATGGAGAACACCTTTCAGCATAACATCCTGTCCTTGAGATTTCATAAGTGATACCAGATTCTTTGAGTCAGAACAAACATGTAGATGGCTGACTTGAGATGAGATAGCTGCAGCAATAGCTGCTTTAACCGCCAATGCTTCAGCCACCAGAGCTGAAGGCACAAAACGCCGGTACGCAGAGGAGCTCTCGATGAAGGCTCCTGATGGATCTCTGATGTGCCAACCAAGACCGCAGTGTCTTGTGGTAGAATCCCATGCTGCATCTGAAAAAGAGTACCAGGTGCAAGCATCAACATGAGTAATATGAGGAACACAGGAAACATGCAAATCAGGAGGACACACATGACTAGCATGTATAGAGGGAACCACACGATGTGGTAGTGGGTGTTTTACAACTGGTAACTGTGCATTCCTCCAAGCTCTAGCATCTTGGAGAGCTTTCAACACAGTATCATGCTCTGTGAAGAACTTATTCTCAAAAAGGAGCTTGTTTCGGTTTGTCCAAAGCAACCACAAGATCCATGGATAGATTGGGGTAGTGCTCAAACCCGACGGAGGTAGTGAGACCATCTTTCGACAGAGTTGGAGGAGCGAGGCTACCGAGCTAACTTCACTTTCTGTCGGTTTGAACAAACTATGAACTAAATCCCAAACCTTTGCATCGAAAGGGCATTTAAAGAGAACATGAATCTCTGTTTCTAATTCTCCACAGCGTTTGCAAACCGGGTTGATAGACAATCCTCTCTTCTCTAACGCAGAACCAACAGGAAGATCTTTGTTGTTGGCTTTCCAAAGAAAATGTTTTATCTTTGGAGAAGTGTCAACTTGCCAAACATTTGCTTTCCAGTTGAAGTTGCGGTCCTCTGTGCTGCCATTAAAAAGCTTGGCTATTGCATATCCACTATTTTTTAATTATGTACCAACTGAATGATTGAATTCCATGTTTTTTTTGTTCTTTCAAAAAAAATACATTTGTATCATCGGTCTTCTGTGAAATTTACATAAACGATTCAATGAAGAATATAAAAGTTGTGTTTGTGTACAGCATATAGTGAATTATATAATGCATATGA
Source organism: Hirschfeldia incana (assembly GCA_026261945.1). Taxonomy (NCBI): domain Eukaryota; kingdom Viridiplantae; phylum Streptophyta; class Magnoliopsida; order Brassicales; family Brassicaceae; genus Hirschfeldia; species Hirschfeldia incana. Next base: position 2,844,703 of record JABCMI010000003.1, read on the forward strand.
ATTTCTGCCTAAGTTGATGTACTTATTATGTTGTATATAAACTACAATTTTCACAGTTGCACTATATCTAATCTCATTCTCATTTAGCATCAATTAAGCTACAAACATTCAATGAGATTTCTCTATTTGAAACCAGCTATGTGAAAATACATTAAAACTTTTTTTTTCAATCATATCAATCATAATCCAAATTATTATTCAGAAATCATCAGAATTTTTCTTCTCAATAAAACATTGGTAAATGCATTCATTAATAAACAAAGTCATGTGTAGTAAATGCAAAATAATTATGTTTAGCAAATTGTTATATAATAGAGATTAAATGCAGGAAAAACATAATTATAACCCATCAATGATATATAGTCAACTGCCCAAACATAAGTATGATCCAGGAAGAACATCCAGCCTAACACTCTCTCGCTCAACTCTGACGGAAGTATTTTGAACTTAACAAAAAACTGTTTATAACTTTGTAAAAATTAGCTGATAATTTTGATTATCAGCTAAGGAAGGCATAAGATGAACATGAATCATGCAGTCTTGGAAAAACATTTTGTTATATGTGTTTTCTCTATGCAATAAATGCAAAATGATAATGGATTGACAAATCATTTGGTTTTTTTTTTAAACAACTTCATTGAGATTGAAAGATAATCAGTGTTCAGGAACAAATCAAGAACAAAAACACCAAACAGAGAAATTTAAAGAAAAAGCTCAATCTTAAAAAGATCTACGAGCGATTCAAAATAGCTTCTCTTTTGATCCTCTAATGAAGCCAGGCTGGTCCTCCTAACGCCAAATAGGAATTAAAGCGTCCATCGCGAAGTACACTCTTAGCAATCTCTCTAGCTATGTGTCAAAGGCCACCGATCTAAACATCCCACATAAAGCGATTATTTCTTTCAACAGGATCCGGAAACGAGGCCAATCATTGTGTCTCTTAATAGCTTCTGTGATTTCTCTAAGGTCCGTCCCAATGACAACTTCTTGGTACCCCAGGTCTTTCATATTACGTGACGCCCACGCTAAACATCGTAACTCCACCATGAATCTGCTTGGTGAAAAGGTGATAGCATCTCTTGCGTGATGAATGACATTACCCTGGTGATCACGTATAATATATGCTAAACCACTATGCAGATATGTGTTCCTCCAATTAGAATGGATATTACACTTTGCACATCCAGGAACATGTGTTTCACATTGCTTATTTTCTCCACAGAGACCATGTTCCACTACGGGTACCTGTTGCTCATTATTAGTATCATTCCACAAACGGCCTTCCTCTATCGCTTGTTGATCCGCATACAAGATCATGTTCCTGTTCTTCCATATCGCCCATAAAATCCAACGAATCGACCTTCTTAGAGTCTCGGGGACCATCTCTGACCTCATCAATTTAAGAGACTCAGCTAGTAGTTCCATCAGAGAAGAGGATATTAAAGTAGGTAATGGTGGGAGACCAGCAACACTCCAAGCTTCTTGAGCTGCACGGCACTTGAAAAGGACGTGCTCAATTGTTTCCACCTCATAATTGCAGAGCTTGCACTGCGAATCCAAATTCATTCCTGTCGTGTTCAACCTTTCTGCCACTGCTAAAGCTCCAGAGGTTGCTCTCCATAGAAAGCTCCGAATTTTTGGGAAAGTTGGAACTTTCCAGATGTTCTTCTTCAACTTCAGCACCTCTGGTTGAGCCATACTTTCTTGCAGCGCCACAGTTTCTTTCATTTTAGAAGCAATTTCATATCCACTCTTCACAGAATAAGACCCATGTGATGTGAAAGCCCAAATATCTCTGTCAGGAGTATTACCCACTGAATTTGCAGAATACGTTCACTTCATTCTCAGGAAAAAGCCGTTGAAGTTTTTCCGAATTCCACTGCTCCCTGTATCAATTAGAGACATTACACGAAGGTGAACTGCAATGTCTCGTTGCTTGTTGATAGGTCTTCGTGGCTCATCCATAATCCATTTGTGAGACTAAACATACGTAGCTTTTTCATCTCCAATAGATTTTAAAAGTCCTCGACCTAGTAACTCACGTCCAAAGAGTATACTTCGCCATGCATACGAAGGTCTATACCCTTTACCACAGCTCATGAGATCAGAGTTCGCAAAATACCTCCCTTTGTATATCTTAGCAAGAAGGCTGCTAGGCTCATTCAGCAACCTCCATGCCTGTTTGGCGAGCAAAGATTCATTAAAATCCTTGATATCTCTGAAGCCCAAGCCACCATTGTCCTTAGAGATACACATCTTCTTCTAAGATATCCAATGTAGATTTCTCTTCTCATCATTTTCATCCCACCAAAAAACTTGCCATGGCACTCATAAACTTTTGGCAATGATGCTTTGTCAACCTGAAACAAGACATAGCATAGACAGGAAGCGCCATAGCTTCGATTTCAGAAACACCTCTTTTCCACCAAAGGAAAGTTTTTTTGCAAACCATCCTTTAAACTGCTTACTCATCTTTTCACTGATGAAGGCCAGAAGCTTTTGTTTAGAACCACTAAAATATTCTGGGAGGCCAAGGCACTTCCCATCTCCACCTTCTTTCTCCACCCCCAGATATTCTGCCAAAAGTCGCTTTGAAATAGGACCAGTCCTGCCACAAAGGTTATAGCTGACTTTTGAAAGTTAATTAACTGTCCAAAGGAGTCTCCATAAAGCTTCAATCTCCGTAGAAACTCAGTACATTCAGCCAACGTAGCCTTACACAGGAACAAGGTATCGTCAGCGAAATGAAGATGTTGTACAGCTAGACAGTCCGCTGCTAGTTTCATTCCTGAGATCGATCCACTCTGCTCCGCTTGATTCATTCCGCTTGATTCATTGTATACAACAGTGCTTCAGCACACAGAATAAATAAAAAAGGTGATAAAGGATCACCTTGTCTAATGCCTCTCTCCGGTGTAAAATGACCATGAGATTGACCGTTGAGTAGAACAGGAGATGATACCGAACGCATACAACTCATGATCCATGTAATCCACTGAAGATGAAAACTTAGCTTCGTAAAACAAAGCTTCTAGGAAAGCCCATTCCATACGGTCATAAGCCTTGGACATTGTCGTTATGGAAAAATATAAGAGGGCAAACTTGATTAGGATGGGCCAAGCCCATGAAAAATAGGCTTAATAAACGAGCCTCGAGTTATATAATCTACTCGCTATTGTCCTTCTCACTACATATCTCTCGCTACATGTCCTGACGCGTCGGGTTTTGAGAAGGATTGATGCTGACCTCAATCCATCTTTAGCACCACTGATCTACATGGCTGGCGAGTCCTCTAACCCTGGCACCGTCGAAGAGATCTTCAAAGATTTCAGCGGTCGCCGCTCTGCTTTTCTTCAAGCTCTCTCCACAGGTAGAAGTAGAACACACACACTCTCGCTCTCTCTCTCTTATGTTTGCTAGATATTTCATTTGGCCATTTATTTTACGTAATTTCTTTCCTTTTTTTAACCAGATGTTGACAAGTTCTACTCTTTATGCAATCCTGGTAAGTCTTGTACTTATTTTTCATGGATAAGCTTCGTAAAAAAGATAACCTTTTATTTTACCAAAAAAAAAAGATAACCTTTTTGTGTGTTAAACGTTTTGCTTTTTTTTTGTATTCTGTAGAAATGGAGAATCTGTGTTTGTATGGACACCCTAATGGGACGTGGGAAGTGAATCTTCCAGCGGAGGAAGTGCCTCCTGAGCTTCCCGAGCCAGCCCTTGGAATCAATTTCGCAAGAGATGGTATGCAGCGTCAAGATTGGCTCTCCTTAGTTGCTGTCCACAGTGATTGTTGGTTGCTCTCTGTTTCTTCCTACTTTGGCGCTCGGCTCACTCGCAATGAGAAGTATGTAAACTTCCTTTTTACACATTGTTTCTTGCTTTGGTTTGGTATTCTCTCATGTTTTGAACTATCAACAACGACGAATAAGACTCTCGTGACATTCTTTCCTTTTTAAGGTTATGTTTCTTACGAGGATTTAAAAGTGACAGGCTTGATACGTATACTAATTTACATATCCAGAAGGCTTATGTATATAACATTCTATTGTATATATGAGTTTATATTGTCCTCTTCATTCAATGAGCAGGAAACGCCTATTCAATCTGATCAATGAACTGCCAACTCTCTTTGAAGTAATGACCGGTAAAAAGACCGTCAAAGATACACCAAGCATGGATCTTGAGAGTAAATCCCAAAACGGCGTAAGGGTATAGAAAAATAACTCTTTGCCTAGCTCTTTGCTCTGTACCATCCCAACAGCTAAGCTTGTTACTATTAATAACCTGAAAGAAATTTTTGTTTCCCACTCAAGGAAAGAAAAGGGTTTAGAAATCGTTTTGGCTTTGGTGTAGAGATCAATTGAAGAAGGGGAGACAAAGAGCACAGCGAGATTGATGGAAGAGAGCTCTGAAGACGAGCATGGAGAAACACTATGTGGAAGCTGTGGAGGACACTACTTAAACGAAGAGTTCTGGATATGTTGCGACGTATGTGAACGTTGGTACCATGGAAAGTGTGTGAAGATAACACCAGCCAAAGCAGAGAGCATGAAGCAATACAAATGCCCTTCTTGCTGCACTAAAAAAGGATGACAGTGAGTGATGGTACAGCTCTCTCTGTGTTGTGTTATAAATGCGGAGCAACAGGGACTCAATAGAGAGAGACATCAACCTGTTCATAACTTTTTTATCAATGATACCTTTGTTGCATTGTCTTGTGTATGTAGCAACTCTACTCCGGTCGTTTAAATGAGTAATCATAGATCGGTAACTACATTTTTATTAAACACAATGGTCTCTCTCCTTTAAAGCGATGAAAGAGACTAAAAGAAAATTTGAAAGACTGGCAGAAAAGCCTCATAAAGAAGGGAAACAAAAGATCAAATCAGCTCACAAGCAACTTCTCAAGTTAATATGGTTTTGCTCTCTTCGGTCAGTCTATTTTACAGATTTGATTGTTAAAAAATAATATGGAAGTGAGTATTCATTCACCTGTGGAAAACATAATTAATTTATGTACGCAAGAACCTGATTGTAACAGTGAATAAGGAAACATGCACAAGCAAACAGTGCGGTAGCTCTCATATGTTCCACCATTTTCGCTTCTCCATTTGTTTAGCGAGTTCATGTGCCATGGATGCAAAGTTCTCAGCACCGTCTTGGAGCTCAGCTGTGCGTTGGCTGATCCTCTGGTAGAACAAACAAAACAAAATATGTTTAGCTTGGCAACATGTAAGCTCAAATGAGATGAAGACTGCTGCATAATTTATTACCTCGAGTTTTTCTCCACGCTCAAGAAGTTTGTCCTTTGCTTGTGAAGCTATTGCTGAGGTTTCCTGAAAATATTACCCAACCATGTTTAGAACAGAAGCCAAAACTTCTCTTTTGGGGCATAGTCGCCTTGGTTTAGACTCACCCCTGCTTTTCTGTACTTGGCCTTTATTTCGTCAACTGTTCTCGTTTTGGGTTGTGCATCGCTGGAAGCACCTTCGAATAGTCTTTCCTTATCTGTTCTCTTATCTGCAAAGAAACCACACAATGATAATAAACATATGACAGTAATAGAACTTGAGGCAATCAGATATGTTTACCTTTCTTTTCTTTTTTGTCTTTCTCAGGCAAGATGTTTATAGGTTCGTCTATCTCAATGTCATCTACAGAAAAGCAATTTTAGTCACAGGCCAGAAACAGAAGATGAGTTATTGGTGTAAATATTACAAACCTATGTTTAGCTCGATGATATTCTCATCATCGCCACCAATAACAGAAGGCTTTAGGTATGGTGGACTAGAAAAGATGTTCCCCAGGTGGGAGAAATCTTGTACTTGCTCCACCTTCTGTTCATTGCTTGATCTGAAGCCTTTGATAATGCCACTTAGGAATTTGGGAGTGCCATCCTGTAGTTACAGAAACTTTTTAGGAAAATCATGGAGCTTACGGGAAAAAAAGTGTTCACATGCGAAAATAGAACATACGTGGTTTTTCTTATGGACTGGGAAGTGGCTAAAGGTAGCGTCAGCAGCGGCTGCAAGGACTTTGTCATGAAGCATAGGTAAAGACTCTGGAAGTCTGAGAGATGAATACAGAGCTAGGTATCAGTAAGTCAACTGCTACTTTGCTAGCTAGCATGCAACATTTCTTGTTGTATTGACTGAGAAAATATGTATAGAATAGAAAACAGTAACCAAACCTGAATCCATTTGCATGGGACATAAACGAAAGGATGGCAACTTCACAACCATTCACCTATAGATTTAGCTTTTAGTCTTAAACATCTGAGATATTAAATATTCTCTCATGGGATCTCATAAATCAAGATCTAACTTCATCATTACTACATAGCGTTCAAAAACCAAACGTACAAAGGCTCATACAAATTGGTAAACATGCAAGTATTAAGTATATTAAGAAGTCTCACCAGGAAGACATGGCCGAAATCATCCGAACATACTGTCTTCTCCATGTTAGGCTTAAAGTTCCAACTAAGAAGTGACAGCAAAGAGCTCTCTCCCACAACTTCAAGATTCGGGAACGATCTGTTCATATAAGCAAAGCAGATGATTTCTGAGCAATTTATGGATCATCTATAGTGGTCCGTTAGCCTAAGTAGTTACATGATTAGATTTGGTCACTGAGCTTTATATGGCTTGTATATTATACTTGCGGTAGCCAATTAGAACATCACCTTATCTCAATATGCCCTGTTTTATAAAGGAGGAGTACTGCACATTCCCTTCCATCCTTTTTTAGGGTTCCCATCCAGCAACACGGCCTTGGAAGACTCACCTCCAGAGTGCTCTCAAGACTTCCCTAGGTATTGAAAGCAAGTCCTTGTTATCAGAAAACGCTAGCAAGATATTCCAGGAATCATAAATCAAGATAGATATTCTAGTATACCTGAGATAACGACTTTAAAGAATACAATCGCAGTGCATACTCAGAACACATGAGAAATAACGAATTCTCAAATATATGATCAGCAAATTTTGTTTCTGTGACAGGATTCTGTTCACCATCTGGTGAATGACTCTCACTTGCATTGATCATATGAGATTTTTTCTCATGATTTTCACCGGGCAACTCGGAGTTTTCATAGCAGTTCTCTGCAAAAATATATTTTCTATATATTTACTAGATGTGTAAGAAAACAAGTTTTATGTTAGTATCAGAACAGGTACCTATAATGTGCATACAAATCGCAGCTGAGTTCTTCAGAGGTTTTAAGCATGGTGGGAGCATTTTCCCACTATTGCCATCGAAAAGAATGGTCTGCCCATCCTTGGTCATTGCACACAAGATTAAATCATCAAGAGCTTCGGAATTTAAGGAGCTCTGATCAGTTGGAGCTGACGAGGATTTCAAACATAGTGACTCGATCGGGGGACCGGCGTCAGATAAGCTATTTGTAACGAACAATACTGAAGGCGTACCAATGTCGAGCATTGCAACCTGAAACATCAAATTAAAAGTAGAAATAATTTGAAACACTTTCATCTACAGCGAGCGGCTATATGCCGAGACTTGGAAGTTAGAAATAGATGTTAAATCCATACCCTGCCACATTTAAATCCTACAGCAAGCCTTCTTGTAGAGTGTACAAATCCCAGGGTGCAAACTGGGGAACTCAGGAAGGAATACGCAGCCAACCATTGAGGTCCATCTTCTTGATGTAAAGGATAAGCTACAAGTAATGAGACTAGAGCATGAGATAAAACAGAAAAAAATATAGTGCCAACGTTGTCAAAGTTCGTTGTAAAAGTCCCAAACCTTTTTTGTCAGTGTTGGTAACAACTTCCAAATTGCCTCCACTTTTTTGGCCGATCAGCTTGAATAGGCGAACCTACAGAGCCAGAAAAGCGAGAAATCAGATGGATATTAAAATCTGGAATCAAGAACGTATCAAAAGAAACAGTTATTCTTACCATACCACTTTCGTTACCAACAGCCAAATAAGAAGTCTTAGAACAGAAGGAAATTGCTGTTACTGATGAATCTACTCCAGTTGTGTCAATACCATTTGCCTGATAATTGGTAAAGGATGAATTAATTGGCTGCAGGTAAAATATCTCAAAAAAATTATCAACGAGTTTTCATGATAAAACGTCAAAAAGAAGGAATTCATACCATTGGCTTCAAGTCGTAAATAAGAGACAGACATGGATAGGTTGCATCCCATATTCGCACAGACCCATCCTGATATCCTGCTATGTACAGTCTCTCAAGCTTGTAGTCATCAAGGTGGCTTGGAACACCACCTGTTAGAGGCCATTGTGCACTTTCTCCAGATGGAGTACGTGGTGTTCGAGATTTTGCAGCTACGACTATCTATCAAGAATAAGACATAAATAAATAGCGTCACATTAGGAAGTAACAACGTGGGAAATTTGTGGAGGGACTACCTCGGATAAAGCCAGCGACAGCTTGTCATTCACGTTTAATGCAGCAAACACTGCTACTGTTATCCGTGGATCCATCGTCGGTACAACCATCGGATATGGAAGCGGTGAAGCAGAACTATTATTCTCTTTTTGAGACATCAGAGAGGCCAGAGAGGTATCATCATACGCTTGCAATTGTCCTGGATTTGTCAAAAGGAATAAAAACTCCCCACTTTTCCTTGAGCTAGCAATCGGAGACAATACCATATCAGCAAATGAACCACTAAGGGTCAAGTCCGCACGGCCAACACATTTCAGACCTCCCATACCAGAAGACCAATCAAGAGCCAACATCTGCATAAGGCGATCAGTAAAAGATATCAAATTAGGATAATATTTGCATATGCAAGGTAAGAAATCATGTCTGGGTTTCCCTTGTACCATCAAAAATGTAACATGTTCAGAAAAAAGATTGCGACTCCTTGGAATGTTTTTATTTAGAAATATGATCACTTTATATTTACCCTAAGTTCAACAATTTGGGTATGAAACTTTTAAACACGGTAATGAGTTCTTACCGTCAGTACTTCATCAGAACCGATAATATCACCACCATAGATAAAGAGTTTTCCACCACAATTCTTGCGAGACACATCCAAACACCAATGCATAACAATGACAGGAAGTCTTTTCTCGGCTGAAGACAACTGTAACTTAACAGCATAATTAGATGCCTTTCCCTTTTGCCCCTCAGAAAAGTCCCAAAATAATATATCTCCATCCACATAACCAACAGCAAGAACTGAACCATCAGCTGATGCCCAACAAAGAGAACTTATCTCTTTCCCATCTAGTTCAAGATCAGAAAGCTCATTGTGTGAGGCTTCCTGAGAATCATTGACTGTCTTACCCTCAATAGGTAGATCTTTGTTCCCTCGAACTAACACCACACGATCTTCTGATGCATCCCAAAGAAAAAGTAATCCATTTGAAAATGCAATCAACAATCTGCAGGACAATTCTTTAAAATTCATTATAAATGTTAATCATAACAAGATGGTCTTCAAGCTTATTATTGCTAATAAGACACCAAAACAGAAAAGAAGGTAGAAATGAAAATACGTTTTTTATTCCTTCCAGCTACAAAATTTCCAGATGGTATTCTAAATTAAAAATTAACGGTAGGGGAGACGGGAGCACAAAAATAAAGCATTGATTGAGGCAGTTTGAACAGACCAGCTTATCTGGTACTTAAATATGTGATTTCACAAAATGCTAGGACAAGCTCAAAGAATCAGAAATTCAGAGCAAAACTGCATTCCATCTAAACAAATAAAATTGTTCTCACCTAGTTCCCCTTGAAGAAGGCTGAGAAAGAAGTCCAACAACAGGAAAGTCAATAGGTGATGAAAGCCCTGCTGCTTCTGCGAAAAGAGAGAAATGGGAGCCAAAATGTTGAAAGAAGAATTAAAATGCAACATGGAAGGTCTTTTTGTGTTTGCATCTAATTCGAAATACCACGAGGATATGGTACTCATATAACTTAATATGAAAACGGTAAACAGGCGATAATTTACTCTGCCAATAGTTAGGTGAAGGCAGATAGACATTAACTAAGAAACTAACTAATAATTCCATCAGAAAACTAAAACTTTCTAAATTTAATAAAGATACAAGACACATTTGATCATCAGGTTGAAAGAGATACCCCATACCAGCTAAAGCATCAGTTGGAACATAATACGGAAGCTGCACTAATTTTCCTTCGTCTAGATTGTACTTTACAACAGACACCATACCGTACTCATCACCAACATACCTGTAAACGAGATGATAAAATAGTTAATGACGCCATAGTAAGTGTTCATAGAATAACATTTCTGCTAACTGTCATCTTACATGTAACCGGTGCCATGAAGGATTGAAAATGCAGTAATGTTTGACTCCCAAAGTAAGCTTGACGCTGTCTTCCTAAGATCCAAGTCCCAAACCTAATAAACAATGATTTTTTTTGGATGTGCTCGATCAGATGGGGTTGTTGAACAAAATGAAGGAGTTACAAGTTGAGAGTGAAGAGGGTCAAACAGAAGTATAGAGTGGAGATTACAGAAATTTCAAACATCATACAGAAATGGTACCTCAATCTCGTTGTCATTTGAGATGCTGACCAGAAAGCCTTGGTTCTCAATGAACTGTAAATAACAGATATGATGTCAAATGGAGTTACGGATATTTGGGATCACAAAGCAGGAGGATTGCAATATATATATCAAGTTTACAACATTATTGATCTCTTCAGAAGGGGATAGAACATGAAACTGAACTACTTGTACACCAGTATTAAGAGGAAAGGTTATTACGTTAGCAAGGACATCATGAAATAGAAAAGGAACTAGATCGAAGCTATACGATTAGGCACCAATACAATGTAACTGAATGTGGAAATAGCTTCCAAACAAACCAAAGAGAGCAGAATACCACAACAAACCTCTAAGTTTTTGAATGGCAACTGCTTAGGAGATGAAAGAATCGCCTCAATATTATCACCACCAATCACTTTTATCCTTCCATCTCTATTAAAGGTTAGCAAAAAGAATAATACCATTTTAGTTCAAATAAAACTGAAACAACAAAGATGGTTTCTTTCTATAATCATAGGTATTGTAGTAACTATAAGGACTAGAGAAAGATTCAATTAACAAACTTCTTATACGTAATTGTGTTAAGAGGTGACAAGAAGAAAGAACTTACAGAGTTCCCACAGCCAAGAGGCATTGAATAGGGTCGAAAGCGAGAAGAGAAGCCGTGGAAGGTATCCCGTAGTGGGAGACAACATGTGGATCCAAGTCTTCTGTTATCAAACATCCCTGCAAAGATCCAATGAGACTCTCACGTCAGCTAAAGTACATTTCTTTTCGGAAGTCCTCGTCTCCAACAACACATTCTAAGTCATAAATTCGTGGCTGGCCCAATGTAACACATCCACTATTGATTGCAAAGAAAATTTCTTTGCAAATTAATTAACTTAGGGGTGTATGTATATATAAGCAAATCCTAAGGTAGTTAAACGGAGTGAAAGTCCGAGAGAAGTATGATCCAAAAAAATAAATTGCTTTATTCCTAACAATATTAGGAGACGGGAGGAGGGAATACCCGTGGAGGAGGAGGAGCTGGAGCAGGCTTCTGACCACCGGCAGAGGCTTTCTGCAGAAACTTCCTTGCGAACATCGAGTCAAAATCAATTGAAGATGAGCCGATCGCTCACTCCTTTTCTCGAGATCAGCTTTGGGTGAGAGAAATTCTCAATCGAGAAGATGCTTCGTACAGGCGGTGAACGAGCTTGTGGAAGACGAATTGTTCGTCGAGAAATTTTTAATCGCAGAAGAGGAAACTTGGAGATTCGATTTGAGAGAGAACGAGTCAAGAGAGAAGATGACGAACCGATGATTTGAATTTCAGAGTGATGCCGGTCCGTGTTTTCTCGAACCGGTTTTCGGTCTGACCATAACATTCGGTTTGTGCTAATACGCGCTGGTTTATTAAAGAGAGATTTCGTCCGGTTTAACATAAAGAGATTAGACAGTACGGAACAGAAGAGAGAATAAAAAGGCAAAGTCGCCGCTGGGACCAACATTAAACTGCCCATACGGTTGCTTACGTCACCGCCGGTCATCAATGGCAGGCACAATTATCACATTCTCCAACTTTTCTTCTTTTCTCGCTCCTTTGTCTCTTATCCTACGCCGTGTTCTCTCCTCCGGTGCGCAGGTTAGAAGCAGCATTCCTCCTCACAAATGGAGACGACGACGCCTCCTCCTCTTCCGGCGACGCAGTCAAAGCCTCACCAACCTCAGTCCATCGGGTCCCATCGTCAGCCTTCGGCGGGAAAAGAAGACTGGTGGAGCGAGGACGCGACAGCGACGCTGCTCCAAGCCTGGGGGCATCGTTTCCTCAGACTCAATTTCGGGAATCTCCGGCAGAGCGACTGGAAGGAAGTCGCCGACGCCGTGAACTCCAGCCACGGTAACGGCCGACGTCCGAAGACGGAGAGTCAGTGTAGGAGCCGGATCGATACACTGAAGAAGAAGTACAAAGCCGAGAAAGCCAAGCTTTCTCCGTCGGCTTGGCGCTTCTTTGACCACCTCGACGTCTTGATCGGTCCGGTATCGAAGAAACCGGCAGGGGTAGTTGTCAAGTCGGAGTCTTTGAAACCTTATCTTAGCTTAACAGGATCCAAGTATAGGGAAAGCTCTCTTGAAGATAATGAGGAAGAGGAGGGGGATTTGAGTGAAGAGTCGGCGTGTAAGGAACTAGCTAGAACAATTGTAAAGCTGGGGGAAGTTTACGAGAGAGTAGAAGTGAGGAAGCAGAAGATGATGGTTGAACTGGAGAAGCAAAGAATGGAAGTTTTTAAGGAGCTAGAGTTGCAAAGAATGAACATGTTGATGGAGACGCAGTTAGAGCTTGAGAAATCAAAGAACCGGAAATGTGGAGATAGTTCAGGTAAGAACATAACTCCATGTTTCTATGCGTTATCTCTCATCAGCAATGTCCCATTTCAATCTGTGTGAAAAAAAAATGTCATGTTCGCTAATCAGACATCTTGTAGAGCGTGTGCTTTGCACTTTAGGTAATAACTTTGTGTGTTCAAGTGTCTTAAAGCAGCCAAAAGTTCATTGCTGTAGATTATTTAATGAAGCTTAAAACTTACATGGTGAATACCAAATGAATCAGTCACTGTTCCTATTACTCTGACAACACTTTTACTGAAGTTTGAGCTGTTGATTATTATACAGGCAATAGATAGAGTGGTGAAGCAAGGAAGATGTACTTAACTCTGCTGAAGCATCTTGGCAAATTGAAATTAGAGGGATGCCTGTTAGTCTTTGCCTATTTGCTAATCTGTAGGATAGAAGTTAAACAACTCGTTAGGAAGCCCTTTTGTCTTATCTACGAGCACATTAACGTGTATTTATTGTTGTAATTGAGCTGATCACTTATTTTAATATCTGATAGTAATCAGGCCCTTTTATGAAGTTGTCACTGGTGTATGTATGAATTATGAATTTATGATCAATGTTTAATCTCTTCATTGCCTGCATAAAGTTTTCTTTAGTCATAAAATGTGATAATAGAATTAGAAGCGGAACACTTCCCGATCTCAAAACGTTGCGGTTGCTCTAGAAAACATATGAGCTTAATTGTTAGTGTTCAAATTGTGTCACCATAATGAAACAAAACGTAAAGTGTCAACTCTAGTCGAAACCCTTCTTATTCAAAGACACATGAAAACAATAATTCCGGTTTTAAGTAAAGATTTGTCATGAAATTTTCAAAACCGACCAAGCCCGACTTCTTTCTTCTTCCAGTTTCAATTCCAAACAAAGAACAAGACACTGGGAGCAGCCACGGCTATGAAATCATCAAGGGTGGCATTAAGATGATGGTGTTGAGAATGTCAGGAAAAACCCAGATTTTGCACGATCGTGTTCTTGTTTCTTCACTATGTGGCAGTAGTTAAGCTGGCATAAGAAGTAACATATAAATCAATCTCTGTTTAAAGGGTTTAATGATTCTTGATAAGAAGATATAAGCAACTAACCTCCATGCGAAATAAGCTAGTTGGTAACACGATTCCTGCACCAACAGAGCTTCTGAATGTCTCCAAAAACTTGGGAGCAGTGAAATTACGATACTTGTTCCCTGATAACTCCGCCATATTCCCAGCACATGCAAACAGATGCCCGTGGATCCCTCTCTCTCTGAACCATCTCAACGGGAAATCAAAAGAAAGGTCCGCAAACGCAGTCACCGCAACATCACCTCCCACAAAATCTCGCTCATATGTGTCACCACCACCACTCTGATCGTTTTCTACTTCCCTCCTTGGCTCGTTAGGACCCAGTCCCCTTGTCTTGAATCCCCATAACGCAGACGGTCCTCCCAAAGAACACACAGGTGATATGTTCCCACCTAAAAAGAACCTCTCCGACACAGAAGAAGCTCTGTTCTTGTATCCGCTTCCCCACGGAAATGTGATTCCTCCAGATACACCAAAGTTCAGAGCAGAACGGTAGAAACCAAGTGGAACCGCATATTTAAGATCAATTTCCTGACAAGGGTTTAAAAACACATATCTTATCAATCAAAAGGCTAATCAATCTTTCTATTTAGAATCGCAAATTAGCAAACCTGACGCAAGAAGCGAAGTGTTCGCCTATCAGGCGCAAGACCACCTATCTGAGAAGTGGAGACGAAAGAGTATCCACGTGTCGGCCTCAAGGACGAGTTCCTCTCGTCAACTTTGAAAGTGTACTTGAGATCAGACACCAAACTATGCCCAATCTGTCTCCTTATCGTCCTCGACGCCATCTGCGTCGGATCAATCAAGTTACGCCACGCAAGCGTGTACCCCAGCTCGTGATTCTTGCTCAAGAGAACCCCGAGAGAAACACCGAGCGCTCGTTCTCTATAAGAAGAAAACTTAAGCCAATCTTGCGTAGAGAGGTAAAGACGCGAGGTGAACGGAGACTGACGTCCTCTGAACCTAGGGAGATACAACCCCAAGCCAACCTCTCCAGAGCTGTCACATCCGTAAGCGAGAGAAGTGTCCCAGATATCTCCATGGCCAAAAATATTCTTATACTTCAAAGAGCCTTCAAGGGTTGATGACCTAGCCTACAAAGCAAAACATCAAACTCATGGATTCACCTAAGAACCAAAGACTCAATAACACAATTCATTCAAGAAAATGATGACGTGGCCTACAAAAGAAACATCACACTCATGGATTCACCTAAGGCTAAAGACTCAATAACACAATCCATTCACGAAAACGATGACGTGGCCTACAAAGGAACATCACACTCATGTATTCACCTAAGGGCAAAGAATCAATAAACACGAATCAATTCAAGAAAGCGATGGAAGGCTGATTGATACCTGTGATTTCGTGGAGGTTACGATTTCAGCAGTGAGAGGGCTTTGGCTCTCGACGACTTTCACAACCACATTGGTGGTATCGGGAAGCTCGGGAGGACCGGCATCGAGCGTGATCTTGACCGAATCGAAGATATCGAGCGCTCGGAGATTGGAATTGGCGGCGTTAGCAGCTTCGAGAAGCTCCTGCAACGTGGAGGCTTGTCTCACGCCTTCCACCTCGGCTTCGATCACGTGGTCCTTGGTCTTCTCGTTTCCCTTGACGATCACGTCGTGCACACGAACCGGAATCGGAGCAACTCCCATGCGGCGGAAGAGATTCTGCGCGTTGGCCCGACTCGCGGCAGCGTCCTCTCGGGGTTGAGGTTTCGACGCGGTAGCTTCGTCATCGTCTTCTCCATCGTACTCCTCTTCTTCTTCTTCTGCGGAATCGTTAATGTCTTCGATTTCTTCTCTTACTTCACCTTCATCGGGGGTGGTGAGATTCGGGTCGGGTTTATCCGCCGGATTCGCCATGAGAGAGAGAAAGTGAAGATGTCTCGGCAAATCGGTGAATCGACTTGACGGCGTCCCAAAAGAAAAAAAAAAACGAATCCCTTGCTTAGCCGGTTAGATGATTTGGCCGGTTAGTTAGTTATACCGGTTAGGGATTGGGCCAATTAGTTGATTACACAGCAACTGGATCAGAAGTATATAAAATTAAAATCCCTTGCATAGCCGTTTAGCTGATTAAGCCCGTTAGATGATTATTACGCTCGTAGGTGAGTAAGGAACACAGCAAAGCCTCTTCGTGAATCAGAAGTAAACAAAAGGGTGGAATCTTTTCAAATTCATATATCCCTCTCTCTCTCTCTCTTTGGCCTCCCTTCTTCGCTTTCATCAATTCGAGGAAGTGAGAACACAACAATGGCGAAGAACGAAAGCGGCTACGAGAACTTGTTAGCTTCACTTATCGTCGACATCAAATCGTACTCCGGAAAAGACCAACTTCTTCCCTGGATCCGGTAATCGCATCTCTCTCTCTCTGTTCTTACACTTTGTGTCTGAAGCATCCAAATAAAACCTAATTAGTTGAGTAAGGTTTTTGATTGATGGGTGTGAATCTGAAACAGAGGTATTAAGAAGATGAAAGAGAGCTTGCCGCCTCAGATACTGAACGAGAAGCTGCCTCGGTTTCTCCAGAAATGTGCACAGTCATTTGAGTCTGATAAGAGATACCGTAACGATTCTCGGTATATTCGTGTTTGGTTGCAGCTGGTAATCAACATTTACCCCCCTTGATGACTTGGTTGAAATTGAATCTGTATTTTTTGTATGTGGATTACTGTAAATGGAGTCATAAGATTGATCTCTTTACTAACCTGGCTTGTAAAAAAAAATCAAATCTTTAAAGGTACTTTTACTTTGTGATGCAACCAAATGAGAAGTAATTTGGATTTGAACGGTTTGGAGATGTAGTCTGAATGATTTTTCAGCGTAATTAAATTTTTGATTTCTGAACTTGTGGGTTTTGATGGGTGATAATGAATTTTTTTGGCTAGATGGACTTTGTAGATGATCCAAGAGCTCTGTTAAGGACAATGGAAGCAAACAGTATAGGGACCAAGAGGTCACTCTTCTACCAGGCATATGCTCTTCATTATGAAAAGATGAAGAGGTTCGAGGATGCTGAGAAAATGTACCGTCTTGGTGTCCAAAAGTAAGTAATTATATGTAGTGTTTTGGGATGCTTAAGACGAGAAAACCTCTCTATTAGATGGACACATACAAAGGCATGATTCAGAATTGTTGACTATGTACTTCTCTTGTGCTAGTCTTGCAGAACCCATGGATGAATTACAGAAATCTTACTTGCAATTCATTAGTCGCATGGAGAGGCACCAAAGGAAAAAGACACAGGTAGCCTGTTTACATTGTTTGATTATTCCTCTTGTACAATCAAATCTTTGCCAGTTCTCAAGATATCTCAACTTATGTTTTCTCTCTGCAGCGTCAAGAGCTAAAAGTGTCTGAAAAGCAACAGAAGGCTGAGAGGTCACAAAAGGAGCCTAGACTGGCAAACAGTGATGACACGCCAGTGTTGAACTTTGTTGATAAAGCCATCGTAGGAAAGCCTGAAGCAGAAAATGCTTGCCATCACGGTTTGGTGGATCCCACGATTAACATGAAAGAAGCCATGAACGCAATCAACAACATGTTCAAAGAGCCAATTGAAACTGCTCCACTTCAGCGAAAATCACAACAGAGAAGCCAAGACAAAGAAAATCAAGGCGGGTTTGAAGTTTTCGTGGATGAGAATCTCGAGTGTGAAACGGGTGTAGGAGGCAAAGCAAAGACTGGTAATCAAGAGTCCTTTGAGATATTCGTCGATGATGACAACGACGATGAGACTACGGATGAAAACGATGAGGCCGGAGAAGGTTTTGTCTTTCTACAACCAAGAGACCATTCACCTGAAAGCTCTGAAGAAGCAGACAGAAACAACAGTCCTCCTCGAGCTAGGTTCAGAGAGGACACAGTTGTTCGCAGGTTTGTTGGATCAACCATCTCCGAAGAGCCAGCAGTTGAAAACGTCTGCCACCATGGCCTTGTGGACCCTACAGTCAACCTAAAGGAAGCTATGGAGGACATAAACAACATGTTTGGCGAACCGATAGATTTTGTAAGACCCAACCGCTCTAAAAACAAGGGAAAAGCAGTAGAAGAGAAGAAACCAGATGCTACTGCAGGTTTCTTAATACTTGAGGATGATGATGATGATGATGAAGCTGACAAGGAACATCAAGGGGCGAGCCAAAAGCTGACTCAGACATCGCCTAGAAAATCAGACGAGCGTGATCTGTTTGAGCCAACAGTGTGCACAAAAGTAGCCTTGGATGAGATCAACAAATTGTTCGCAATGCCAATGGACTTCTAAGGAACAACCGAACAAGGTACTCTGTGTTTGCTCTCATAAAAACACAACCAAATATACTTATCTTTTCTGTAATGGTGAGAACTATTTATTGTTGTTGTTTTTGTGTTTTACCATGTAAACATATTGTTTGTCTTAAATTGAAGAAATGTTTTATCAGACCTGATGTTCCTGTCTGTGTGATAAATTGTTAATTAGGTCATTACAGTGGTGTTGATAATACTTACCGATGGTTTTATAGATCTTGAACTGAGTATGCTCGTTTTAAACGAGCCACAAGAGTCCCATTACAATATTACTCAACACACAACTCATCTTACAAACAATTGGCAAACCATAGAAGGGGAAACATTTTCTTATATAATTAGTATTGGATGATCTTCAACAACACAAACCCGAATCAGTAAGTTGGGGGTGGTGCAGTAGCGGGACAGTGGTCAGGACGGAAAGCCAATGGACCAGCGGCGTAAATCACAGCCTCGTAGTTCTTCCACTTGAGCCTCTTCTCCTCATAACGGAGTGAAGCACCATCGAGAGCATTGTTAATGTTGGAGAAGAGATTGCAGTCCTCACGAGGAGAAGAGACGAGTTTGGCACGACAAGCGTGAAGAGGATGGTCCAAGAAATGTGGAGTCATCTTCAAACCTTTGAGCTCACCGTAGAAATGGCCGTACGAATCGGTTTGAAAGACTTTGTAGAAGCTCACTTGTTGCCTGTGGTTCTTGCAGATGATGCTGATTTTAGCTCCGGCTATGGCTTCTGCTCCGCCCAACGACCATGATCCGTATTTGTCGCAGGATTGACAGTACACCATTCCTTCCACCGCCGCTTCAACGGTTTTCACGGTGGGGTACACGGTGGTTGGAGGAGGAGGAGGAGGAGAGTAACCATTGGCCAAAGTCGCCGCTGCAATGAGGATGACGAGAACGGAGAAGGACAAGGCTCGTGCATCCATGTCTCTTGTTTATTGGAAAACGTAATATGTTCTCTGTTTCTTGTGATTCAGGGTAGTGAAATACACGTATATATAGCAAGATATAGAGACTTGTGTTTTATAATTATTTGTGCAGTTAATTCACAAAAAATTGTAAGCCGACATTGTATACGACGTGAGTGCGACTAGTTGAGGAGATGTACATGCCCTATGCGGCTTATTACGTGACTGCCATTATCTTTGTCAACGGTGTATAAATTTAAGTATTATTCGCCTAATCCTATTCAATCTCTATCTTCTTAATAGAGACCTCATGAATATATAAACCGGGAAAGAAATATGAACTAACCAGGGGGAAAAATGTTATAAAATTAATTAATTACTAGAGCCTTGACCCGCACACCTGTGCGGATGTACATTTTACATTTTTAAACAAATTTTTAAACTGTATAAATCGTAGTCTATATTTTAAAAAGTTACCGTTTGAAATAATTGTTTAATATTGTATTTCAAACAAAAAAAAGTTCATAGTTTATGTGGAATAAATTTATCTTGGTTTTCAAACTGTTAGAATATGAATTACTCGTAGTGTATTTTTACTTTTTGTATAGATCATATTTTTAATGTATTACAAATTATTATATATATTATTTAAATTTGGTATTGTATATTTTATATTATTCCAAGTTCATCATATTTGATTTGCATTGGAATATTATGCACATAAAAATATACATAAAATTATATAATTTGGCATATGAATCACTCGTAGTGTATTTTTATTTTTTGTATGGATCATATTTTTAATGTATTATAAATTCTTATATATATATTATTTAATTTTGTGTTGTATATTTTATACTCTTCCACATTCATTATATTTGATTTGCATTGGACTTTTATGCACATAAAAAATATACATAAAATTATATATATTGGCATATGAATCACTCGTAGTGTATTTTTACTTTTGGTATGGATCATATTTTTAATGTATTATAAATTGTTATATATATATATATTGTTTAAATTTGGTGTTGTATACTTTATACTCTTCCACATTCATCATATTTGATTTGCAATGGAGTGTTATGCACATAAAATTATATATTTTGGCATATGCGGATTTGCTTCTGTAAATCAACAACTTCTTTTTTTTTAATTATGTTATGTATTAAAAGTATCCGAATGTGGAAATAAATATACTTGATATAAGTACTATATTTATTAATAAAAATTGTATCAATTAAAAATAACCTTTATTTATAAAAATAATCGTTAATACTTCCGTAGTAATAGACATTCTGTTATATTTTTGGAATGTATTTTCGTAAGTATGCAATGGTAAACTATTTTTCCTAAATTAATGTCACTGACTTCTGTTAAGGAAAGTAAAAGAAATTTAGGAAATCATTTAATTAAATAGGAAAATACATAGATTACTTAAAATTATATTATTTGGTACTTCGATGACATTGCATTGTAAATAACTTGTAAATTTTATGGTTATTTGGTACTTCAATGGCAAGACATAGATTACTTAAAATCATTGTTAATATTTATATGCTTCAGTGGCTAATCATTCCACTTTAGACAATGGGTAACATTAGTGAACATTTTAACTTTTAAACTTTCAGATAAATTTTACAATATTACTGATATTACGATATTAGCTCACGTAGTATTGTATAACTTTTCTAATATCAGTTACAAATAATATATTTAGGAAAAATAAAACCACAAATTTTAGGTTACATAAGTTGCTATAAGTTAGGGACAAAATCTACTAACAATTAAAGCTATTGATTCTGTTTTTTAAGTATGGCCCACCATATGACCTTCGCGCCCGCGCGGGTGTTTATTTTATAGTTATATACTCCCTCCGTTTTCTTTTATAAGTCGTTTTAGAAGAAATGTTTTGTTCCAAATTATATGACGTTTTCAGTTTTCTATGTAAAATTTATTAACAGTTAATGTTATATGACCAATGATAATATGTCTTCTATTTTTTTTATTGGTTGATTTGTGGTTATGTAAATAACTAATGATGTTTTTGTCTAAAAAATATAAGAAATTTATGTTTTTCTTAATCTATGTGTAAAACTCTAAAACAACTTATAAAAGAAAACGGAGGGAGTAGATTAATATTTTGTATACAGATTTTGTAGTACATATTCTTAAATTTTACATGTATTAAATATATATTTAATGCAATGTTTTTAAATCCGGTGATCGGATTGGGTTTAGTCGCAACCGTACACCAATTTGGGTTTGGTTAGTACTAAAAAATCCAACTAACATTAAGCCGGTTAAAAATTTATATTAAGCTCTTAAAACCTGAAAAGTGGCGACCCAATAAACTGATCAAAATCTGATTCGTATATAAACCAAAATTTTATTAATAAAACAATTATTTTTTTATAAGGTAAAAAACAGAGTCCAAACTAAATAACAAAATGGAAATGCATATTATTTGTTCAAACTCCAAAGGAAGTGCATGTATGTAAATAAGAATCTCATAATGCGAAGAAATGTTGTTGATTTAAAACAATAACATCAATCTTCATGAACCTATGCATGCCCCATCCTTGGCTGGGAAACAAAACCTGCAAAGACCAATTTAAAAAAAAATTGTTTGTTCATTCTTTCCACGTGTAGTAAACTTTAAATACTGATATTGCAAAAACAATTGAACCAATTTTTTTTTACATATACCGAGGATTATAAGAAATATTAAAATGACATATCTTGTTTGTATAGGATTAAGAGAATGCTACTGGTTTATGTAGATGGGCTGGGCAAGTATATAGTTCAACGAAATGGTGAGGTATAGTAGTTTTTTAAGATATAGTAGTTATTAGGATCGAGTATTCGCAGATTGGGTAATCATTATTACGTTTTTATAAACATAAAGTTCGTTAGAATAATTGATTGGCTTGTTAACTTACATGTATGTGTAGAACCTATCTTTTCGATAACAAAATATAATAGGTATTTTCTGAAAGTGTATATCTAAATTAAGTTTTTTTTTAAAAGAATCCAAGTTAAGAAAATATCCTATTATCAATTCAATTAATAATTAATGTATTATCAGTTAAGGAATATTCAGTTTATGTGTTTATATTTTAGATTTTATTTTGAGAATTAAAAGACTGCAATATTTTAGGTTAATGGTATAGCTACATTTTAGGCAACCCGGGAATTATACATTAACAATATTATAAATATTAGGAGTATTTTTAGGAACAAAAGATAAATCAAAAATCTTTGCATATAATTGTATTAAATGCAGTGGCATTGTGTTGTAAATATTGTGCAATTCTTTGGGCTAATTTCTATTTGTACTTCTGTTTTAATAGATTAGATGTTTCTGAGGAAGCTATGAAGTAGTACACTACGCCGTTATAATTTTTAAGGTCTATATCGGAGTCTCTCTCTCTCCGCTTAAATATGAAAAGCAAAACAACTAAATAACCTTTTTATCTCAAGTATCAAAGCCTTTACATATTGGGTCCTCTTGCAATGAGAATATCCCCATAAGGCTGTGTCTGCTCCACCTTTATCACTCCGCGAGTCGCTAGCACTGGAAATATAACAACCATTTATACTCAGCTGAACATTCTGTGATGCGTGATATTGGTTCTAAATTATGTAGCTAGAAAGGAAGTTGTGTTGTATATATAGTACCACATGATTGGTAGAAGAGTTGAGCTGCAGCGTTTCTTTTCATTCCAATAGCGAGCTTGTTAAGAGATTCCACTTGAGCTGCTCCAGGTGTTTCAAAGTGTGTCTTGAGATGGCTGTGTTTGGTTTCATATATCTCGTCATCATTGTCACTGAATATAAAAGACTTAGTCAAATAATACTGAATCTCTAACCTTTTGATGCTATCTGTTATCTTCTCGTCTGTGTGAGAAGCCACTGGCTTTTGAGTTTGTGTAGGCCCAGTCTCAGCTAGTACTTCTATAAAGAGATTGCACAGAGAGAAGCCAAATCAAGAGTTGTAAGTTGATGTTTTTAAAAGCTGTGCGATCAAGAGAATAAGAAAAACGTTTTTACCGTTATCAGCTGTAAAACCCTTTTCAGGTATCATTGAAAACTCAAAGTCATAAGCACGGTGCTCCCACGTTCTGTCTTCCGCTACTGGTTCGAGTCCCCTTCTTGGTGAGGAATGTTGCCTTTTTCTGCTGAGCCTGCGACTGTTTCAGTAATCGGAAGAAGAATTAATTAGTGATCCTCTTCTTATATTGCAGAACCTGTTTGTGGCCGCTACTGGATTTAGTACCAGAAAGGAAAAAAAAAACATAGATGTTGTTCTTCACCTGTTAGAGTTGATCTCTATGTTAATGGAAGCTGCCCCACGTGCGGATGGTGTGCTGCTAGGCATGGATCTCACGTCATCTCCTGGAGTTTCCAAGGAAAACAAATAAGTAACGTATACCAAGCTACTATCTGATAACTGAATAAGAAAAAAAAGAGAAGCCTTTAACCAGAATAGAGAGGTGTAACGCTATGGCGGTTATTATTCTCAGCGCTTGCTCGTGATTTAGCCATCAGGCCTTCTATTGAACCATCTTTCTCAGCAAGAGCATTCCGAAGTCTTTCTGCAGGACTACCAAGACTTTGGAAGCTTGTCTCAGTGCCCTGATGCTGCATACATTAACACACAGTAAGACAGGATATGAAATTGTGCCTATCTCTTACTGTTAATAAACTTTTTCAAGAAATGATATGCTTCCACGCTTTACATGGTCAGTTTGATGGTCATTTTGCATTCTCTCCTGGACAAACCCTGGAGATTGTTCCGCTGAGAGATCAGGGCGTCCAGTTTCTGCGTAGGCATTACCAAATGTCAGAATAGTTTCAATAAGGAGCAAAAAAATAGAGCAACAATTATGGATAGAGAGAGACCAGATGTAGAAGTTTGAAGAGGCTGAGTGCATTTTGACCAAAGCTCCATGAGCTGAGGTGGGTACGAACCGTCCACAGTCCCTTCAAAGAGTTGTGTAAGTGGCAGCTTCATACGTTTAGTAACCTCAATACTTGGGCTAGCGGGTCCTCGAGCCTACAAAGTAAAATGTAGAAGTTAGGCCAACATGAGCATCAGTTATTAAACTAAAGGCCGAGGCGTACTAATTTGTACCTTTCTCTTTTTTCCCCTCAGGAGAATATGAGAAGTATCTTGAAGCCATGACTGGTATTGATTACCAGCGATAATAGTCTGCTCACAATCCATGGCTGAAGTAGCTGTCCTTCTTGCTCTTCTTTTTGTTGGCCGTGGCATATCTTGGTCCTACATGCAGAACAAAATCCAATTTCCATTTGTTTTCTCACGAGATGAAATTATCCTAAGTGAGAGAAAATACCTCTCGGTCAGGTATGTTTTGTTCCCCCGTCGGCTCAGCAAATGCATCTCTACCGTGCTCCTGTTGCTCCTGGCGCTGAGGGCTTGTGGGATTGCCTCCTGCAGATGGCTACAGGTTAGTAAAGTTGTTCGTTCTGTTTATGGAACTCAGGAGGTTTTGCCAAGGCTTTTACAGAAGTACATTCCCTTGTCAGATTCATGATTATTATACTAGAGGTACCATTGTTAGGATTCTAAACTAAGCACAGTTTAAAAATAGAAAACGATTTCACTTTTGACTCTAACTTCATAACCCCATTCAGTAACCAGATCTCGTCATTATAGAAGTAAAGAGTGACACAATAGTTACCTTCAGGAGAATCATGATGACGGGGTGGTGATGGGATGAGAACTGGAGGTATTTGAGCGCCTTCTCTTGAATTAAAGTGCAGCTGAGTTTCATCATCTCCTTCGATGTCAAATCTGAGAGACCATTACAAAGCAAGAAGGGAAAACTTATACCAGATAATCACTAACGTTCTGCTGCTAGATGGATGATCGAAATACAGGAATAGTGGAACGGTACAAACCTCTAACTTGATATTATATCTGTGAATAAAAAACCAAAGGTAGACAGTGGGATTGAAAACTAACCTTTCAAAACGATCATACGTCTCAGTATTAGTCTGGAATGAAGCATGATACTCGAAGAGTGTGATATTCTCGGCATCAGCTGAGAACGTTACAAGAAAGTGACAAGCGGATTCAGTTAGTAAGTTAACACCATGAAAGCAATGTCTCAGGATACAAACCTTGATGGAAATGCTGTCCAAGATCTTCTTGCTCAGGGTTATCGTTGACATTGGGTTCATCTAACCGCTGCAAAGTAGATAAAGCCACTGAATGAATTAGATAAACTGAAGATTTCACATGAATATTTTCATCGGTTGACAAGAAGATTGAACACTAGGGTGTATTCACACTATCAGTTACATTTTCTATATGTCCTTCTCCACAATCCACAGGTTTTCATTCACGTTTCACAAAGAGTTTTCTGTTAAAGAATTCATACGGGGTCTAGAATGAGGCAACTAAATAGATCAGATGCATGAGTTAGACCAAGTCATGAGATGCACTTTATGCGCCAACTTATTTCCTCCATATAATGAATAATGACCAAAAAAGAGTTCATTTTATAGTTTGCAACATTAACCTACGGTTTCTTCATAACTCAAGCTTTTATAAGGGAGTATATATTGATAAAAGATAGAGAGACGTAAAAGGAAAACAAACAGCCACAATCATCTAGTTTCGGAGAGGGCCTAGTTACCATGGAGATGTAAGACTGCTGAAAATCCATGAAATTGGGAAATTTGGGTAACTGGCTACGTGTCTGTTCAAAATCCCCAAAATCAGCTTCGTCCTTCTCAGGCAACGTAACCGCCTCTTTCCTGCAAACCAAAACCCCCAAAATCATTTATACATGTTCAAAATGGGTTTTTCCTTCAGATTCTTTCAATTGAAGAAGACGAGAAATAGGAATGACCTGGCATGGGTTCTTCCTTTAGGTAGCAGAGTAGGATCCGGAACAGCTTTAGTGCGCCAAGCTCCATTAATTTCCACCTGTGAAGAAATATAAACTCGTACGTGTGAGAGAACGAACCCACAAACAAACCCACGTTACGGAGATATCAATTTTGACGGGGAAAAAGTGTGATTACCAGAAGGCGAGTGACGTCATCTGACAATCGACAGAAAAGCCCAGAAAAATATCAATACGAGAGAGAGGAGAAACTAATAATAATACAAGTGTAATCGAGAATAATCGAATCCGAAAATTTTACCGAATAGGAGCTTTACTTTCCTCTCATATACGATCACAACCCCACCTAACGAAACGAAAACACAAAAACACTCCGAGAATCATCAAACCCAGAAGAAGAAAAAAAACAACGTCCGATAAGCGTAGATTGTTACGCATAATAATCATACCCATCAAAATCCCAGAAAGTCTGAGAGCCATTGGAACCGACGGATTGAGAATCTCCTCGCTGTGAGCCAACAAAAATAACATAAAAAAAAAAGAGGGAAATCAAACGCTCGTCTCCATGGGTTTAACAAAAAAAATAGACGAACAGATCATCATCGCTCACCAGATTTGAATGATATCGAGCTTGTTCAGCTTCTTCCGATTGATCTTCGCGTGCAACGTAGCAGCCATCCTTTAGGATTTAACGTACACACCATAAGGCGACAAAAACAAAAACAGAGGTTAGAGATTACACTCTTGATGAACAAACGAGATCGAACAACGGACACAAGAGAAGCGATTGAAGCGTGAACAAACGCTTGATCGGAGACGAAGAAGCTCATCATAGCGATTTTTTGAAAAAAAAAAAAAAAACAGAAACAGAACGAAACGTTTTAACAGATAGAGATTTGACTCACCATATCTGACCTAACGGAGCTTTTCTAGCTAGAAGCTGATGAGAGTAAAACATGCTTCTTCACCTTACGAGATATACTCCTACCCAGAAAACAGAGAGAATCGAGTCGTCGCGTCTGTGTATAATCGAGAAAACAGAAAAGAAGAAAAAAAGGATGAATCTGCGTTTATAATGTGTGAAAAAGCTGTATGTGTATATTAATATGAAACCGCCATGAGAGAGCATAATAAGAAGGGGAAGAAAGCTCACACTGATCAGGGGGAGAGGGAGCATGTACGGAGCACTGCTAACGATACTCCGCTGTGACGAAAGTATTACTAGTAACCCTCTTATCTTGCGACACGTACGCATCATTAAAACAAACGCATGTGACGCTAGGGGAAACGAATTCGGTTAACGTAGCTGGACCCCACACTGTCACTATCAAGCTCTGCAACCTCAAGTCACCCAACTTTTCCTCTACATTGCGTACCGTTTTGCACTGCGGAAAACTACACGTAGTTGGCTCTCCCAGAAAAATAATAAAACAGTCTGGCGTTTTATCCACCCCCAACCTTTCCTCTCTCTTCTGTAGCTTTGCATCGGAAACTCTAATGCCGAGAAGATTATGACGACGGAGATAAACCAAAACGGCGCCGTTAAGGTCTTCATCAGGCTTGTTTCCTCACTGTTACCGCTTTCTCTCTCTTCCTTCTTCGCCGGACGGAATCTTCAAATCGGCTCTGACTTCTCTCCGGTCACCGGACAAACCCTAGGAGGACGAAAAAGGTCTGCTCTCATCTCCTTCTCCGCCATTTCGGCAACACCATCGACGAGCAATTCTTTAACCGCCCCTTAGACCCCTCCTTCCGATTGACTTGATTATATATCGCCGCCGTGGTCTTATGTTGTGCTTGACCTAGGCGACGCCTCGAGCGACTGTCAGTACGTTCGAATTTCCCGCTTCAGTTTTCTGATTTTGGACTGAATGCAATTTTTTTTTTTGGAAAACCGACTTTGTAATTTTAACTAAGACCGTTGATATCATTTGATCATATCTGGACCGTAATTGTTTAGTAGGAAAAAATAAAGAGGAAAGTTTGTAAATTAAATTACGACCGTTGGATCCTATCTTGACCTTCAATTGCTTAACAGGAAAAAAAAGGAAAGTTTGTAAATCGAATTACAACCGTTGGTATTATATAGATCATATCGTGACCGTTATTGTTTGGTTTTAATTGTTTGGTAGGGAAAAAAAAGAAAAGCTTGTAATTAAATCACAACCGTTGAAATCCAACTGATTCATAATACTATCTTTGACCTTCAATTGCTTAGTAGAAAAAAAAAGGGAAGTTTTGTAGACTTCATCACGACCGTTAAAATCCACCTGATGAATATATCTTGACCGTTCAATTGTTGGCAAGGGGAAAAAAGATCAAACGGGTTGTAGAGGTGTCTACTGACGGTGATCACTTCTACTCTTAGAGGGTTAACAAATGACAAGGATATGTAAACTGCTCACGTCTTGAATGAAAGATACTCAGCTGGAGAAGCTTTGATATAAGGTTACAACTTACAACAGACATGACTCAGACTGTCAAAGCAGTTTGCATATCAAAATGTCTTGGCCGGTGAAGCGAGCACAAGACAGAGTCTCAGCTACATCGATGAATTCATATGATACTTGTCCTTCCTTCGTCTTCCTCCTCTTAGCTCTCAACACAATGTAGAGCTGATCATAACCAAATATGAAAACACTTTCTTATATAATAGACTACTATTACTTGTCCTGGATAAAAAAAGGAAATGTTTTTGCAAAATTCAAAAGGTTTGTTTCTTTTCATGAGATTTAAAAGTCATCAGCTCCAGTAAGTTTAGCAAAATCATCTTCTTCAATTGAACCTTTCTTCAGTTTCTTCAGTAACCGGTAATCTCTATCCATCTCTTCTTCATCTTCGGCTGTTTGGATGGTTCGTCTCTGTCTCCCTGTTAGCTTTTTTTTGTTAGAATCGCTGGTAGCAGAAGAAGCAGCAACCGAGTTCTTCTTGCCTCCTCTCTCTCTCTTCTCTTCTTGCCGCTTCTCTTTCTTAGCTAGTAAGTTCTGCTTTCTTTGCTTCTCCTGTGATTTGTCCCTGCGTTGTTTATTCAAAAACAATTCTGATCAACCACTCTCAGATAACACACGACCCCTAAGGACTAAGAAGGGACAAAGACCAAAACCTAGTCCTTGTAAGCATAGAGAGATATGTAAAAACAGTGGCCATGAGCACAACCAAAACCTACTTGAATTTTATGTCCTCAAAGTTGACGCCTTCAACGGGTGTGAAACCCTCACTGGAAAGTCTTTGTTGTTTCACTTCATACATTGATGGAACATGCAAGAGTCCATATCCCATAGCTAACTTTCCGAGTTCAAGGTTTTTCCATCTGTAAGTTATGATAGAAACAGATAAGCCCTTTGAAGAGAAAGAGAAAATGTTTGCAAACAACTATTAAGCAATAAGGACCTTAAAATGTAAGAGCATTTATGCTCCTTATAACCCCGAACAAAGGAAAGAAATGCCTTTCTTCCCTTCTCATACACTGCCCGGTCCTTCATGGCTAGTGAACGTATCTGAATACATTGTAGCAATTACTCAACATTGTGATCAAACATAGACAGAGAGAGACAGAGATGCATGTGGAGTTTTCTTACAATCGGTATGACACTGAGTGCTTCCTCGGAGCATTTTTTCTCTTGACAAATGACTCCTTTTATGCGCATAAACTCTACATAGTCTTCTTCCTACACACATATGCAAGTAAAAATTTCAGCTTTTTCTGCACTGCAATGTAACTATCGAGAACATCAAGCATGAGTAAACATAAACAGTGCTCAAAGGTAAACCTCGGGAAGTAGAAAAACTATGGCCCTCCCTTCTTTCCCCAATCTTGCAGTTCTGCCAACCCTATGAATGAACGTCTCTGGCTCTTGTGGGGGATCATACTGCATGAACATTACAAATTCCAACCTGTGAAACCTATATTTTGGAACAAATATGGCAAAGTAATGGAAACAAGCATTGGTTCAATCTACCTGAACTACGTAATCAATGCCTGGAATATCGAGTCCACGTGCAGCGACATCAGTGCACAAAAGGACACCGCTTGATGCTTTAGTAAACGAAGCTAATGCCTTGTCTCTTGCATTCTAGCGTGTAAAGTATATTCTATCAAAACCTTAAATAACAAAAGGAAATGTGCCAGAGAAATGATATGGAAAATTACAATCAATCACGGTAGCTAACCTGTTTCTTATCCCCATGGATAGGAATTAAAGATATGGACTTGAGGGCAGGGATTTTCGAAAGTACGAGTCCCCAGTAATCAACAGAAGCGCAAGTCATGAAGTATCTGCAAAGACACTTGACCTATCTATAAGAATGTTTCATTTTAAATGTCTGAGTGAAATGTTTTAAAACCTAACTTACACTATAAGCTTTTTGTTTTTATTCTTGATGAGGAGATCCACCAGTTGTGATGATTTCTTATCTGCTTGGCATACCAAATACTGCAGAGACAATGGAGAAATGAAACCTCTAAAGTAGGAAATGGCAATGCAGAAGTATGTAACTTATACCTCAAGGCGCAGACCAGAAGGTATTTTCGAGTTTGTCAATTGATGGGATGATGATACCGACTTTGACTCAGCTCGAACTTCAACTCTCACAGGGTTCCTAAGCCCAGCCTTGGCCAGTTCTTCAACGCCTTCTGTCTGTGTAGCTGAAAAGAGGCCAGTCCTCCTTTGCTTAGGCAAGCGAGATATAATGCTGTTCACCTGCTTCTGGAACCCCATCTCCAAAAGCCTATCTGCCTCATCTAAGATCAGAATCTACATATGCAAACAGATTTTAATAGACATTTTAACCAGTCAAGATATCCCACAGGGTCGACTCAAGAAAACTACCTCAAGATTCCTGAAATCAAGAACATCATCCATTCGTTCCATTACATCTGAAAGCCTTCCAGGCGTGCCGATCAAGACATTGCATCCTTCTTCTTCGATAGTATTCATGTCAGCTTTCACCTCTCGACCTCCAACAAGCAGCACAGACTTCACATTTGGCATAGTCGAAACAAAGGGTTGCGCCACTTTATATATCTGCGTTGATAACTCTCTCGTTGGCGATATAATCACTCCCATAACCTGTAATGTGATCTCAAGAACATGCATCAAACCTAAACCATAAATCAAACTCCACAAGCTCACAATCGAAAAAAAAAAAAACAAAGACTGAAACTTTAACATAAAATAAAGGACCCTTTATTAAAAAATGTTCAATAAAACTATACAGAATTACATAAACTACTATTTACTGTAATGATCTAATTTTCAGATTGGTCGGAATGTTCTGCTAAT
Source organism: Hirschfeldia incana (assembly GCA_026261945.1). Lineage (NCBI taxonomy): Eukaryota > Viridiplantae > Streptophyta > Magnoliopsida > Brassicales > Brassicaceae > Hirschfeldia > Hirschfeldia incana. The sequence continues at coordinate 2,876,043 of JABCMI010000003.1, forward strand.
TCTCCTACCTGGTGGGGTTTTGGCGGGTAGGAAGTGGATTTACGGAGAATCTCTATAAGGGGGAGGACGAAAGCTAAGGTTTTTCCCGAGCCTGTGGCAGCGTCGACGACGACATCCTTGTGGCTGCAGAGTAAAGGGATCGTCGCGACCTGAACCGGAGTGCAGAACTCGAAACCGGGGCCAAGCGCATGGATGATATCTCCGGAGAGTGGAGGCTCGAGGTCGGAGAAACGAGTCCCCGTGAACGCATTGCTAGTGTTCGGCGATGAATCCATGACGGCCGCGCTGCTGATTCTCGTCGCTCGCTCCCGCTTTTACCTTTGAAGTGACCTTTTTATACGATTCGGTTCGGTTTGGTATTTGTTTTAGCCGAGCGGAAACTAAATACTGAACCGGTTACTGACCCGGTCTGGTTTCTACGAAAGCCCGCTAATTTTACCGATGACTCCGGCCCATTTGAATGGTGTATGTACGTATGTTAGTTTGCATGTGTAGATTTGTAGGAACATGAGGGTCCATCAGGTTATAATAAAATGGACGATGTTCCAATCTTTATTGTGTTTAAGATATTTACTCTGTGATGTTAATTTTATGAAGATTGTGTGTTTTATCATATAAATGGTTGTAGTATTTTATTATTTGAACACATTTTTTCATTTTAAAAGTTGAATAAAGAGAGCTATTAAAGACCGGCATATGGGTTCGTTCGTTGTAATATCCCACTAGGAGCATAAAAACTAGCAAATTACAACGCGTTTCCAGCTAGATTTTAATTGCATGTCCTTTTAGACTTTCTCACATCACAAAAATTTTGAATAGAACGAAATAAAATAAACCCACATACTAAAAAAAATAGTAGACCATTTGAATTAAATAATATACCACTAGGTTAGTTGGTTATTAATTAACTAAGAAAACAAACCTGAATAAAATAAGATAATCCCCCACTTGACCCAGACTAGTAGCCAATGGAACTCAAGTAGGCAATAGTTTAAGCACGGCTGTTTTTGCTTTAGGTCTAATAAATTGTTTATTTATGTAACTGCACATGCTAATCAGGTCTAACTAATATTTCATGTTCTATAATCTCTTCACATACAATTGTTTTTGTCTTAAATATTTATCAGTCTAATTTACGGTACATTCATGTATATAAACTTATGAGAATAATATTGATTCCTAGTTCAGAACATCTGCTTTAAATTATACTGTTCTGTATCTAAAAAATGTGGACACAAGGACCAATTAATTAGAAAAACACTTCATTGCTGTTATATATATTGTGAAAAGTTACCAAGTCTATCGCGTTAACAATATTTTGATGTGAATTCAAATTTATTTACAAACAACACAAAAGGTGAAGACAATATGAATAACAAACAACATGCTAGAAATTAAACACAAGTCACAGATTCAAATGAAAATGTTATTATGTACCAATCCTAAATCCATTTCGTTATGAATCCATCCAACAATATTTCGATTCCCCACATAAATCTACGAAGTCCCAAACAAATTTTCTTCCATGTGATGATCGATAGAAACATCCAAAAGAAATATCAAGAAGAGAAAAATAGATACATAATTGCAATTAATATAAAACTATAAAGACGATATTATTGCCGGCTGGTACAGCTTCTAGCCAGAGACTGAAGGTTGCATCGGACGATAGTATCCACGAAGCTAACAGTCTCCTCCTCCGTGTTCCCCGGTGGTACATCGACGATGTAAGACTCCACCACCACGGTTCCTTCGTCGTCAGACGCGTGAAGTGTCGTCACGGATCGGTAGTTCTCCAGCCTGTGGTCCCCGCCCACGACGCTAAAGCTTATCACGTGCCTCTCCTCGTCCAAGATCTCGAGCCTTTCGGTGCTCGATACCGCAGGGAGTCCGGACACGACCATGACCTCCCGGAGATCGCCAGCGTGGAGCCCGTCTCCCTGGACGATACGGCACTGCCTGATGAAGTTCTTGTAAACTTTTGGGTTATCGAAACGACGCACGAGTGCCCAGACAGACTCGGGCGGCGCGTGGATCATCTGCACCACCGAGGAGCAGCACTGGTCCGGACCCACGTCGTGTGTGTGGTGCATCGCCACATGCTCCGGCACGTGCATACCGCGCGTGAGACATACTCGTTTGATCAGACCATCAGTTTGGTCGTGAGCCTGTAGCGTGTGGAAGCCGTTCGTGGGGTCCGAGCCGTGATGGAGCTGCACCGGTGATCTCATCTTTGATCTCTCTTCCTCTCTCTTTTTCTTCTTCTTTCTTTTCCTCTTCTCTCTATCTCTCTCTGAGTTCTTATGAGAAAATATGGAATCGTATATATTGGTTGATGAGAAAAGAATAGAGTTCTTTTGATCTTGTTTGCTGTCGGTTGTCAAGTTGGTTTTGTTTGAGAAAAATTTTAAAGTGATGATCAACTTTTTAATAATAAGATATGAACATATTGTGTATTTTTATATAGAATATATTTGTAGAAAGATAGAGATAGCTGGGAATGTGAAGGATTTCTGTGTATATATAGACTCATTTGTGCATGTATATGTGGCCATATGATACATTGTAAGTTGTAACCATCTTATCTCCCATGATTTTTTTTACCTTAAGACGCCTCCTTCGATCAAAAGTGTTTAGACATTTTATCCAAAAAAAGGACATTTTATCCACAAAAAAAGACCCTCCTTCATTTCCTAGTTATACACCAAATATTCCAATGAATATTCCCCATTTTCTGTCATGATAAATTTATATTCTAGAATCTGCAGTGTTTAACTAGGTGAGTCCATCAAAGAATTTACTTCTGTAAGAAAAGGTGATCCCAGATTTTCATTTTTAAGTTAAAATCATTAGCGTAAAAGGTTTTCTATTTCTATTAAAATATACTAATTATTTAGATGTTAATCTATTCTTACTAAAGTATATATGTAGAAGCGGTGAGAAGAAACGTGTACAATATATAGACCAGGGAATGAATGATCAGGATTAAACCATTTTCCGTAATCTCTACAATCATCTTATAGTTAGTTTCGTGTTTTAAGAAAAAAATCGTGACTATAAGAAATTATCAGAAATGACAATAGTTCTAGATATATACCAGACCATATGGTAAGCAACACATACGAAATCTCATTGACCGGTTGGGTTAATCACATTCAGGCATGATAGCCAATTAGCCATGGGCTTGGCTAAGTAGCTCAAAGCCACATACATGCACACGTGCATACACAGATGTTGACGGGTGGTTTGTCACATATGTGTAAAGAATGTTGTATGTATATGTGTTATATATACGATATATAAACATATATAAAGTATATAAAGATGGAGAGAGAAATTGGGAGGAAACTAGGAAGGTGAGACCTTATCAAAGAGCTTACGCCGGACTATGCAAGTGGATGTTGCAACTTGCAATCTTCTTTGGACTTAATTTAGGTGGAAGATTATCCTTTCCCTTCTTTTTTATTTTCTCCATTTCTTTTATTCTTGTTGCCATTTTCCTATTATGTTATCATGTAGTACAAAGGTTGTTGCATCGCGACTTCGTAAACAATATACATATATCTTTCTTTAAAAGATTTCAATCTTCTTATTATAGTGACGACATGGGGCATGATACTTTACATCAAGTTTCATTATATAAATATATATAGACATGGAGTTTCAGAAAAAAAAATGTATATAGACATGCAGTTAGTGAGAAGCTAATTTATTTTGTATATATATATATGTAGGAAATCGTTTAGATGTTTGATTATCGGAATCGAGACTTGTAATGGTATATTTTCACTCAGGGCTACAGCTAAAGAATTTGAGCGCTTTATGTATATATATTCAAAATATTAGGGGACTTCCAATAGTTCGATCTCTGTTCATCTTTTGAAAGTTTCAAAAAGACAAAAGAGAAGAAGCTGTCCGAGACTTCTCTTGGAGATAATAACTACAACAAACTTCACTGACCAATTTGTCTGTATTCTTTACCTTTTGCTCTTTTTAAAAGAGGCACGTTCTTTTTCTAATTATTACTGCTTCAGAATATCGACAAGATTTATTTTGTAATGCAACCATTTTACCCATGTTACACAACATACGAATATATCTTCGCTGTGGACGAATCAACATCTTAAATTAGAAGAATCTAACTTGAAATATTTTCTTAGTCAAAGTTATAAGAATACCCATTAATGCAAGCTTTTAACGAATCATAAGACAGTTTAACAACTGTGCTCAGATAGTTTGCATAATAACTGCTGTTAGAATTGGATGCACTCAGTTAATTATATAGAAAGAGGGTCTGTCAGTTCTTGAATTGGATATAAGCTTAGCATCACTGACTTTTGGGTTTGAACAACAATGAATCACCTAATAAATCGCCTGACTTGATAGTTTTTTTTTCTTCTTTGAGTTTTATAAGCTGATCATAAGTTCTGCCGAACTACGATTAAAAATTTTACCCTCTCTCTCTCACTTTCACAAAATTTAACTCAACTAACTAAATGTATATTACTATATTATGTGTAGTCCCGAGTGTAAAGCACACGCCAAGATAAACTGTTACACAGGGGAAACGAACGTATGTATTAAGCCAAGAGGAAGATACCAGCTGAACGCTTGAAACTTTGACCGCAACTTCATGTAATATCTGATCACGACTAGACTATTTGTAGTCGGCAGACAAAGCCGAGATCCTACAGCTCTGCATGTTGCTGGGTATGTAGTAGGATAGTATATTCGTCGAACATCTTAAAAGAAGAGGGGGAAACTGTAGAACCGATTTTCCCTTTTAAATATAGGCCCATCACGCTCCTTTAGCAGATAAGTTTAGACCCACTAGGTTCCAGACACTACGCACCATCAGGCTCCACTACAAACATCTCATCTTCTTGCATAACAATATAGACTTTAAACACATCTCATCTTCTTGCATAACAATAGAGACTTTAAACAGAAATAAAGAGACGCAGTGTAAAACTAGAAGCCTTTCTCTGTTATTATATGAAACATTATCTCACAAATTATACAATATATACAGTTCTCTTTTTTTATAAGAGGAATTATCAGTGTGTCCTGAGGGTCTCTGTATCACTAAAAACTTAGATAAGAGTCTCAACAGTCATATAGGACTAAGGCAAAAACAAAACGAATCCAACGCCATCCAACTGCACCCCACCGTCTCAATTCTTAATTCTTAACATCCAAGAAACTCGGATCGAAGAAGTTATTACCATCCTGGGCCTCGTGCTGCGGCGGAGGCAAGCCAAGGCTTTGCAGCGGGGGCAACCCAATCCGTTGTCTCTCGGGTTCAGATAAACCACCTCCGACGTTAACTCCCAGGCATTGGTCCTTGTCAGTGCCTGTAAAAATGTCGCCATTTAAGTCGCCAAGAAGCTCAGAAACATCGAACATCTCTGAAGAGTCCCACTGATTCTGATACACATCCGCAGGCCAGCCGTAATCTGAAACAGAGAGCGAGTCTGGTTGTCCTTTCTGAACGCTTCCTCCTGCAACTATCTCTTGCTCCTTCTGTTTAGCCTTCTCCTCCAAAAGCCCAGTCCAATACTCCTGTTCGAACTCGCTTAACCAATCCGCGCCTGGATCATCTACCTTAAGGTCCCTCTTCACATCTTCCAGGGGCTTAGCATCGGCAAAGAAGGGTCTGGATTCGCAGTCCCCGTCCTCTCTTTTCACATGAGCAGCAACGCTGGGAGCCTCAACGGTACAAACCTCAGACCGACTCGAAGTACTCGCAACATCAGAAACAGAAGACTGAGGGAAATTAACACGTGCAAGCGGACCATACATAGCCTTCGCAGCCTCGTCATAAGCAGACGCAGCTTCCTCAGCAGTAGGGAAAGTGCCAAGCCAGAGCCTGCTCCCTCGGTTCGGCTCTCTAATCTCAGCAACCCATTTACCCCAAGTCCTTTGCCTAACTCCCCTGAAACTACAGTAACTATTCTCAGGTCCTCCTTTCCCTTTCATACACCCTTTCTTCGACCCTTTAGCAGGTACCTTCCTTTTCTTGGAGGGACTCTCTTCTATTGTGTCGTTATACTCTTTCCACATCTTAATCCTCTCAGCCACGGTAATACCATCACGCCTGCTTCTCGATTTTCTTTTCTTGGATGTATCGAGCTCAGTTCTATTGATGTCTCCACTATTATCGTAAACTGCCATCTTTGCTTCAGAAGCAATAAAACCTACAAAACGACGACACATTCATCTCAGCACACGAATTCAAATGTATATTTTTTACTTCACCACCAAAAAAAAAAATCAATCGAATAAGGATTAGAAATCAGAGACGGTGTACTCATAATCTCCTAAAGTTTTTCAATTTCGTCAATACGAAGCAGAATCTGATTCTATCAGTACAATCTCAGTATGGGAAACGCGAAACCGAATTAAGCTCTCCGGTGCCTATTTCTCCAGGCCAATGACAAAAATTGAAGCTAAGGTAAGGGGAAATGGTGCGAAGAACCCTAAAATCAAGGCCTACCGAGAAATCAACATACCTATTGGGGCAGAGAACTCTGAAATCGTAAGTCCTGATCGTAATCAAACGATGTATTTGTAAGCAGACGAATCGCTTCCTTGTATCTTCTCTCGCTTGTGCGTTACCTCTCGTTGTTCTTCGAAGGATTCTTTGTTCGCGTCTTCACTCAAGTGATCTCTTTTCGGTGCGAAAGCTTCTATCAGAAAATGAGAAATATCTTGTGGTCAGAAGGATCAAGGACTATTTATAGCCTTCTCTAGATATTTCTGATATTTATTATTTTTATCTGCGCGGGTACTAGGGACGTGTCGTAAGCTGATTCGCTCCTTTTGCCTGTTTTGACGAGTGTCCCGAATCTTCGCGAACCACCCGAAGCGAAGCGCAGCTGTTGTGTTATGGAAAAGTGAAAAAAAAAACATTTATTAAAAGTCTCATAGATAAGATCATATGAACTGCATTATTTTAATACTTTTAAAACATTTTGAAATTTTAAATTTACATTTTTCTTGTAAAGGGTTCTAATCTTTTAGTTTGTCAGGAAAACAAAAAAGGTTGTGATTTTGATTTAGAATTGCATTTGTCTATCAAAAAGTCACTGAACATTAAATATTTTATTGAAAAAATTGAAGATTACTACTTCCGTTCTCGAAAATAAGATTTTCTAGAGTATTCACGCTTATTAAGAATATAATTAATGTTTACAATTTACTTTTTTTTTTATACGATTTTCAATATCTATCCACCAATAGAATTTGAATAATTCGAATATTCTCAATTAATGTTTTTTAAAAGCATACAAAAGTACTTTAATAATATATAAAATCTATCTTTGTGAAACCAGATTTTTTTCTAGAAAATCATACTTTCAGGATCGGAGGTAGTATATTTTACAAGAGACGTGTCAACTGGTGAAGCTCAAACTTCGGTGGCTTAACTTCGACCAGAGCAAGAGGGTTGCCCATAGTAATTATAAATATTATATTATGCTTCGATTACGATGGAAGTTGTAAAGGAGTAGCCAGCCAGCCATAGCCTTTGCATGTGCGTCGTGTGTCCTTTAGTTACCACAGCCACTTCATCCACTACGTGTCTCTAACGCATCTGATGATGGCCGTCTACGCAATTGCCTACGTACTTTACGCCCATGGGTATTAATCAACTAAGTTATCAACCCTATTAAGTTGAACAAGCCCATTACTATTGGCATCGTACAGTAGCGCTTATTGCAAATCCGAATTGACAAATACGCCCTTGCTAAATTAAAATAATTACAAAAACATTATAAAAAAATATCAATCCCGCAGTGACAACCTGAAAAAGTGCATATTTCAAATCATACTCAAATACAACTAGAACTAAAAAACAGTGCCAAAATATGATCTGAACTCAATTATAATTCAAAAAAACTATCTGAACTTTTTAAAATGTATCTAAATCTACATTAACTTTAACAGAAATCAATTAACCGTTAACAAGATAAAACGACGTCGTTTTAATATATGAAAAAGCGCATATTTCAATTTTAGTCGTGCCAAAAAAGACCTGAACAAATGATCAGTGCTAAAAACGACATCAACTCAATTATAATTTAGGAAAACAATCTGAACTTCTTTAAACGTGTATATACATACATTAACTCTAACAAAGGTTAATCAATCGTTAACACGATAATTCAACATCGTTTTGATTTTTCTTAGTTAATAAAGCATCTTCAAAACTTTAAAAACTATTATTTTTTATTAAATTTTATCTGAAACTATTTTTTAATATCAGTTTCTAATTCTATTTGGTACTAAAAGTCTTACATAAAAGATATCAGGACATGGATTTGAGTCTCAGAATGAACATATTTTTAATATATATATATATATCAAAACAACGTTGTTTTATAGTGTTAACGATTGACTAACTTTTGTTAGAGTCAATATATGTATAAACATGTTGTAAGAAGTTCAGGTAGTTTTCTTAAATTATAATTGAGTTGAGGTCGTTTTGGCACTGATCATTTGTTCAAATCCTATTTGACATGTTTGAAATCGAAATAGACACTTTTCTCATTTATCAAAATGACGTTGTTTTATTTTGTTAACAGTTGACTAACTTATGTTAAAGTCAATGTAGATTTAAGCACATTTTAAAAAGTTCAAGTAGGTTTTTTGAATTATAATTAAGTTCAGTTGGTATTTGACACTATCCATTTGTTTAGGTTGTATTTGGCACGATCGAAATAGTTTGGGTTGAAATAGACACTTTTCCCGTGACAAGCTTAGTAGGATCTCTGTAAGTTTTGTTTTTTTTCTTTCTCATGAGTATGAATTATCACATTGTAGTCTATGATCTATGATCTTAGGGCATCTCCAACACTACTCTATTTTCTATTCCAAACATCATTTTTTTGGAGTAGAATCTTCTCCAACTCTACTTCATTTTCAACACTAAAATGGAATAATGGCTAGAGTTACTCCATTTATTAATAATCTTGATGTAGGAATCTTGTTTATTTTGGTGTTGAACTTTTTTTATTTATAAAATAGTCTTTGTTTTTATTTTAAATTTAAATAATATTTTAAAATGATTTAATAACACAAATAAACAAAATATTCTATTATTAATATTTTTTCATAAAAAATATATAATATAACTAAAAATAATAATAACAATATAAAATAAATATAACATAAATAGAGCTACAATTGTGTTTCATTATTGTAAAATGACATGTTAGGTTTTAGAAAAAATATGTTATATGACATCATGACTACATGTATAATTTTACGTAACATGATAATTGAGGAAGAACGTGAATTCGATGCACCAATTGAACTTAGAAAAGTAGTTCCACCTCCATATATCAAAATTGCAGAAGATGAAAATGTCTGATTTTTTTTTGCTCAATTTAACAATACTAAAGATAAAAAAGTATAATTCATTACGAAATGCATTAGTTGATCATTTTTGAGAAAAATATTCTAATTTCACTATTAAAACAACTTATACATTATCTTTTATTTTCTTTTTATGATTTCTTGTAATTTATGATAATAATTATTTAATTTAAATAAATTATATTTTATAGAATTTTTGTAAACATAAAATAGTTGAGTTAATTGGTAAAATTTTATAACTATAAGGTCTTACTACTAAATTTTAATAAAATATATTATTTTTGGAATAGAAAATGGAGTAATACATTGAAATAAAACTTTATTTCATTTTGATGTTGCACTATTTTGGAGTAAAAGTTGGAGTAATACATTAGGCTTAGGAAAGAGAGGGAAGAACTCATCCATACCAATCACAAAATAAATGCTGCAAAAAGTATGCGTGTTGACTTGGCTTACCCAAAACACTTGAATATCCTATACCGTTGACCTAATGGTATATAAGGTTTACTTGTTTGCATTTTATTCTTATTTTTTAAATAGCATAAACGTAACTACCGCGTCTTTGAATGATGTGCGTGCAGCACGCCTTGGTTAGATAAACAAAAAAACATAGGAGACTAATCTGAATAGAGTTTGTAAGATTAAGCTGCCCGTTTGTGAGAATATAGGAGAGATGGGAAGCTGCGCCTCTGTAGCAGTGTCCTGTGACGTACCTGTCAATAACCTTACAAGTTGCCTTGGCGGGGACCAGAATCCATTCCGCAGCCTCGTTGACCATGTAGAGACTCTAAAGAAAACTGTGCCGCAGTTGGAGGCAAAACGAGATGATTTGTTGGAAAGGATAAAAGTGGAAGAAGATAAAGGTCTAAGGCGATTTTATGAAGTCAACAGATGGCTTTCGGAAGTTGGAATCACGGTAAGTGAATCCCATTATTTACTTACGCAAAGCGATTATGAAATAGATAAATTATGTTGTGGCCACTATTGTACTGTGAGATGCATCTCGAGCTATGGCTATAGCAAAGAGGTAGCTAAGAAGGTTAAACAAGTTGAGAGTCTCATATCTAGAGGAGTTTTCGATGAAGTAGCTCAAAGAGGTAGTATACCAAAGGTGGAGGAGAGGATCTTCCACCAGAAGATAGTTGGTCAAGAGGAACTTGTTGAATCAACATGGGAAATTATAAAGGAGGAGAGAGTTGGGCTTTTGGGCGTATATGGTATGGGGGGAGTAGGGAAGACCACCTTCCTCTCTCAAATCAACAACAAATTCCTCACAGAAAACAATGACTTCGACGTTGTTATATGGGTTGTAGTGTCTAGAAACCCAACTGTCAAGAGGATCCAAGAGGACATTGGGAAAAGACTCGAGCTCTACGACGAGGGCTGGGAGAGGAAAACAGAGACTGAGATAGCATCTGCCATTAAAAGGTCTCTTGATAACAGGAAGTATGTGCTACTGTTGGATGATATGTGGGCGAAGGTGGATTTAGCAAGCATCGGAATACCGGATCCAAAAAGAAATGGAAGTAAAATTGCATTCACGACCCGTTCTAATGAAGTTTGTGGGAGCATGGGGGTAGATGAGGAAATAGAAGTAAAATTTTTGATGTGGGATGATGCATGGGACTTGTTCACTAGGAACATGGAATACACATTAGAAAGACATGTAGATATTCCCAAAGTTGCACAGTTGATTGCAAGAAAGTGCCACGGCTTGCCACTTGCTTTAAGTGTCATTGGCGAGACCATGGCTCGCAAGTATTGGATCGAAGAGTGGTATGCTGCACTTGGTGTTTTGTCTTCCTCCGCTGCTGAGTTCGCACGTATAGAAAAAGACATTCTTTCCGTATTGAAATTTAGCTACGATGACTTGAAGTGCCAGGAGACCAAGTCGTGCTTCTTATTTTGCGCCTTGTTTCCTGAAGATTATGAAATAGGAAAAGATGACTTGATAGAGCATTGGGTAAGTCAGGGGTTTATACTTGGTTGTAAAGGTATAAATTATCCGGGCTATGCAATCTTGGGCAATCTCATTCGTGCACATTTACTCATGGAGAGTGAATCCAAAGAACACGTGCAGATGCATGATGTGGTTCGTGACATGGCTCTGTGGATATCATCAGGATGTAGTGACCAGCAACAAGAGAATGTTCTTGTTGATTTTGTTAATGCCAAAGCTCATCTAAGAGAGATTCCAAAGATTGAGAACCAGGAAGCTGTGAGGAGGATGTCCTTGATATACAATCAGATTGAAAAGGCATGCAAGAGTCTTAATTGTCCCAACCTCGAAACCTTACTCCTTCGAGATAACAGATTGAGTAATATCTCAAGTGATTTTTTCTCTCATGTCCCTTTCCTCGCGGTTTTAGATCTTTCGTTGAATCCAAACCTTATAGAGTTGCCTAACCTTTCAGAACTGGTCCATTTACGGCACCTAAATCTGTCGTGCACTGGGATAACGAGTCTTCCAAATGGTTTAGATGCAGTGAAAAAAATGTTATACTTGAACGTGGAGCATACTTACATGCTGAACGATATCTCTGGAATATATTCTTTACCGGATTTGCAAGTTCTGAGGTTGTATGCTTCTGGAATAAGTATATGTGAGGAGCTAGTGAAGCAGATACAACGCATGGAGGATTTATGTCTGTTAACTATAACCTTGAGAAACTCCTCTGGTTTGCAAATTTTTCTCCGGGATAAGAGGATCGCCAGCTACAACGCAGGTTTAACTCTCGAAAAGCATTTAGATAATATTTCACTCAAAGTACCTCTTGCGATTATTTCGAGTAGTCGCTTCATCGAGATTCAAGAATCAGATATACAGAAGATTGAGATAGAAGGGGTAATCACCAATGAGTCTAAGATAGTTGGGCCGCGGGTTAAGAGTCACGTATGCTTTATTAACCTCCACAAAGTGAGGTTAGATAAATGTACTGGTCTGAAGGACTTGACATGGCTGGTGTTTGCTCCACATGTAGCTACTCTTTATGTGGCATGGTTACCTGACATAGAACACATAATAAGCAAAGACGAGGCAGAAGTGTTGTGCCGTACATGCCACTTAGGAGATGTCATTCCTTTTCGAGAACTGGAGTTTCTTACTCTCAAGAACTTGGGTAATCTGAAGAGCATGTATTGGTCTACTTTGCCGTTTGGGAAGCTGAAAGAAATTGACGTTAAAGGCTGTCCAATGCTAGGAAAGCTTCCACTTGATTCTAGGAGTGCCTTGAACAAAAATGTCGTTATAAAAGGAGAGGAAGAATGGCTGAATGGGCTTCAGTGGGAGGATGAAGCCACTAAGGAGCGGTTTCTCCCAATATAAGAAAAGGTTCGGGTTTGTTTTTGCATACGCCTTTTTATACAGATCATGGATACTATGTTAATTTTCTTTGTTACATATATCTCTATCTCATGCGCTTTTCTATTCTTTGTAGGCTTTATAGGAGGGAACCTTCATCCTCCAAGGCTTGCGTACGCGTAACAGATTGCCCTCTGGATTTGCTTTGCCTTACTTTGTGTGTGCTTGAATTGTCTTTGAAACTTCTATTGCTCTATATGTATTTGAATCATGTTTGTGTGTTTGTTTGCTATTACGCTTGATTCCTTGTAACCTGATTACTTGAGAGCCAAATGATTTGCTTATTTTTTATTCTACTCTTTAATATGATTGAGACTATGTATGAAACCCAAATCTTATGCATGTGTCAATAAATAGTTAATAGATATGACAAGAGATGGAAGAAGTGACTCTTAACTTAGACGAGTACTTTGATGAATTCGACAATTATATACTTAGTAATATGAAGACTATATTATCTCTGTTGGTGTCAACTATAACATTGTGCTCAAAAATCAATTTTCGTTTCCTTGAAACAACAGCAATTGAGCAGAGAGAACACTTGCATATGGACTATGATAGACATTGAACACTTGCATTTACTACGCAAACGGAAGCAGGTTTATCTCCCACGAATATATTTAATCCAAAACAATACTAAAATCTGCAAATTCTTCTACAAGTGTACGCCACTTTCTCTCTTGATAATGACGACGATGACACTAGCAAACAGGTAGATCGTGAGGAGCAGCTTCAAGAGTCTCCAATTCTCCAACACCATTCTCGACCAAAAACGCCATACCAAGACCCCATTTGATATGAACATCTAAGTGACAATGCATCAACCATACCCCTGTTTCATTCACCCCACCAAAAAACATCATTCTCTCTAAATCATTTGTAACAATTTTTACTACAAATATTCAATAATCGATAACTTTTGTGACTTACCCGGATTATCAGCCACGAATCTGATAACAGCCCATCCATTAACAGGAACAGCCACAGTGTTTCTAAGTGGGGGATCAACAAGGTTAAACTTTGAAGTATCTTTCTTGGGATTGAAGTTACCAAACCCTTCAGCGACTATGTAGAAATCGTAACCGTGAAGATGAATCGGATGATTCTCCGACGTAACAATGTTCGTGTCCTGTAACACAATCTGAACTCTAGTTCCGTACTTGAGTTTATACAGTTTAGTACCCTTAACCGGCTGAAACAGACCCCGGCTAATATTATTTCCGGTGTAATCGAATTGAACCGGCGGTTTAGCTGGAAAGTCCGTCGTGAAAACGCCGGGGATACCGTTGGAATGCGCTTGCAATAGCGAGAAGTTCGACGGTAGAACAAACGAGACGTTGTTCATAGAGGCAGTAAACCGGGTTCCATTTAACCCTTGGCACCGGTTTTTGGGGAAGTTCTTGGGGCAGTTATCGAGACCTAAACCGATGGTGAAGAACAAGTTCTCGTCAATTGTTTTCGGTACGACGACGTTTCGAAGAGATTTGAATTTTCTTGAGAATGACGTCACGGTGTTCGTGTCGTTGAAGGCTGGCAAAGACGGTTTGATTGGTGGAGAAGTTTTTGACGTGTTTCTGTAATGGAGAATAGCTGTTGTTGTAGTGTTATCAAACGGTGCGTTTTGTGCGCTTTGGTAAGCTCTAGCTGCTATATAATAGCGTTTGGGAGGTTGGTCTGCGGTTAGAAGTACGTCGGTGGTTTGACCTGGACCTAACATAAGGACCTTTGTGGTGAATGGCTTGAGGTAGGATGCGTCGGCTCCGACAACGGTGAGTTTGTGGTTAGCCACCGTGAAAAATAGCGGTTGGTTTAAAGCTGCGTTGATCACTCTTAAAAGACTTGTTTCACCTGGTTTAACCGGTACCACAACTGTCTCTGCAAGTTACAAGTGTAATGTATTATAACATTTCAAATAATTCACTAAGATATCATATAGTATATAGTTTTTATTGTTACCTTTGATTGAGCAGTTATAGAGATCACCCGGTTGGCCGTTGATGGTATAAGCATCGGATATATTCGGAGCAGCTCCGGTTCGAGTCGCTTGGTTAATTACATCAACCGGATCTGCATTCCACCATTCCCCTGATACAAAGAAAATTGCCATTTTTTATTTAGCACTTTCGAAAATTTGACAAAATATGTAGCTCGTGGAGAGAATTGATTTGGTCTGGTACGGTATATACCGAGAACGAGAGCGGTTTGACGGTCCGGTTTAGGAAAAGGAAAAGAGGAACCAAGGGCTGGGTGGATGATGAGTGCACCATAGACGGTTGCTCGGAGCCAGGAGCTATGTGCGTGCCACCACAAGGTCCCTTCTTGGCCTTGGATAGTGAAACGGTATGTGTAGCTTTTCCCGGGGCGGATCGGGCATTGGGTCACGAATTCAGGCCCATCAGCCCACCCGGTTCTCATTTGCCTCACACCATGCCTATTATTCATTTTGTATTAATATTTTCAAAACAAACATAATATAATTTGGATTCAAAACAAACATAATATAATTTGGAGTCAAAACAACAAAAGTAAAAAAAAAAACTCTTACTACACCTAAAATTACTCATTCTAAAAATATTTTCTTACCCTTTTCATAAATATTTATTTGACTTTTATCATCATTTAAACTTCATTTGTGGTATTTTAATTTGTCTCAATGACTATCACTATATGTATGTATCTATCATACTATCATACCAGTGGATGGTGATATTGTAACGGGCACGGTTAAGGACTTTGACTTCAAGAGTGTCACCGTCATTGACTTCGAGTGTGGGTCCCGGAAACATTCCGTTAACGGTGATGGCATTACGGGTCTTGCACAGCCTCTTCACTGGGGTCTCTTGTATCTTCACACACACGCAAATTAATGACAATTAGTTATTAACGAAATAATTACGTGTTGATCAGGCTACACATGCGATTTTATTTGTATTGTAATGAGAACGTACGACGAAGTTATGGTGTTGAACTTTAGCGATAATCGATGAAGCGGAGAGGAGGGAACAGAAGAAGAACAAGCAAGAGAATGTGTGAAGGGTCGTCATCGGGTGTGTTTTAAACTTTGAGCTTCAATTTTTGGTGAGGTTAAGGTTTATGAGTTTATTAAGAGATAGATGAGAGGAGGATTTGAGTAATCTTGGAAGATGGAAAGATGCTATTTATAGTGAACATTTGATCAAAAAAAAGTGAACAATTACATGCGAGTTATTAATTAATTTTATGTGGAGTTTGGAAGAATGAGGTTTTAATTGTTCAAAAGAAAATTAAAATTACCGGTCACCAACATATTAAAGTGTCCTTATCAGTTCGTTGGCTATGTTTTTTTTGCTTCCTTTCACATTTTTCATTGAAACCATGGTTTATTATTTAAAAATCAACATTAAAAGTGTATTTAGACATGTTAGTTGACATAAGATTAGATTAAACACCTAACATAAAGATAATTCCAGTACCAAACAAATCTCTGGATGTTAGACAAAACATGATAATAGCTAGCATCCCCTGAAGTTTATTTTAGTCAAGAAAAACAGTTGATATTTTAGGTTTAAAATATTAAATCATGGCAACATAAATTTATGAATGATTATATATTTCTTTATTTTGAAAAAGGGCTAAGAATGATTATTATATTGCACAATCATGCTTTGCAAACTTGACATTCCACACCATAGGTTTGATTTGAATTTGAAAACTGTTCTTATTTTATGCCACTCCCTTTGAAATTATTGACAGAACTTGAGACATTGAAAGGGAGCAGACTTAGGTGAGGGGAGTAGTTGCACCCAACACTGAACAAAATTTCAACAAAGTTTAGTTGAATCGAACTCAAGTCATTTCACATCACGTCTAGTGTGCTTGCGTCTCAAGCTTTCTTCCTTAAATCCCATGCTTATTTGTCTTTGCAAATAAAACGATCATTAATCATCATGAGTCACTTCACCTGTAAAAAACTTTTGATAACTTGATACCAAGTCGACATAAAAATATAGTTTGTTTGTACAAAGTCTACTTATTTAATTTATTCTTGGTCTATTTGTGTTTAGAATTCAGAAAAATGTCTCAATAAATAACAAAATCCCAATGTTTATCAGCAAATTTATTATTGTTTAATTGACATAAAGTAATCCATCTTCTATCCATCTATATATCATTTTAATACAAATAGTTTTAAACTTTTAATGACACAAGTTCAATTCTTGAAATATGAAATCGAATTAAACCTCGTATCTCAACAGGAGTAGGAAGAACAAAAATCAAATATCGAAATGAAAATTGTATAATCAAACACCGTATTCAGATGTTCAGAAATGGAGAGGTCATATTAGTCTAACTTTCTCATGATTTCCTTTGGTTGTAGTCTAATTATCTCATGATTGCTTTTGGTTGTATATTAACAAGTTGCATAGGAATAGCATATGCATTCTAGTAGAGTGTAACATTCAATAACTGCCAAGAATAAAGGCAACTTTTCTCTTGGAGTTATTCAAATCATTCATGATGCATTTTAACAAACATACAATAATCTTATATGCTACGCTATTCTTTTGTCTCGTCTTTTCCTCAGTTGTGTCGTTATTTCCCCTTCTTTTCTTCCAACAAAGTCTTTACCTGAGATCTATGAAAATAGCCGGTGTGACATTGACATTTTTGGTCGGCACTTAGGATCAAATCTGAGGAAATAACATTCCGATAGAGACTAACGAGTAGTAACATTGTAAAAACGCTCTGCAGATGAAAAATAGGCCCAGTGCATGTATGTAATATCCTGACGCATACTTCCGAACCAACTTATCAACATTTCAACACGATATCATGATCGGATCACGGGAGATTCCACATACCAGAGTGCATGTATGTAATAACTGTTAAAGAAACAACGTTTTTATAAATTAAAAAATACTTGATTGGATAGAATTTGTATTTGTTCTTGTAAACAAATGTAAAACCACCAGACATATGGAGTTATCATTATAATCAATAACATGAAACAAATTGCATTTTGCAGATGAATTAATTGTGTATAACTAACCAAGAGAGTTCGTGAAGAACTGAATAACATAAAAGTGTCACAAGAGCGACACCTAAGGGCATAACCCAATGGGGGGGGGGGGGGGGGGGGTGTATCTACACTTATACGTATATTGAGAAACCCATGGGTAAGATAGTATTTACTAGGGGGTATGCTCTAAAGCGATTAGCATCAACGTGTTTGTTTACGGTGAAACCGTGAAAGCAAGGTTTGTACAGGAATCCTAAGTTACCATTTACCAGCATTCATCCTCCTTACCACAAGAGGGTCAAACCTAATAGTAAATCGAGATTTGAATTTGATCATCTTCTTGCATTTAACAACACCTTAGAAAGCAAATATCGATGTCAAAAAGCAAAGAACAGTAATGCGGGAACTGTAAACTGTTAGATGAATTACATACTCGAATCATGGAGGTCAAAAACCAAGAAATCAATACTACATTCCCCCTCTATTGATTTTTAGAGTAACAAAAATAAAACGATCATAGAAAAAACAATTTGTTTCGTGTATTCGCCAAATCAAACACGAGCCGACGCAGGAGCTGAAGCGGCGGCGGCGACTGCGGCGGATGTAGCTGCTCCACCGAGGAACGACAACAATCCGATGTTGGCAGGTTCCTGCTCATCCAAGAAAAGATCCTCCGGGACTCTGAACGCGCCGTGTAAGCACACGATTCCGAAACCGATCATCAGAGCAGTGGTCAGCAGAGATCCGACGCTGGTCAAGAACACGACGACGATCGTCAAGATAACCAAAACGGCGAGCGTCTCGCGATCCGAGAAGGTGCGTCCGAGGACGGCGAGTGGCTGATCCGATGGTCGGAACATGTACAGGAAGATCCAGGCCGCGAAGAGGCAGAGGAGGACGAGGAGGGAGAAGGGATGCGAGAGGAGGGAGAGGGCGAGGACGAGGGAGACGATCGTTACGTAGTTCACCTTGAAGTACGGGATGTTCCGACGGATACGAGAGTACGCGTCGGCGAGTGAGTCCGGCCGCGAGATCGCGCTCCGATCTACGAGCTCGAGCCACGGACGTCGCTGAGATAGGCTTTGGCGGATCGACGCGGAGAGGCGAGAGAGGAAGGTGCGGAACGCCGGTGTGGAGACGGTTTGCTGGGATTGGGAACCGCCGGAGTTATCTGAGATCGGTAGCGTTGGCGGATTGGCCATTGCACGGATGCGCGTGGGGGGGAATCGGGAACGGAGAAGGCGCGTGTGGGAAAACGGAGTCGCGTCTGATTTACGTTTACGGTTATTTGATGTTAACGTCATGATGATATGATGTAAACATACCTCACCAAAGGCCGCGCTAGTCTGCAATGCAGCATCTCGACCGTCCACGTGGACTGTAGCAAACATACCGTCCCATTAAGATAAGGCCCATTTAAAAAAGCCTGTATAACTGCCAAACGGCGTCGTTTTCTGGCTAATACGCTTCATATAGCCGTCTCGAAAAGGTCTCCTCGTTGCGCTATAGAACATTGGTGGAGGAAAGAAGAAGACCTGAGAAAATGGGAAAGCAGCCGGTGAAATTGAAGGCGGTGGTTTACGCGTTGTCGCCGTTTCAGCAGAAGATCATGACTGGTCTATGGAAGGATCTGCCAGGGAAGATCCACCACAAGGTCTCGGAGAACTGGATCAGCACTATTCTCCTCCTCGGTCCGGTCATCGGAACCTACTCGTACGTTTCTCTCTCTCTCTCTCTCTGTATCAATTGGCAAATCTGTCGATGGATCGGTCATATGGATAATATTCTGGATCTGATGATTTCGAATCTGATTGTTAGGCTATACAGATAGATTCTATTAGGTTGTGGTTGAATTGGAGATGGCAACTCTAATGGTTTTAGGGTTATTGATTCATGAAGAACTTGTATGCGTTGTTTCGAATATAGTTCCTATAGCTGTGGTGACATTGGATCGAAGATATAAAATGATAGAACAAAGCTAGCTGAGGGTTCTCTAAAGGAACTCCAAATAGAGATGATAGTAGCAACATTTTTTTTAATAATACAAATTATTTATGACTTCTGATTGTTATATGAATCATTGAGGTGGTAGTAGTAGTTTCTAGCCAACGTCTTATTTGTATATTTAACTTTTGTATGTGTTATGTGCATACATTCCCAATCATTTTTCTTGCTCTCAGTGTTCATATCTTAATGTGTCTTTCTCTTCTGCTCTTTGATTTGCAACTGAACGCAGGTATGCTCAACACTACATCGAAAAGGAGAAGCTGGAGCACAGGTTCTAAGCATGGAGATGTTCTGAGACTACACAAGAATATCGATTCTTTCTTCATTTTTCAGTTTCCAAAAGGCAGTTTGTTTTCGCATCACTTTGAATGCTTCCTTGCGTTTCTGTTGAATAAATATGTTTCGTTGTAACAATGCCCTGAAGGTTTGTTTGATCTCCAGAATGCAATTGCCGAAGGGCAATTTAGTTTTTGAATAAAGTTTCTGAAAGACATTTATCTAAATCTCATTTTATTAGTATGCAGACAAACCGTACGATATAGTCTATAGTGCATTCGAAATTTACGTAATGTTCTCTAGTTAAAACTCATGGATTCTGCAACAAATGCCAAAATTGATCACAGATACATAAAGAGTCACCAAACTAAGCGCAAGACTCTAGTTGGCAAAGAGGGTTTGATTGGCTTGGTCCCATTTAACAGCAGTTTTCCTCACCTTCTGGAGAACCCTAATGACTTGTTCGTCTGTTACATTCCCAGTGACCGTCACCTTATTGAGCTGTGTGTCCACATCGTATGTCTCTATATCTGTAAATTTCATTTTCTATTTATTATTGTTACTACTCAATCAACCATATTAATACAGAAGGACTAAAGGAGACGGGTTAAACAATTCGTTACCTTCTATTTTCTTAATGGCTTTCAGTATTTTCCTGATGCATTCGTCACAATGCAAATTCACTTTCATCTCCACGACCTGTCGATCATCAAAGACTTTTTCTGTCAAAAATATATTTCGATTAATCATATCATAAGTGTTGGATAACTTGACTGGTGGTGGTTTCAAGATGTTATCCAATTGTAAACATTCCATATACCAGTTCATTCTAAAATCTCAAATAGCTTGCATCATACATAATAAAATCTCAAACAACTTGCATCATACATAATCTGAAAACCACACCACTCTAGTAGCAACTAGCAACCTTAACTTTGGTTTTCTAACTCAAACCTCGAAAAGCTTGTTGAAATTTAAAGAGCGTGTAGAAAAGATCTTACTTACATTAGTCATCACGTACACTCTTGAGAAATATAGCTTCGTTTCACACTGTTCCTTGTAGTTCGCTTCTACGAGTTTAGAGGCAGAGTCAAACAGAGTATGTAGAGGAAAGGTTTTTGTTGTTGAAAGAAACTAGAAGCGCATCACCAACATATAAATATATGATGTTTGTGTCGTAAAATGACAAAAAGAGAGAAGAATGGGATTCTTTGCGTAAAGAGTGGAGAGTTTGTAA
Organism: Hirschfeldia incana; assembly: GCA_026261945.1. NCBI lineage: Eukaryota > Viridiplantae > Streptophyta > Magnoliopsida > Brassicales > Brassicaceae > Hirschfeldia > Hirschfeldia incana. The sequence goes on from JABCMI010000003.1 coordinate 2,897,301, forward strand.
ACAGAGAAAGCCTCACTGGCCTCCACTCGCATATAAAAATTGTTTTTTTTTGCTTGCCGCGTTTCAATAAAAGGAGATCAAAAGTCTACTCCGTTCTCATTCGACCGTCCGTTTAATCTCTTAATCACTTTATTCAATCCTTCTCTACCTAAAAAGGCTAAAACTGATCATTACATCAGTATTTCTGTGTCGGACATACCTGTTGCTGCCATTTGGCTATTTGGTAACTTTTGTGAACTTCTGAATCGGAGAACCTTAGAATAAAACAAAATTTATTTGATTCCGTTCAGATTATCACCATGATCAAATCAGCTAGCTAGTTCTGTTCGTATTGCGAATTGCATGTGGCTATTAATACTCAAACAATCAGATATACATCTTACCAAATGAATACTCAAACAATCAGATAACAAAGGTAGCATAATGATGGAGAACATCAACACTGATGCTACTTTGGGCGAGAAGATTCCAGTCTACGTTTTTTTTCCAATAAAATCTAATGTCAATTTTGGAAAACAGAGAATTCATGATCCGAAAACTAGATCCCGTCCTACAACGATGCAAATAGCTGGCCTAATTCAAATCTTAAAAAACGAGAGTGTAGATTCCAAATCTGGAAGAAGAAATGTCAGGTTGTCTAATTGATTCTCTCAATTTTTGACTCTCTTTTACAGACAAAGTTCTAAAAATGGCTGACAAAACCTAAAAACCTATGGATAGTACAGCGAGTTCAGCTACAGTTAAATAACTTCATTGCGTGGTAATAAATGACAAATGACAGAGATAATCATGACTTAGCCATATTTTAAACCATTCAAATGACAACAAAGCTTCAAAATATGAATAATATAGCAACAAGATTAAACGACCAAAGGGGGAGAGAGGAAAACTAACAAATCAAAGACACTGGTGATTCCAGTTTTACAAACATTCAAAAGGTAATCATCATTCTTTCTTATCATTGGAATCTGAATCGCTTGCATTATAACCTGAATTGAAAAAAAAAAAGATCTCACAGTGAAACAAATACTTAAACATTGAAATAACCTAAGAACATAACTTGAGATGCAAACAAGTTACTTATTTACCTGGAGGCTTATCACTCACTTGCCAAGCTGATGATCTAGTTCTCGAAGCTTTGTTAATCCAAGCACGACCCTTTCACCAGACCAGATCAACATCAAACACAAATAAATTCCAAGTCAGCAAAACAACTCTACTAGACCAATTAGACATGTACATTTTGAGACAAATCAGATCTCTAAGAACCGAAGATTTCGCTCGAAATTGCCAAAACTAAACTAAACCCATAACAATTAAACAGAAACCCAATCTGAAAAACCGAAAAAGAGAGGACCTTGTGTTCGTCTTTAGGGATCCCATATCCGCTGCAATACATCTGCCCAACCAAGACCTGCATACCAACGTCGCCCGATTTGGCTTCCTTGAGCGTGTCCTGGAACCACCGCCTCACGCAATCCTCCACGACCTGAGCGAGGGGAACCCGATTCGGATCCGAACCACCCGGAGGAGGAGCGGGATTCGAACCCGAGTGCGATCCCGCCTTCTCCAGCTTAACGAGATTGGAGTTACCGTGGAGCTTCTTCGTCGTCTCTCTCGTCTTCTTGACGAAGACTTTGTTACGTGGAGGAGGAGGATGAGTGGGTCTGCTTGGATTCTCGGAAGAAAGTCTTATTGCGAATTCAGTGAATCTGACCGTACTTAGTAGGATCGATTTCCCCATTCACCCAATTTAGGGTTTTTGCAGTATTTGTTTAGACAAAAGGATCATTTAGTTATTTTCTTTTCTTTTTTCTTCTATTCTTTATATTTATTTAATTATAAACTTAGGAATAGCAGCCAATAAAAACATTATCATGTATTTTAAAATTCTGAATTACCTTACTTTCAGCTTTTTTTTTTCTGTCACCATTGTATTAATATTATCTTTTGGACTTTTTCAACAATGTTTATGGAAGCCAGATGTTCTTTTTTTTTAAATTGCCTTTTATAACCTTTTTTTAAATCATCAGAAAATTGAACTAAGAAATGTGTTTTACTTGGACAAGAAACTTCATTTCAGTTTGAAGTTATGGAACCCAACACAAAATAAATATAAAAATCAAATATCAAAACAACGAAGATAGAAATAAAAAGTGTAGGAAACATAAACGGGAAAAAAATGCGGAACAGCTAGAAACATAATGCTAGTACTAGTAGTTAGTCACTCACATTGTCACGTGGCAAGTGAATAACAAGAGAATGAATACAAGATTAAAAGATTGGTTATCTTTGTTCTTAACTAAAAGTTTTTTTTTTAATCATCTAATGCAGGAGGACGTCGACATCTGGTAGCAAGGCTGCAGCCTCGACTGTAGTTATGAGCCGGCTTTTTCTTACATGCAGCTCCATTTGGGTTTTTCGGACTACACCCTGGTGTATTGCCTGATCTTATTGCTCCGTATCTTATATAACGTTTCTCATTTAGTTTCCTCGCATCTCCCCCCATTTCAATAAACCCTGAACTAATCATGATTACAAGAACAACAATAATAGAAATGATACTCTTGTTTGTAGTAGACATTGTTTTTCTTTTCCTCAATAATATTTTTTTTTTGTTTCTCTTGCTTTGAGTTGCTGAGTAATTCACTAAGTTAATGACTCTTAATTTATAGTGAAAAATCAACTGCTAAATAAAGATAAGTATTTTTTGTTTTTGTTGAAACAGTAAAGAATATTCTTGAAAGGTATATGTGAATATGACAGCAAACTGTTCACTGTTTACAGAATTCTTGAGCGATCAAAAATCAAAATTTAATCTAACTAATAGTACTCAAGAAAATAAACAAGTTCTCGAGGGCTTAAAAGTTAAATTTCATTAAAATTTCGAAGTTAAAGATATGCATGAACCGTATAAACGGTTCCATGGTTTTACATTTTTACTATTTCTCTCAAAACCAAAAAGCTCTCCAACCAAAAGCATACATTTAAGTTCTTCTAAGTATCTTCTCTGTGTATGAATGGAGGAGAAGGTGGACTCAGAGCTTCATCACCTTTCAGTTTACTCTGCCTAAGAGAAGAAGAACTAGCCAACGACGTTGTCTTCATCTTCTCAGGCAAACAACTCGGATCCATCACACCATCTTCATCATCAACCTTGATCATCACCTCTTCTCTTCTTTTACAAAGCTTATCCTCCACAATCTCATAAGCATTCGCAGTCCTGACTTCTTGAGCCAGAGAACACCAGCAACAAAACAACCAAAGCGTACAATCAGCAATACTTGGCCTCCCACAACAAAAGTCATAACTCGGTAACTTAAACCTCTTCCTCATATGTATCCTCCAAAACCCACCGTAGAGCAAACCAAACAAGCAAAGCACGATCCCAGTGTATCCAAGCCCTTCCCTAACCACCTCGTTATCAATGTTGATAGCAGCCAAGTTGAATATAAAGAAAGGAGCCAAACAGAAGAGAACAAAAGTAGCAATGTGAACGTACATGTTCCCAAACCCAATCCTCTCCATGTTCCAACCAAACACACAGAAAGTACATAACAGAGAAAGATAAGACACTGTGATATCTTCCCATATGTCAAGAACTCCACCTCTCCACTCAGGACCACTACTACTCTCATCATCATCCCTCGAAGCAAATGAGTATTTCCTCTCGAGAGATAGCTTCACATCCCGCACTTGATTCTCCTCGTCTCCTTCAGGACCATCATCATCATACTCTTTCCCAAGCGGGCTAAGGATAGTGTACAAACCAGCAGCAGCAGGAGCTGCTATTGCCACAGACACGCATATAGCCACACCAACGGGAGGTCTCTCTGATCTTCTAAACCCTAAGTTAAGACCGCAAAGCGCGTACTGAGCGAAACAGTTCAAGTGAAGCAAGAGCACAACAACCATCATGTGGAACCGCTCGTTTGGTTTGTGAGTCCCCTTCTCGCAGTATACTTTCCTAAGCGCTGTGACATCTTCTTCCTGCTTCCATCTACAGAGAAGCACGAGGTGGTAAAAACGTTTGGGGTGTTGGTAAAGGCACATGAGAGTGAAGAGAGCGTTGAGGATCTGGTTGTTGACTTCGAACCAGACGTCTCTCTGTGACTTCTTGGGGAGAAGGGTGTTTAGCATACCGGTCATGACCATGAAGAGGATGGCGCCTGAGACTGCGACTACTAGGATCCATAAGAACAGAGCCATGTTGAGTGGGTTTCTTAGCCATTGCTTGCCCGTTTTAAACAGTGAAGCCCACTTGATTTCTCTGATTTTTGCACGGAAGTTGTGTCTGCTTGAGCTGCTTTCCTCTGTTGTCATTCTCTTGGGAACCTAGCAGAGAGGAAGGGGAACGAAAAGTTCAAAACTTTAAATCCTAGTAGATCAGGCAACTAACTCTCTTACAAGATCAGTTCAACCTTATCTCATTTAAACCTATTTTTCTCGTTCCAGGTAAAAAAAAACAAAAGGTAAAGGCGAATCCTTTTAGTGAGAAATAGTCAAAGGCATGTGCTTTGAAAGCTTAAGACATTGCTAACAAAGTATGAGATAAGGAAAAAGAAACAGTAAAGCAGAAAAAAAAAATGTGAAAGCGATTCGGGTGAGAAGATTCCACATTCAAAACGAGAAAAAAAAGTCTTCAACTTTGACAAAATAAATTAAAAGGGGGGACGAAACCTTGATTTTTGGAGCGAGTTATTACATGCCCGGAATTGGAATTGGCTACAGTTACAGAGAAACACACAGAACGAAACAGAGGAGGATTTTTTAACAGAGAAATAGAGAGATATGGGTTTTGATGAAAGAGCAACCGGATCAAGAGATGGTAATTTGAAAAACTGATGAGAGACAATTGAAAAGAGGAATGCGCATATAAAAGAGAACGTAGTTTTTTTGTGGAGAATGGCGTTTTCTGCTCGTCGTGTATCTTTAAAACGGTTAAACGTATAGGTCACCCGTTATTTTAAGACCTTAAAAATATCTCCACTGAAGCATTTTTTTTAGTAACACCTGCTTTCAAATCTACTAGTATATGATTTTCTGTTTCTAAAATTGGAATATTTACATTTTTAATTTATCATTAGCAAGTTGTGTTTTTTAAATCAAATTTCTTATTTTTGCTGAACACTGTAAAGGAACACAAGGATAGTGTCTATAGATCGTGTGTTACACGAAGTGGGTCAATGTTTCCTTGACGCAAGCCCAATAATTTAAAAGCCCATTGGTTCCAAAGCCCAATGATTAGGACCATTATTAAGATTGCCGGTAGGAACATATACAATCATAATCAATTCAGCTAGATACGTTACCCAATCAAACTAATCATACTTGAATACAAGGGGCAAAAAACCTATTCCAAATCAGTGAATCTGTTTGACCAAAAAAATTAGTGATAAATCTGCATGATGATTCAAACTGATGTTTCTATAATCTCTTTCAGACTTGACAATCTTTTCAATGATGGAGATGCTTTCTGTTTATGATATGGTTTATGATTCCAGGGTTCAATTCATTGAGCAGTTCACTGGGAGCAGCTAGTCTAGCCTTGCTAAGACCCGATAATTGTTTCCTACTATATAAGCTAGTCAACAACTAAACTCATTTAGTAACCGAACAAGATTAGGCATGGGTAGAGATGTCAATTGGGCATTAATGGATGGCCCGTGTCCAAATAGATTTAAATCCAAATGGACAAACCCATATTGGTCCATAATTAAATTATGTCCAAATGGACAAACCCAATTTCGTAGTGGGCTATGCTGGACTTAACCAATTGGACATTGGTCGGCCCAAAAAACCTAAATTTCTAGGGTTTTCTGAAATTGGGGAAAACACAAATTATTTTTCTCCTCCACCGTTTCCCTTCGATTCTCTTCTCCTTCTTCGATTTTCTTCACCACCTTCGTCAATTCTCTTCTCCTTCAGTTCTTCTTCTTCGTTTACGTTCTCCTTCCATTCTCCTTTGGTTCTTCTTCCTTCGTTTCTTCAGAAACACTTGAAGGTTTGATTTCGTCACTGTTTATGTGTGATTTGTGTTATGGGTTTTTAGTTTTCACTAATAGTTTTGTGTTGGTAGCAGGCTAGCAGCAGTGATGGGTTAGCGTGGAGTGGATCTCTAGTATTCAAGTTCATGGATCTTTGGGTTAGCGTGGAGTGGTTCATGGAGATATCAGACTTTGGGTTAGTTCTATGTTTTATCATAAATCCTTTATGTGTGATCTGTTATGTGATTTCATGGGTTTTTGTATTTGGTGATAAACTGATCTATGTATTGTGTATTTGGGTTATAGATGTATCAGTGATTTGTGTTCATACGAAGCTGGTGGCGACTAACTTGTTCGTGCTCGTCTCTCAAGCTCCACTGTTTCTGTCACGATTTTGAGAGTGACCCATTTCTGTCTCTCAAGGTAGGAGTTCTATTTGATTTTGAGATGTGGCTGAGATTGCATAGTTTCAGAAAATGTTGTGAGCAAACTATGAATTTTCCACGTTTTCTCATGTCTCTCTCTAGAGTTTCATCAATGTTCTTCATATTCTCATATTCTCTATCATTCACAATTTTTGTATTTACTCTCTCAGACAGTAGTGTTTCCTTTTTGTATTTGAATGTGTACGAAGCTGATTGGCAACTATTCCCTCTAAGCTGTTTATTATTGCATCTATATCTTATTTGTTAACTGTGACTGTCAGTCTGTGAGTCTGTGACAAGTTTTGTTAACTGATGCTTTCTCTTTTGTTCTCTTTTTTTTGTAGATGGATGGAGATGCTCTGAACTTGAACGATGATGACTACTTGAGTGATGAAGACATAATGGCTGGGAATTATGATCAGATTTAGGATGATCAGGATGCACAAGCTGATTTTGTAACGAGTTCTGCTCAGATTAGAGGTAAAAAACGTAGGCATTCGACATGTTGGAAGAACTTTAGTATTGTTGGAGATAGGTTGCCGGATGGAACTCATAACGTTAGGTGCAATCATTGCAATCATCCCTACACCTTAGATCTAAATATGAATGGAACTAATACTATGCGGCGTCATTCTATGCGGTGTTCTAAGACTCCTGGAAGTACACCTGGAAGTAATAAGAAGCTGGATATGATGGTCTTCCGAGATATGATGGCGATTGCTATAATTGAGCACAATCTCCCGTACCAGTTTGTTGAGTATAGAAGGGTGAGAGATGCTCTGACTTATGCGAATTCAAGCATTGAATTCTGGTGTAGGAACACTGCTGTAAGTGATGTGCTTAGGATTTTTGAGAAGGAGAAAGCCAAACTTATGAAGGTGTTGAGTGAAGTTCCGGGTAGGATCAGCTTCATTACGGATCTTTGGAGAGCAATCACGATTGAGGGTTACATGTGTCTCACAGCTCAATATCTTGATGCCAACGGGAAGCTAAATGCGAAGATTGTAGAGTTTTGTGTGTTTCCTCCTCCACACACTGGTGCAAGCATTGCTATGAAGTTGATGGATATATTGAAAGCATGGGGCTTAGAAAAGAAGGTGTTCACAGTGACAGTAGACAATGCTAGTTCCAATGATAACATGCAAGTGTTTCTGAAGAGGCAGCTTCGTAAGAATCTGGTGTGTAATGGTGAATTTATGCATGTCAAATGTGTGGCACATATCTTGAACCTTATTGTTCAAGATGGACTGTCAGTGATTGGTGAAGCTTTAGAGAAGATTAGGGACAATGTGAAGTTCGTAAAAAGTTCAGAAGCTAGGGAAAATATGTTTGAATCTTGTGTGGAAACAGTTGGGATTCAGAACCAGAACAAGGCAGGTCTTATTTTAGATGTGTCAACTAGGTGGAACTCGACTTTCAAGATGTTGTCTAGAGCTATTGAGTTCAAGGAAGCACTGCGTAATCTGTCTGAAGTTGAGCCAAGCTACAAGTGTGCTCTTTCAGATTTCGAGTGGTCAAGAGGAGCTCTAATCAAAGACTTTTTGTCTCCATTTGCTGAGATGACAAAACTAGTTTCAGGCTCCAAATACCCTACTGCAAACCTCTATTTCATGCAAGTGTGGAAAATAGAGAGTTGGCTGAGACATCATGCAACTTCAGAAGATGATACAATTTCTGAGATGGTGAAGATCATGAGGCTAAAATTCGACAAATACTGGGATGACTACAGTGATATACTGGCCATTGCTGCAGTCTTGGATCCGAGGTTGAAGATGAAGTGCTTGGAATACTGCTATACCACTTTAAACCCCTCAACAAGCAAGGCTAAAATAGATCACATCCGTAAGAAGATTGAAAAGCTGTTTGGAGTGTATAAGAAGAGTACTAGAACCACTACTGCAACCACTTCAGAAACCACACTGGAGAACAGTGTACCAGCTGGATATGATGTAAGTATTCTATGAATTTTCACTTGTTTGCTCACTGTTAGTGTTTTTTATAGCCACTTGTTTGCTCACTGTTAGTCTGTTAGTGTTTTTTTATAGTCATTGGTTTGCTCTTAATCACCTTTTTAATGTTTATACACTTCAGGGATTTTATGCATTCATTACTCAGAATGCAGGCGAAGGGAGGTCGTCTTTAGATGTCTACTTGGCCGAACCGCCTATGGATTACTCAGCCTTTCCAAAGCTGGACGTTTTGAGGTATTGGAAAAACAACAAAGCTCGGTTTAAGGAGTTGTCTCATATGGCGTTTGGTGTGCTTTGTATTCCCATTACCACTGTATCTTCGGAGTCTTCTTTTAGTGCGGGAAGTCGGGTCCTCACCAAGTACAGGAACCGACTACTACCATCCAACGTACAGGCTCTCATTTGTACAAGAAACTGGCTCTGTGGGTTTGAACCAATGAGTAAGTCCTTTACTGTATGATTAATGCTCTGATTCTATTTTTTGCTTGTTGTCTTGTTGACTGATAAATGCTCTGATCATGTCACTGAACGAGATGTTCTTGTGTCGTCTTGTGTCATCATGATTTTTGCTTGTTGTTGTCTTGTTGACTGTTTTGATAAATGATCATGTCACTGAATGTAGGTGATTCTGAAGATGAAGATGAAGATGAGGAGAGTGAAAGTGAAAATGAAGAAGAAGAAAAAAGAGACCAAGACCAAAACCAAGAACAAGAACAAGAAGATGGTGGAAGAAAGAAGAAGAAGAAGGTAGTGATCAGATCAAGTGAAGTTTGAACCAATGAGTAAGTTGTCTTTGCTTGTTTCTGTTACGAGATCTTTGCTTGTTTCTATTAAGTCTGGTATGTACTGTCTTATATGATATGGTCATCATGTATTGAGTATGTTTGTTACCATGAGTTTTTTGATGTGCTAGGTGATTCTGAAGATGAAGACTTGTGCTACAGGTGATCAAGTGAAGTTGAAGTCTATGAAGTTTATCTTGTGAACTTATAGTCGTTTGTGAACTTATAGTTGTCTGTTTCAAACTTGCCATTGTTTTTATGAGATTACATGATTGTCTATGAGACTATGCATCTTTCAAAACTCAAAACTTTAAGAATTTTTGCATTTTTAAACTTGTGAACTTGTGTCATTTTATAATTTTGAAACATAAAAGTTTAGAACATGAAATTAAAGTCTATAACATCTTTAAAACTTAAAATTTAAGATTTTTTACATCTGTAAAATTGAAATTATGTTGTTTACATTAATTGGACATATGAGGCCCATGGACAGCCCAACAAATCATGTAAATTATGGGCTTATTTGGTTATGGTCTCATTTGGACATGGTTCTATTTGGGCTTCGACCAAAAATATCCAGAAAAAAAATAAAGCTCATTCGGACACGCTCAAACCCGCCCGACCCGCCCAATTGACATCTCTAAGCATGGGGATAATGCCTAGTTTGAACAAGTGTATTGATAAAGTGATTAGAAATAAGCTAAGTCTGATGAGATCTAAAGGTGGGAGGGTAGAAGAGATATCCTCCAATTATGGTTTGCATAGCTGATAGGGTTTTGAGTAGATTTAAGCAAAGTTTACACTTGTTGTAAACATGGTTTTTTTATGAATAAAATTTAACATTCATTTAAAAAAAACTAAACTCATTTCTGGCATTCACACTTGGCTATAGAACTATGTATTGTGTGGTTGCTAATAATAGATAAGATTCACAAGAGTAAAGATCAATATTCTATATTAAGAAAGGCAAAAGAAATATAATGTGGGAAGTTGCATTTTGCATATTTTCCCTCTACCCCACTCACCCAAAGCGTTTACCATCGATCTCACCGAAGTGTCGATGCAACGTATAGAAGAATCTGCAGCATCTTGGTTACATAGTCAAATATTCATATCCAAAACTAGAATATAAAAACATATATAATCTCAGTGGTGTGTTACATGATTTAGGTACTTTTTCTCTTTGGACAAATGATGGAAGACAACATATATGGTTGACTTGGTCCGGTTTGAAAAATGTTATAGAAATGGAAAGCTTGTAGGCGTGTACTTTCGGCTTAGGAATCTTGAGACTTTGAGATACCATACACATAGAAGCCATCGAACCCAAACCTCTTTCGAAAGTTTTGATATCTTAAATTTAAAAATGACGTTCTTGTATTAGGTTTTTTTTTTTAAATATATATATATATATAAATGATTATCTCAATATACTGTTATGATTAAATTATGATTGTAATTAAATCTGTGTTGATCTATATAGATATGTTATCTATGTTTATTCATATACCTGAATTCATATTTTTGGATTTTTTTTATGTCAATGCATAATTTAGACAAGTAACAGAAACATACTGTTTATGTTAAATAATGAAACTTAGTTCTGTTAAGTGATTTGGGCATGTATATGTTTCATGCGTCTTTCTCTAGGATTAATGCTATATGTGTAAATGCCTCCGTTGGAGTTTTCCTTTAATTTATGAGACTGAAACCTATAACTCTGTTTCTGTTGAATAATTAGTTAAGTGCATATGTATATGTTCCATGCGTATGGGATTAATGCTATTTGTGTAAATGCTTATGTTATAATTATTAACCACGATGAGACTGATCAAACCTAGCTTAACTTTGTATGGACCATCGATTTCATATCAAGTAATGTATCATTCACCTTCGTGTCAAGATTAAAATACGTGGACTATATACATTTTTTGTCATTTTGTTAGAAACTATTGTAGCTTCAGCGGTTACAAAACAAAGAAAATGAGATTTACACCCAAAATTTAAAGCATTTTGGTATTATTCTACATACGTCAATATATATCAGTCATCACTCATGGTGCATGCGACTAAATCCACCTCCTTTAGTTACTTTTGACATTTTCTATGTAGGGTAATTGATTATTCGAATGATCAATATATGCTGCAAAGAGTGTTTATAGTTTCTTTGTAGCAATTACTCACTCTAACAACTTTTTACATCCTTGACCCTAACAAGAAGATTCGTATATTTTCTTCATCTCGAAGCTTAGCCAACGGAGGCTCAATCTTAGTTCATAAATATTTTAAAAAATGCTAGTTGACAAAAAATAATATATATAACGAGTCAGAGTCATATATATGTCTCTAAAGTCTCTTTCCCTGGTTTTATATAGTACATGTATTTTCCACATATAGTGCATTGACAGTAAGTATAGCCCAATCCCCAATATCTAATTTAGATTTTAAATATGCATTTTAACCTAATTGTTTTGTAATCATATTTGTTCAAATGATTTGATAATTAAAAAATACAATTAATATTGAGATTTGGCTAATTAAATAAACATAAATGCTTAGAGTAGCTAATTAATATTCACAAAACCTAACATTCCTAATAAACAACTCTACAAAAAAAACACAAGTTATATCAAATGAAATATCTAGAAAGTTTTCTCTTGATTATAAAAGAAGGGTTAATTAACTGTTTCTTATATAATTATTTTAGGTGGAGTGTGAAAATGAGACCGGAGACGGTATCTACCTTTGAGAGGTGTTTGTTTTTTAGTTATTTGTTTCCAATTGGTTTGAATCCTTCTTATACGCATATAGTAACTGAAAAGTGACAAGCGTTCCTCTTTCCTTTGTAAAAGTAAAAGCCGCGTAGTGTAGAAGTATATGACTCTCGTTCTCTTAATTATAGTTAGTCTATAATCCACACATTTAATAATATAATGCATTATAGTATACATTACATTATTTAGTTAGCTTGAATTAAAAAAAAATGAAACTTCTGTTTGGTTATGTACGGATAACAAAATACATGTGAGAGAATCAAAAATACTTGAGAAAAACTAAAACAGTGTAAGCTTGATGTAAACGTCAAAATGTTATGTTTTGCAAATAACGAAGAGATTTGCTTGGAACCGAAGAAAGAAAAATTAAAAATACCTAGTGATGTAAGATATCTTTTCAGTAAAATCAAATGTTTGGTCCAAAGTATTAACTTAAAAAAAGAACAGCCACTATTCTTGACAACTCTCTCTAACAAACTCTTCTCTACATTTTCACTGTATGCTGAAAAAAAGAACGCATGTCTAATCCATATATAATATAATCCATATATAATATATCTGCATAATGCGACTTTGATACAAGATTATTTATTATTGTGACTTCTAACGTATATTAGTTGTGGCATCAAAATCAACCAAACTGTTGTATTATAGCTAGCTAAGGCGACTTTCACCTTCTTTTCTTCGTGTGTTTCGTATTTAGCTGCAATGTATGTAAATCGAATTTCAGTATAATTTGAAATTACAGTAGGTCAATCCTATAATTCTTCGTTTACCACGAACGTCGACATATTTTTGTACGTTTGAACTTTGAAGCCATCCTTTTGTAGTATTCGTGGTAGATCACCTCCCCCGGTATACCAATTGAAAATAGAATTCAGATCTGGCAGCATGTTAATGATATACATAGTCAGTCAATTATTTTAGCTGTCAATTAGCAATTAGAGTGGCAACTACATATGTATATTCCAAATATGTATTGTAGGTTAAGATATCGTACGTGACTAACGAAAGTTTAAACCATTTCTAGAAATGTATATGCTTCTTATTGTTTTTAAGACAGCGGAGAAGTAAAATAGATTTCCTCAAATATGTTTTGGCTTCTATTCAAAGAAGACGCGTTTGGAGATACTTACTTCTCTCATATGCTAGTAAAGGGAAATTTATTCATATATGAATATCAAATAATCAGTCAATAAGATGGTTAAAGAATGTTTCACACTGAAGTTTAAACATAAAAACACAGTGAAAAGCTTCCAGACAATCAATCAAAAATATATCAGCTAAGACACTAGATAACCCATTCTTAACAAGTCATACATAAACTGATAAACACAATTAGAACTTTTATCACGATTCACGACCAAGCATAAACACTATAAGGTTATCTAACTTATTATTCAACCCTGTTAATCTAATATCTTAATCATTTTCTCAGCATTTGTCCAAGTCAACTGTATGAAGGCTTCGACTTTAATTTGGTTTCTAATTACCAGGGCAGAAAAAATCTTCGCGGACAAAATTTGTTTTAGCTTCTCTTTCCGACGTAGATAACTACAAAACAAAGTCCATGCAAAATGAGTACTAAACCGCAAAACAAAACAAATAATTGAATCCATACACATATTTTTCAACGCGTTAGGTTACCTATCTATCACTTTAGAACATCCTTCACGTCTCTATATAAACCTCGATTCCGTTATGCTTTGTTCATCAAGTACAAAAATCAACTCTAAGTCTATACCAAAGTCTTTCTTTTCCTCACGATGGCTTCAAATAACCTTATCATTGCCATTTTAGCTATCGTTGTAACACTTTCCCTGCAAGGTGATAGCAATAACGTCGTCGAGGCACAACTCACCACCAATTTTTACTCAACCTCTTGCCCTAATCTTCTTTCCACCGTCCGATCAACCCTTAAATCCGCCGTTGACAGCCAGCCTCGAACTGGTGCATCTATCCTCCGTCTCTTCTTCCACGATTGCTTCGTCAACGTAAGTTGTTTTGTTGACCTTTTCTTGTATATTCCTTGCATCCCAAGAAATTAACATAATGTTTTCCCCCTTCTAATCTTATTTATAACTTGCATGCATATAGGGATGCGACGGTTCTATTCTACTAGATGACACATCAAGCTTTACGGGAGAGCAAAACGCGAACCCAAACCGCAATTCCGCTCGTGGGTTTAATGTGATCGACAACATCAAAACAGCGGTTGAAGCAGCATGTCCCGGGGTTGTGTCTTGTGCTGATATCTTAGCTATTGCAGCTAGAGACTCTGTCGTACTGGTAAGCTCCATATACACATATCCTCTCTTATTCCGGTTTTACAAGTTTAAATAGACTAAAATCTGTCATGTTCTTGTTGTAGCTTGGAGGGCCAAACTGGAATGTGAAAGTAGGAAGAAGAGATGCGAGAACTGCGAGTCAAGCCGCAGCGAATAATAACATCCCAGCGCCAACTTCGAGCCTGAGCCAGCTTATTAGTAGTTTCAGCGCCGTTGGACTCTCTGCCAGAGACATGGTTGCTCTCTCCGGTCCGTTTAATTTCTCCTCTTACCTTTTTTTATACATGCAAGTATTATTATTATGTTTTTGGTAAAACTACATGCAAAATTTGTTTTCAAAAGGGAGTTAGAGTCAATTGATTCGACACAAAATATAATAATTTGATTGTGTCCTTGAATTTAGTCGTCGCTCTCTTGTCTCTTTGTGTTTGTTTTTCAACGCATTTTCGTTACACACCACCGACTTTTTTGTTTCTTTGCCAAGTACGTAATCATATCACATGTATCTGTTACGAAACACCGACAGAATAATATATTCAACGTTAGTTAATTAACAAAACATTAAGTTAGTCAAACTATTATATAATCTCGCTCTTTTTTTTCAGGTGCACACACGATCGGACAATCTCGTTGCACTAACTTCCGAACGAGAGTCTACAACGAGACAAACATCAACGCGGCCTTCGCCACCTTACGACAGAGATCTTGCCCGAGAGCTGCCGGATCCGGAGACGGGAACCTAGCTCCACTCGACGTCAACTCGGCGAATTCTTTTGACAACAGCTACTTCAAGAACCTCGTGGCTCAGAGAGGTCTATTACATTCCGACCAAGAGCTCTTCAACGGCGGCTCCACCGACTCCATAGTCACTGGATACAGCAACAACCCTTCGAGCTTTAACTCCGACTTCACGGCGGCGATGATCAAGATGGGTGATATCAGTCCCCTGACGGGTAGTAGCGGCGAGATCAGGAAGGTTTGCGGGAGGACCAACTGATCAGTCCTTTGACGTCGTAATTGGGTTTTTGCCTTTTTTCTATTTTTATAATCTTACCCTAAAAAAATTTGAAGATCCGTTTTAATGTGTGTGTTTTATCTCCTTGTTTGTTGTTTTATGTTGAAGTGTGTATTATCTTCGCATTAATATCTAATGAAATTAGCTTATTGCGATATTTATTTTCGTGTTGATTTTTTTTTGAGCTATCTAGCTGAATTTACAAGAAAAAAACATATTTAGGTAACCATACAGAAAATAAAATTAATTAGGTACTTAGACATAAGAACATACGTGAAATTACGCAATTGATCTGTTGCCATATCCTCACCGTTCGACGCCCTGTAATCTATTGTAGCTAGGAAAACAAGAACATAAATAAAAACCAGAAACCAACGGAGATAGTAACTAGGCCATGAAAAAACACACCACCAAAATCAAAAATGCATCAATACAATCTGCTCAGTGGAACGTTTTTAAAGGAATTGTTCACATGGATCGATTCATCAGGATTAGAAAAATTAGATTTGTTTCCTTAGGAATAAATTTCAATAACTCAGTGGTCACAAAGGGAATAACATCATCCCTGGTCAAAGACGTCGGAAAAAGAAAATTTCGAGGTCGGAAAGTACAAGAAACACAAGATCGGTGAGTGCGTTGAGAGAATTTAGTGGTTCCGGCGGCTCTAGCGGAGAGAAAGCTTTAAGCGACACAAGAGAAGACCAACGCAGCGGTGGACAGGGGAGGAGAACGGAAACGCGCCGGAGACAGAGACATAATGGAGGAGAAGAGAGCATGGTGGCGCCATGGAAGAGAGTAACTGAGTCAAAGGGAAAGAGGTCTGAGCAAACACGGAGGAGATTCATGGAGGCAGCTTTCCTACGGATAGTTAATTAGGTCTATATTATAGGGTTATTTTTGGGATATTTAGAAAGTCTAACAGTGCATACCCAATATCTAAATAATTTTTATCTCTTGTATATAGAATGCAATTGCTCGTTTTTTTAATCAGCGTAATTAACTAACGAATGATTACGTGACAAATTATAATTGGTTATTACAAATAATTAGCAAATAATTAGTATCGGAAGCGGCCAATTAATTTCCCGCGCTTAATCTGTTAAGCGCACGTTAGCATTGTTGGACACAACATTTTATTAACCGGTCGTGTTTTAATAGAATAGATAATTTATAAAACAAACTATATTTTTTAACTGCATCTAAACATATATTTTGTAATCACCAGAAATGATACGCAGAGATGAACTTTTAACGTGTGGTACAAAAACAAAATTTAGATGGTGTAGAATAAGTATACATTTATACGGCGGCTAAATAATATTATTGGTGCACAATAAATATAATACATGATTCTGTTCAAAAACGGCGGCGATTACTCGCCGGATAAAGGATAAACGTGAAGCGGAGGCAAACATGGAGCGAAGGTTGAAGATTTTACTCTTAAGTAGGTTACAAGTTACGGCTATAAATAAAGGGATCATTCAGTATATTAATACAACACAAAACGAGGAGAGAAATAAGAAGAGATGGGGATGATGAAGGTGATGATGATGATGGTGTTAATTAGAATCCTACTAGGAGAGGTCAAGAGTCAATCACGTGAGGATTGTATTCGACGTTGTAACGATGTCTGCTCTAGCCACATTGATCCAGATTGTGTCTCAAATTGCGTCTTTGTTAAATGTCCTCCTCTTGCTACCAATACTCATCATTCCAAGTATATACTCTTTGTATCAGTTTGATTTACCACTCTTCCTTATGGGTACATACGTTTTGATTTGTAGTAATAATTGTTTTATAATAAAAGTTTGATATGGCTGTGCACTTTTTTTTGTCGTTGTTAGCAGGATGAAGACTCCACAGAATCATGAAGTCAGACGATAAATTGACCTGAAACAAAGCTATAAATAGATATGAAACAATAATATTTTTATCCGTCGTCTTCATAACATCTTTTGGTGTTCAATTAGATGTATTGTTTACAGAGTATTATATCACAACAATCCAGTTCAGTTAGTTTGTCACATTTTAACTATATTTTATGGGATTCCCATATTTTGATAGTCATTTTCACACAAATTTTCTCTCTCTGTCTCGACTTTTCTTCTAACCTCTCACTAAAATTAGGGATATGTCAAATCAGATATCTAATATGTCCAGTTAAACAAGAGATGGGAATGATGATAGGTTGTTGGTTAACTTTGGTCAACTAATAATCTCTTATAATCAAACAAAATCTATCCAATTAATTTTGGTCAACTTACTATATATTCTTTCAATTTTTTATTATTTAAGATTAGTCAAAGAAAATCTAATGTTATTGGTTTTGATTATTATTTACTGACTTACAAAATCTCTTAATAAACCTAACACAAAAGGTAAAGAATATAATAAAAAAAAGACATTACCGTGTCGTGAATCGGCTTTCTGTGGCATATTCAGGAAGTTACAAACCACTAGACCATACGTCTATATAGTACTAAGTTCACAAAGTTAATTATAAAGTGTAAAACCATATAAATGGCCCTAAAACTAATCTCCAATTAATTTTTAATTAATCTCTGATTTTTTTGAATTTTTTGAATTTTTTGTTGCAGGACGTTTTAGAATATAGAATAACTAATTTGAAAGCAGTTATCAACTATTATTTGAGAGTCTAATTAACTATAAACTGATGAGTCTATGTATGTGAATCTATTTTATAAACTCATATTTGCAAATTAGGTATGTGAATCATATTTTTTAAAAACTAATGTTTGCAAATTAAGTACATGATCACCAACAAAAATGTAACTATACTTTGTTATAATTTTAAAAAATATTGTTTAAGAAAAAAAAATACAAAATTAATATGTGAAATGGCTATGACACAAATGTATAATTATACATCATCAAAAATTCAATACAATTATCAAGACTTTTACTGAGAATTTAAGGAAAAATATTTTATACAAATATGATTATAAAAAAAAAACAAAAACATAATTACAAAGAATAACACAAATATAAAAATTAAATTTCTAAAAAAATGTATTAAAAAATTATATCCAACATTTGGAAGGGCGGGTCAAGAATCTAACTTTCTAATTAGAATATAAACAAATTTTAATAATATAGCTAAAAATAGAAAAGGTTTAATAATTAAAAATTACACATTGGTTAAACCAATGATTCAACTGATAGTCGGGTTTTGAGTTTTGACGGGGTTTCGTGAGTTTTTTCGGAAGATTAAATAATTTTTCCTAAATCCAAACCAGATTACATACTGGATAATCGCGTTTTCGGTTCAACCGTAGGTTCGGATCAGATTTCAAAATACTGAGTACAAATTTATAATTATGTAAAATCACAACTTTAATACAATTATTAGACCTTTTACTAATATTATTTGTTTAAATGGTATGCACAAATATGATTATAAAGAAAAAAATAATTATAAAAAACACAAAAATATAAAGTTAAACTTTTAAAACGAAAAAATTAAAAAATAAAAAATATACCCGCCCTCTAGTTATACGATTAAGACAAGCGCATACACGACAAAGTAGTTTTAACGTGGGACAAAAAGAAAGCATCACATTGTTCAGAAATATTTGACTTTTTGGTTTTTGAGGTTTGGGGTCAGATAAATTTGAGATTAATTACTTTATTCAGACATTTTTTGGTTTAGTTTAAGTTTTGATTAGTGAAAACATTGTAATGGATCAGAATATGGAAAAAATAATAATACAACTAGTTCGATAAAAAGAAAAACTAGATCAACATTGGTGTATAGTTAAAGATATATATATATATACTTGATTTTAAAAATAAAAATAAAACCTGGAATACTAAGGAGAACTAAGAGCATGTACATTGAAGGTTTATAAAGGGGTTATGGAGAGAGTTCACACAAAAATCAAGAAAAAAAATAAGAAAATAAGAAATGTTCATGTTCCCCTCTTTCCTAAAACCCTCTTGGCTGAACTCTCTCCTAAAGTTCATCACTGTAGTGCGGATCTCACATGTTGCGGCGGCCCGCGATTGGTCTAGGGTTTTTTTTTTAAAGAAAAAGAAAAATATTTAATATTTAAAAATTGAAAAAATGAACCATTTCTTGGGGTTCACTGATGAACATGCTCTAAAAATTATCAAAAGGGATCAAAACCAATACTAAATCGTTTGTAATTATTTATAAAACAAAAAAAACTATAAAATAATTACAACGGTGTTTTAATTCAAATTTAAGCGAATAAAGCGGAGCGGATCTCACAAATCAAATTTTAAAAGTCCGTAACCGTCTTTCTGGCTTCCATCTCTCTCTCCTTCCAACAAATTCTGACGGCTTCGATTCTCTCTCCTCGCCGCCATTTTTTTTCTCCGCCACATCCACTTATCTCCCTGCGAATAGAAGATGAGACCATCGCGAGATCATGTCATTAACATTCCCTGCGACCTAAATCATGGTTTTTGAGTTCAATCGTTCTAATTTATTATGGTTCTAATTTATTTTACTAAATCGTTCTAATTTATTATGATTTTTGAGGAAATTTTGAGGAAATCATGGTAACCTTTTAAGGAAATCATGGTAACTTTTTAATTTATTAAGTTCAATCGTTCTAATTTATTATGATAAATCATAATTTACCATATCATGGTAAATTACCAATCGTTCTAATTTATTATGGTAAATCATAATTTACCAATCGTTCTAATTTACCAATCATTCTAATTTATTATGGTAAATCATAATTTAAGGAAATCATGGTAATTTTATATCATAATTTATATCATAATTTACCAATCTTTATAATTTATTATAATTTACCAATCATAATTTATATCATAATTTAAATTATGATATAAATCATAATTTATATCTTAATTTACCAATCGTTCTAATTTATTATGGTAAATCATAATTTAAGGAAATCATGGTAATTTTTTTTGAGGAAATCATGGTAACTTTTAAAGGAAATTTTGAGGAAATCATGGTAACTTTTTAATTTATTAAGTTCAATCGTTCTAATTTATTATGGTTTTTGAGGAATTGTTTTTACTAAATCATGTCAGTAAATTTCTACCTTTATGGTTGTTGAGGAATTTTTTTAATAAACCACTAATTTATTATTTAGAAATCACTAATTTATTATTTAGAAATCACTGAGGCTAGATTTGGTTTTACAGGAACCGAGTTCTGCTTCTCTCTTTACTTCATCGGACCGCTTTGTTGGGAAAGATACCCAGAAACATGAGGTGACTTTCTACCTTTATTTGGTTCCAAGTTTCTACCTTTATTTGGTTTTGGTTAAGACTTAATGCTGATTTGGTTTTGCAGGAACAGAAAGTTGCTTCTTTCTTTAGGAAAATTCGTTCTTCGGTCCGCTTTGTTGGGAACGAAACCCAGGTAATTTGTTAGACTTAAAGCTTGTAACTTGATGATGATGAGTAAAATCACTGAGGCTAGATTCGGTTTTGCAGGAACCGAGGTCTGCTTCTCTCATTACGAGAATTCATTCTTCTTTGGGCCTTGTTCCTGTCAGGACAAGGAAAGAAGCCGAGAACATCGAGGTAACCTTTTAATCTTGATGTCTGTGTAACTCGTCTTCTATGTTGATGATGTGTTTATCTGGTAGAAAGTGCTTTGACCTGTTTGAGTAAAATCTTGGTGTCTTTTTGTATCAACCGACTTGTTGCCAAGAGGACAAGAGGACAAGCAGCATGAACTCTGTTGCCGAGAACATTGAGGTAACCTTTTAATCTTGATGTCTGTGTAACTCGTCTTCTATGATGATGATGTGTTTATCTGGTTATAAAATCATTGAATGCTTTTACCTGTTTGAGTAAAATCTTGATGTCTTTTTGCAGCAACCGACTTGTTGCCAAGAGGACAAGAGGACAAGCAGCATGAACTCTGTTGGCGAGAACATTGAGGTAACCTTTTAATCTTGATGTATGTGTAACTCGTCTTCTATGTTGATGATGTGTTTATCTGGTTATAAAATCATTGAAAGCTTTGACCTGTTTGAGTAAAATCTTGATGTCTTTTTGCATCAACCGACTTGTTGCCAAGAGGACAAGAGGACAAGCAGCATGAACTCTGTTGCCGAGAACATTGAGGTAACCTTTTAATCTTGATGTCTGTGTAACTCGTCTTCTATGTTGATGATGTGTTTATCTGGTTATAAAATCATTGAAAGCTTTGACCTGTTTGAGTAAAATCTTGATGTCTTTTTGCATCAACCGACTTGTTGCCAAGAGGACAAGAGGACAAGCAGCATGAACTCTGTTGGCGAGAACATTGAGGTAACCTTTTAATCTTGATGTCTGTGTAACTTGTCTTCTATGTTGATGATGTGTTTATCTGGTTATAAAATCATTGAAAGCTTTGACCTGTTTGAGTAAAATCTTGATGTCTTTTTGCAGCAACCGACTTGTTGCCAAGAGGACAGGAGGACAAGCGGCATGAACTCTGTTGCTGAGAACATTGAGTTAACTTTTTAATCTTGATGTCTGTGTAACTCGTCTTCTATGTTTATGATGTGTTTATCTGGTTATAAAATCATTGAAAGCTTTGACCTGTTTGAGTAAAATCTTGATGTCTTTTTGCAGCAACCGACTTGTTGCCAAGAGGACAGGAGGACAAGCGGCATGAACTCTGTTGCTGAGAACATTGAGGTTACCTTTTAATCTTGATGTTTGTGTAACTCGTCTTCTATGTTGATGATGTGTTTATCTGGTTATAAAATCATTGAAAGCTTTGACCTGTTTGAGTAAAATCTTGATGTCTTTTTGCAGCAATCGACTTGTTGCCAAGAGGACAGGAGGACAAGTAGCATGAACTCTGTTGCTGACAAGAGAAGGTTCTTTGAGTCAGTGATAGAAAGCAACAGAGTTTCTTCTCAACCCACATCTGCTGTCGTGTCTCATCCCAACAGAGTGCAGTTGGACCAAGTTGCTGCGCATGAATCTGCTGCCGAGTCTCATCCCAACAGATTGCAGTTGGACCAAGTTGCTGCACATGAATCTGCTTCTCATCTCAACAGAGCTCACCTTGTTGCTGATCCCAAAGTTGAGAAGATCTTGCTTATGATCCTTGAGGAATTGAAGCAGGCCAAGACGATGGGGTTGACAAAATCAAGTGGAGGAGAAGTGGGTGGTGATCCAAAGGCTACATGGTGGGAACCAACTACTGCAGGAAGCACCATGAAGGGGTTATACTCGATGGTGTCAGTCATGTTGAACAGCCTACTCTTTACAGCTGGAATAAATCCCCCACACGCATCGGACGTTTTAGCTTTGAAGAAAGTTTATCAGTTTTCTGTTTGGATTGGGACTTTCTTCTCTGTGATCTACCTTGTAGCATTGGTTCTGGTCAATGCCCTCTCTTCCGCTATGCAGTCGAGGACGTTGACTGTCATACATCATGGGCGTGGCACTCTTGGCGCTTCTTGTCATCTTTGCGGAAGTGGCCCTGCTTCTGTTGCCGGACACGCTCGCGTACTCTGTTTGTGGCTTAACCGGAGCGCTTCTATTGGTGGCCGTCCTTTACTTTTTCTGCGGACCATTTAGAAGACTCCTAGCCAGAGTTGGAATCAGCCTGACCGGTACAGACGAGAAGAATGCATTCATTGTGAGGACAGAAACTCTCCTAGTCCCCGCCGACTCAAATGTCCTCGCCGACTCAAATGTCCCCGCCAACTCAAATGTCTCCACGGAGGTTGAGTAAGCCTGACCGGTACCGTATGGTTTTGAGAAGATAGTATATTTGATGATACTTTGCATATTGTGAAACTTGATGATGGCTTTTGTTGATAAGATAGGTAGGAAGAAGACATTATGATTTGCCTTGATTTTTTGGAGAACCCGTGAGTTACAACTTGTAATAGATATGCCAAAAGGCTTTTGTTGATCAGATAGGTAGGAAGAAGACATTATGATTTGCCTTGATTTTTTCGAGAACTCAGGAGTTACAACTTGTAATAAAAATGCCAAAAGGTAATAGAAATAAATTTTCTTAGCCAAAGTTAGAGTTGATTTTTTTATTAAACCTCCAGGAACAAAGTTCTTTATGGTTTGTGAACCTGGAACTCCTCACATGGAGAGCCTCCTTAGATACATTTACGAACTCTACACTGACTACGTCTTGAAGAACCCTTTCTATGAGATTGAGATGCCTATTCGTTGCGAGCTCTTTGACATCAACCTTACTCAAGCTGTTCAGTCTGATCGCGTTGCACTCTTATCTTAGGACGATGAGCACATGATTGATTTGTCTGCTATGTGATCATCTCACTTCTTTCCCTGTTTTTGTTTGCTTGTTTCCCCTAGTGGATAACATTTTATGTGACAACACTTGAACATTGCTAGAAAAATCTAAGTTTATATATAAGTTTGTTTGTTCTCTCCCTCCCTTACATTTCCAGGAAAATGGGAGACGCTTGTTTCTATGAAACAACATTATACCTAAACAGAGAGAAGGTAAAATGAGTCTATACATCTTTAAATCCTGGTAAAGATTGTTACATGATTGAAGGCCTAGGATAGTTCACAGCTTGAGGAGATTTGTTGTTGTTCTCATTGTTGGGTTGAATATTCTGCTGTTCTTTTGTTGGTGTTTCCTTTTGGACATGGAGTCCTTCAAGTGTCTTGACTAAATCGTCCATGCCGAATCTATGGATATGCAATCGAGTGCAAGAAGTGCAATTTTAGAAGCCCTGGTTAGGGAGTATTGACCTTGGAGACGAGGATCCATCACTCGGAGAAGCCTTCTTTTGTTTGTCAAGTAAGGTCTTGCCCAATCCACTAGATTATGTTCTCCCAACGGTTGGTTCTTGTCTATTGCTCGCCTTCCTGATAACAACTCCAGTAACACCACCCCGAAGCTGTACACATCACTCTTCGCCGATAAGTGACCTTTCAAAAATTTGACAAGAATGAATATCAGTAATGGGATTTCTTTCTTTGCATTGATATAACACCTATTGAAAACTGCACACACATACCGGTAGCCAGATCTTCAGGTGCAGCGTATCCTTTGACGACGTTATGAAAATAAGTGGTATTCCTTTCTCCCCCACGAAGCCATTGTTCTCGGCTCCTCTGCCTCCAATACTTTTCTTCGTCTTTGTAGGCTTCAGCTAGGTGGAGTTTGAGGCGTTTCATCGTTCTAACACTAGGGAAAGTCTTAGCAATCTCCTTCTCCAAATCCAATTGTAGCTTTTGAATCTTCGTTTTAGAGTTAAACAAGACATTTCTCTTCCACTTCGAGAGCTCTTTACGACAACGAACTGGGCGATCCATGAGGGTTAGACTGTCTGCTTGCTCATCTGACCAACCTCTCTTAATCGCCTCTTCAATACCCAATTTCCCTATCATTCTTTTATCAAAGAAAAACCGACCATGCATGCCCACGATCACATTGTTCATGTGAAAAAGAGAGCAAGATGGGTCTATGATCGGAGGGCCACATGTCCCTATACTCCACCACATGTATCATATAGGCCCTTGACTGTTACAAATATATAAATGTCTCTAACGGGTTTTCTCTGGATGTTATTCACGGATACAAGTACCAAGTATATATGATATGAATTATATGAGCTTTAAGATGCAACCATGACTACCAATGTTATTTTATATGAATGGCTGTTTGTGTACTCAAGATTTGGAGGGTAAAGCTTCATCTGGATCTTCTGCATTGCACCTTGAATCCCAAGAACTCGGTGGAAACTTCTTGCCAAAGATCCAACATATGATCTTTAAAATCGACGGATTCTCTTCTTTCCTGGCGACACCCTCATCTGAAGATACTGGTGAAATCCACCAAGAGATCAAGCTAATGAGGATGAAGAATAAGAATGAGAAACCAAATCTGATTCTTCTTGATTCATTCATGTCTATATGTTGTTGAAGTAAAAATGATTCAGAGAAATCAGGAAAGGGGTCAAAAGAAAATTATAGAAGAGAGAAAGAGAGAGTTGGTGCCATGTTTATAGCATCAAGAGAAGGAGAACAAACACATTTTGGTTTGAAAGGTTCTTGCGTTAACACCTACTCATAATATTATTTGGATTGTTTTATGACTGAAGTAATTTTGTGGTTATTTTGCTTATAACCACAAAAGAATTTCAAAAGAAAATAATATTTTTCGATTCATTCTGATTTGATAACATTTTTATAACCTCTTATAAAGGAAACTACACAATTATAAATGATTTATAAAATAGTTACAATTTAAAATTTATGAATTATATCTCAGAAGTTTTAAAATCCTTATAAATAGTTTTATAAATCCTAAGAAATTATTTTATTACTCAAGAATATAATTTTTATCTATGATATATAATTTATAAACTTAAAATGATTTAATAATTTTATAAATTATTTTTATAAATGCTTATCGATTATTTTTAATTTACAAACCTGTTAACCTTCATAAATATTTTATAAATTCCTATAAATGATGAGAAAATCTTCCTTATAAATGGTTTTATAAATATTAACATTTTTATAGATCTTTATATATTGATTTGTAAACTCTTACTATGGTACAATAATCATTATTGATGATTTAAAACCTTAAAAATGATTACCACAAATGATTTTTAACTAATGTAAATAATTTATAAAGTCATTATATGATGCATTAATAGTTATTATATATGTTTTTACTAAAATTTTATGTTTTATATATGTAAATTATGACTTATATAGGAAAATAAAGCTTTTACTACTGTTCCTGGTAAAAAAATAAAGCTAGTATATTAGTTTTATTAACTACTTCTTAATTACAAGTAGACTTTTAGTGAAAATAAATAAATGATGAAGTATTATAGAATTTTCATAATTGCTACCATTAGATACTTACTGTAAATCATTATGCATAAAATTATATAAATTATTTGGTAACTACATTAATTGGTTCTAGAGTTGTCTTTTTTAGATTTGATTAAAATAAATAAAAATTAAAAAATTATTGACCAATGAAATTATAAGATTTTTTAAAAAATGTTTGTACTGTATGAGTGACACGTCAGACGTAAAATATAGGAGGATTTGGATTAATGTAAAGAACTAATTAGGATATTAATTTCAAGAGAAAATCCTATTTTGACAAAAGCCTTTCAATTTCATCTTTCTTTTGGCCAATTTTCCTTTTCTCTTTTAATTCCGTGACATTCCGATATAGTTTTTCTACAAAAAAAAAACTATAAGATTTCATGTTTCCTTTTTTAGTTAATCAATTTTCCCTTTTTTTTGTTTGACTGAGACATTTTTTTTGGAAATACGTATTGTTTTCAATTATATATAGAAACCAGGGTTAGTTCGTTTCACGTAAGTGTTGAAACCAGGGTTTGGTTCTGAAAGTAGGCTCATCGTGACCACTGAAGACAATCAGCTATTGAGAGCTAACGGGATCAAGATTATATACAAGTTGGGTTTTCCATCTACAACTGAATCTCTTCATATATATTTCTTTTCCAATCTGCATTTGGAGAAATCTCTGCGCCAGGTGGATTTATCGGGCTCCCTACTGAAAACACTAAGCTTGCTGGCTATCTTCCCCTAGCTCTGAAGGGTTTTTCGAGGTCTCTGTGAAGGATGAACAAAGAAGAGCAAGAATCAGCATTGCCTCGACTCAGAACCAGTCTCAGTGGGAATATTAGGAATGTGTATGAGAAGGTTACAGTGCTTTTACATGTCAAACTTTTTTCTAGAAGTCTCTCCTACTTGGGGGTCAAGTAATGTTTTGCTTTGTCTCCCTCCAAAAAGGCCTACGGATACGAACAAAATGCAAATATCCACACTTGATGTAATTCATCAGTGACGCAAGTATGAACTTAAAACCCCGAAGCTAAATGAAATACCTTTAGAGGACGCAATAGTCCAACCACGGACGTTGAGTGAAAGTACATCCCCATAGATGGTAAAGTCAACACAGCCATCTATGAGATGTCTCGACTAACTCACACTCAAACGTTCCCTTGCTTTATATAGCTTCAGCTCGAAACATAGTTACCACAGACGTTGAGGGATAGTTACTTTCTCAGTGAGGCTTTGTGTTTTTGTCTCCACGACTCAAGTCAAAACTTGTCTGTAGACGCAAACAAAAGCCACAAAGTCAAGCGTGTCTCAAAGTCTTGACCCAATTAAGAAGAGCATTAGCCAATTTAAAGTTCAGATATGTATCATCTATCAAGTATTGTAACCTAGAAACAAAAAGATCTTATTACTTTTAGCTTATTAGTAGTTTCAGCGCCGTTGGACTCTCCACCAGAGCCATGTTGCTCTCTCCGGTTAGTTTTATTTCTCTTCTTACCTTCTTTTCAGTATACATGCCAATATTATTATTTTTTCTTAAATACATGCAAATATGTGCTTTTATTAAATACATGCAAATATTTATTTTGTTTAAATACATGCAAATATTATTATTTTTTGGTTAAATACATGCATGCGAAAGAAAATAAATATATTTTTGTTTCCAAAATGGAGTAAGAGCCAACAGATTCGACACAAAAAATATAGTTCGATTGTGTCCTTGAATTTACTCGTCGCTTCCTTGTCTTTTTGTGTTTGTTTTTCAACGCATTTTCTTTTTTTTTTTTTTTTTTTTTTTGATAATCCGGGGGTTCCCCACTTACGCGGATCATTCCCCCGGGCCCGGTCAGGCAGCGGTCCACTTCACCCGGGAGGGCTATACCTAGACTGAGGACAAGGCCCAACACCCAGTACCGCATTTAATGACATGGAAGAGGTAGTTCCCCTCCAGATGGTTCGAACCCGGGAGCATGACCATTGGCCCCCAAGGCTCTTACCACTTGTGCTACCTCATCCCGTCGTTTTCAACGCATTTTCGTTACACACCACCGACTTATTTTGTTTCTTTGCCTATTGGATAATAGATATTGGTTTATTATGGTTTACTGATAACCGTCTGGTTTGGGTTTCCTTTTGCTTAAACCAGTCTATTTAACTAGACGTTGTAACAACTTTACCAAATTAATCATTCATTCATTTTACTTCAATATGGTATCAGAGCATCACCAATGGTGATTTCTCGATCATCCTCATGAGTCTTCCTCTTTCTCAAATCTTGCTGAAGTTCTTAGCTGATTTGCTCGTTCTTGAGCTTTAGATCATCTCCTTCATCTACTTTCTCGTTGCGTTCTACATCACCGATTGATTCATCTTCGTTCCCGTTTCTTTGATTCTACTCAGGACTTGATGATTGGTAGAGGATCTCTGCTTCATAACCTTTACATACTTGATACACCTGCTTCTTTTGCTTTCTGTGGATCCTTGCAAGTCGATGGTCTTCTATGGCATCAACGCCTTGGACACTTATCTTCTTCCAAGTTAAAGATTCTTTCTGGCGCATTACCATTGTCTTCTTCTAGTTTACAACATTCAAGTCCTTGCTCTGTTTGTCCTTTGGCAAAGCAAAAGCGTATGTCTTTCGTTTCTAATAATCATTTGTCTTCTCATTCTTTCGATTTAATTCATTTAGATGTTTGGGGTCCATTCTCTATTGAGTCTGTTGATGGTTTCAAATACTTCCTTACCATAGTTGATGATTGTACTCGAGTTACTTGGGTTTACATGATGAAATATAAAAGTGATGTTTTGACAATCTTCCCTGCTTTCTTACAGTATGTTAAAACTCAATATAACTCTGTTGTTAAAACGATTAGAAGTGATAATGCACATGAATTGGCTTTTACTAAACTTGTTCAAGATTTAGGTATGATTCATCAGTTCTCATGTGCTTATACACCACAACAAAACTCAGTTGTTGAGCGCAAACATCAACATATACTAAATGTTGCTCGTGCTTTACTTTTTCAATCCAATATACCACTTGCTTACTGGAGTGAATGCATATACACTGCTGTCTTTCTCATTAATCGAACCCCATCTGTTCTTCTTGGCAATAAAACTCCTTATGAGTTACTCATGCATAAACTGCCTGATTACTCTTTCTTGAAATCGTTTGGTTGTCTTTGCTATGCTTCAACTTTACCTAAGGATCGTCATAAATTTTCTGCTAGAGCTGATGCTTGTGTTTTCATTGGTTACCCTGCTGGATATAAAGGATACAAGGTGTTGCATTTAGCTGATAACCGCATTTCCATTACTAGAAATCTTGTTTTTCATGAAAATATTTTCCCTTTTATTGACTCACATTCTTCTTTCTCTCCATCATCTCGTGATTTCTTTGATAAAATCATCTTACCTTTACCTATTCCTGTTGCTATTGATGATTTAGAATCTGCTGTGCCTGTCATGCATTCTGAACCTGTCATTAGTTCCATTCCGAGAGAGACTGTACCTCGTAGCACAGGACAAGGACAACTTTTGGGTGATCGACCTCGACGTACTGTTAAAACCCCTAGTTACTTGTCCCAATATCATTGTGCTCTTGCTCGGGTCTCTTTGTCATGTCCCCGATCCTGGATAGGACCGGCCGGACGGACTGTGGTGCATGGAGATGCACCAGTAAGGTCATATGACCTAAATACATGGGTGTCTTGACCTGGAAGTAAGGTTAAGGGCATCAGGAAGCTAAGGCATAGCTAATCCAAGAAGGATACAAGTATAAAGGAGCTACACGAAGTGTATCACAGCTGGGTGATGCG
This sequence comes from Hirschfeldia incana, assembly GCA_026261945.1. Classification (NCBI taxonomy): domain Eukaryota; kingdom Viridiplantae; phylum Streptophyta; class Magnoliopsida; order Brassicales; family Brassicaceae; genus Hirschfeldia; species Hirschfeldia incana. Next base: position 2,927,163 of record JABCMI010000003.1, read on the forward strand.
AGCAAGAAGCTCAATCAGCTGGACTGAGCTCACTGGAGCTCAAGAAGAGTGTGTCAGCTCCCTGAGCTGGATGGACTAGCTCACTCAGCTGGGTCAGCTGGGGATCAGCTCAACTCAGCTGGACTGAGTGATCAAGTCTTGGGCGGTTGGGCCGGGTCCGGACCGTGACCGGACCATGTGGACGACCCGTGTGTACCGATGGACCGGTGGGCACTTGGGATCGGACCAGGAGCTTGGGCAACCAGCCTAGGCTGATATGTGACGTGTCTAGGGGCAGTTAGGACTGTCAAGGACGTCTGGAAACTGCCATAGGCGAATGGGTGTGATCTGGACCATTGATTAAATCAATGGCCAGGATTGAAACCGAAGGGATGCAATGGTTAGAAGTGGCCATTCCTTTTCTATAAAAAGGAAGGCAAGTCCGTGCCTTTGCAGGCACGCCAGGGACCCTTCTTCCTCCCTGAAACACAAAGAAAAATAGAGAAAACACAGAGAGTTGGTCGGATTCCCAATCCAAGACCCATGGTGGTGTGAAGGCCATAAAGAGGCAGTTTTGAGAGAGATCAATGGGGAAAGTTATGAACGACTTTCTGGTGGCTTTTGATCCGTGATGTTATCACCCAAAGCATCCTCCAGGTCTTGAGAACACACGCAAATGGTGAGGACAGAAGGGAGATGGCCGGAACTCAGTCCCAAAGGCCAAGACAGCCTTAAGGGCAGATTGGTGTGGAAAGCAGTTTCATGGGGAACAAAGAGGGACGTGATGCACGACCTTGGATGATGATTGATCATGGATGATCACGTCTAAGGCTTCCTCTGTGTCCTGGGAACACACGCAAGTGGTTAGAAGAGAAGGGAGAAGGCTTGACTCCACTCTCAAAGGCATGAACCGCCTTGAAGATGGATGCAGTGCAGAAACTGTTTCCATGGAAGTTCCAAGGAAGGGATGATGGGTGCGACCCTGACTGGATCTTATCAATACTGGAAGTATGTGATAAGGGATTGATGGAGGCGTGCTTGGGAGAGCATGGTCGGCCTGATAAGGTAACAGGTGTGGACTGAAGACCACAGGACATAGTTTGGTACACTATGGGCTGATCTGGTCTTGCAGTTACACCTTACTCTGTTTATACATCTATTCTTCATCTTATTTGTTATATCTATGATTGATATGGATGATTATACATAGAGGCACTGAACCTTGGCCTTGGCCGGTTCAGAATCCTCCATGGCCTTGGTTTGGCAGCTAAGTCCGGATCTCATACTCCCTGATGGATTTATGGAGATCTGACTTTGGATTATTCTTAGTGGTGATTTATCATGAATTATCATGTATTTTAATTGGTATTTAGGGATTGATTTGAGGTAGTCACCCTATGGCCGGTTTGACTAAATTCGGGCGAGATCTATGTGATCGAGGCCGGTTCTGTGAATTCTGATTATGGGAATCTCTTAGTTGAGAATTATCAAGAGTTTACATGAATTTTAATTGATTTTTGGAGCAGGTTTGCTTGGGGTCGAAATTGCTCCTGAGGGCATATTGGGGTCAGATCCTTGTGTTAGGTTATCTGATCATATGCTTGTGTGCTGGGATATATTGATCACTTATGATGTTAATCATAAGTAATGCTAGTTAACAACCTTGGTGTTGGAAGCTATGGTGGCTGAGAGCCATGAAGAAGAGTATTGTCAATACTAAGTGGTGTAGACCATTAGTATTGTGCTGGTGCGTTTACAACAAGGAAGGCCGTGTGTGATCTGATCATGGGCAAGGATGGACGACCTGATCCTTGGATGATGGATCAAGGTGTCTGATCTGGTTGATCAAAGGATGCACAGGTTGTAAGAGCAACACTAATCAAGTTCAGTGGAACATAGTTCCATGACTGATTAGGAAGTATGAAGACTCATCAGTTCTGAGTCATGTGGGGTGGTTGGTTGAATGACTTAGGATCTGATGGGGCTTTGTTAGTCATTGTGAGGACTTGGTATGATTAGTCCTTAAGAGGACGTGGCCTGGTTAGTCCATGGGAGGACTTGGTCTGATTAGTCCATGAAAGGACTTGGTATTATATCCTACAAAGTGTAAGGATAATGGGTGAAGCATGGGCTGAGATGCGCCTGATGCTTACCAATGTTTATTGAAGACTCCCAGAGGTTACTTGGTCAGTGGGGATGGCTGGCTGAATGACTAAGTAATCAAGGGAAGATGTTATGTAAGTATAAGGAAGCTGGACGAGTGGAAGGGGAGCTGGGCAAGGCTACCTCGTAGCTCGGTCAGCTGGGAAAGAGTTGCTGGAACCTCCAGTGAAGTGGTTCAGCTCAGCTAGCTGGATGAGCTAGCTGGACAGCTAAGTCAGCTGAGACAAAGAGCTAACAAGCTCCGTGGATGTGGCAAAGGTATGATCTAGCAATGTTGTTTAGATCTAGATAGAATGGTTTAGGGGAATGGAACCTCTGTTTGTATGACTTGGTCTAGGTTCAGGATCGACCTTGGAGCTAGCTGGCAGTTGTGTTTACTGACCCGTAGCTGAGGTGAACTGACCAGCAAGTGTTAGATTGGTTTTAGACCAATGGTTGATAGATATTATTCCGCTGTGCATGAGTTGAAAGGATCTAAGTTAGGAATTGACTAAGGTAGTCTTGAGCTAAGATCTGAGTTAGCCCTCACCTATGAGTGATGTTTTAAATAAAGGGCCAAATTTTAGAGGTTCGGTCCGGGTATGGACCGAGCGACGTGAGACTGCGACCGCGGCCTACTCGGCCGGGATCGGGTCTTACAAGTTGGTATCAGAGCATGCTTGATTCTAGGATTGTTGGGTTGTGGTTGTTCACCCACACATCCAGACAAGTGGATGCTGTTGAGGTACTTGGCTAGTTTTGTTGCCGACTCCGCTGGAGAAGGTTAACAATGGAGCTGGATTGCTTGTAGGTCAGCTCAGTCCAACTGAAGTTTGGATGGGATGAGCTGAACTGCAGCTGTAAGTGGACTACCTCAGTGTGCTTTAGCACATGGCTCAGCTGAGAACTAAGTATTTCTCAGGTAGTGTAGATATTATTGAGGCAGATGAGTGGAAGAGCCGGTTGATTCACAACTTCAGCTCAACTCACTGTTCAAAGATATTATGTTCCAAACCGAAATTATTCCTGAAAGCTGAGATAACTTGGAGTCCTTTGCTGTGGTGAGCCAGGAGAGGTTGAGGTAAGATTGGGTGTCATGCTTGAGAACATGGAAGTTCCAAGATGAGCCAGCTTAGCCAAGATACACTCTCCAAGGGCAAGAACCTGAAAACAGAAAGGTTAGTGTATCTAGTTATTTGGAAGTGGTAGACGGATTGGATATTGGATGCAATGCAAGATCTTGGTAAGGACGACCTGGACCAGAGAATTAACATGGACCAGAGAGTGGCTTAGGTTGAAATAAACGTGCAGCACTCTACTGAGGTTAAGTGTTATTCCTTGTGGCCGTTCCAAGAACAAGTGAGCATATGCAGTGTTCATGTTGGTCTAAGGGAGACACTGGCTTGTTATTACATGAGTGGGCTTGTGATCAGATGGATCAGCTTGGACTCAGTATAAGTCAAGGTAGGATTCCTTAAGATTGATTGAACGGAATGGAACAATTCCAAGAGGAATTGGAAACACGATATTAAGTATTTTGGTATGATGAGGATTTGGGTATATTATAAACACTTCGTGAATGGTCGCGACATTCATTGAAGTGTGACACTTTGGAAAATGGTATGGGACGTTTTCCAAACGTGTTATCAAACCGAGATCCTACTCATCTAAGTACTTGATGATCGGAGGTTGGGACTTGACCAGTATGGCAAGTGACACTGAAAGTGGACCAGGTTCGGTATGCAATCGAGTCCAGGGAAGGACCAGGGTTGGCTTACTCGAATGAGTCCAAATGGGATCTAGTCTGGAGTGACTATGATCTGAATATTGATGGCGTGAAAACGCACACACTTTCTGACATTAGAACAGAAAGGATTTGTTCTAGATGAGAACATGGGATTGTCTTGTCATAGTGTATGCACCTTGTGGGCAGGTGATGGATTCACTAAGGCTGGATAGAGACATCCTGGTATTGATCACGGACAGGGAGATGCCTGTAGATCTGATTGTTGTCCTCCTTGAGAATCACGAGGTGATTAGGCACGGACTGATTTGGAAAATATCGGGCCACCCTTAACTGTCACCAGGGAATGGTGCAGTTTGAGATTGGGTGTGGAAGTTCGGTTTGGTTCCAAGGTATTTGTTCGACTCCTTGAATAGAGTGGTGCCAGCAGTCCGAGCGGAACGGATGCTTGAGAATGGTTGAGAGGTCTATATGACTACCATCACCACTAGGAGGGCGTGGGGGGTGGTGACCCGGACGGGATTCCGCTGGTCAGTGAGTTCAATGATGTGTTTCGGGCGCTGCAGGGCTTTCCCCCTGTTAGGGCTGACCCGTTCATAGTAGAACTGGAACCAGGGACGGCCCCAATGTCCAAAAAGCCATACCGCATAGCTCCTGCCTGGATGGCCGAGCTTGAATCGACAATGTCTGGAAAGGGACCTGGGTCGCAGTACAACCAAGTCGGAGTTTGACCTACGGTTGGAATAAAATTGATCAAGTCCAATGAGGGATGAGGATCACAGCACAACCAATTCGGAGATTGACCTAAGGTTGGAATGAGACGGTTGAGTCCTGGAGTGGACCAGAACCGCAATATGATCAAGTCCGGTAATGGACGAGGATCAGGGCACGACCTACTCGGAGTTGGACCTATGGTCGGAATGCACGGTCGAGTCCCTGAGTGGACCAGGACTGGAATATGATCGCGTCTTAAGGGACCAGGATCAATTATGACAGAGTCCAGTGATGGACAAATGTCAAGTTGTGGCGGGTTAGTCTAGTATGGACTAAGATCGCTAAATGGCCAAGCTGAGAGAGGCTGTGGCTGGTTTAGGAAACAGAACGATCTGTTAGGACTCATGGTAAAGTGAGCAGCCTAAAGACGGGAACATGTTCGCTAGGATTGGACTGGTGCATCGAGTGGCTTATAGATTGGTGAATCTACTAAGACTTGAGTTTGCAGTATGTTCCTAGGGATTGAATTTGATCTAGTCATGGACTAAGATCTGAAAGAGAATAAAGTCTAGCAAAGACGACATTCTAATGAGAGATATGGACTTGGTGTCTTAAAGGGCCGCAACCTGAGTGTTGAGCCAGTGGCACAAGTTATGTCTTGGCATGGATCACTTGATAAGATTTTGGGTTAACTTCTATCAAGTGGGGGAGATTGTGTAGTGATGATCAAGACGTGATCAGTGAGAAGGAGCATTGAGGGAGATGCGACGAATTGGTTTGGTAGAACCAAACGAGCATGCTCCATGTTCCGGATGCAGAGAGTTCAGTTGGAACTTTTGTCTTGAGACTAGACATAAGCACCACCGGATTCGAGGACGAATCCATTGTTAGTGGGGGAGACTTGTCATGTCCCCGATCCTGGATAGGACCGGCCGGACGGACTGTGGTGCATGGAGATGCACCAGTAAGGTCATATGACCTAAATACATGGGTGTCTTGACCTGGAAGTAAGGTTAAGGGCATCAGGAAGCTAAGGCATAGCTAATCCAAGAAGGATACAAGTATAAAGGAGCTACACGAAGTGTATCACAGCTGGGTGATGCGAGCAAGAAGCTCAATCAGCTGGACTGAGCTCACTGGAGCTCAAGAAGAGTGTGTCAGCTCCCTGAGCTGGATGGACTAGCTCACTCAGCTGGGTCAGCTGGGGATCAGCTCAACTCAGCTGGACTGAGTGATCAAGTCTTGGGCGGTTGGGCCGGGTCCGGACCGTGACCGGACCATGTGGACGACCCGTGTGTACCGATGGACCGGTGGGCACTTGGGATCGGACCAGGAGCTTGGGCAACCAGCCTAGGCTGATATGTGACGTGTCTAGGGGCAGTTAGGACTGTCAAGGACGTCTGGAAACTGCCATAGGCGAATGGGTGTGATCTGGACCATTGATTAAATCAATGGCCAGGATTGAAACCGAAGGGATGCAATGGTTAGAAGTGGCCATTCCTTTTCTATAAAAAGGAAGGCAAGTCCGTGCCTTTGCAGGCACGCCAGGGACCCTTCTTCCTCCCTGAAACACAAAGAAAAATAGAGAAAACACAGAGAGTTGGTCGGATTCCCAATCCAAGACCCATGGTGGTGTGAAGGCCATAAAGAGGCAGTTTTGAGAGAGATCAATGGGGAAAGTTATGAACGACTTTCTGGTGGCTTTTGATCCGTGATGTTATCACCCAAAGCATCCTCCAGGTCTTGAGAACACACGCAAATGGTGAGGACAGAAGGGAGATGGCCGGAACTCAGTCCCAAAGGCCAAGACAGCCTTAAGGGCAGATTGGTGTGGAAAGCAGTTTCATGGGGAACAAAGAGGGACGTGATGCACGACCTTGGATGATGATTGATCATGGATGATCACGTCTAAGGCTTCCTCTTTGTCCTGGGAACACACGCAAGTGGTTAGAAGAGAAGGGAGAAGGCTTGACTCCACTCTCAAAGGCATGAACCGCCTTGAAGATGGATGCAGTGCAGAAACTGTTTCCATGGAAGTTCCAAGGAAGGGATGATGGGTGCGACCCTGACTGGATCTTATCAATACTGGAAGTATGTGATAAGGGATTGATGGAGGCGTGCTTGGGAGAGCATGGTCGGCCTGATAAGGTAACAGGTGTGGACTGAAGACCACAGGACATAGTTTGGTACACTATGGGCTGATCTGGTCTTGCAGTTACACCTTACTCTGTTTATACATCTATTCTTCATCTTATTTGTTATATCTATGATTGATATGGATGATTATACATAGAGGCACTGAACCTTGGCCTTGGCCGGTTCAGAATCCTCCATGGCCTTGGTTTGGCAGCTAAGTCCGGATCTCATACTCCCTGATGGATTTGTGGAGATCTGACTTTGGATTATTCTTAGTGGTGATTTATCATGAATTATCATGTATTTTAATTGGTATTTAGGGATTGATTTGAGGTAGTCACCCTATGGCCGGTTTGACTAAATTCGGGCGAGATCTATGTGATCGAGGCCGGTTCTGTGAATTCTGATTATGGGAATCTCTTAGTTGAGAATTATCAAGAGTTTACATGAATTTTAATTGATTTTTGGAGCAGGTTTGCTTGGGGTCGAAATTGCTCCTGAGGGCATATTGGGGTCAGATCCTTGTGTTAGGTTATCTGATCATATGCTTGTGTGCTGGGATATATTGATCACTTATGATGTTAATCATAAGTAATGCTAGTTAACAACCTTGGTGTTGGAAGCTATGGTGGCTGAGAGCCATGAAGAAGAGTATTGTCAATACTAAGTGGTGTAGACCATTAGTATTGTGCTGGTGCGTTTACAACAAGGAAGGCCGTGTGTGATCTGATCATGGGCAAGGATGGACGACCTGATCCTTGGATGATGGATCAAGGTGTCTGATCTGGTTGATCAAAGGATGCACAGGTTGTAAGAGCAACACTAATCAAGTTCAGTGGAACATAGTTCCATGACTGATTAGGAAGTATGAAGACTCATCAGTTCTGAGTCATGTGGGGTGGTTGGTTGAATGACTTAGGATCTGATGGGGCTTTGTTAGTCATTGTGAGGACTTGGTATGATTAGTCCTTAAGAGGACGTGGCCTGGTTAGTCCATGGGAGGACTTGGTCTGATTAGTCCATGAAAGGACTTGGTATTATATCTTACAAAGTGTAAGGATAATGGGTGAAGCATGGGCTGAGATGCGCCTGATGCTTACCAATGTTTATTGAAGACTCCCAGAGGTTACTTGGTCAGTGGGGATGGCTGGCTGAATGACTAAGTAATCAAGGGAAGATGTTATGTAAGTATAAGGAAGCTGGACGAGTGGAAGGGGAGCTGGGCAAGGCTACCTCGTAGCTCGGTCAGCTGGGAAAGAGTTGCTGGAACCTCCAGTGAAGTGGTTCAGCTCAGCTAGCTGGATGAGCTAGCTGGACAGCTAAGTCAGCTGAGACAAAGAGCTAACAAGCTCCGTGGATGTGGCAAAGGTATGATCTAGCAATGTTGTTTAGATCTAGATAGAATGGTTTAGGGGAATGGAACCTCTGTTTGTATGACTTGGTCTAGGTTCAGGATCGACCTTGGAGCTAGCTGGCAGTTGTGTTTACTGACCCGTAGCTGAGGTGAACTGACCAGCAAGTGTTAGATTGGTTTTAGACCAATGGTTGATAGATATTATTCCGCTGTGCATGAGTTGAAATGATCTAAGTTAGGAATTGACTAAGGTAGTCTTGAGCTAAGATCTGAGTTAGCCCTCACCTATGAGTGATGTTTTAAATAAAGGGCCAAATTTTAGAGGTTCGGTCCGGGTATGGACCGAGCGACGTGAGACTGCGACCGCGGCCTACTCGGCCGGGATCGGGTCTTACACTCTTCCCTACCCTCATCACTAGATTCTTCTTCTATTCCTTCTTTACCTTCTTCCACTCCATATCCTTTATCTTCTGTCCTTACCTATGATAACGTTACACCCCTTTATCAGTCTTATATCTTTGCCTATTCCCATGAAACCGAACCTACTTCCTTCAAACAGGCCATGTTATCACCTCATTTTAAGAAGGCGACTATTGAGGAGTTACAGGCTATGGAAGCGAACCATACATGGACGGTTGAGTCTTTACCTCCAGGAAAGAATGTGGTCGGATGTAAATGGGTTTATACGATAAAGTACAGAGCTGATGGCACCATTGAACGCTACAAGGCTCGTTTGGTTGCTAAAGGTTTCACTCAACAAGAAGGGGTGGACTTTACTGATACGTTCTCTCCTGTTGCCAAACTTGCTAGTGTCAAGCTCTTACTTGCTCTTGCTGCAATCCAAGGCTGGAGTCTCACGCAAATGGACGTATCCAATGCGTTTCTTCACAGTGATCTCGATGAGGAAATATACATGAGTATTCCTCAAGGCTATGTGCCTGCTTCAGGTGTATTACCACCTAATCCTGTCTGTCGACTCCACAAGTCTCTTTATGGCTTGAAACAGGCGTCACGGCAGTGGTATAATTGTCTTGCAGCAGTCTTCATCTCTGCTGGCTTCACTCAATCCCCTGCTGATAATACACTATTTGTGAAGCAGTCTGGTACAAGTTTTGTTGCTGCTCTTGTCTACGTTGATGACATAATGATTGTAGGCAATGATGACGCTGCTGTGACACTTCTCAAAGATACTCTACACCAGCATTTCAAGATCAAAGATCTTGGCCCTCTTCGCTTTTTTCTTGGTCTTGAGGTTGCTAGATCGTCTGAAGGCATCTCTATTTCTCAACGGAAATATGCGCTCAGTCTTCTCTCTGATGCTGGTCTCTTGGGTTGTAAACCTTGTCCTGTTCCTATGGATCCTCTTGTGAAGCTCAGCTCTGAATCTGGTACACCGTTAGCTGATCCTACACCGTATCGTGCTTTGATTGGTCGTCTTCTATATTTGACAATCACACGACCAGATATTACATTTGCGGTTCATGCTCTGAGTCAGTTCATGTCTCGACCAACGGATGTTCATCTCACTGCAGCTCACAAGATTCTTCGCTACATCAAAAACAACCCTGGACAAGGTCTCTACTACTCTGCTTCATCATCTTTATGTCTTAATGCATTCTCTGATGCTAACTGGGCGACTTGCCCTGATACACGGCGTTCAATTACTGGCTACTGCGTTTATCTTGGTGACTCTTTGGTTACATGGAAGTCAAAGAAACAGGATGTTGTCAGTAGGAGTAGTACGGAAGCAGAGTACCGGAGTATGGCTCATACTACGTGTGAGTTACTCTGGCTTCAGCAGCTTCTCACGAGTTTGAAGATAGCTGTTACTGCAAAGGCGAAGCTTTTCTGTGACAGTCGATCTGCAATGCATATTGCTACCAACCCGGTCTTCCACGAGAGGACTAAGCATGTGGAAATCGATTGCCACACTGTCCGTGATCAAGTGAAGAAGGGCTTTATCACACTGATGCATGTTCGAAGTGCTAATCAACATGCCGACATTTTAACCAAGCCGCTGCACACTGGACCGTTTCGCTCTCTGCTTTCTCGTATGTCCATTTCAAGTCTCTTTCTTCCATCTGAAGCTTCCAGTTCAGAGACTTGACCGGGGCATATTGGATAATAGATATTGGTTTATTATGGTTTACTGATAACCGTCTGGTTTGGGTTTCCTTTTGCTTAAACCAGTGTATTTAACTAGACGTTGTAACAACTTTACCAAATTAATCATTTATTCATTTTACTTCAATATTGCCAAGTACGTAATCATATTTTACCAATAAAAAAAAGAAGTACGTAAATCATATTATATGTATTACTGTTACGTAACACCGACAAAGTAATCAAATGTTAGTTAATTCACAAAATATTTGGTCAACTATTAAACAAACTACCCTGTAATCTTTTTTTTCAAGGTGCACACACGATCGGGCACGTTGCACGAACTTCCGAACGAGAGTCTACAACGAGACAAACATCAACGCGGCCTTCGCCACCTTACGACAGAGATCTTGCCCGAGAGCTGCCGGGTCTGGCGACGGAAACCTAGCTCCACTCGACGTCAACTCGGCGAATTCTTTCGACAACAGCTACTTCAAGAACCTTGTAGCTCAGAGAGGTCTACTACATTCCGACCAAGAGCTCTTCAACGGCGGCTCCACCGACTCTATAGTCACTGGATACAGCAACAACCCTTCGAGCTTTAACTCAGATTTCACGGCGGCGATGATCAAGATGGGTGATATCAGCCCCTTGACGGGTAGTAGCGGCGAGATCAGGAAGGTTTGCGGGAGGACCAACTGATCAGTCCTTTGACGTCGTAATTGGGTTTTTGCCTTTTTTTCTATTTTTAAGTCAACAGAATAATATTTGATAATCTTACCCTAAAAAAGTTTGAAGATCCGTTTTAATGTGTGTGTTTTATCTCCTTGTTTGTTGTTTTATGTTGAAGTGTGTATTATCTTCGCATTAATATCTAATGAAATTAGCTTATTGCGATATTTATTTTGCTACTAGTGATTTTTTTAATCAGCGTAATTAACGAATGATTACGTGACAAATTAGAATTGGTTATTACAAATAATTAATATTGGAAGCGGGAGTATTATTTCCTCTATTTTTAATTACGCGCCAATTACATTCCCGCGCTTAATCTGTTAAGCGCATGTTAGTATTCACAGAGCAATGCGCTAAACTGCGCGCGCGCGCACACACGAACGTTTCAATTTTTAACCTTAAAAAAGCTTAAACCCTTTTTATCTCTGTCAGAAATAGAAAAAGCGAAGAGCGCATTAATGGCGATTCGGCCGAGAACACGTAAAAGAGTCGAAGCTGTTCGTCGTGCTGCTGATGGAAGCGCTTTTGAGAAATGGTACTGCTCTCTCTCTCTCTCTCTCTTAAGTCTTTTATTTTGGATTCGTGGATTTGAGTATCCTTAGGGTTCATTTAGATTGGTGATACTCTGTTTGTGTGTTAACTTTAGTGAGGAATGTGGAGTTATGATCGCCATTGCTCTGTTTGATATGCACGACTGCGGAGGAGAGAAGAAAGGGAGGGAAGTGAAGAGATTCAAGTACGTTTCGAGTGGAAAGATCGATGATGATAACTCGAAACCAAGCTTTGAAGATGAACCTAGATCACCATTTGTCTTCTTCTTGTACTGTAAACCAAAAACACCTTCCTCCTCTGTGTTACTCGATACGATTTGAATCTGAGTCGTTAGGTCTCAACAAAGGGTAGTGATGATTATGATCAGTCTCTTTCATTTTAGGTGAAATGTTGGTGGGGGCCCATTTGTTGGTTTCGATGATTGGATTGTGTGTTTAGATGCAACTTTGTGAGAAAGTGACAGTTAAAAAAGTGAGTTTGAGTAGTTACTTACTTTAACTTAATTTTTTATTTTAGAGAGGATTTTAAGAAAAGCTACGGTGGGAACATGGTGGAAGCTAGCAGAGTATGTTTCACTTTGTGGAAGAACATGTCTGGAGAGGTATCAGCGTCTTCCTCTGTAGAACCTTGTTTATATGCTTTGGTTTTTTTGACTACTTTTGCTTATTTTTCCAGGATCAAAGACCCTTCATAGCTCGTGCTGTACAAGTTGATTTGGCCCACAACAGGAAATTAAAAGAAGAAGTTCAAAGTATAATGTATAAGGTATATATAATACATCTCTGGTTGACACTTTTGCTTTGGAGGAGTTTCTTAGTTAATTAATTTCCTTTTATGGGGGACCAGCAATATTTCATACATGTATCAAAATCTGCTATTCATAGTTGAGAATGGTTAGTATCTGTTTTTATAAGAAGTCGAGAGAGTTGCGACATGCGTGCATTCAATCTTCTTTGAGTCCCCTTTGCAAAAGTTTAAGTTTGCTAACACCTAGCTGTGGTGTGAACAATTTTGCAGCCAGATGATGAGGCGGATTCAATAGCTGTTGGGAAATTTGATAATGTCAGTGTCATGTTTTTTTCTTTACCCTTGCATTAGCCAAGAACATTTATCTTTGTTTTCGCCTTTTTACATTACCCATTCTGACTATGTTTTCACTAAATATTTGGCGTACTTCATAAAGCTATACGAGTGCTATGATCATGAAGAGGAGGAGGAATATAGTTCATCTGATCATTACGAAAAAGAGTTTTGGTATGTTTTACACTCTCTGAACCACACAACTTCAACCAAATTCCTTTTGTTCTTGTTCTCTCACTCTTTACTTTCCATCATCAAACAGGGAGGACGATACTCTGCTGAAGTACCGAGACACCGATTCTAGAAGATAGAGAGGGTTTTGGCTGTTGTTTTCTGTACAGATTTTAGAAGTTTTTTTTTGGGTGGGGGAATTTATGTAAATACAGGCAAAGAGAGGTTGGTCTTATTTACTTCCTCTGGGACGTTAGAGATAGCCTCTCGTTTTTCTTTGGTGCAATAAACTAATTTGCGAACCACTAAAAAAGGTTAGATCAAATTATCTAACTGCTATAAGTTGGAATCTGAATCCCCCTCCACAAAAAACCAAGTTTAGATACATTTATATTTTCCCTTTTGTACAATATTTTACCTATGTCAAGCAGAATCCAAAATCTGAGTTCTTTTCAGCTAAACCATTACTCTGCCTTTTAATCCTTCTTCACCTCTGACGGGTTTGCGTTTCTTTCCCATGACTCCTACATATGAAGTTGAAGCCTCTCATCTTCCGCATGATCTCTTTATAAGATTTTTGTTCCTATAAAGATGAACCCACCTGGAGTTTCGCCAGTTGTTCTTGGCGCCGTCCCAAGAAGAAGGCTGTGACTATCCATATCAAACACACCTATGGAAAAGCAAACGGATACTTGTCAAGGACTGTATACTTTAGAGGATAGTTTACCATACTCATCCAAGGATAATTGTTTAAAAGTAGGAAGCTTTATTATACTGGCAAGGCATAGAGTGAAGCAGTTGATGTTTGACCGCCAAGAGCAATGGTAAGTACTTCGAATAGTCCTGCCGCTGCTGCATCTCCAAGCCGCTGAACAATCACATCTATGCATACCTGAAACCAACATAGCACGCAGAATGAGAAACAGAACAAAGTGCATAACTGATTTTCTAGCTAGAAGTTGAAAAAAGGGAAAGATACAGTACCTTAGCTTTGTATTTCTCGTCTTGCGAGACAACAGTGAACAAAAGTTCCCTTCCAGGTCTAGTTACAACATAAGTTGTCACCTACCAAGTAGTTAACGTGTAATCAGTCGAAAACAGCAACTGCAACAAGAAAGAGATGGATATAAACCACAAACCTTTCTCAGGGTTTCAGATACAGCAACTGCAACCCAAGTTGGCCATATCGCAATAGCAACCAAATTCCCAAGTGCAACAAGTGGAGATGCAGATATTGCAACTGTGACACCGGCTATAGTCAAGATTCGGCCCTGTAAGATTTAGCATATTATATGAAACCATGGTAAGAAAGACAACAGGTATGGTGAATCAGTGAGAGAATTCTCTTTGGCAAATGACATACGGTTAGAGTCAGTTGTCCAATAAGTATGAAAACTGCAACGAAGCTGTTTATCTGGGCAAACAGTCTTCTTCGACCAATGGATGATTTAATTGTTGTGGCAATTACATTCACTTTCTGCATTGAACCTTTGTTTCATTAGTGATATGTCATAAGATGTTAAGCTATTCAACGTTAAATCATTCTTGGAAATAGAAGATCATGATTTAGATAAGCTAGTTTCTATCTTAAAATCTTTGTCTTACTTGGAAATAGAAGAATGAGGAGATGACTGCACCGAGCCAAAGGAACAAAGACACGAGCAAAAGATACGGCGATGCTAGAATAAGTCTCATTCCGTCTAAGATGGCCCAAAGTTGAGGCCTGGTTGTGGAGATAGGCGATTTAGGAGAAGCAACTTTTGGAGAAGAAGCTTCCTGCTTTCTCTCACTTTGATGATCATCATCAGTTCTCCTAATACAAGAGGAAACAAAGATCAAACTCCTCGATCCCATTTGAGTCAAACTTACACGAGATATCTAAGAATATCCTAGCACCTAAAACGAAGAACGCCAAAAGATTTAAGAAAGATAGCAAATCGTGGCTTTAGCTAACCTTAGAGGAGACAACTCCTCAGAAGACTGTGGAGTCTCCTTGGTGATCCCTTTTGAAGACTGTGCAGCAAATTCCATCAAAAGAGCAGCAAATAAAAGCAGATCTGCCATGGAGTTCAGATAAGAGTTTTTGAGTGAAACCAGAATGTGGGCATTCATGAAAACAACAAAAGCAGAAGAAAAATATCACTCAAGCTAGATACTTGGGACTGTAAATCAAGCGTGATGCCTACATGGACCCATCCAAGCAGTAGCAGCAGCAAACACTGATCCAAAAAGCTGTCCAAGGGTAGCACCAGCACCAACAAAACCAAACAACCTCGCACCTGACTGAAGTGAAAGAATAGTTGTTATGCGTGGCAACAATAGAGCCAACTCTTAGGTGAAAGTAACTACCTCACTATCCATAACGTCAATGATTCTAGCCCAAGTTGAAGAAATAGCGACGAGGTTAAGCAACGCAACCTAAGAAGTAGCAGAAGTACTATTATGCATCAAGCTACATTACGACGACTTGAGACTAAAACAAAAGAAAAAAAAAGAAGCAAAGAGTTAGTAAAGTACGTACCCAAAGGAAAAATCCAACGCGAACGGAAATGTAAAACCAGCCATGGCTATCCCATCCAGAAACAGGACTAGCTCCATCAATACCAACATTGGGGTCTTTTGTTAGGTCCGATGCATCCTATAAAAGCAGTAGAATATGTTAACCATGAGTCATGACTAATACAAACTCTCGTGTCTTACCTTTGAGATAGACTCGGTTGGGGAGGCACGCCAGAGAAGGAAACAGAGAACAAGCGATAGACTAAAGAATCTATGTATAATAACCAAAGCCTGAAAATTTCCAAGAAACATTGTGTAAGATAATGCATCTAGAAACCAGAACTCAGTAATAACTAGCTCTCACAAGGTCAACAGTTTTTTGAAGTTGGCATTAAGCTGAACAGATCAAAAACAGAGTAATTAGCATTTCCCCTTTTAAAATAAGAACAGGGGAAACAGAGGATGCAAGAATATTAAAAAAAAAAAACATGTAGGAATAAAAAAGGATTAGCCTTTTAGGCTAGAGAGAGAGAGAGTACCTTGGATTTGGACAAATTAGGCAAAGAGAAGATCAAGGTGGAAACAGGAGCAGCGATCAGAGTGAGAAACAGAGATCCGACGAACAGAACCGGGAGCTTTGATAATCCAAGGGAGATTGCTCCTTCATCGCGTAGTGGAAGCACAACGAAATATGCGCTCAATATCTGAAATTTACAAGTAGTAGTTTATGGACACACTCGAAATCAAATGGTTATGAAGATACAGAGAGAGGGGGGAGATCGGTACGAAGAAGAAGCAGGAAGAGGAGTGTAGCAACGCCGGAATCTCGTGCGGGTGAACTGTCACTATCGACGAAACAACCGCATCTAATCGGAACCTGCCTGCCATTATCACGGGCAAGACAGAGAGAGAGATCGGAACCTCTCGCTGTAATGGTCAACGTACCCGAAGACCGACGAAAGGTAAAATCGGAGAAGGAGACCAAACGAAAATGTCAAAATACGAAAAACCTCGGTTTGATCCAGAAGTATTGTCCTTGTCTCGAAACGGTAATATAGAAAACGAACTTAAAAGAGGCTTGCTTTTGCTCCAATATAGCCCAATAAAGGCCCATACTCATACCCAATTAAATATGTACCTAAATCATTTTTAACGACTTTTACGTATTATATTGATGTTGGACCGGAAACTATACGACTTATTCTTTTAAGTCACTTTTTTTTTCTAGTTTGACTTGTTCTTTCCACTCTCTTTCGAGTCCGACAGTTGCCGCGTTATCATTGACTGACTTAGTGACATCTCTATGACTTTCTATATATAGACACATGCACTTTCACTCATCTTCACCAAAACAATAAGCACATCCCACGAAGTAGAAGAAAAATCAAACAGACACAATTCACAAAAGATATGGAGAGATATGGAGCTTTGATTCTTGTTTTCCTCATCTCCGTTACTCAGCTTGTTTCATTCTCAGCGGCTAGAAATTTTCCAGGAGGAGAATTTTTACCGGTGACAGATGGCGTCTTCATCTCCGGAGAGGTATCTGCTGTCTCCAAGACGGTCAACGAGAAGCTGGCGACGGTGGTGGGGTGCAAAAGCAAGGATGATCACTTCACGACGGGATATTCGTCTTATGTAGCCGGAATATACGGGTCGTTGGTGCTGAACGTTTTTCCAAAAGGGTCAGTCCCGGCATCTGGACCCAGCAAGAGAATCAACCACGTCAAGACTTAACAAGAGACTACTATCTTAGCCACCATCCTCATGACTAATACTAATAGTCATGTATGACAAAAAGCAATTTTCCTATGGATATATTCTTTAATTTTTAGAAATGATTTTGTATTGCAGAACTGTAACATCAAATTATAGTTAACCCCAATTACGTAGTCTATAATAGCTAGTATGTGAAATCTATAGTTAGGGATGGCAATCAAGGATCTGGACCGCGGGCCTGATCCGTAAAAGCTTGCTGCGGGACGGGATCGGACTTCCATTTGATGAGCCCGCAAAATTGCGGGCCTCGCGGGACGGGCTCAAAACGGGACGGGACAAATGCGGGACGGGCTCAAAACGGGACGGAACGAATGCGGGACGGGTTCAACCCGCGGGATTTTAAAGACCCGCAACCATAAGTCTTTATTTCTACTTAGTTTTGTTTTCAGTACTATAAATTGCTTTATTACTTTTTGAGATGTTCTTCTTTAAATTGATGAGTTTTGTTTTTAGTATTGTTTAGTAGTGTTTTAAAAAAAAAATGGTTACAATGATGTTGTTAAAGAGCTATTGCTTGTTCAAGAGCTACTGTTTGTTCTTTAAACGGCTCGAATTGAGCGTTTGAGTTAATACAAAATCTTGTTTCTACACTCTAAGTTCAACAACTTGGTTGAAAGAGAAGAAGACACTATTAGTATTAAGTTACTGTTGCTATGCAGAGATGTTGATTTACAAAAGAATCAAACAAGAAGTATATTTGAAATAGTTTAATTTAACAGTTTAAATGGTTCTCACTTACTTCAAGACCATCAAACTGACGTGTGATCACATTGGATGTTGTTGCGATCGAAGTTTTTGAGCTCTCTTCAACTCCCTAACACAACTCTTTTACTTTAACATTCATGAAGAAAGCTAAAGAAGGCGTTCCGCGGGACGGTCCGTGAAGGCTTATAAAATTATGCGGTACGGGATCGGGCAGCCATTCGGAAGATCGCAGCCCGCACGGGACAGGCCCGCCGTGACCCGCACGACGACGAGCCCGCTGCGGTACGGGACGGGACGGGACGGGAGAACCCAATTGCCATCTCTATCTATAGTGTTAGCCTTTGAAGCCTTTTAATTTTAAGGAATTGTATGTTGGTAATTTGTTTCTAAAGTTTCAAGTATATACGAATTATACGAAATGATACCTGCTATCATGAGATACATTTGTCCTTTAATTTTGTTATACTGTTTTGTAGTCTTTTATTATTGTATTAATGACCTTGTGTACTAGACGGAAACATGCAAAGTATACAATTAATTTTCTTGCAACTAAATTAATTTCTTCAGTGACTTTCTTATGACAATAAAAGAGTGGCTAGGTCTATGATCCATACATAACCTCTTGAGTAAGCGTACAGGGTTTGCCTTAGTATTAAACACAATCATTTGACTCTTGTTGTGTATTTATCTATTAATTTTCTCTTCATACGGAATCTAGAATTGTCCTCCTTCAAAAGTTTGACCGAACTGCCAATCCTTAGGCACAACATCGTAGCTCACAACACTCCGACCATCGCTCGTGGTGACTTGAAAAGAGAGGCTTTGACCTCTAAGGTAACTGTTGCTTTGCCAGTTTTGTCCCCAGTTTCTCGACATGGATTGCCACTTATTAGTCTTTGAGCCTTTCAGAGCTACGGCCATAACATCTCCAGCACCACCCACGTTTGTGATCAGCACAAGATCGAAGTAGGAATTCCCGTTTATAGTAAACCTTATCCCTCCAGGTTTCTCACATGGAACCCTGTTAATTATTATCAGTACATGGCAAAAAATAGTAAGGTTTCTATTATGGGAAAATATTTTAATACTTTTGCTCTATTGGTTGAAATAGTTTGTCTTAATTACCTTCTGAATGCGACGGGAACGATCCCAGCTCGATACTGAGCGATCTGGAGAAAGGCAGGCTGGGCCAAGTCAAAGTGCTGAAGGGGAGGGTTGCACCAACCACCATTGTCGTTGGCTAAGGCATAGTTTGGTGGACAAAAGTTTGTAGCCGAGACGATGATGGAACCACCGAGGCACCACTCAGGGTCGTCTACACAACGTAGCTCAAAACAGGCACCGCACCTCTGACCGCTTCTGAACAAAGCCGTGCTCAGCGCCGCGGTTTGTAGTCCATAGCCTTGGCTGTACAGGTTACCGTAGCCACACGCACCTCCTGCAAAACGTCAACACTTTTAACGCTTATTGATATGTTGAAAGTATCCATTTGTGATTTGTTTGGTCAAAAAATTTATGTTCAAAGTACCCATTGTGCCGGATGCATCAGCTCCGCCGTAGAAAGTGGCGTGGCCTCTCTCCCAGCCCCCGTTGTCGTAGGAGTTTATCCGGTAGAAGCAGAAGTTGAGGGTGCATAGTGAAATAACTAAAACATGAGCATATTCTATAAGATTCATTATTATGCTGGGGCAAAAGATTGTGAGGGAAGAAGTGGAAATGGAAGTTGAGTGATATGTTGCTAGTTCGTTCAAGACGTTACTTATATAGGGAGTTCATGACCACTGCATAGTGATCACTTCTCTTATGATCGAAGAAGCTTACGTAATAACATCAGTCTGATTTTCCAGGAATTCTGCTTATAATGTTATGTATGATGAAAAAATCTCACATGCAATTCTGTTTGGCGCTTAACTATCCCAACGGCTTATACGACATGGATCCCTTCGTTTCAATCTACAGTTGGGCTTCACTTTATTTTAATCCTGAATTATCGTATCAGTCTTACTGAAATGAAGTTTGTTGCGCACATTGAATTGAATCAATCATATAGATTCTTAAGTTTTTCTTTGTTTAGGCATGTGTACTCATTTTTTGTCGTATATATCATAATTCATTAGTTACTTGGTTATAACTAAATAAAAATTAGTAAGGAAGAAGAGATATGCGAGGTGACATAATCAGAAGCAGACGTACTCGGCGTATGAAAGTGAACATAGAGAACATGGGACCGTCCGTTGTTTCCGGTAACAGACTTTCTCTCAATCAATTATCACTTATCAGTTTATCAACCGCCTCTGAAATGGGCTATGATGGACCTATGATTTAGGCCCATAAGGTCTGCACAAACAAACTCGTGATTCTTCTGATGCTTGAAAAGGGAAATTGATATTTAGCTACTATTGAACTTTTCAAAACAGTCTAAAGTAGACTACAACTCTCTGTTGATATGGTTGATTAAGCGAACATAACGAAATCTAACCTAACAAAACTAGATTTAGTCATACTGTCAGTCATGTTCACCATTTTTGCCGGTTTGATTATATTATAGTTTGGGTTGTGATTGTGATGATATAGCTTTTAACGCTTTAATTATTAAACCTAACTATTTCAATCTGACTAAACTTTGAGCTAGCTACTATACTCACAGAGCATATACAATAACTTCTCATAGATAAATAACCGCTGAGATGTTTTCTGAAAATGGAAAAACTCTATGATCGATTATCATACTGGACCAAATACAATATCATAATTTTGCATATTATTCTGGATTCCATCTCACCTTAAATATGGAAATCTGGCAATCATATTTAAAAATTCATATATGATTCTCATGGAGTAATAATATGGAATTTTGGAGGCAGTGGATCTAATAGAGACAAGTATTTGTGTCTCTTGCGTGAACATGTGCATCTATTTGATTTGTACATCAGTATGTGTTTAATTGGATTATATGTGGACCAAAGAGTCCACCCAGATTTTTCTTTCTCCCCTTTATATGGACCATCCGATTCAAATCCAAGTAATACGTTGCATACTTTTGGTAACTTTAACTTTGTTTCCATGTACCCCGAAGATATAAATCAGGAAAGTTACTTTATCTCCTACTGTTGATCTTTGATAACTGAACTGCTTTCCACCAAAACTGGCAAAAAGTTTACATCCACCTTAGTTACATTTCTAAAGACTGAATCAGTTCAGTAAACCATTATAGAAAACACTAGATGATGGTTTGTTTGCAAATCAACAGAAGGTCATCTTTTTGGTTCTTTAACTATATAGTGGTCTCATCTTGTTAATTACACGTCTTAAAATGCAACTACACTTAACCACTATATAATATGTATGAAATCGAAACTGTGACCAGTAATGTAAAATATGGAATAGAATCCAATTGTGTGAGTTGAGAATCTGATACCCCAACATAGCACCAAAAGACAATTTTGAATGCTTCTTTTATTAATTCCTCGTCTCTCACTAATTCTTTCTAAATGAGAGTGGTATACCTCTGTCTTGATTCCAAAGCTCTCCAGACCACTGATTTTGAGTTTGTTATACGTCAATTTGTAATATCTACTCAACGATATATTCTGCATTATTAGTTGTCTTTTTGGCCATGTCCTTTATATTTGTCCCTATTACTAATCAAACAAATCCAACAAAATATAATCCATAGTTTTTCTCTCTTTAAATATTAATATAATATACCAGAAAATCTAACCATAGATTTCTTGGACCGACCATTTTAGTAATCATCCTCTCTCTCGCACTTGCCATTCATGTACACCTCTTAGTTATAAGACAGCTTGTACTTCCTTTCTCGTGTAAAACTCAAAAGAAAAATCCAACCATGCACAAAGAAACATACCAGAAAAAAATTGAGAGCTTTGATATCTCCATGGATTTATCAAGAATGGAATTTATTGGTCTTTGAATTTCAGGTAGCAATCAAAGGACGGGCCTGAGGAGTAATTTTTTTTTTAAAGGAGAAGAGAAAGAGAAGCTACCCTCGTACTTAGAAGAACTACCTGGAGCAATAAAAAGAACACCGAAGGTGAGTTTCTTTCTCCATCCGTTTCTGAAGATGGGCAGGTTTTTACTTGAGACGCAAGCAAGCTCGACAATATCAGCTACAGATGCAAACCCTAGAACTTTAGGAGGCTCTAACAGTGACAACAAGAACATGGATACAAATATGGTAATTATCCTAGCGGCTCTTCTATGCGCCTTGATCTGCGCCCTTGGTCTCAATTCGGTCTTGCGATGTGTCTTTCGCTGCACAAGGAGATCCACGCCTAACGAAGATTCAACTGACTCCAACGCAAACGCGAACGTAGCAAAGGGGATCAAGAAACGAGATTTGAAGAGGATTCCCGTTGATTCGTACAGCTCAGAGCTTAAGACGAAAGCCACAGAGTGTTTGATCTGCCTAGGAGATTTTGTGGACGGAGAAAAAGTTAGGGTTTTGCCCAAATGTAACCATGGCTTCCACGTGAAGTGCATCGACACTTGGTTGCGGTCGCATTCCTCTTGTCCCACTTGCAGACAATCGCTCATTCTACATAAAACTCTAGCCGATGGTTTCCTTCGGGATGGTGACGGGACGGTCGCGGCGTAACACAGCGTCGCTAGACTAGTATGGTAATTGGTAATTAAATGCGCCCGCCTCACACGGCATCGTTTGCTTCGGATTTTTAACTTTAGTTATTGGTTGTTTGGTACATAATATTTTGTTTTTGTAAATTAAAAGTATTCACTTGTTCAAAAATTAGGGGAGTTTCATCCGCAATTATTATTTTGTAATCTATTTTCCGGGTTAGGTTTCTTTCTTTGCTGTGGGAATGTAAGAAAACCGAATTTATAAGAGGTTGTGATTGATTCGATTCGGTCAGCGTTTAGTTCGGACAGTTCGATTTTGAATGAAATAAATGTAAATATGTAATTAGTTTAAATAAAACTGTAGATGTATAAATTAATTATATGGTTTCATATACTATTTGATTTGATTTCGATAATAATATGATTGGATTGATCAGTTGCGCACTGCAATAAGTTTGGTATCTATTCAAATTTTAGACAACAACGTTGCTCTGTGAATTTTATAAAGATAACCAAACACGATGTGTCTCGCTTAAGAACGACATAATTCAACAACATAAAACACACATAGATGATTGATGCTTATATAATGACTTTTAGGTTAAAACAGCGGACAGAGAATTGGCGAGGGAGACGATGGTGGACGGTGAAACTCCTCTACTTCCAGACAAGTACCACTTCTGCATCATCCCCACCACATTCGCATTCTCTACTTTCAATTTCTCCTCTTCTTTACCTTCCGTTTCAAATCCGATCTTTACACAAGTCAATAAGTAAAACCAGTTATACTAGGCTAAGAAATTTACTGCGGTATTTACTTCAATGTTCAAACCAGATCAAAATTATAGACGTTAAAAATATATATACCTCGCAAATGCCATCTTTGGCTGAGAAACGGTAAGTGATGATGGAATGAGTCTTGAAGTACTTAGACTGGAAAAATCCTACAACTTTCTCGAGCTCGGTTTCTTCTTCCTCCTCGTACTTATCCTCAGCAGCCAAACGGTCCCTTACTGAATTCTCTAGCTGCACTCCATACTGAGCTCCTTTTATTTCCTTTATCACCACCACTCTTATAACTTTCTCAATCTCCCCTGCAATATAATATCAACCAGACCGAAAACAGCCAAACCGGTTCAACTTTGGTGACTCATACTATGCCGAGTAAATTATAGTAAAACCGGGTATAAACGATTGTACCAAAATAAACTACAATCTCTCTTTTTCAACACTGGAATCACAAAGTCAAAAGCAATACTGAACCAAATAGTTTATCTAACCGGAGGGCCCTAATTCAAAACTGGTTTTGAACGTAAGATGGACTGATTAAGTTTACCGGAGGCTAGGGCGTCGAAGAAGTCATCATCGCCGGCAAGATCTTTTCCGGTCTTGCCTTTCCATTTCTCAAGATGGATTTTAACATCTGAAGGATCTAAGTAAACTCCTATGGCCGTGAACTTCACTTGAAGGAAATGGATCTCGATGTCAGTGATGCCTACAAGAAAAAGAAGATCATATATCTTAGTGACCATGATATTTTATTACATTACTGTCATGTTAGTGTTTCGAAGAAAACCTTGGCCAAGAAGAGAGAGGGGCTTGGAAGTGGTGATCCGTGGAGGAAAAGGAACCTCATGAACCATTACCATCTCTGTTCCCACTGTTTGATCAATAGTCACATGCACACAGATTAACAAAATTAAATCGTTAGGAGTAACAAAAATTCCGGAATAAGACAATGAAAAAATATATTTAATGAAAAAATGCAAAAAGACTATGCTTACTCTTTTTTATTTTGTATGCTTGAAGTTGAGTGTAGATGTTTATAAAGCAGCTAGCTTGGTGTATCCAGTTTGTATGATCTTACAGAAATTATTTATACAACGTTTAATGTGGAACATCTATATAGTAAGCAAGAAACTGGTGGTAGGTAACACATTTTTCTGCTAACGTTCAAAGATTGTGATCTAAAAGAAAATGCATTATTTTTCTATTAGGTGTATTGTTTTCTAAACACACTCATTTCATTAAATGCTTGTGACAAATGTTTAGCGACCCACCATAAGGCCACGTATTTAGGTTAACCAGCCAGTCCACAACCACTCGTTCTACCTACCAATGGAGATATAAATAAACAGTGCTAGTAAGTAAATATAGATAAATTAAAAGAAACATGCATAAAACATAGCAAAAAGAAACACACACACATTGAAACTTATGGCTATTTTGTGGAATTGAAGTCTCGGATTTTTTTACAGAATCAGTTTTTTAAATTGATTTTGCAAGATAATTTTTCTGTGGATTGGCTAAAAGAAAAATTTACACATAAAAGTATTTCCAATGAAACACTATTTTTTTCTATATTTAGCACTAGAATAGTGTAATTTTATTATAAAGTAACTTTTGTTCAAATGGTGTTACTCTATAGTATAGTTACATCAGAGGAATCTTATTAAGAGATTCTAAAACTGAATTTCTCTGACATAAATTAGTCTTATTTTATTACATTTATTAAATATTTTAATTTTATTTATTTTTTGAAAAGAAAAATCAATAACAATTTGATAAATGAACAATATAGATTCTAAGAGTTTCGGTGCAAGGAACTCATGACACTACTTCTCTCCTACTTTTTCTATTTTCTCTTTATTTTTTAAGATATTATGTTAAACTTTTAATAGAGGTACTCTTATAGAATTATTTTATTTTAGTGTAAAATGTAAAGGGAAAATAGTACTACATCCATTAGAGATGATCTAACAACTTTTAACTAAGACCATCTCCAATGTATTTTCCTATTTTCTCCTCTAAAACAGAGGAACTTTATAATAGAGATGGATTTGTTTCCAATGTATTTCTCTATTTTTTCCTCTAAAAAGAAATATTTTTTATATATTCTTTTTTAATTTTACAAATAGTATTTTTTATTTGTGAAAGTTAAAAACTAACCCAATTTAGTTTAACATTTCATAAAATTGTGATATTTTTTACATTGAATATTTTTATAGAAACTATTATGTAAACAAAAAGTATGATTATATTTATATAAACAGTACATTTTCACTAAAAAAAAAATTATTTTGGTTATAATTGTTAAAGCAAAAAGTTAAAGGATCATTTTGTAAATAAAAAAGTATATCTATATTATAGATGAATGCTATTTTTTCCTCTAAATATAGAGGTGATAATAGCAATCTCTATATTAGAAGAAGAAATAGAGTAGGGTTGGAGTGATTTTGACTCCAAATGCTATAATAGAGGCAAATGTAAAGAAGGGTTGGAGATGTTCTAAGAGCAACTCCAGTGGTGTTACTCATCATTGGAATCCTTAACAATATAATATATATATTTTTAGCTTTTTGAATAGTTAAGGATTTTATTTTAAAATGTACGTCTAATGGTGTTACCTAATACGAAATCTTTAAGAGTTCAAAATTATTAAATTTGTAATATTATTCCTACATATGACAAATCTATTTAGTTAAGCTTTTGGTTTGTGAATCATCACAGTTTAAGAGCAAAAACTTGCGAGAAGAATGACAAGACACTGAAAGTGTCTCTCTCTTTTGGTTTGTGAATCATCACAGTTTAAGAGCAAAAACTTGCTGAGTATACCTTTTCCATTTGATTGATGGCTTGAGGATCTCTCGCAGGCAATGCGATTTCTTCAACTCCTTCCACAGCAGGTCTTAATATTCCTTTCAGAACATCAGTAGACGATTCTACCTTCTCCTACAATGGATACAACTCTCAGTTATCTTGTAAATTCATGGAACCATAACAAAATTGGATATGTAAGACAACGGAAAAATAAAAGAAAGAGAGAACAAACCTTAGTCTTATTAACAACGCAATCAACTATGGTCATCACAGTTTCCGCTTGAAAAAATCTGCTTGATCATTGACGTAATAAAAAACAATAGAAATGCTTCTTGCCTTGTCATCATCTGATATGCAAGTATCAGACCTGGTAGCTAGTCTAAGCCAAAAAACTTCTTGCCTTGCCATCGTCATAATATCTCTTACAATACAAATGCAATGACGTTTTAAATTATCAAACTAACCCAATACGTAACCCATCGGGAAAAATAATCAATATTCATAAGGCCAATGTCAATATCAAGAAACATATAAACAGAGCATAAATAGAGTGATTTACTTGTTTCTGTAGCTCTGGTGAAGCGTGATGATCATCTATTCTTCCTCTGCACTGAAGTTACCTCGCTTCACATGTGGTCTGAGGTAGTTAATCCATCTTAGACGACAACTCTTCCCACACCTCAATAAACATTTTTAGAATCAAGTATAAAAGAGAAACCATTGAAGAGGCTTTGCTTTGATCATGATCCGTTAAATTAATGAACACAAAGCAACAACATTGAAGAGGCTTTGCTTTGATCATGATCCGTTAACCCAAAGAGTAGTCTCCAATGTAACCGAATCAAGCAATGTGTGAATATCAAACTCCATCACAAAACTACAATACAGTCTCACAGCCAAAAACAGAGCTGTTAACTCTTGTGTCTTGAGAGATAACCCTGTCCAAACAAATGATTGCTATCAACCTAATTTCGAGAATTTTGGCAAGAGAAAGAGAGAGAGAGATGTGAATTACCAGCGCAAGTCTTCTCCTTGGTGAGTTTGTAGATGAGAACGAAGATTCCAAGGGCGTGGACAGCTTCGACAATGACGAAGTTGTCGTGGTCGTGAATAATCACTCTTAACAAGACGATAGCAGCCATGGCGGAAACAACACCGAGAAAGGCTTTGCCTTTCGGTGGTTGCCGGCGAACCCATGTCGTCACGGCGTGGATTGGCTTCTTCGCCGCCTTCATCTCCTCCCGATTTCACTTTTCACAGTAAAGGTTGTGACCAATTGATGATGCCACGTCACCAAGGATCAACCCATTTTAATCTTTAACTTAGGGTTCATCCTTAGCTTCTGTCAACTTAATACTATTATTATATTTCTAATAGCTAAGGATTAGCATCTAATGATTCATTAAAAACTGCAATTGCGGATGGTTTAATAAACACCAGATTAAAAATTTTAAAAGTAAATGTTGTATTGTTAAATTCTTCGTCAATAAATATATGCATATGTTAGATAGATGACTCCACTACGGTACGGGACAGATCAACCAACCTTGTTTGACATCTCTATTAGTATTCGCTTTACAGGATCGGATATGCAAAAACCTGAACCAAGGCGAGACCCGATAAATAACATTTGAAATATAAGAACTTAATTGGGCCATTTGTTTACAACTCCATAGGCCCAATTCTTGAAGCCCCCAGTACTTTAAACGTGACTCTACCTAAAAATGGAAAATGATTTGATGATGCATAACAACCACATGATTTAGTACTTTATGATAAGAAAATCAAACACGCCAAAAATGCTACATGGTATACAGTCGTAAGCGAAATGACTGACACGTTACGAGACATTGACTAGTAAACGAGAGACCGACTGTTGTTCCTTTTATGACCACCAACTAATGTACGAGATAACCACTGTTCCTAGAACAGACAAGTGATGTACGAGACACCGACTATTCCAAATCGGGAAAGTTCCGCTCATATGTCTTTACGTATTCTTGGTCTGTCATCATGCTTCCGGAAGGCCGAGAATTTCAATACTTAAAACGTTTACAGTAAACCATAATTGGACTGTTCTGGACCACAATTGACCAATGGTTATGGTCTCTTAGAATCGAAGTTAGTGAACTATTTTATTTAATCTCCATTTATAGAATAATATACTCCCCCACCCCCCCGTTCGTTTATAATTTGACCTTTTACGTCTATGCGCTTAAATTAAAAAATTTGATGCAATGCCTTTAATTTTAACCTATTTTCATTAGTGTGTGATGTTAAATATGATAAATATGAGTAAGAAAAGTCAATTTTGTCATAAGTTGTATAGATTTCTGTCAACGTTAATTATATTGACACAAGAAATAAGCAGTAGAATGTCAATTATAAAAAACGGAGGGAGTATAATCTAGTAAACCTGACATAAGAAGTTTCATTTCGATCGAAATTTTAAATGTTGCAAATTTTAGTTAATTCAATAATTAATAAATATAGCTTTCAATTTTAACTATTCGTGCGTTGAGTACTTTGAAATTTATAATGGCTAGTTATTTGAAATATATAATTTATGGAATAATGATAAAAATTATCTGTAGAGTTTATGCTAATATACATGCATATTGTCGCCCAAGTAAAAAAAATACAATTGACATGTATGCATGAGATATTGACAAAATCGCGAATTCGTTATAATGTTTTCTTCCTAACATTTTATGCACATTTAACTTGAACCGATCACAACAAGAGCTAGTGCCTATATATAGCCTTACTAATTCCTCATCACCTCACTTCAAAAACAAATAAAAACAAGTCCATTCAAACTTAGTCAAAAAAAACACAAGTCCATTCAAACTCCAACAGAACCTAATACCATATAACTTTCCCAAGTTTTAGCAAAAAAAAAAAGCTTTCCCAAGTTGAGAACAACAATGATTGAATCCACCTCATTGCTTGCGTTTATTCTAGGTTTTCTCGTCCTTGCATTCACGATGAAGCGTAAGGAATCGAAGAAAACCGTGTTAGTGACTTCAAACACAAGAAACCTCTCTCTCCCTCCCGGATCAAAACCCTGGCCTCTAATCGGAAATCTACCCGAAATACTACGGAGAAATAAACCGGTTTTTCGGTGGATACATTCCCTCATGGAAGAACTCAACACTGATATTGCATGTATCCGTCTCGCTAATACTCATGTGATTCCCGTGACATCCCCGCGGATTGCACGAGAGATTCTAAAGAAGCAAGACTCCATTTTCGCCACTAGACCGCTAACTATGGGCACTGAGTACAGCAGCCGCGGGTACTTAACCATTGCGGTGGAGCCACAAGGCGAGCAGTGGAAGAAGATGAGGAGAGTGGTGGCATCTCACGTGACGTGTCAAAAGAGCTTCAGATCAATGCTCGAGCAGAGAACCGAAGAGGCTGATAACCTCGTACGGTACATCAATAACCTCTGTATCAAAAACAACGGTGATGGTTCTGAGGTTATTGACATTAGGCTTGTGGTGCGGCAATACAGCGGCAATGTAGCTCGGAAGATGATGTTTGGTGTAAGGCATTTCGGCAAAGGAAGCGAAGATGGAACTGGTCCGGGGTTGGAAGAGATTGAACATGTTGAATCTTTGTTTACGGTTGTAACACATCTTTACGCCTTTGCATTGTCGGATTATGTCCCGTGGCTGAGGTTCTTGGACTTGGAAGGCCATGAGAAAGTCGTGAGTGGCGCGATGAGGAACGTAAGTAAGTACAACGATCCTTTTGTGGATAAAAGACTCGAGCAATGGCGCAACGGGAAGATGAACGAGCCTCAAGATTTTCTCGACATGCTTATATTGGCAAAGGACACCAACGGGATGCCTACTCTGTCGGACGAAGAGATCAAAGCACAAGTGACGGTATGCATATTTATCAACTTGATTATATATAAAGTATATACTGTATACTACATTGTTTATATATAACTAGAAAATTTCGGCGATTTATAATTATTTGAGAAATCAGTTTCTTACGTGTCGCATTTACGTTAACTCTCAAAATGGTTGATTACTTTGATACCCTTAATGAATCAAATATATTTATCTATTATTATTAAAATTGTTATTTTTTTTTCTTTTTATTAAGATTTCCTTTTTATTTTCTTTTTACATAACCTTATAATAAAGAAAAAATAAAAGTTTTAACATCGAAAATATCTTTTATATATAGTGTAATTAAAGGAAAGTTCACAAAATAATTTTGATTTTAAAGTAAAGAAATAATCTTCCTTTTTAAAAAATAATCTTAAGAAACATAATACATATTTTAAAAGTATTAAGTATTTTATTTAAAACAATATATTTCTAAAATTATTACAAAATAATTTAATAACATAAACTAAGATATCTTTAGTGAATAAAATTTAGTTTCATCTTTTTTATGTTCCCTTTTATATCTTTCAAAATAACCAATATAATATAGAAAATATTTATAAAAATTAAAACGAAATTATTTATACATATAATGTGATTTCATAAAAAGGAAAGTTTAGAAAATTAATATTGATATTAAAGTAAAAAATTAACATTCCTTTAAAAATGTATTGATTATGTGTTTAGAAATTTTGTACATTATCACTTTATTTTTAGAATTTTATTATATAAATTAACATATACCAAATTACTAAGTCCTATAAAATTGAGATAGTCATGAGACTATTAAACTAGCCAATTCATAATACACAACTAAGATAAAAACCAAACTAATGCAATGAATACAATAAATATGATTTGGTTGAATTAGATTATAAATATTATACTTGAATTTGACGAAATATATGCAACATAATACACCCACAATGATTAACTAGATCAATCTAATTTTTTATACAAAGTCAAACATTAAATAGAAAATAATACTTTTTCATTTATAATAATATTTTTATACATTTGAATTATAGAACGACTTAACATATTACTAAATAAACTTGAAATTCTCAAATTATACTATAAGTATATTAACCAACTATTACAGTTAAATAACATATATTTATGTAACTTTGAATCGATCAACACTTTATTTTACTTTTACTATTTGTTTCTTAAAAACAACATATATTAAATTATGCATAATCTTACTATATATATATATATATATATATATATAAATCTAAGACAAGAAGAAAACTATATGAAAATAATAAAACTAATTAAAATTTTAACATGTATAACAAAATATTTTAGCTGAATCGAAAAAGTAAATGTTATCTAATATATCCAAATAATAACCAAACAGTCGAGATATTATATATCCAAATTATATGTCTAATTAAAATAACATAGTGTTATTTAAAATAAACCATTCATATTGATTACAACATAAATAACAGAATAACTAAAAAAATTAAAAAATATATATATTAATAAATTATTATAATATATTTACTTTATAAATATTTATACCCGTGCACGAGCACGGGAAAATCACCTAGTTGTTTATATATAACTAGAAAATTTCGGCGATTTATATATAACTTGAATATTTCGGCACTCTTATTTTCATTTGATAATACTTATGACGTGTTTACAAGCGCAAAGTTATGTCTCCAAATAATAGTTGAGTTTCTATTAAAAAGGCTCTAAATAGTCTCCGTTTGGCGTTGACGAAACTTTTTATTTGTTTTTAGTTACAAAACTCTATTTAACTTATGATCTCTAACATTTTTGGCTGTTAACTATTTTTGTTGGATTGACTAGGAACTAATGTTGGCGACGGTGGATAATCCGTCGAATGCAGCAGAGTGGGCCATGGCAGAGATGATTAACGAGCCTAGCATCATGCAGAAAGCCGTGGATGAGATCGATAGGGTAGTTGGAAAGAACCGTTTTGTCCTTGAATCCGACCTCCCAAGTCTCAACTATTTGAAAGCTTGTGTGAAAGAGGCATTCCGGCTACACCCAGTGGCACCATTCAACCTCCCACACATGTCGACCACCGATGCAGTGGTGGACGGTTACTTCATTCCCAAGGGAAGTCACGTGCTGATCAGTCGTTTAGGAATCGGGAGAAACCCTAACGTGTGGGTTAATCCGCTTAAGTTCGATCCTGAAAGACATTTGGGCAATGACAAAAATGTGGAGTTGAACGATCCAGATCTCAATATAATATCGTTTAGCGCGGGGAGGAGAGGGTGCATGGGTTCAAACATTGGCTCAGCCATGACGTACATGCTGTTGGCTCGGTTGATTCAAGGGTTCACGTGGTCATCAGTGCCTGGTGTGGATAAAATTGACATTTCAGAAAGCAAGAGTGATCTTTTCATGGCGAAACCTTTACATGCAGTTGGAACACCTCGTCTGGCTCCACACGTTTACTCAACCTAATTGAGAAAGCGAACATTTTAGTGCAAAAATGTAACAAGAATTGCATGTAATGGTATTGGTTTCGTTCTGAGTCCCCATCGCGTCCTTCTGTTGGCCCTTTTCGTGTCATATTTTTGTAATGTTATTTCATTTCTGTCACCACTATGTTTTAATGTTTTTAGCATATCTTGTTTTTCTTTCTTTCACTTGTTCGTCAACAACGTTTTCTTCTATGAGGTTTTTCAAATAAAAATGGATTGATGCTTATAGATTTGACCACATTATAAATAAGCAAATTTGTAAACCACAAAAATATTTAATGACATGTTAAATAATCAAATAAAAGGTACGAAATTAATTAAATTTGGAAATAAATGTTGTGTTTTTTTTCTTTGTTTGACGCCTTTGAAATATAATGAGTACCATAACTTAAATTATACTAAAGTGGTTGTCCATGATTTCACGAATATAAATATTATATAAAATATATATATTATGTATACAACGATATTTATTCAAAAGTTAGAAATATTAAGTGGATTATTTTTTTTTAATTCCAATAATTTTATAAAAAAATCTCAATAATATATTGTTAGAAATAATGTGATATTTAGTGACAAATTAATAACATTAATCTAAGTTGTTAAAATATTACTTTAGTGTGATTTTGATCAATTGATCAACACTGATCTATTGCGACTTTTTCATTGTTCTCAATTTCTTTTCAGTTTATAATGAATATATCACTTTCGGTTGTTTTTCCTGAGATATTGATCTTGTTCAAAACTATTTTTCGTAGTTCATTCTTTCGTCAGTATTAGATGATAGATTCTTTGTTTACATCAATCAGATTATTTTTTATTTTATTTTTGTCATTAAGCCTTCAAAACAAAGAATTATAAACAACTAAAACCAATAAAACAACATAGAAAAAAGATACACCAGTAGAGATCCAAAATAAACTAACACATCTATTTTGCGTATGGATGACTAAAGATCTTCATATAAGAGCATCATATATGCTTCTAGAATAGATAAATCTAAAAAGAGATAATCTCCATATTAATCCAAAAGCACCACGCTTCAGAGTGAGTTGAAAACGATTGTCATTCTCTTGTTATTACTCCAGTAGGAACCATCGAGATTAGACAATTTTCAATTTTGCTCTATTAATAGAGTCAAAGAGATTACCGTTCCATAGAACCTCATGCTGCCTTTCGAAGTAACCATAGTTTGCAGTAAGAACTCCATCATCATCGAATGAAGAACCATCAACGATTGAAGCCGGTAAGATCCGTCGCCACCATCCGCAGTAGATCTGTCAATTATCTTTTCTAAACAGTTCAACCGAACTGAAAGTTTTGTCTTCTCAAACCAATTAGAAGAAGCATATAAAAGAACAATAAAAAACTTTGTCAGATTCATAATAAATTAGCAATAAAATAACGATTAAAAACAAAACAGATCAAAGAAAAAGAAGAAAAATGAATTAAAAAAGCTGATGTCGGAGCTGGAGAAGCCTCTGATCATCGGCTTGCATCTATGAAAAAACTCTCTTTTTTTCTCTTGACGGCTAGGGTTTTTTCGATGCAACAATAATTATTTAACCATTCAGATTATTTGTATAATTAATTATTAATGAAAATATCAAATCAATAGTCACAAGTCACAAATCAATCTCATAATTCTTCTTTAAGAAATCATCTATCATTTTAATATTTTTCTCTTTCATGAAATAATATATTCCATTATGAAAATTCTATTTTTCGTCTCTTTTTGCCTTTCAAACTGTATTTTGATTGTTGTGCATCTATTTGAGACAATTATACAAAGCATATATTTATATATATATTGGGTAATAAAGAACATGCTGAGTTTTAAGTCAATTATTATGTTGAATTTATATTTTATTGTAATAGTTATTGATATTTATATATTTAAAATTTTATATATTGTTTCTTTGTTATATTCTAAATTTCTATAATATAATCTTACAAAATATTTTATAATTATAATTACATCAGATTAATTTTATTTCAGACTTTGAATGTTCAATTATCTTTGCTTCATATATGGTTAGGTTTTATACTAATGTTGTATTATTTATAATATTTTATATAATATAAATTTTTCATGCAATGTTTTATGATATAAACCTTATATTCATAGATTATCGGGCTATTTTCTTAAATAGAAAATCTCAAAATTTTGTCAGAAAAATAGACTCTAAGTAGAAAAATGACCAAAATATTTTATTTAATAGGTAAAAACACTCTATTAATATATATATATATATATATATATATATATATTAAAATAAATAAAATTATTATATGGTTTTGTATAGTTTCAGATTAGAGAGAATTTTCCCAATATACATAACTGATGTCAAAATTAGCAATGTATACATGATATGACAGAAATGCAAAATGATGTAAAAATTGTGTCTGAGATTGACGAAATTACTCATATTTTTCTCTTCCTACTAATTTCTTTCTTTTATATTATTTTCTCTTACACACTCTTTCTTCTTACATTCTTAGAACATGATTAACGAATTGTTTTTAGGATGATGTCTTATTTAAGAGCTGGCTTTTATTTGTTTTGGTTAAAAGTTAAAAGAGAATTTCGTATATTTCGCTAAAAAATCCATCCTAAGAACCCTCCGTTAATCACACTCTCACTTTCTTTTTTCTTATACTATAACATTCTCTTTTCATGTTTTATGTTTACTCCCACAACTTTTATTTTGATCTTGTATTTTCGTTCTTATTTTTCTTCTCTTTCATCTAACAAAATATGTGAAAAAGAAAGATTAAATTTGATAAAATTGAGCACAAATATTATTGTGTAATTAAGTAAATGGCAACTAACATAAATGTTATCAAAATATTTAATAGCTAACAAACAATGTATCATCTAATAAAGCATGGTACCCTACTTAAAATTATTTTGCTGGCAACTTTTTATGCGCCAAAGAATGAACACTATGAAGTTGTCTAGGATTTCCTCGGCATGAGAAGTATCAACATAGAAAAGACGAAAAGTTAGGAAAACCGTTTAACTACATAGATAACTACTCATCTATTAACTAAAAACATATGTATCAAGTAAAAAATTATCTAGCAGATAATAAACTAATTATCAGTTAAGATATTAACTCATAAGCCATGTATCAAATCATTTATCAGCTAACAACACACATATCAATTAACATATTAACTCACAGACCATGTATCAGATATTTTATCATTTATCAAGCCAAATATATCAATTCAAAACAATGGATCAACTAATTTATCACCTGTTGCTAAAAAAAAAACTAATTTATCACCTACAAGCCATATGTGAAACAAATGTATAAACTTAAAAATCATTTATCAAAACATTTTATGTAATAAATTATGCATCAATTAACATTTTCTCATAAACAAATTACAAAATAAATAAGAGAAGTAAGAAGATATAAGAGAGAAGAGAGAAGAAGAAGATAAAAATAGAAAAGTTAGAGAATGAAGAAAAAAAGAGAGAAGAAGATAAAAGGACGAGAAGCAAAATCTACAACAAGAAGAGAGGTAGGGTTGAAATCGGAATGTAGGGTTGAAATCTGCTGCAAACCCCAACACAATTTTGATCAGCTGGCTATATGTAGGGTTGAAATCGGAATAAAAAATATTAGTATCAAATCTTATGTAGATAATTAATCAAGGGTCATATTTATGTGTATAAAAGACAATTATCTCTTCAGGTTATATGTTTTCAAATTTAAAATTTTTATGATTTTTTTGAACTTTTTTTTTCAAATTTTCATTTTGTAATTCAAAAATACTTTTTGAATTATTTTCAAAATTTTGATATTTTTTTTGGTTTATAAAATTTTAAACTTTAATCCTAAATCTCCACCATTTAGCTCTAAATCCTAAAATTTGGATTAGTTAATTTTAGGGATATAAATGTATATTTATCTATTTAATGAAATATTTTGATCATTTTGATTCTCAAATTCTATATTTGTGACAAAAAAATTTAGTGTTATCCTAAAGTATTTCTCTTGATCATTTTATGTATTTTATAAAAATAATTTATCAAACATTATTATCTTTTCTGTAATTAGTTATCATAACTTATTATTTATAATATCATGTAGATCATTTGATAAGTGATATAAATTAAGTATTGATTTTATCCATTTAAATCTAATTAAAATAAATAAGATTAAAAATTATGAACTGATTTAAGTTATGGTATTTTTTATAGATTTATTATTGAAAAATACATAATCAAAAGTTAATTAAGTGATTTCTTTTTGATACGATCATTGGTTATAGTTTGTTTATCCAGGTCATGGTTTAAACAAAAAGAAATATACAGTTGATTCTAACGTGGATATATTTAGCTGACATGGCAAACATGTGTGAAGCACGATATCCACGTAGATAAGCAGACGACTGTCGCGTGTTACTCTGAGACCGCCATGCACCCAAACAACATTCCCACGTGCCCATAGATTTCTACGTCTTGTGACAGCCGTTCGATCCAATCTCTCTAGGGCGTTATATCACAATCCTACGGTTCAAAGCAAACGAAATTCTCCGACAGTGGATCTGTCTGGATTAAAAAAAGCACAGTTATTTCGTTAAGGGTCTTTAATCATTGACATCGTTCCACTGTCTCAATGAGAGTCAATCTAGTACAAACTATCTATCGTGCAACCATGGTTTTCTTCTTTATAAAACTCCCATGCAATGATTAACAACCACTAAAACAAATATTTAGTCACAGTGCACCTAGACATAACCACATCAGATTATAGCTCGTCCACCAGTTCTCAGCTAATTAGGTCAGCATGTTATAAGGATCATTGGCGTTATATAAAGTCACCTTCTTACGTTACAATTCATCCCACCGCTGGATTTTTTTTCTTCGCCTCGAAACCCTCGTCGATAATCTGTCTTTTCTTTTTCAGAATAGTTTTGTCAATAATTCGAATCTGGCAAGTTGTAGTTTTAGGTTTTGTGGGTAATATAATTTTATAGGACGTGCGAAATCTTATCTCAACGCCGGAGAAAAATGGCCTATGCAAGAATAGGTTACAGTGGTACTTATCTGGTGCACCGTGGCATATTGGAGTCCGATAACAATGCAAGATCGCTTTCGTCGTCGTTTCCGATCAATCGCGACGGAAGTCGTCGTATCAACATCGGAACAATCTCGGCGTCGTTGGCGGAGGCCATATCGGAGATAGACAAACAGAGAGGAGGAAATAGGAGCGGAGGGAGAGAACGTAGAGAGGTGGAGGTGACGCGTGAGAAGCTGGACAGGTGGATGAAGGAATCGGTGACGGAGATCGTGAAGAATTTAAGTGAGGCGCCTTTGTTGGTCCATCTGTACGCCGGAGACGAGGAGAAGGGGACGGTGGTGGTGATGAAAGCGGAGGAGTGGGCGGCGGTGAAAGGGAGATGGGAGAGAGGAGAGGCGGAGATGCCTGATGGAATGATATTCGTGGAGCAGTTAGGAGCAGGGGAGGAGGAGAGCTGCGGTTGTGGCTTTGACGGTGACGATGGCACGCGTGCATGGGGGTTGGTGGTGCAGGGGAAAGGAGTGGAGTGTGGGCCGGTTTGTTATTTGCTAAAGACTACACGGGTCGGGTCAGGATCCGGGTCAGGTCTGAGCATGCGGTGTACCCATTTCTGCTTAGCTAAGGTGTCGAGTTTTAGGGAGACGGCTGAGTCGCAGCTTAGAAATTGTTGGCTCGTTGGAAATTAACAATGAAGCATCTGTGTTAATCATGTGAAAATACCGTAATCAAGTATTAATTTGAAACTTAATTTACTGTGTTGTTGACTCGTTGTTTATGTTTATGCTACCATATGTTAACTATCCCATTTACACATCTTTTTTTTTTCTAACACCCCCATATACGTACACATCTTGCTATCACAATATTGCCAAGTAATTAAGTTCAATCCGAACTGGTCATTCAACACAAAAATACTTGGGCATTAATCCCAAAGCAATTTTGGAGATATACTTTAGGTGATTTTTAATAAGAGAAAATAATCTACGTAGAATACAGTTTGTCTTATGAAGATACGTATGAGTTAATTAGTCACAATTATGTTGCTAATAAGATGGATTATATCATTGGTAATATATTTAGTCCCTGATTTAGTGAATAACTTTTAAACTTTTAAATGTTGGTATCCTCAACAGATAAACATAACTGATTCTTTACTAAATTTCATACAATATTTTTTTTGCACATGTAGTTAGCAATTAAATTCCAAATCTGATTTAAATTTAAAAATATCAGATTCTCTTAATCACACTATTCCCAAAAATAGAAAAAGATTCAATTTAAAGGCCCAAACAAAATATTCCCTCCAAATCACGAAAGAGCCTACTGGTTTTCGAATTTGAATACCTTAAGACCCAAAAAAAAGAAAAACAAAATACAATTTTTTGCTTTTCTTGTCAGAGAGATTACTAAACTAACGCCCACAACGCGCGCTCTTCTTCTTCTCCTCCGCTCCAATTTTGTAGGGTTTCAAAATTCACGTTCGGATCTTTACTGATTAAACCATCAGATCTTAAACCCTAGTCCCAATTCATTCGCCATGGGTGAACAAAACGGTGTTTCTCGAGGGTTTTCGTTTATTACCAGATCCGATTTAAAGGTATCTTCTTTTTCTTTGTTTCTTTGGGTTCTCTTCGGACCGATCTTCTCTGTTTTGCTGATGCGTTTGTCTTTATAAATGTTCCGATCTAATTAACTGTTTTACGGTTTGGGGTTTTATAGATCGGAGACAATGAATTGGATGAGAATCAGAAGCTGACTCAAATTGGACGTGTTAACCCAATTATAAATCCAGGTAATTTTACTGTTACATTCGTTGATTCCTTATACATTTCCTTTATAATATGGTTTCTAATTGAGTTTTTAGGTTTTGGAAAGGGAAATGTATATACACTTGAATTGTTGTTACCTGTGAAATTTTGGTTATTAAATATTAAAGTCTTTGAAATGTAAACTTGAGTTCCATCCATTTATGTATGCTACAGGCAACAGTGTTCATGCTTCTAAAGACATTGAAAAGACCAATGAAATGCCTCAAGTTTGTAATAATAAGATGTTGTCGAGTCAAGAGGTGATGAAGCCTTATTCTGATAAGCTGACGGGAGGAGCTTTGGTTAAGAGCAATGCAGCTGAATCCGTAGCGCTTAAAAGGTGTGGACCATCGGTTTCCAGCTTCTCGAATGGTACTGCTTTATCATCGGTTTGCTCCTCCGGGAGAGGCGATAAGCCTGGTCCGAGGGATGTTAATTCAGAGTGTGGGAGTTGTTCTAATGCCTCTGTTGGTGAAAAGGATCCGATGAAGCTGTGGGAAGCGATGAAACAAAACGGGTTTCTTTCTAACCCTCACGGTGGGGTTTCAGGGACATCGAGCAGCTGCGTCGTGTCATCTTCTCACGGAGGGATACCTGCTCCTAGGAAACGTGGTCGAAAAAGCAAGAACAATGATAATGCTGCGATGGTGAAGAAGAGAAAGATTGAGATTGCGAGGAAGGAAGAAGTTGATAGGTTTGCTAGGCTAGCTGCTCCTAGTGGACTGCTCAATGAACTGAACCCTGGGATTATAAACCACGTTAGAAACAAGAAGCAAGTGCTTTCCATCATCCAAAGCATTGTCAAGTCTGATAAAGATTCTGGTGACTATCACCACTCAACGAGGCTTAACAATACAACAGCTGCGGGTGCCTCTAGTTCTGATTTCAACCAAGGATTCAAGTGTGGCATGCCAGAGGATAACTACTACCACGAGGAGAAATGCGCAGATGGTGAAGAGAACAGTAAGTTCTCGGAAAACGCCAGTTCCTTGTCGAGCGAGGACGCAGCGAGTTTGAACCGTGACAGTGTTCTCACTGTTAAAGGTATGTTTTCGAATTTATCAGTCAGTTTGTGGATGGTTTTATATTTATCATAGGTGGCTTAGATAGATATCTTCATATTTGAATTGTGCAGCGGCTACGGTGGCGTCTCAGTGGTTGGAACTGCTTCATCAGGACATCAAATGCCGTGTTTCCGGTAAGAACTCCTTTTTGATCATTGATGCAACTAAAACTACAATACCTGGTTGTTAAAATCTTTTCTTTTGATTCTTTTTTCAGCTCTTCGCCGAAGCAAGAAGAGGGTTAGAGCAGTTGTGACGACAGAGCTACCTTTCTTGATAAGTAAAGAGTTCCCAGCTGATCAGGAGAATGATCCAAGTGTACTCTTCAATGGATCTTCGAGGGCTTCAACGGTGGATAACCACAAGAACAGATGGATGGCGCTGTTTAAACAACTCGAGCAAACGCTATCTGAAGAAGAGAGACAATTGGTAAAGAAGTTGAGATATCTTAACCACACATCTATCCTCTTTTTGTCATCGTCTGATTTTGAGATTGTGAACCTGAAAATTCAGGAGTGCTGGTTAAGCAGAGTGAAAGAGCTGCAATCACATTGCGACCAAGGTCTGCAACACTTGAGCTTGAGTTCTGGTCAGAACTTCTTACAGTTGGGAATGCCATTGTACTCTAGGTACGGCCATTTCACTACTTGTTCATCTCATTACACTGTTAAACTGCTTGTTCCCCAGTTCAGATTTTTTGTTTTGTTTTGTTTTGTGCTGTTTAAACTGTGTTGCAGAGCTGCGGATTCACTGATCTCAGATAAGGATTTAGCCGTTAGAGCAGCAGCAGCCTCCATATATTCGACCAGCAATTTTCTTGCATCAGAGGAGAATATAACCTGTACCTGATCAACTCTATGAATAGTTTCTGATTCAAAATTTTTAGTTACTTTAGTGTGTAAGCTTTCATACGAGAATTTTTCTTTGTATGTGCAATCTGTAACACTAGGAGCATTGCTCACCACCCTTGTCTTTTCTTCTCTTATAGATTTACTTTCACTGCGATTTGTTCTACAATAAGAACCCTAGTATGCTGAGTTTCTTAACACCTGAAAGTTATAGACATGACTTGACTTGCGTTGAATAGTATGAATTGAATCATGATCTGAATATGATTCAATTCTTTTTCAGCAATTTTGTTCTGTTTTAAGAGTAAAACAAATTTGAGAGCAAAATAACTATGTACTATATATCATATGATTCGGATATGTTCAAGCTATAGTAGCCTGGCTCTTGCCCAAAACCTAATTTCTTTAAACAAATGACATGGAGCAACTACGACAATAATTTACAATATGTAACTGTGATCTATAATCTGAAGATAGGTTTACGTTCCTTACATAGAGAAACTACAATCAGAAAGTAGTCTCTTCACAAGGAAGGTTTGTTTCAGAGCCAGTTGGAGACCATCTTGCTTGGTGTTGCCTTGGCTGATGGATCTTCTGTGGCTTTGGCCAGTGAACGATACTGAAGCTTAACACTCTCTGCATTGTCTAATGTTTTCACCACATACCTGCAAAAAAAAATGACACCCAAGTTAACGGAAACATTTATACAAAAGTTTCTATAAGTTGCTTGCTAGAGGATGATGTCTGATCGGTACAGAAGAAAGTTTGCAACATAGAGATTTAGTGAGACTATACCAGCCGTTCAAGCATTGAGTAGTCACAACAGCTTCCCTTCCTACAAAACGAGGTGGTGTCCTCTTGTTTCCCTGCTTAATTTTTTGACTCCAACGGTTAAAGAAAATACATTTGCTAGAGAAAAATACAGGAAGAAGAAAGAAAGAAAGGATTGACCTTTATTATAACTCGATCTGCCACAGCAAAAGGGAAATGGTTAGTTCTGTTCCTTGGACGACTTGTATAAGTCGAGTCCCCAAATGTGCGTCTCTCCTGCATTTATGGAAATACAAATCTCTTCTTGTTGGGAACAGAATTAAACATGAGAGAGGCCAACAACGTGGTTAGTAAGTGGTAGTGAGTTTACTTGATCAAATCCTCCTTCTCGTTTTCGCTTAGATGAATGGTTCGACTGTGACTTCTCTTCTCTGCAGAATGCTTGTACTGCAACCCGCAGAGCTGCGTGAATTGCAGACATAGGAGATAATGAAAATGAATTCTCTGAAACACCCAAATGACTGAATCATGAATACTTTACTCACTGAGATTTGGGGCTATCGAGTCGTCTGATACTGGCTGCGAACAAGTGCAGCAAGCTTTCTAACACAGAACAAAAACGAAAATAGACTTCATAAGCAAAAGAAAAGAGAAACAGTATAGAGCAAAAGAAGAGACCGTGATGGATGACGCAATAACATAAAAACTATGTACCATTTGTTTAACTTGTTCTATTCCTCCAGCTCCAAAAGTGTGTCCGCAAGGCAAAATCATTGCATCAGACATCAAAGCCCCTCTGCCAAAAGACAAAGTAAAATCTATAGATTAAACGCAAACACGATTGATGCCAATCCAACAAAAAAAGTTGCTGCACTTTTCACTTCAAAAGCACAACATACGTTATAGGATCAGACAAGATGGTCCTCAAAGACTCGATCGAATTGCTCAAAGAAGAAGACGAAGCGTCTCTTCTACCGCTAACATCACACCCATTCTCCGCAGCGACTAATGATGACGATTCCTCATGCCTAGAAGAAACAAAACCCGCTTCCATTGCCTTAAACTGCTGCGAGTAGTAAGCTGCGTTGTCTTGTTCAATCGCTGTCACTACAAGACATTTTCAGAGAAAGGTAGAAACTTTCCGAACTAAAAAAGAAAACAACTTCAAGGGTTTCTCTCTTACCAGCTCCTCCTCCTCCTGGTGATACACCACCATCATCACCAGCGTCTTTGTTCATACCATCACCTCCGTTTCCGTCCACGTCATCATCCTCCTCTTCGTCTTCTTCTTCCTCCTCGTCGACGTCGTCTGATCCTCCGCCACTGTCGTTAGGGTTCCCGCCGATGGGTTTCTCCGAGTAGAAATTCTGATGGAACTCCAGATGAGGGTGAGGGTTCGCAGACGCAGCTGCGGCGGCTGCCGCCGCCGCGAAGTAACGGTGTTGGTCGCCGATAAAGGCGGCGAATTCGCGGGTTTTAGGGTCCTGTTCGCCGACCCGGAAACGCAACGGGTCGGCGTCTTGGACGGTCATCGGCGACGCGGTGAACGACGCCGGAGAGAGACCTTTTCCGGACATGGAATTGGAATCAAATGATCTGAAAAAAATATTGAAAACCCTAAAATCAAAACCCAGATAAGAAGAAATCAGTAACGATTTGGTTTCCGTGATACAAAGACGGGAATCTTTTTTTTTTTTTTTGAACACCAAATGGAGAAAATTGAGTTTCTCCAGAGAGATCAAGTGAAAAGACTAAAGAGGAGAGAAAGAAAGAAGCTGAAGTGGGAAGTGAAACGGCGTCGTATATTAAGAACGCTGACGTTTCAACCGCGAGTGACGTGGGGTCCATGGCGACAAAATAATAAAGCGTGCGGAGCTTCTTGGGCGGCGGCTTTGATACTTGTACGGACATATCGATTTAAAGTCAACGCTTTTCCGGTCTGAAAAGTATTTATTGTGTTGCACACATATGTCAATTCAGGCCTTAGCCCACGCACTAGGCCCAGTTAATCTGTAAATGAGTGAGGTTGGAGTTAGACACATAAATGGGTTCTTATAAATTTGTGGGTTTAACGGTTCAAATAGGTCGATCTTTTATACTGTCAGCGCAAGAAAAAAAAACATATTTTCCAAAATGTTTTGGAGACTGATTCAATATTCAGAATAAAATGTTCATTATTAAGTTCGTCTTACAATTGAGAGGATCATCCTTACAGAACTTATGGAAAATTGCAAGTATAAGGAATCCAACATTATTGACATTAACACAAATTAAACAACAAATTTCGTTTTACTTAGGAGAGTGATCTCTCTGTTCTTTGATGTCCTTGAAGATTTTAGAACTCTTGTCAAAGATCTTTGCTCTCCTGTTGTAATCTTTAGGGTCTCTCCCATCATCATCCCCCATGATAGCTTCTTTCTCAAGGCATTCCAGGAGCTCCCACATTCCTCTGTTTGCTTCTCCGCCACATATCCTTCTCCTCTGAGTCAGCTCTTCCTCTTCCTCCGGCGTAATTGGTTCCACCGCCGCTGCATAACCCGAGCCTGAAGCCACGCACCTAGCAGCAGCAAAGCGCCTTTCCTTATTGGCGTTGAGGCTCGGTTTGGTCTGTGATATTTCCTTGAACGGAGCTAGGATTTGATGAGTTCTCGGAGATAGGCTTGTGATGGTATTTGTGCAGGATTGAGACATTGCTTCCATTATTGAGTTTTTGTTGGAGCTTTTAAGTTTGAAAGCTTGAGGTCTGGTCACTTGAGGTTTATATAAGGTTTGGAAGGTGCTACAAACGTGACGCAGTAACACACGTCACTCGTTACACGTGTGGGAGTGACGATGAGTAATAGAGTTTTCGAGATTGTCCATGCTTGTTCTTGTGGCACGTGTATCGAGATTCCCTTGCCGACCTCCTTTGACCATCTTTCAGACATTATCCAATTTTTTTTTAATATGGTTCAACACTCAGACACGTCTGTCTAGTCATTACCTCCATTGATTAACTCGCCAACTCTAATAAGATCATCTTATACAACTGAAAATGAACCGGTTAAACCGGATAAAGCTAAAGTTAATATTCGACTCTAATCTGCAAGTTAACTTATAGTAATGGATCGATCACACATGGTGATAGATAAATTGATTAGTTAATAAACCTAATTAATTCAAATCACTAAAG
The DNA here is from genome assembly GCA_026261945.1 of Hirschfeldia incana. Classification (NCBI taxonomy): domain Eukaryota; kingdom Viridiplantae; phylum Streptophyta; class Magnoliopsida; order Brassicales; family Brassicaceae; genus Hirschfeldia; species Hirschfeldia incana. Next base: position 2,972,133 of record JABCMI010000003.1, read on the forward strand.
GGGTTTAGTCATCTTCAGCCAAGGCTGCATCATCATCATCACCACCACCACCATCTCTAAAGTCGTTACCATCATTTCCACCGTAATTTGCTGCAAGTGGAGAAGCTTCATCTTCAAACCCTAGTGGAATCTCCACATCTTTCTCCCTCACTTTCATCCTCTCCAGATTCTCCTCACTGAAGAAATCATTCATTGGCTTCGATACCTTGAACAATCTGTTTCTCTTCTCAGCACTTTCCACAAGGTTTTTCCAGAGTGGATCACTCTTTAACGTTGCAGCTGAACCAACAACCTTTACAATGGAGAATAGATCAGTAAGAGATTTAAAATAAAAAACATAATCTATGAACGTTTATGTTTCAAGTCTTTTACCAAAACTGAAGACTTAGCTCGTGTAATCCCCACGTTCATCCTCCGAAAATCAGATAGAAACCCAATTCCACCTCCATCGTTAGCTCTAACACATGAAAATATTGCAACATCCTTCTCCCTTCCCTATATAATAAAAAAAGACAAAATGTAAGCATCATCTTGAGTTTGAGAGTCATGGTTTAGAGCATTAGGAGAGTTAATGACCTGGAACCCATCGACAGTGTTGATATCAACCACTTTGTTTGCCTCTGCACCATACAACTCCTTGAACCGATCTCTGAGGGTTTTCGCTTGGTAGCTGTAAGGCGATATAATAGCTAGCCGAGAACTTGACTTGAGCTCTGGGTACATTGTAACTAGTCTGTGGTACATGAGAATAACAAACTCCACCTCGTCTAGATTCACACGAGAACCATTTGCTCCTCCTGGGTTTTCTGACTCTTTCCCTTCATGTATATCAAAAAAGCAAAACGGACCAAAGCAACGGTATCTATGCCAGTCACGAGTTGTCTGAGCTTCAACTTCAGCTCCATCTTCAAGTGCCTCTTCATAGAATTCCTTTGACGGAAAGCTTCTTATCTAAATTTTTTGTTCAGACAAAAGAGCTGTCAACTGAGGATATTAAGTGAGAATCTATCTTGAAGGGGGGGGGGGGGGATGCTAGATACCTCTGGATGCATTCGGTATTGGGTCTTCAACATGTTGACTGGATAGCCAGCCTTTTGAAGTCTCTCGAACATGCTTGTACCGTAGCTTCATTGGCCAAAAGGAAAGATATCATCAAGTCATTATAATATAAACAGAAAACGTTTGGAAGTAATGAAATGGTTGAAGGTAGTTACCCATAATCCTGAGCAACAGTTGAAATAACAGTAGCTGGGAGTTGTTTTGGATCACCAACCTGATAAATGTAATTCAATGGTTTTATCCAAGCTATTGAATCATCAACTCATAAACTAATGGTGTTTGCACTAGCCGGTCAAATGTACAGTTTCAAGATACAACTTAATTATATATTATTTTTTTTTCAACATTTCAAATTTGAAACGTCAAGGAGGCTATTGTTTTGGACTGTTTACCAGAAATACTTGTTTGCACCTAGTGGCCAAGGGAATAAGAGTTGCCGGCTCAACCTGCACAAGAGTACATTTCATAAGCAATGAAGAGATAATAAGCATTAACATTTTCTCTATCTGATTCACTTCCATGGCAAATACATTCAAGCAAGGGCTTACAGCTTGTGCAGCTTCATCTATGATAACGAAGTCGAAACCACGGTTTGATTTAGCGACAAGTGGTGACCCACTGAAGCTAAGAGTAGCAAACACCTGAAAGTGCAAAATAAAAACAGAAGTGAATATTAGGAACAAATTATAAAGTTACATGAATACGAGGAGGGTTAATTAATTCTACATACAATTGCAGCCTCATCAAAAATTGAAGTCCGGATGCTATCTACATCAATGGCTGAGCCACGCTGTTGTGCCACCTGCAAAAGAGTATTCCCCATGAAAACGGTCAAACAGAATCTAACTCAGGAGAAAGGCAATCAAAGTGCAGAAGCTACATACGAGCTGATCCAGCGATACTGACATGACGGAGTGATGTGCCTTCACACCAATTCGTACAATTTCGGGTGTGAATGTCTGTGCGTTTTCGTCACGAAGACCTGAAAAGTGCAGAGAACCATAACCACATAAGACCACACCAACTTTCAATGAAAAAATGTCTAGGACAAAACACAACATACCCGTAGTTAGAAGACGCAAGAGAATCTCATCAAGTGCAGAGTTTGATGGAGCACAGACAAGTACACGAGTCCTATACTTCCAGTTTGCATTAACCACCTCCGGCTTCTGAACACAAAAGAGAACAATATAAGGCGCGGTTTGTTACAAATGTGTCTTCAGAATAAAAATCTTTTCCCACTCACCATATCGTTTCCTGAGGTTGGAAAACAACCATCATCACCATCTTCAGGCATGATAGCATCTCGTGGGTTGACACTCAAACTCCAAGGAGAAGCTTGTGCCCAATGATTGGATCTGCAGACAATAGGATTACTGAGATAAGTTCACCAAGAGGGATGAATGAATGTTTAAGAGATCTTAAATAAGAGGAAAAAAACATACTTCTCCTCAACACTCATCTGAACTCGACGCTTTTTTAGTTCAGGCTCCCTGTTATAGAAAAAAAAACGCCAAAATGAGATGCATAGTCAGAAATACAAAAAGTTATGCAAGTAGCAGGAGGATAGCAGGTAAAACAAATCGTACTTAGATTGAACTCGTGCTGGAGTGGCATGCATAATGGCACCAAGAATGCTTAGAATTGTCTGAGTTTTCCCAGTTCCCGGAGGACCCTAAAGAAGGATCTAGCCATTAGTATTTGAATCAGACTCTATATTCTAGTCACTGTTGACTTATACTCATCAACATTTCTTTTAAAAGAAATCTTGGTAGTCAAAGAGATTGTGTGTTCCATGATTGATAGCTCAGTAAACAAGTAAGTGATCTTAACATGAAAAGGTTAAAGTATTACGATGAATGAAGAAGTTAACCTGTATCAAGACAAAGGATCTTCTAGATAGACCAACCTGAAAAAAAAAATATAAGACAGAGAACATAAATTTGTGTTTAGGGCAAGGAACACAAAATTACAAGGTCAGACTTACATCAATTGCCTCCTTTTGAGATTTATTAAGATTTTTTCCAAAGAAATCATGAAGAGGTCCAGATATTTCCAAGGGGTCATCTCCAGAATCACAAGACTTCTCCGCTGCAGTGAAGATTAAATCCTTGAAAGGAAGCAAACTGATTGATCGTAGTGCTACATATTCCCGAATAATGGTTGACAGACCACATAACTGCAATATAAAATAAAAATCAATACCACTGTATAAAAAGAAATACATTTCCTATAATGCAACTGACCTTTAAAGTGAACACCGTTTTGTCCCAAAGGCTTGCAGATGATGTAATACGAGAACGCATATTTGAGAGAGATTGCATAAATGGCTCTGTTCTAGAGTATGTCGTATTTTGAGTGATCTGCACCACCTCTTCAGCTAAATACATCCGAAGACGAAGAAGGTTTCTTTGACGGTTTTCCACTACGGCAAACCCATAAGACGAAGGAAACGAACTCCCTTTAACCTGAAAAAAGCTAATCACAACCTTTACAAGGGCTTTTTTTTACAATTATAAACGATAATAAACGAGCAGAAGAGTGGTAAATGTACATATTCTTTAGATAGCAATAAGAGATCGTTTGGAGCAAGACACTCCTCCTCCTCGTATCCGTAAGTGACTAGCAGAATGTGAAACCCATCAGCCTCGCTGCACTCCATTACCAATCTCATTTTACACACCGATGCTAAGAAAAAAAAAAACTCAATTCCACAACCAAAAACCCACTAAACAATAAGAAGAAGGTTTGAAGGATCAAACCTTCTTCAGTATCTTGATTATGCAAGATTTGAGCTTTGACTTCCTCAAAGAGCAAAGGCTCAAAGGTCTCAATATAATCATCAGCATCTTTAAAAGTATTCTTAACAACACTCAACTTCCCTTCAGAATCCCTCCTGTTCTCTCTCTGTGTTACATAGAAAAATGTTCGAATTAGATACAAGAAACCACAAGGAAAGGGAGAGTTGCTTATTATCCACCTCTTTCTCTTTTGTAAGCTGTTTATAGTCCCAACCCAAAACAATCTTATAGAAACGAGCAACGGCTGATGCTTCTTCTTCTTGAAGCTTCCCTTTGTCAATGGCCATTACTCACTAATCTCTCTTTCCTCTGCTCAAATTGTATCGCCAGATTCTCTACATGAACATGTTAATCATAAGTTGTGAACGATTCGGAATCAAAGAACCCAATTTCGAAACAAACCCAAATGGAAAGACGACGAATTTATGTAAGAAGGTAAAGAAAACAGAAGGATAGACTCACCGGTAACGACGACGGCGAAGCGACGGCGACGGAGAGATGTTATAAAGGGTTTTTGAATGGTTTTGTTATATATAGATTTCGGTAAGGGTAGTTATGTAAATGTAGAACCTCACCGGTTCGGTTTAAGAAGGTTGGTTGAAATAAAGTGAACCGGATACGAATCGAACCGGAAGCTATACTTCTCCACGTGGAGTATTCCTCTTCACTCTCCCCTCTTCTATTAGCTGGCGAAAAACGGCGTCGTGTTGTTCATTTGAAAGCTTTGATCGGAGGAGTTTCTGACTACTGCCTCGATCTCCGGCTAGCTAGCGATGGCGGTCTCAGCTTTCCGTGTGACGCAGTTACCCCTTCTCCGCCAATCTCAGGTAGAGCTTAGTTTTCTCGAAATTGGAAAAAAAACGCCATTTATTACTCTCTGCTGAATCTCGATTTTGTTTTGATTTCGCAGTTTCCTGTTGCGAGAGCAGCAAGGTCTACTAAGAAGATGATCGGAGGCAGAAACTTGAAGGGTTTTGTTATCTCCGCCCAGTATTCACAAAGCCAAGACCTTTTCACTTCTCGCCTTCAAAGTATTTGAATTTTTTCAATTTATCTGTTGCTTATTGAACTCTTGTACTAGGTTGAAGGCTTGTTCGTTGATATCCAAGTGGTTTTTGATTGCAGGCCGGATAGAGAACTTACCCAAACTAGTTGAGGATATTGTTCAGACATCGATAAACACGGGTCCACGTGGTGCGTTACGCCTTGTCCAAGGTGTTCAGGCCTTTCTAGGGGTTGGAGGAGAGTGGCTTAATGATCTCTCTAAAGTAACTTTTTTTTTAATGTTTCAATTGCATATGAATAAGAGATTTCATGTGATCTGAAGTTATGTTTCTTCTGGTGACACGCCTGCAGTCTACAAGAGTGTCTGGTGCATTACCAACTGAGATGCAGCTTGGTCTACTCTCTCCTCTTTATTTGAGGAAACTCTTTGAGCGCATGGGAGCTACTTACATTAAGCTGGGTCAGGTAATTCAGTATGGCGTATTGTATCCTATGATGATGTCATGTTAAGCTTATTTATCGTATTGTTCTTTTTCAATTTATTTCTCAATCTTTTGTGTCTGTTGAACTCGTAGTTTATAGCGTCTGCGCCGACTTTGTTCCCACCAGAATATGTAGAAGAGTTTCAGAACTGCTTCGACAAAGCTCCTCCAGTACCGTTTGAAGAAATTCGTAAAATCTTGCAAGAGGAACTTGGGAGGCCCATTGAAAGCGTGTACGAATATGTTGACCCTACACCACTTGCATCAGCCTCAATTGCACAAGTGTGTTCTTCTGCTTCCGCTTAATTGAACGGTTATTTATTTTACTCATCTCCTGCTTAAGGGAATCATCATTCATGACCAGGTCCATGCTGCAAGGCTTCGAGGATCCCAAGAGGATGTAGTGATTAAGGTCTTGAAGCCTGGAATAGAAGATTTCCTAGTGGCAGACTTGAACTTTATCTACGTTGTTGCCCGTATTTTTGAGTTCCTTAGTCCTGAGTTCAGCCGTACTTCACTGGTAAACTCTCTTAATTAGCTGTAGAGATACACCACTCCTCTGTCTTAGTTTTGCTCTCTAAACAGTACATCGTATTGGTAAGGTTGGGATTGTCAAAGACATTCGTGAGTCAATGCTTGAAGAAGTAGATTTCAATAAGGAGGCCAAAAATATTGAATCGTTCAAGAGATATCTTGAAACCATGGGGTTGTCAGGTCAAGCTACAGCTCCAAGAGTGTATAAGCACTGCAGCAGCCGGCGTGTACTTACAATGGAGAGGCTATACGGAGTTCCTCTTACTGATCTAGATTCTATAAGTGCACTTGTTTCCAGTCCAGAAAACAGCCTTATTACGGCCCTTAATGTGTGGTAAGCTCTTTTAAAAATTCACAACTGAAAATAAGGTTAGTTCCTCTCAAGTTAACAATAGCAGATAGTGAAATGATCTTGGCGGTAACATGCAGGTTTGGAAGTTTACTTTCTTGTGAAAGCTTCCATGCTGATGTACATGCAGGGAACTTATGGCTGTTGCGTGATGGCCGGATTGGGTTTCTTGATTTTGGTAAAATCATACGCTCTCCAGCCTAGTTGCTGCAACAGTTCTTTACATGTGGCTATTTATTGGTAGTTATTCTTATGTATTCACATATAATTTCAGGCATTGTTGGTAGGATATCACCCAAAACATGGGCTGCCATGGAAGTATTTTTAGGGTCCATTGCAACTGAAGAATATGAATCCATGGCCTCAGCTTTGATTCAAATGGGTGCTACAAATGTAGATGTTGATGCCAAAGCCTTTGCAAGGGACTTGGAAAAGATGTTCTCTTCTATTCAGGCAAGCAACATTTACTCTTTAGCAGTTTTGGAGTAAAAAGGCTAAAATAAAGACGATGTGAATTTCTTTTCTTGCAGGAACTAGATACACAGGTAGTAGTGGCTACAGGTTCAGGCAGAACTGCTGTTGCTGCTAACGTGGTTGTCGATGAGAGACAGATGAATGCTCTTTTCCTTGACCTGGTAAAGCACTAACTTACGGGCTGTTTTAGGATTGCATTCAGATGAAAACAAGTTTTCTTTCTTATTGTGTAGGTGCGAGTTAGCGAATCATACGGGCTGAAGTTCCCGAGGGAGTTTGCACTTCTAATGAAGCAGCTTCTGTATTTCGATCGGTACACAAGACTATTAGCCCCAAACATGAACATGCTGCAGGATCAGCGAATCTCTGTCGTATCCAACAGGAGGACAAACCGATATAAGGACAGCTTCAACTAAGTTCATACTGATATAGTTCATTCTTATGTACAAGTGGTAAAGTTATAGTAGATTGATAATGAATTCAATATTGTTACAAACATAGCAAATAAGAGATGACTATTCTACAACAGATAAACAATATCTTGTTATGTATAATTTGCACAAGTGTTATGGTTTTAAATAGAAGTGCATAAACAAATCTTTTACCTTTACACAGATATGAGAAAAAGAATGGCAAAACTTTCCATCTGAGAAACGCATAGTCGACATTGCTTGATAGAAGCAGAGATCTACAGAGAAGGAGGACGCTGAGAGGCTTTAAAGACTTGGCTTACAGTAGAGTATCCCATTAGCCGATGAAGGGGAGAGCCTCTAGCCACAGGTATCTCCTCTTCCTGAGCAGAGGAGCTAGCCTTTTCTGGTTGTTTGGAAGGAGCTTTGTCTCTGAGAGACTCTGATGTTGAATTGCTACTTCTGTTAGCGTCTATGTCACGTTTTACAGCAGGAACTAAATGAGTTCTGGATTGAAGTGAGAATTTGAGAACAGTGGTGCATCTGCCGCATCTGAGAAGATGATACTTCCTCTTGAAGATGAGAAAGTCTACAGGAAGCTGTAGGTTTGCTGAGCAACGGTAACAGCTAACGAAAGGAGCCCCACCAGCTGTTGGACGGATATGACGCTTGGCCACAGCTTGTCGATGACGGGCCTGTAAGTTAGCATGTCTATTACGTTGATGATCCTCCGCATCAGAGACTATCTCGTGGCTCCATCTCGGATAATACGCAGGCTGTTGTTCCATTGGCCTCTGTGGACTTGAATAGTATGAACCGTAAGAGCTCTGAAGCTGACCTGAATACCAACCGGGATGGTTTCTCCTTCTGCCATTGGTCATCTCTCCTGAGAACCTGCTCCCTTGTCCCCGACCTCTTGCCCTTGTGTTGTTGTGATACATATGGTCAACAACACTCTCGTATGGAGGCATTTGAACCGAGTGTGCATGGGAATAGCGATCAAACTCATCTTGCGATGGATATGAAGGGCTTACACGTGTATATGGTTCTCTCGGATGGAAAGGTATGTTAGGACGAAGTTGTTCTGTCACATGTCTCCTCCCTTGTCTTCCAAGACGTCCTCCTGGTCCCTCAAGTTGCAGAGACCTGTTCTGATACCGTTCCATGTATGTGGTTGTCGCAGTCACATGGGGACTCTTCTCAGAGAAAGTAGTGGATGAGGAACTACCTCTTCTTTGCTCCTTGAGATTCTCAGGGAATCTCTGCATTTGAAATTTGCCTGAGCTTATTTCCTGAAGAGCTTTCCATTGGTCGTTTTCAGTGAGAAGTTCGTCTTCTCTTTCGTCAGAGGAAGACTGACTCTCATCGTAGGTAGAACAAGTCTTGTTTGCTGGATGATCATCTGTTGACTCCCTGTGACGGTTGAAAAAGTAATCATCTTCGTTTTGCTGCTCCTCTTCAACTGGAGAAGAATCAGGAGAGATTTCAGCTTGGAGCTTGCGGTAAGCATCACTGGACGAATCACTCGTTCTTGTATCCACCACATGATCAGCATTCAAGCTTCCTGAGCTAGTCCCAGGTCTCATTGTTTCTGCCATGGGTTTCAAATCAGACTTCAATCTGCTGGATTTGTCTTCTCTTTCCGTCTTGTCAGAATCACCAGGTGAGCGTTCCTGCAGTTGGTTTTCATTCGCCTCCTCTCCAATAGAGCCACCAAGCTGTTTCTCAGTAGACTCCAAAGATCCATCCGGAGCCTTCTCATCAATTTTTACCGAGGAACGACCAGTGGGTGGTGGAAGAACCGTGTCCTGCTCTGAGCTGCTGGACACATTGTTTGCTTCAGGCTCGCTTTTTGGTTCATTTGCTTGAGCAGCATCTGCTCCTCCTTCACTTGGTGTAATGTTTGGAACAATGGTCCGTCTCTTAGCTGAATCAAAGAAGCAACAAACCAAACAAGTTCAGTAACTGAGAAAGACCATGAGAAGAAACAAACCATAAACAGACAAGTAGTCTGATCTCAATACAAAACAAAATAAACGTAAGGGAATCCAAACTAAAGTCAGATTCAGGATCTGAGTTATATAGAGACAAAATTGAAAAAGAAAAGTTGTTAAAGGCTTTGTAGAAACAGTAACCTTGAAGAATGGTTGAACAACCACCACACTGATAAACAGGAACATCTTCGTCTTCCTGAAGAATCTTAAAGCACTTGGGACATTTCACCAGCCGGACTCTCTGACCAGACTTGCTCGCCATTGTTGGTTCCAAGTCTGATGACGTACTCTTAACCTTCTGAATCCCAACTTGATCCACAGATATAGCGAGAGAGGGAGCAGAATAAAAGTAAAAAAAGATGGAAGTTCTTCAAGTTTTAAAACAGAAACTTTGAGCGGAGACCAGAAGGTGGAAGGTCAACGCGGTATGATTTTAAACTTAGTTGTAAGAATAGAAAAGAGAAAAGAGAAACAATAACCCGGGTCTGAGAGCTGGTTAGGGATCCGGGTTGAGAAGAGGAAGCAGAAGGAAGATTACGTCATTCAAGAATCCATAAAGAGAGGTGATCAGGTGGTAAAATCATTCACAGATGAATCAAAAATACCCTAAGTAAAAGCTCTTGTAACTCAAAGAGATCATGAGAAAAAAAAAGAACAGAAGGTTAAGATTTGTATAGAGAGGGAGAGAGAATATAAATGGTGAGGAGAGATATATATGTCGTGGGGGCGAAGTAGAGAGACAAAAAAAGCCAACTCCTTGGAGAGGTTTTGAACTTTTTGGGATGTTCTGTTTCTTTCTCTCCTTTGAGAAAAGTCTCTCTCCCTTTCCGTGTCAAGAAAGTTTTTTTCTTCTTCTCCTCTCTAAAATGTATGGTGTAATTCTTCTATCATAGCCAAGTCAACAGACTCGTTTAAGAAAAAATAACCAACGACTCGTTCTTTCACAAAGCACAAACCCATTAAACAAAACCCATTTGTTGGTTTTTAATTAAAAAAGAGTTGGTGCAAGCCATCTGAAACAGAGCTTTGTTTAGAAGAAGAGAGAAGTGGGAGATAACGAAACGAGTAAATGTTTTTTTTTTCGTTGTTCACCTAATAAATGGATAAGAAGAGTTTTAATAAATGGAATGGGCATTGTTGTTAATGTCGGCGCCTGTTTCATTTAATTTTGGAAAGAGAAGTCTACCCCTTCCCTACATTCACTTCTTCTTCATCATTTAGTACTATTACAGTGAATAAATGAGAAGTGATAAATGAACATAAGTTTTTTAATGGGATTATTAACTCAGTACGGTGCTGTTGCATTATTTTCAAAAACGACTATGTTAATGGTCGACAGACTCGGTCTTTTATCGTTTTGTGCTGTCCAGTTTCCTACTTTTTATTGATTATCGTTTTGGCTTTGTGATTCCTAAGAAGTCAACCTTTGTTGTGGTGTCCTCCTATTTTGTCTATAGACTATAGATGTTTACTGCAAATCAAGTTTAATATACCATTTAAGTCTTCTCAAGTTACATTTTTGTATTGACTCTTTAATAATTGGGACCGTTAGTGTTATTTTATATCGCAAATTGCTGCTGTTACGCCTAAAACTCAAGACATGTAGAATTTTTTTTGTTTGAGTAGTTTATTGGGAAAATAGTTTTTTTAGGCCAAAAAAATGATCTTCATGTCCCATTAGACTAATTTTATGTGATTCATGTCCTAATAGACTAAATCTTTTCAAAATTGCCATATTGCCCTTAATTTCAATTAAAATTTCGAATTTACAAGAAATAAAACGTTTTGTAAATATTTAAAATATTTTAATTAAAATATTTTAAAAAATTTATGTTTTAAAATTTTCAGAAATATAAATCGTAAGAAATGGAGGTTTGATGATTCATCGGGATCGATCGATCCATTGGAAACGATCGATCTATGCTGCTCGATACGAGTAGATCGACCGTTCTCCAGCGTGATCGATCGATCCCGATGAAATCCAGATCGACCTTTTTTTAATTCTTAACTTAAAAATTAGTTAAAACATTATTTCCTTTTTTTAAACGAAATATTAAATAAGGAAATAAATATTGGTTCTGTACGAAATAAGAGAATGGCCATTAAGACGGACATGAGTAAAGCTTATGATAGGATGGAGTGGTCTTTCATAGAAGCTGTCATGAGGAAAAAAGGCTTTTCTGAGACCTGGATCACATGGATCATGAGATGTATCACGACAGTTAGCTACAAAGTTCTCATGAATGGACAACCGAGAGGAAATATTGTGCCTGGGAGAGGCCTGCGACAAGGAGATCCTTTGTCTCCTTTCATCTTTATTCTATGCACGGAAGCGCTCGTTAGCCTTCTTAATCACGCTGAGAACCAAGGGTTGATAACGGGGATGCGTGTTACGCGCGCATGTCCCTCGATATCACACCTTCTCTTTGCTGATGATAGCCTGTTCTTCTGTAAGGCGGAGCCCCGTGAATGTGAAGAAGTGATGAAAGTAGTTAGGATCTATGGGAAAGCATCAGGTCAGTGCATCAATTTTGATAAATCTTCCTTACTCTTTGGTAAGAGGATCAACGCAGCCAACAGACAAGAAATTAAAGATGTCCTTGGAATTCAGAATGAGGGAGGAATGGGAACGTACTTAGGAATCCCTGAAGATATTAGTGGGTCAAAGTGCAAGCTCTTTGCTTTCCTAAAGGATAAGCTGAGGCACAGAGTAAATGGATGGACGGGTAGATGGTTATCGAAAGGAGGCAAGGAAGTGCTGATAAAGTCTATTCTGTTAGCGCTCCCAACATACGTAATGTCTACTTTTCTGCTCCCTTTGGAGATTTGTGAAAACCTTGCAAGTGCTATAGCTCAATTCTGGTGGAGCTCAAACCCGCCAAAAAGAGGAATACACTGGGCAAAGTGGGAGAAAGTGTGTTTACCTAAAGAGGAAGGTGGAATTGGTTTCCGTATGATCCATGAATTCAACCTGGCACTCTTGGCAAAACAACTTTGGAGGCTAGTACAGAACCCTGACTCGCTGGTCGCTAGAGTTATGAAGGGAAGATATCACAGGTTGAGTACACCGCTGAGAGTAGAAACAGTTAACAACCCATCTTATGTGTGGACTAGCATCTCGGCAGCAAGGAAGTTGTTACTTTTAGGGATCAGGAAAAAAATTCATTCTGGATATGAAGTAAGAGCCTGGGAGGACCCATGGATTCCGACTATACCTGCTAGGCCAGCTATCCCTGTTGCACCAGTGATGAACATGAATATGCGAGTAAGCGATCTCATTGATCAGACCGCAAAGGAATGGGATATTGGAATATTAAGATATTATGTCCAGCCCGAGGACATACCGTTGGTGCGGAGCTTAGCCATCAGCTCAGGACATCGACGAGATACATACTGTTGGAGCTACACCAAGAGTGGCCAATATACAGTTAAATCTGGTTATTGGGTTGCTCAAAACATCTTAAGATCAGAGGAGGAAAACGGAGTGGTGGAACCAAGTATAGCAAAACTCCAAGCCTTTGCATGGAGGATAAAAGCACCCAGCAAGATTTGTCATCTTATATGGCAACTGTTGACTGGTTATGTGGCAGTAACAAGAAACTTGGTAAGGCGTAATATGAGATGTGATAACTACTGCCCGAGATGTGGAGAGCAAGAGGAATCTGTGACTCATGCTATTTTCGAATGCCCACCAGCCCTTCAAGTATGGACCTTATCGGCAACTCCGACTAGCCCAGATATATTCCCAAGACCAAGCATCTACACTAATATGGACTACTTATTCTGGAGGAAGAATAGCATCATTGAACCAGACCAAGACAGGGATCCTTATCCTTGGATAATATGGTATATATGGAAGGCCCGGAATGATAAGCTGTTTAGAGGGATAGATAGAGACCCACTGGAGCTGGTTAGATATGCAGAGAGTGAATGTCAAGCTTGGTTCAATGCAAATGAGATGATATCACCTGAGATACAAGTGAGTACTAATGTGAATCCCCAAGTCATATGCTTGGATAATATATGTTTGGTGGATGGATCGTGGACGGCAAACGCAGAGTATAGTGGATGTGGATGGGCCTGGATGGACGATAGGGGAAGGCCACAACTAATGGGGACACGGAATATAGCAAGACGGGAGTCTGCTTTGCATTCGGAAGCAGAAGCGTTACGATGGGCGATGGAGAGCATGCTCCAACATTCACCATGCCAGATATTTGGGACAGACTGCAAAGAGTTGATAGCAATGATTAAGGAGCCCCAAGCCTGGCCGAGCTACGCGACAGAATTGGAAAGATTGGAGACCTTGAAGATTTGCTTCCCGGATTTCGACATCATCTATGTCCCTAGAGCCCAGAACAAGACTGCAGATTTTTTGGCTAAGACTGCTAGATCGTTCCATAGAGAGTTGTTTTTTATTGGTTGTTCTATTCCGGTCTGGTTACCCAGACCACCTCAAGTTTGAGTAATAGAATGGCCTTTCGACGTCAAAAAAAAAAAAAAAAAAAGAAACCAATAAAATGTTTGCAGAATAAAATGAAAAAAAAAAAGTGAATTATGAAGGGCCCATGATAACCTTTTCTTTAGCTATCTTTAAACTTGATTATCTGGTATCTCTAACTAATAAAGTTCGTCGCCAGCGGTCTTGCAAAGTCATTTCACACATGCAATCACATTTACAGCTTAATTACACACAACAATAAAAATAATAATAATGATATATAGTAAATATCTTTGCATGCGGATGCATAATTACGCACTCAAGTATACTTCGTTACACGGTGCGATGAAAAAAGGAAGAAGCAATGGACCCTCTCGAGTCTCGAACTTGAAATTTGGACATTTTTATTATTATACAAGTTACAAAGTCATGCAGAACATGACAAATCCTGATATACTAATATATTCTTTCTTTTTTTGATCGAACCAGGATACGAGATATACCAATATATTCAATTAATAAAAATAAAATAATATTTGACCAATAAGCACAAATTTTCAATACGAGACTCGTTCAACTTTTTTTGTCACGTTATTTACTGGTTCCATTTTTTTATTTATTTATTCTCATTTCATCTTTTAACTGATGTAAAGTTTTTGTCAAAAACAAAAAAAAAACTGATGTAAAGGTTCATTATAAACCAGTAACAAATGTCCGTAATAATCCAGTCATTAAGACAATGATTCAAAAACCTTTTTATGGCCATTTCACATTAACTCCACTCCAGCTCTACCATAGAGAAAGTCAACCAAAATATGAGATATTGGAGGATTAGGTTTGTTTTTGGCCTTTTGACTTTTTCTCCTCAGGGCTTTTAATTACTTAGGGAGTACGTCATTACGACATGAACTTATTAGAAGACTCTAGTCTACACAGAAAAAGACTTGTAGATAATACCTCAGAACACATAAATAAATGCATTTTCGAGCTTAGAATTCTTATAAATTGCAATTCTTACTCAAGGATCCTGATGACTGTCTTATACATAAAGAGAAACACAATGACATAAATGTAACGAATGAGCAATTGAGAGAGCTTTCAGTCCACAACTAACACGACCATGACTTGCCTTTTATTTGTTCGCAAGAAACCGCAGTAGCTGTCTGTATCCGCTTTTGTAATGATCCAATGAGAAACAAAGCTGTCTTATCGCCTCTCGTTTCTCTTCCTCTCTTTCTGATAATGCATTCCTCTGTTGCTCCGCTTGCTTCTCTAGTTCTTCAACTCTTGCCCTCAGCTCTTCCACAATGCTCTTGTCATTTCCTGATTCAGGCACAAGCTCGGCCAGCTGGTTAAGTTTCTCCTCCATCTGCTTGATTTGAATGTCTCTTGATCTCATCTCTGCTTTTAGATTATCACAAACTCCATCTTTCTCTGCCATTAACATGTCATACCTCAGCTTGTGCTCGTCAGAATCTTTGTTCAACGCTTCGATAAGCTCATCTCGTGAGGCCAAGTCTGCCTTCAATGCAGAGATCTCAGCTTCCAGCTTAACCTCTCTACTCTTCATCTCCATATTCTCAGAACCAGAACGCTTAATCTGATCTTCCAGCACCTCCCTACGTGATTCAGTTTCTCTGACCTGAGCTTCCAAGAGAGCCATCTTCTCTACCATTTCCCCTAGCTTTGAGATCTCAGCATCACTCACAGCTAAACACCCCTTGCTCACCTCAAGCTCATTCACTAGATTTTCAAACTTGAGAGTGGAGTCAGAGAGCTGAGATTCCAAATCAACCACCTGCATGTGCAGCTCAAGAGCTCGCTTTTTCTCAGTCTCAATGTCTGCATCCTTCCTCTCTATCTCTCTCCTTGCAGTTTCTAGCTCAGCGCGTAGATTCTCAGCAGACTCTCTCATCTCAGCCTCACCCTTTAGTCTCTCAACCTCTTGTTCAGAATCTTGGAGCTGTAGAGTTGTAGTCCTTAGCTCTTCCTCGCATTGAACATATTTCAACATCAATTCTCCATATCTGAATTGTTTATCAGAAAACTCATGACCATCCATTATTGCCCCCGGCGGTGAGAGCAGATGGTGGTTGAGAGAAGAGTAAAAGGCCTCAGCTTCGGAGTCTAGCTCGGAGAAAGAAGAGTCAGAATCATGATTGGGAGCAACATCATCATCAGAAGAGCCGCCACCAAAGGTGAGGGGTACAACAGGTATTCTTTCAGTCCTTGGAGTTACAGGGGAAGAAGAGCCACTGCGGTCTGAAGAAACTGACAGTTTATGTGAAAAAGGACTAAAACAAAACCAAACCAAACCCAACCAAACAAGACATGAATGAATAAGAGTAGATTTTATATACCTGCTGGGATTTCTTCGAAAGAGCTGGAATCATCAGAGATCTCTACTCCAGTTTCTGTGGGGGGATCCATCTACAAATCAAACAAAATAAAGAGAATCACTGGTTACAACAATGATCAAGCAAACATCAAAGGAACGAGAGGACAACTTTCTCAGCAAAAAGAAACCAACTTTCGCAAAAACTATCCTGAAGAATCGTCATATTTGCCAAACAAGTAACACAAAGAGAAGACAATGAAATAAAACTAGGGTTCCCCCTTTTTCCTTTCACCACAAGATTCGAACTTTTGAAGTTATTGATTAGTTATAAGCATAAACAACTAGTTTCCACATGAAAAAATAAAGTCTTTTTGAACATTTTTGATAGAAAAAAAAAAGCCCTCCAGGAATCTCAGAGAAACAGAGTATTAGTAACAGAGATCATAAGATATATAAAACATCCCAACAATACACAAGAAAATATCTCAGCCTGGATTTTATAAGTAGAGATAGAAACATAGAATCAACGGACCTGAAATTGATTAGGTTGAGAAGAAAGGCGGAGAAACAGAGGATGGTTTTAGGAAGACAATGTTAGGGTTACGGTGATGTAGATGTAAAGAACAAAGGGTGAGGAGAGATTTGTCGGATAGGGAAGAGAAAGTGGCGCTCTTTCGGGATTCAAATGTTTGTCGTCGTCTTCTCCATTAGTCAATCTTCTACAGACTGTCAAACGCTGCTCAGTGGCCTATGACATCTGCGCATGCAAAAGACCTACATTAACCTATTACTAGAGCTTGACCCGCTCGCCCGAGCGGGTATAACTTTAATAAAATTATATTTTTTTAATTAGTGGTATATACTTTTAGGTGTTGCCTGAAAAATTTAGGATAGCTGAATCGGATCCATATCCATTTGATCCGTAATTTTAGTATTACGATTCGGATCATGCTTTCGGATATTCTGGTTTCAGATATTATGGTAGCTGCGAGTGTCCAATTTTAAATCCATAAAATAATTATTTAAAAAAAATAAAAAAAAATCTGAAAATATTACATAAATTAAATATTTTTACAAAATTTATGAAGATAATATAGTTAAAATACAATTTAATATTATAAGACTAATTATATATAATAATATATTAAATATAATTATTAATAAAATTTAAAATTTAATATATTTTAAAAATACAGATCTGAATCCGGATATCTGATCTAAAGGTAAAGATATCAGGATCCAGATTTTGGTTTTGATGGATGCAAGATTTTACTATCCAGATTCAGTTTAGGATATTCCGGATATCCAATTTCGAGAAAGAATCTGGATCTAAATCCCGTATAATAAGTCCCAAATTTATATATTTTAACATAAATATAGCACACATCACAAAGGCTAAAATAATCAGAATATTTTAATTAAAAAAGGTAAAATGACATTTATTTCTCTAGGGTTAAATAATCTATACTTATGATTTAGATTTAGGTGTAGCTTAAAGGTGAGGTTTAATATTTTTTAAAATTAATACTTAAATTTTAAAACTTTAGTAATAAAGATAGATTCGAAATAATGTCTGTAGATTAAAAAGTCTGAATTGAAAATGTAATTTTTGAAAAAATATTATTACTTTTAATTATTTATTTAAATATTATTTTTATTTATATATCTATAAAGTAAGTATAGAAGGATCTTTTACTTCTTTAGTCGGTTATGTATAAAATTTATTTTATTTAATACTTAATATTACACTAATAAATCAGGTTTTAATAACTTATTTTCGTTTATAATTTGAAAATGATAGTAACAAAAAAAACTTAATTTGCGACTTGATATAACAGTCTCGGTGTTCCAATTTATTCAAATCATTTCATGCAAATATTAGAATTGTGATGATAGTAAGATGAATCTCAATTTTCATGGTTGAAGAGGCACAAATGTAATTATTGGGTCAACTAAATGCTATGGGCTAGTCCTGTCGTTATGTATCATTAGTATTGAGTGAAAGCCTTTTCTGAAGATTAGGGAAAATGTAGAGTTAGTTAATATCAGTGGCAATCAATTGTAATATTTGTGCAACTTTGATGGCTAATATCATTTTGTACTTCTGCCTTAATAGTTTAGATTGACTCGGTTTGATTCGGTCGAAGACTAACCGAAACTACAACCAAATGGTTTTGGTCCGAATACTGGAACAGACCCGCTTGATTTCCGAGTGGATGAGTGTGATCATATGGTTACTCAAGGGTTCACGCGCTGCGTTGGGCCTTTGATTTATGGCCAATGCTCTCTTATTCAATCCACTTTATTGGAAGTCTACCAACACCAAGTGTCATATAATTATTTATTGATTAGACTAATTTTATGATAAAGAAAAAGACCGACTAATATATTTGAAATGGTTAAATTTTTGAGAAAATTTGAAAAAATATCTTCCAATAAGATTATATTTTGAAAACTATAACGTTTATTTTTATTTTATTTTGAAAACTACACTTATTTGTAAGTGAAATGACTAAACTAACATAATTACACTGAAATTTAATACAAAGTTCTATCTATCTCTTCTCCAATTTAGAGAAGTTTAGGTGTCCATTTCTCATTGCATCTATGTGGCTGTGGATATTTTTATCTATCTTGTTAATTAATAAAATTTTTGTGGTCGTGTTGCAGACATGAAATAAGCTTCCATATGTGACAACCTAGACTTAAAAAAAGTGAACAAGAAACAAACATGTATATCTCAAGAATTAACCAAAATATTGAATAACAGAAACAAGTCTCTGAGATCGGAAATAAAAGTAGTACTAACAGCTTCCTTCCTTTCGTTCAAGAGCATGATGAATCTCCGAAAACAAAAACAAAAAAACAAAAAAAAAATTGATGAAGCAAATGGTCCAATAGCTGAAAGTAATAAGACGGAGCAATGTTATGGGCTTCCAGCAGACAAATGCACTATGAGACATTGTCTAGAATGGATTTAAATTTTAATGCATTCATATAAGATGTTATGAATTTAAATAACTATTACAAACCACTACAACAATAAATCAGTTTGGAAACAATACTAAAACATCTTTTCTTAGCATAAGAAAAAAGTTATGATATATTTTTTGTTAGCATTTTTGAAACTGTTATGTTTATATTAGTCATGTCATATTTTTTTATTGAAAATAATTGTAGAGATGACATGTGGTAAAATCTCTACATTATAGTAACTATATCACACTTTGTTTTAATGAAAATGATTGTAAAGATACATGTTACAAATCATTTTTTCAAAAACAATTAACTAGACAGGCAAAGACATTATTTCAAATCAAAGAGAAACAGATTCATAGCAACACCATTCAATAAGACACAAGTGCAATTGATCAAAGAGACACGTAGTTCTAGAAAAACAGTCTTTTTTTTTTCTGAATCATTCAGAGACATTCGAAGTAGCCTCTGAGGATGTTCTGTTCTGCTGTAACTGCTGAGACTGATCACTTCTCCTCACATCTTCGATCATTCTCGCAACCTCTTCCATCTTCGGCCTCGACTCTGGGTTCCTTGCAACACAAGCCAACGCAAGCTGAAGCATCTGAACCATTTCTTCTTCAATGTTCTGATACTTCAAGAGCTCCACATCGAAAACCTCCGCAGTCCACTCCTCTCTGACTACAGACCGAACCCACCTCGGAAGGTCGATGACCACACGCTCGTCCTCGAGACCAGGCTGAGTCAAAGGCGTCTTCCCCGTCAGCATCTCGAGAATCACCACGCCGAAGCTGTAAACGTCTGATCTCTGACTGACTCTCTTCGTCTCGATCACCTCTGGAGCGTTGTAACCGATGGTTCGGGGCGTGTATGTCGGGAGGTTGAAAAGTGTAACTAGACACGTGTCGGAGAGACACGGCTCGAGCTCGTCGGTGAGAAGTATGTTGGAGGATTTGATGTCTCCGTGAACGAACTTCATTGAGTGTAGGTAAGAGATTGCTTTTGAAGTACCTTTCGCGATCTTCATCCTCGTTTCCCAGTCTACTTCTCTGTCTCCTCCTCTGTTTCCTACGCACACACAAAAAAAAAACAATCTTTTACGTAACCTACAAGTTTCAGTAACAAAAAATAAGTTAGGGTTTCATGACTCACCATGCAAGATACCGAACAAGCTTCCTCTTGTCATGTACTTATAGACCAGCAGCTTCTCGTCTTTCGAATAGTAATAAGCGAGGAGTGGTACAAAGTTCTGATGCTGGTTAATCTTACCAACTACTTCTAGTTGCTGTTCAAACTCTTTCTTGCTGGCCACGACTTCTCTCAAACGTTTCACTACAACAGCAGTAGTGTCCTCAAGAACAGCCTTGTAAGCCGTACCGAAACTACCTTTACCGAGAACTTCAGCAGAAGCTTTCAAGAGATCCTCTAAGTCGAAGTTGTGGTTGCATCTCTCAAAGAAGAAGAGTTTGTTCTTCTCTGGATCTTGAACTCCACTCCCGAAAGCCTCTGGTTTCTTGCTGTTCACTCCACCTATCTGCAGCCTCCCTCCTTCACCGCCTTGTTTCTCTCTCTTCGTCCTCTTCATCAGACAAACCAAGAATAGAGCTCCAAGGAGAAGAACGGCTACAGAGCATCCAACTACAATGGCGATTATGTAAGCTTTACTCTGTCTCTTGTGGAGAGGATGGAGATTCTCTGTCAAAGGTCTTGGCAAGATTGAAGGAGAGTTGGCGGCTCTTCCGGAACATGGAGACAAAGGTGGACCACATAGCAATGAGTTTCCTATGAAAGAATCTCCCGGAGAGTTCTTAAGATTCTCAGGGATGGGTCCACTCAAGTTATTATAGCTCAAGTTTACAACCTTTACACTAGGTATGTCAAGAGAATCAATAGGACCATCAAAAGAGTTGTTTTGAAGGTACAGAACAGTGATCTGAGACAAGTTCCGGAGACCGGAAGGGATATTACCGGAGAAAGAGTTGTAAGACAAGTCCAAGACAAGAAGCTGAGTGGAGATGGACGGTGAAGAGTCAGCGAGTTCTCCGGAGAAGTTGTTGTGTTGGAGATAAAGGTATTGAAGAGAAGGGAGTGAGAGAATATCAGAAGGTAAAGATCCAAAGAGAGAGTTGGATCTGAGGCTAAGGACTTTGAGAGCGTCTAGTTTGCCTAATGTGGCTGGTGGGACTGAGCCGTAGAGACCAACTCCTGGAAGACGGACAGCTACAACGCGCCTGGTGAGGTTGGAGCCGTTGTCATCACAGGTGATGCCTATCCATGAGGTGCAGAGAGAGAGGTTCTTGTTCCAGTTGAGTTTTGGTGGGTGTGGGACTGATGCTGCAAAGTTGAGAAGGGCTTGTTCATCTGATGCTAAATCAGATGAAACCAATACCAAGAGGAGGAAGAAGAAGGCCAAGGTGGTGTGAGAAGAAGTCATGGTTCAGCTCCTTTGGTTACTTACTCCATGAGAGTAATGGGTTTCTTGTGTTGAGTTTTGTTTTGTTTTCATGTGGTAGAGACAAGAGTTAAAAGAGAAAGTGAGCTCAAATAAGCTTAAAGGAAACAATGATTAGTTGGTTTGAATCCATCGTTAAGTAAACATAATGGGTTTTTTTCTTTTTATATATATATGAGAAAAGCAGATTCAAATTCAAATTAACATGTCAAAAGAAAAATAAAAGCAAAGACACCGCAAACAAAGGAGGGGGAAAAGCAAAAGCATCTCATTTTTTGCCTCTTTTATTTGTTCTTTAAGAGACAAAAGACGATACACCTACAAATTTAAAGAATATATTGCTTTTTCTTTTCTTTGCATTATGCTGCATGCAACTCAAGAAAAGAGTTTGTGATCGATCTCAACGAATAATTCGATTAGTGTAAACAAAAAAAACAAGTAAAAATATAATCAAATGATCTGTCTCAATAATGCGTTGATGCTTATATTTGGCCAAATCAAAATTGATATAAAAGTTATCCAAAAGCATTAACCAAAAGATTAGGTTAATTGTGTTTTGAGTTAAAGAAGAAAACACATCTACAAGACTTTTAACGATTAAAAGAGTAAAGTGTGAGTTTTGTATGGAGAGATAATTACCAAACCAACCACTGCAGTGGGGTCTCTCTATTTTAATCTAATCTTTAAAAATGGCATTTAACAGAATTAGGTAGGTACACAAGAGTGAACCAAAGGTAATATAGCACTGTGTGAGTGTGCCTAGAGTGTTGCTTTTCAAGTTCCTCCAATTCATAGATTGGGTTGGTCTAACTAAAATGAATAATGAGTGAGTGATGGACTGTAATAAATCCATGAAGATTGATTATGAAGTGACATTCACATAAGTACTATGGCTTTTGATGATTATTCACCTGTGCTATGATTGTGTTTTTTTTTGGGTTTTTTGTTACGGTTCACTCAATGATTTTGCATCAAACATCATCAATGCCAAACCTGTCTCCCTCAGATCTCTGGAAAGACAAAACACACATGATCTGTTCCGAAACTTGAGGACTAGCATAGACCGTTAAGTGACGTTTTACGGACAAACAAGAAAAAAAAAAGCCACTAGCATTGTAGCAAAGAAGCCCAAAAAGGGGAAGATTGTTAAATCATCCATAGTTGAGAACATAGGGATATTTGTTATAGCAGATGAAGTAACTTTCATGTTTCTTAATTATAGAGGAGTGTGTATGTCTTCATGTTCAAAACCTGTGCTCAAATTTCTCCTTCTCCTTGAAGTGTTGCATTCGATTATTTTAAGATGCGTTATGAACAAGTGAATCAATCACAAGCAGTAAAGATTATAACACAGTAGAAATGGAATAATGTACAGCCGAACAAGAAAGAAAGAAAGAAAGAACGATGTTAAACGGGTTGGAAGGAAATCCGTAGGCCAAGCCCAATAAGACCCATCATAGGTGGGTTTATAAATCGCAGTCTAAGCGGACCGAAACCAAGCTGCCGCCGATCTGAGCTGTAAGGAGAAAAAACTTTGTGTACACGCAGATCGCATCTTCTCCAGAGAAGTGACGCCAATATGTTCTTGTTAAATATGGTTGACTTCTACACGAAAGAAACGCCTTCTTCTTTACGAAATGTGTTTTTTCTATTCTCTAACATGCTACTATTATACTATTTTATAACACACGGTTTCGTGTTGCGTACTTAACTCACTTATCACATAGTTGTGGTTGTTGACTTTTATTTTATTTGCTGTTAAATGCTTGTTGGTTACTTAATTTATGTCGGACCAATCTTATTGACATGTTGAACTAAAGCAATACAGTGTAAAATAACCAACACATCTTTACGATCTACCATCTATTAATCATGTGAAATCAGTGCAAGAGTTACGCTGGTTTTTACCCAAACTAGTAGTAGTAGTGTCTGGATCAGTCTCTATCTTAACCCTTTGCTTTGTTTAATATAAACGGAAAGAGTAGAAGTTATGGAAGGCCACGTGGTACATGTGGTGGATTGTGTGAACGCGTAACGTATTTATATAAATCCAGCATCCAACCAATAATAATATAATTACAACATGTACCAAGGCTTTTGTTCTGTTGGTTTAACATTCCTATCCATCCACGTCAACTCACACCACCACTAATACCTCCTCTTCGTTTCTTATCCACCCACCTTCTTTAAAGCCTTTCAATGCGATTAATTTCTATAAATAATAATAATAAATAGCAACACGTCAAAAAACTTTAAACAAATAAACAAACGATAAAACAAATAAACATTTGGTCACATTCATGAACTAGATTTTATTATTTCTTCGAAAGAGAAAAAAAATATAGTCATCGCTATCGTGTCCCAAACCATTTCACGTTTCACTATACAAAGTTAGGTGAAGAGCCGGTCAATTCGAAAAAATGCTTTTCTACCCTCTTTTACCATTTTTATATGATAATAATGTAAGCGGGGACCTCTCTCTTTCACTCTCTCTTGTCAAAGCGAGATTTTCTCGCGTCCCTAAACCGAACATGACTCGAACCAAACCGGAACTGTACCGAAAGTCTCAAGAATGTAGTAGTAGTAGAACACAGAAAGTAACAAAACAGAAGAGTAAACAGTCTAGTCTGTTGAAAGAAAAGTTGTGTTGTGGAATGAGCTCTTTCTCCTCTGCTTGTTTCTCCTTATTTCACCAGAGATTGTGGATATTTGTGGTATGGTGTATTTAGTAAATGTCCTTTCTCCTCTCCTCTGAGAGAAGAAAGCTATTTATTTACGCCCGTTTGCCCAGTTCCTGTTGTTCATTCCAGGTCTCTTGAGTTGCGGTTTCTGAGCACCGTTACCTTGCTTTGGGATCGTATCAAGTACTTGTATTGTTCTCTGCTTCTTGGCTGTTTGGCAAGAACATTACCTTTGTTTATCAGAGTTTGTTTTCAAGAATGTAATTGAAAAAACACAAGAAAGGAGAGGAAAAGAAACAAACCGTTCTCATGATGTTGGTAGCTCTCTTGAAGTTTCCTTTTAGCAAACTCAAACTTTGCGTCTGTATCAATACCTTTAAGTTTCTGCTTGGGACAAGAACGAAACAACAGGCAGTTATACATTGTCTAAGTATGACAAAAAAAACAAAAGGTCTTGTTGCGAACACTCACTTCTTGTTGAGGTCTTGCAAGCGGTTTCCTCCTTGGGATCATGGGCTTCTCGGGCTTGTGAACAGATACATTTTCGTTCTTCATCCTCTGTTCTGTATTTGGCTTGAGAGGTCTTCTAATCCCATCAGCATGTGATGATGGCTTGATAGATCTAAAAGGAGCGTCTTGTATCCTAGTTTGTGTTGTTCCCTCAGGTCTTCTCTTGGCCACATTATGTGGTCTTCTTTCGTTTTCTCGGCTCGTGTTGTATTCCCCAGAGTTACAAAGATCTGCAAAACAAACATAGAATTAATAAACCAAACTAAAACATGATATCAAACAGACAAGAGAATAGTTTTTCTTTTAAACTCACTTCCATCAAAGTCCAAGGAATCAAAGAAGTCCCCATTTAGCATTTCAAATCCGTTTGCTTCTGGAGTAAAGATATCAACATCATAGGGAAGAGATGGAAACGCTTCTTCTTCATCATCTTCTTCATCAACAACAGATGGATTTGCAGACTCTGGAGTACCTTCAGCACCTGTTTTTTTTTTAAAAACATGAAATTAGAACCAAAGACTTATGGATCTATTTCAAGTAAACCAAGAGACTGTAAGACGTCATAGGACACAGTAAAAGGATCAACAGAGCAAGACACAGAGAGAGATAGAGTCATTACCAGCGATTTCCTTGGTGGTGTTCACCCAATGATCAACGATCTCCTTCCACTCTCTGCGTAACCCACCAAAGAAAACTCAATGCCACATTCATAATAAGAAAGTATCAATCTTAGTAGTGAATGATCAAAACTCATACGCGATGAGAGTCTTTGCAAGCTGGCGAATCTTATCAGAACCATGTTTCCTCAAGCCATTAACAGCCTTTCCAATCTCAGTACTCTGCGACAGAATAATCTCAGAATCAATCACTCAAACTCTCCATACAAAACCTCAAGAAGCAACCAGAAACCAACCTTGAGGATGTCCACATTCAAAGACATCAGCTTCAGCTTCCTCAAAGATTCAAGTATCACCGAGTGTGACTGTTTACACACACACAAAAACAAGAAAGAATAAGAAACAAACCAAACCTTCAATTAAAAGAAGCTAATTTAGATATAACAAAAAACAAACCTCGTCGTCTTTGTTGAGCAAGATCTCTCTAATCCTACAGACTTCCTTAGACATCACACTAAACTCTTCAATCGCATCGCTCAAGGCCTCAGCTTCATCATCATAACTATAATTGCTCCCATTCACCAGATTCGCCGTCTCGTTAATAATATGATTGTTATCTCCTCTGCTACTATTAGCTTTGCTCTCTTTACTCCCACCAGCCTCACCACCATCAACCGCCCTATCTCCGCTACCGATATTATTAGCATCCTCGTCGTCTTCTCCTCCGGGAACAGACAGTTCCATGTGGTCGCAACCGGTGCAGCGATTAACTCTGCAGGAGAAGAGAAGCTCGGCGATTTTGTCTCTTCTCGATTTGAATTTGTTTGGACAATCTGCGGCAGCGACCATGATGGCGTGATCGATGATCCCGAAGATATCGGAATCTCCTCGCCGGAAATACTCCCTCCAGCTGTCTAACGAAGAAGCTGATGGTGGCCTCATCGTCTAAAATCGATTTCGATATTCCGATCGATACAGAGGAATCGGATTCTTAGTTTTTTTTTTTTCTTTTTCAGGTGAATCTCGAAATGTAAAGTAAAGAGCTTTTCTCAGGTAATTGAGATGAAGAAGAAGAAGAGGATCCGATCTCAAAGTTCGGATTTTTTATGAATTCAGGGAAGAGACGAATCGAAAAGGTTGAGACTTTGTTGAAGATCAAAGGGAGTTGTGATCGAAAGTTTTGAAATTTTTTTCGTTTTGCCGAATCTAATGAAAACTTTCCCGGAAAGGGGAAAATAGAAAATGCACCGCGAAACAGAGAGAGAGAGAGAGAGGAGATGAGGGGAAAACCAGAAACCAAGACAAGTCACAAAAACAGACAAAGAAGAAACAGTTTTGGTTACGTTGTCTAATCTTTAAAATCCAAGTGTTACTCCGTTTAAACGAGATGTACAATTCTATTCTGCAAGAAAGCTCCAAATTTATTTTTATTTTTAATTTAGAGAATAATTTTTATTTTTATTTTGTATGTTTTACATTCTACTACTCATCTTCTCGGAAGTGTCCCTGTATCTGTTTGGTAATAAGTTGGATTTTTATTTTTATTTTTTCTTTACGGCTTTTCTTTTGACCCTCCCCCTTGATCGGTCTTATTTGGCTTTTCATTTGTTTTTTTGGAAAATAATTATTAAAATATTCATTTCATCTGTTCTCTTACACATGCGTTGTATGGACGACGACACGAGTTAGTGTCGACAAGGTCAAACTATTCTAGTGCCTACACTTTTCCACATAACATTTATTGGTGCTACGTTGGACAATGTCAAAAGGTAAAACTTTTACCAACATTCTTTTATATACCGACTTGGAGGACTAGTCAGTAAAATACGTGAATAGAATGTTAGTTTAGTCAGTTAATCTAATTCAGAACAAATGATTTCATGTGATACTTTTATTTTTTAAAAGATATTTTGATATCTAAAAAGGTCATAGGTCTAATAAGTTGAAGGAATTAATTCAAGATCGGTATGTTGTTCTTATATGATTAGACTATTGCACCAAAAAAATGATTAGTCTATATGATAAATTCAAATTATTGTACCTAATCCACTTAAAACTTTTGTTTGGGTTAGCAAAATATATACTTATGAAATTGCTTGCGTTTTCAATATTATTCTTAGAAAATCAAATCATATTTGGAAAATGTGGATGATTCACACTAAAGCTCATTCTCTTTTCCTTGTTGGAAAAGCTAAAGAAGAAGAAGAAGAAGGTTGTGTTTTTTTATCAACCCGTCGACTTTTCCTAAACCATAGTTGTAAGCCCATTATAAGGTGGGTAAGGTTTGTTTATAACAGAAAATTAATTTTAGAGAACTTACTAACAAAATTTCTTAAAACACAACCATCTACTAGTAGTCTATATACTATGACATCGATTGTTTATCCTTATGAAACCGAAAATAATATTGCTGCGTTTCTAAATTGCAAGTTCTCTTTGTTGCAAGATATTTGGACTAATATTTAGGTAAAAGTATGTGATAATCAATCATACAACCAAATAAAGAAATAGGCATTTATCTATGTTGGTCAACAAAATCAACTAAATAATAAATACTCCCTCTGTTTCATATTAAGTGTCACTTTAGCTGATTTTTCTTGTTTCATAATAAGTGTCATTTTACAATACCAATGCAATTTTTATAAACTTTCAACTCAAAATTAATTGTAAATGCATTGATCTTATAAATAAACTTATTTATCTAAAATATTATTGGTTAGATATGTGATATTAATGAAAATATAAATGTATTTTAATGAGTTTCTTAATTTGTATGAAAAGAGGTTGAGTGACACTCTTTGTGAAACGGAGGGAGTATTAATTATTCGATTTTATGCTATACGTGACAAAACGGAGTTGCACGGGATTTGGGGCGGTGATATCACAGCCAATCTATTATATTAAAAGAGAAGTCATGACTTCTAATTCATGTGTGATTTTTCATAAAATAGACTATCTAATAGAATTGGACACATTACATTTTTAATCATCACTAATCTTTATATTAAATAGAATACATTACATTATTCAATTATTTATAATCTTAATATAATATAAAACATAATAACTTCCTATTTTTTAGGGATTTTATAAACAAGAGTAACAATATATTGAATCCAACATATATTTAAATTATATATATATATATTTATTTATTTAAAATTTCGAAAAAATATTTTTAAAAATATTTTAACAGAACTTAATTTTCTGATTAGTTTTAAAATATTTATATACACTACTATATTCCGTTATCATTTACAAAATGAAAAATAATTATTCTATTCTTTTTATCAATAATATAATCAAAATGAAATCCAGTTTTAAAAAGGGTGGGTGAAAATTTAACATAAATTAAATACAAAATAATTATCAAATAAATTTTTTCATGCACATATTAATTTTTGTAAAAACTAAATATAAATACAATAATTTTATTTTTAACCATCTTATTTTGTAAAATATTACATTATATTTGTAGATGATAATATTTTAATATTTTACCAAGTTCTATTTCTATTTATTTATTTAAGAATGATATACTAATCTAGCAAATAAAAAAAAAAAAAGAAACAAACACATGTGAAAGTTTGAAATCATCTATTTGATGAAAACAAGTATACTCTAATATTATTATGTTTGAAAAATATTAAATTTACATATTTCATAAATGTGATTACTATAATATATATATATATATATATATATATATATATATATATATATATATATATATCAATTTAAAAATAAAAATAAAATATTTATATAATTATAAACAAAAATAAACATCCGCACGGTTGTGCGGGTCCAAATCTAGTTATATAATTTAAGAGAGGTAGATACAGTCGCGTCCTTCATTCACCTTCAAACGCGTGAAAAACATGCGACTTGTTTGATCTCATTGCTAACCTCACGCTCCTGTCACAGTCGCCTCTAAGCGACAGACGTTGATTAGCAACCACGTCAGCAGATATAGTGGCTGCTTTACGGAATTTCGGCGGACCCCACTGTAACTGGTGCGTGTTTTGTGTGGAAGAGGAGATAACACAACAATGATAATTCATCTACCACCAACGATGTCATTACCAAACCTAATACTGTACGATGCAATCATATTAATTATATTTCATTTAGTAACTTTATAGAGTCTAAAATAATATACCATTATCAAATCATTTAACCAATATGCACTTTATTGATATCGTTACGGCTAGCGCAAAGTTGAGGTTATCATACACATTCTGATGTTAAAAAAATCAAAGGGGTACCTGATGCTTATAGATAAGTTGGTACCCTACGCTTATAGTGTAATGACGGAACAATTGAGTTGGGTGCAAAATACTACTAGTACAATAATGTGGATACTATACAAACATAAGAAAGAGGATAGTAACACTGTCTCAAATGGTATTAAAGACAACCTTTTTTACGCGTGTGCTTGCACTCATTCGTTTGTTTGCTCGAAGCTTGTGGACATCAGCTACGCTCCCATGCTTTATACATATCGACAAAGCTATCCGTGAAAAGAATATGTGATGGTTTTAAAGCACGTTATATTTTTACATTTAGCAAAGAGTTAATAGTAGTATACCAATTGGTATTAAACATTTTAAGTTATTAGTTTATGCCATCACAATCAACTCGTACCAAAGAGAAAACTTTCTTCATGATTACATTGAAGTTAAGTGACTAGAAAATTTGTTTAGAATACTAGTATCTCTTCACCACCCTAAACTACAACCCCCCGGTAACAACACCAACCCGTAGATTGTATTGATTAGTTTTTAATGTTTGTATAGTTGACTATTAGTTTTTTGACTAACTTTTACAACATGAAAATAGAGTAAATGCCCCCTTCGTATTTGACGCCGTTTGATATCTGCTAAAGACTAAAAGTCCTTTTTAGAAACGGTGTGTTGACTTTTTGAAGATTGAAAACGAGAAGTGTGTTGACGTCAAGTAAAACATGTTAGGTGGAGAAGAATACTCCTCATAATAAGTATCTAACGCCCACCTAAATCTTAACTAATTATACAAACAATACAATGATAGCAACAAACTCAAGTTATTAGCTTGAATTTAAACAAAGTCAATCATCACATCCTTAAGAATAAGCAAACAAAAATTGAAATGTCTACTCCTAACCATGTTTACTTATATCATAAAATGTTCTGAGTGAAACATTGCATTTGATGATCATGCTAGGGAAGATCTGAAACATTAGTTATGTTGGTATGACAAGTAAACGAGGGTTTAGATATGTTTACACAAACCATTTCTAATCACAGATTTATTCAACTGATATAAGTAACGTTGGTGGCGGTTGGATTAGGTGTCTCTTGCAAAGCCCTGAGTCAGGAGCAGTACAAAGATTAGGCCATTAAACATTATGTACAAGCAAACACTTGATTAAACGAACTGAGACTGAAACATCAGTTGGCCATATCTTGAGGCTAATGTATCTTATAGGGAACATAAAAAAATGGTGAATAACCTAAGGCATTATTATTTTAGGGTTCAGAGAGACATGAGAGCAATCACGTCTTCAACGTTAACTTCTCTTTGATCTTTCCCACGCCTTCTTTTAAAAGCTTCATTCGCAAGATTCTTCTTCTTCTGCTGAAGCTCAAGGACCCTCTCCTCGATACTGTTTCTCGCAATCATCCTAATCATTTTAACCTCCTGTTTCTGCCCAATCCTATGAATCCTGTCCATGGCCTGTTCTTCAACTGCAGGGTTCCACCACGGCTCGAACATGTAAACTCTCGAAGCTGCAGTTAGGTTTATCCCAGCACCACAGGCCTTGAGGCTTGCGAGCAACACCACAGGTCCGGTTAACTCCGGTTTCCCAAAGTCTCCGATGACTTGCGTCCGTTTCTTCACAGTCATTGCCCCATCTAACCGCAAGACGGTGAAACCCGCAGCTTTCAGCGGGGTTTCTAGCAGAAGCAACATCTTCCTGAACTGAGAGAACACAACGGACTTCGTGTTGGGGTTCTCTTGTTTTGACGCCATGAGAAGCGACAGTAAAGCAGTAACCTTTGAGGATTTGGTTGAAGGTTTGGCGTCTCCTCCGTCGTTATCTTGAGTATCCGAAGGAGGAGGAGGAGGAGGAGCATTGAAGAGATCGGCTTGGGTTAGAGAGCCACGGCAAAGAGGGCAAGAAGGTTTGGTTCGCTGAAGGGTTTGGAGAATGCAGGACCTGCAAAAGATATGAGCACATCGAGTGATGATGATGTCTGTTGGTGGAGATATGCAAATGGGACAGTCAAAATCCTCGCCATCTTGCAATATAGCAACCAGCTTTTGCAGCAGCTCTGGTCTATCAGTCACATCTGTTACAAAAACACACAAAGACATAAGCATTGCAAGTTGCAAACTAAGTAATAACATGTAACTCTTTCGTTTTTACCTTCGATGGATGTTAAAGTGGTCAAAGATCTCAACTCCGGAGGGCATAGAGAAACATCGTCACAAAGCTGTCTAAGCCGTAAGATTATACTCAAAACTGTTGAGTAGTTTCTCATCAAGCTACCACTGTTTATAAGATTCTGCACAACGCCTTTGGCTTCTCCTTCCATGTGATCATATAACTGACGTTCTTCCGGAGAAAGATCAACATAACAAGTCCCAACAGTCTTTGGTGGCAAACCAATCGAACTCTTTTCCTTTGTTCTCCGTAACGAGATAGTTCCCATCAAAACCTGAGAAAACACATAAGTGAATAAGTTCCAACATAAAATGAAATATATGAGAAGTGAATGTTGACTTTTACCTGTAAACGTGAGAGCCCGTTCTTGTTCCCTTGACCAAGCGGGCGTTGTATCAAGCTCTGCCAATAACTCTTTATGGAAAATGGCTCAAACCGGAGAAACGCCATCAGAGAGTACAAATCAAACGAACCGTTCTGAATAGGAGTTCCTGTGACAGCCCATCTCCTAGAAGCCTTCAGCTTACAAACGGCTTTGCTCTGCTGAGCATTTGCGTTCTTAATGGTGTGCGCCTCATCCAGAATAATTCTCAGCCATTCCATCTTCTTGACAGGAGAATCTTCCCACGCCTCCTCAACAGCCAAAGTGCTGTAAGTAGTCAACACTATATCATACTTCATAAGCTCGTTAACATCGTCTGTCCTTTCCCCACCGTGATACATATACACCTTCAAGCTCCCCGGTACAGTATGCTCTTCTAGCTGTGTAACCCACGCTGAAAACACAGAAGGTGGACAAACAATCAGCGTCGTCTTCTGAGACACAACCTCATCAGACTTAACCTTCTTCCGAGCTCCTCCACTCGCACTCCCCTTGCCTCTCCCTCTCTTCTTACCCTTCTTCTCAACATCCAAAATCTCTTCTTCAGTTCCCGTACTGGTGGATGCGTTCCCGTATCTATCGAAAGCTATCAACGAAAGCAAAGTAAGGGTCTTACCCAACCCCATATCATCAGCAAACACACCTCCACGCAGAGCCTCAGGCCGCTTATCCGTGCGGTAATTCGTCAAAACATTAACAAAGTCTCCACCTTTCTCTTCCCAAAACGGAGGAATCTCCCCAGCCTTCTCCCTGTTCAACAACCAACCCAACCCTTCCTTCTGGTGAGCGAAAAGCTCAGACTTTATCACTTCCCTAGGCGGCTCAACCTCAACCATCTTCTCCTTTCCCTTAACATTCTTATCAACAAGCTTAAAAATCTTATCAATACCCTTCTTATTCTCTCCATCACCACCACCCATCCGCTCCTTAACCACCAGAGCCTCAGACAACCCGAAACTAACATCCGAATCCGAAATCAACACCAGCCCGGCCCGTGAAATCGCCGATTTAACAGCCGCCGTCTCTTCCAGCTTCGCGAAGATGTGAACTTGGCATGGGATTTTGAACTTATTGGAGGCTGAGCGAGTGTTGGGAACGATACCTATTAGAAGAGGAAACCATGAATCGATCGAAATGAGTTTGTTAGTCGTTACAGAGTCTGTTACAGAGCTGAGCTACTGAACCGGAATTGATTAAACCATATATAATAATAACAGAGCTGAGCTACTGAACCGGCATTGATTAAACCATGTATAATAATAACAGAGCTTAGCTACTGAACCGGTATTGATTAAACCATGTATAATAATACTGAACCGTATTAAACCGACACTCTAATTAATATACCTTCGACGAGGATCTTGCGAGAGTCGATCAGCGGCGAGAGGACGGCGGCTACGGCGCGCTCGATGTGGCCCACTTGGACGGAACGCGTGTTGAGAACTCTGATTGCGTTCTCGTCGTAGAGGTTCGAGGGCTCTCGGATTAGACCCACTAGCTCTCGGCCGTTGATTCGTCCCGAGTAGTACTTTAGCCCTACGATGTTGGCGATGATGAATCCCACCATGTAAGACTCTGAGACGTTTTCCTGAGATTGCTGCTGCGTCGGCGTCGGCTCCGCGGAGGAGGAGGGAGAGTCGTCTTCGTTCGCCATGGGAAATGAAGAGAATTGTGAAAGTAACCTAGACATGGTTTGTGAGATTGGAAACGGAGAAGAGGAGGAGGATACTCGAGAGTTCAAAAACCGCTTCTTTTCGAAATTTAGGGTTTTGCTCTTGTAACCCTTCAAAAGTTATATATTTCAGATTGTACCTCAATGTCTTATAAGTTGTTAATACACCCCCAAGCCAGCGTTGTAAGGGTAAACGATGATAGGATCGGTAAGTGTAAGTTGTTGGTTTTGTATATTTAATTGATTAGGAGTGTAATTACAGATGCAACCATTAATCAACTATCTTATACTTTTTCATTTCAACAGATTTGGATTGAGAAAAAAGCCATTAAAACCACGAACTTTCAAATTAAAGCCAAAAAAGTCTCCAATTTATGTTTGAACTAAAAAAATCTTCAACTTTCAAATATTGGTCAATTTAACTATCATATTTTGTTGACTAGGCCATTTAAAAAATCCGAATAGTCAACTGTTAAACTCGATTGAAAAAAATAGATGTCTGTTCACTTTTTAAACAACATTGGTTTAAAAGATGTTTGAAACATTAATAAAAAAAATAGTTTTGCTTTTGTAAACATCGAAATCATTTTTTTTTTGCGAAACAAGAACAGTAAACCGATGTCATCTTCTAGATTTTTGAGTGAGGAATATGAAGTCGATTTGGGGATTTAGTTTCACGAAAAAGGTATTCGAACTGTTTAAAGAAGCAAAATAACGTCGTTAGACTAATTTTTGAAACGACATCGTTTAGAGGGTTAACGACATCAATTTTTATAATGAGTTTAACAGTTGACTATTCAGGTTTCTTAAATGACCGAGTCAACAAAACATGAGAGTTAAAACGGCCAATATTTGAAAATTGGAGATTTTTTTAGCTCAAACATAAGTTGAAGGTTTTTTTGGCTTTAATTTGAAAGTTCAGAGTTTTAATGGCTGTTGGAAAACAAAGGTGGTCGGTCATTTTGATTGAATAAAAACGGAATTGAAAACAAATTAGAAATAATACATCAGTTTTAGCCGTTATTTAAAGAAAACATTACGAATTTAAAGTTTGAGTGAGAGAGAAAGGGAATGGTCATCTTCGCTAGGTTCTTTAGGTTGCGCTTGGACTTGTGAGCTATTTCCAACACCAAGACAGAGGTCTAAACACACTGGTGGTGGTGGTGACGTTGGGGACAAATGTAGTTGAGGTAGAGCCATGACGGATTGGTATGGATTTCCTCTAATGGCCCGACTTTGGTCCATTCCTTGACTTTGATCAATGGTGTAACCGGGTTGTTCAAATCCTAGTGGGAGTGTGTAATGGCTAGGAAGCGGATATGAGTATGGATTTGGATGTGGCTGGTTCATACTCGTCAACATGTCATGGGTTTGTCTTTCCTTCTTGTGAGCATTTTGGTGACCGCCCAATGCTTGCGCTTTGGAGTACCTTTTGAGACAATAATTACATTGGTACTTCTGCCTCTCTATCCACTCAGTGGCAGAGTCATTGTCGCTAATTACATCACTAGCATAACTTGATTCTGAAGACAACATATCGACATCGATCGGATGATTCGGATCCATTAGACTCTTGCTGGTTCAGCTTCAATGGTTCGGCTGATGGGATTGCACCCGGATGGGTATTTAAAGATTGAGACTTGAGGTGTATTTTTAAGATTATGGAAAGATATATATTTAGTTTTCTGATGTTGAATACGATAGTTTAAATTGACATTGATGGAAATGGCAAATGACTTATTGAGGATAAATAACAAAGACTAAAACTAAAGTACCCTTATCTATCGAATCTATCGTTATGATTACTAACTCATAAGGTAACTTTTTAAATTCCTAGATATCATGAAACATTTTCCATGGCTTTATATGATTAATTTGTTTCTTAGTTACTTATTGCACTTATATTAGTCAAATTAGTTTCGAACATTTTTTTTAATTCCAAAGTAAGTCAGAATTTGTGAAAATTTGGTTAATGGTTTTTGCTTGATTAATAAATGTGAGATATGGTTGAAACACACACATTTACTAAGGGATGTATTCAATCTAAAATTAAAGATGATTTAATTTTTAATG
The DNA here is from genome assembly GCA_026261945.1 of Hirschfeldia incana. NCBI lineage: Eukaryota > Viridiplantae > Streptophyta > Magnoliopsida > Brassicales > Brassicaceae > Hirschfeldia > Hirschfeldia incana. The sequence goes on from JABCMI010000003.1 coordinate 3,007,810, forward strand.
AGGTTTTAAATGATTTCAGTGAACTGAAGATATTAAAATAATTTTTGTTAAACCACTTTAAGATATCACCTAAAACCATGAAATTAAAATATTAACTTTTTAATGAAATTAAAATATTAACTTTTTAACTTAAGAAACTCCACAAAAACAATTAAAATCATTTGAAAACTTAAGAACTTCGGAACTTATAATATTTTTAATAACAATAGATTTCAGAGTATTTTATAAAACGTCAAGGTCAATAACACTATATTTTATATAAATTTTAAAATTTATATTTGGATAAGAGTAAAAATTGTCATTTTGATACAAATCACCTAAGATTTTAAATTTAATACACTCCCTAAAAGAGTTGTACTTTTTTAGACATTTTGGTGTTTTCCATCGTTTCATCTGAATATGCCAAATTGGGTAATCGAATTTTTCCTATTAGATTAAAGAAATGTAGTTGAAAATATATTCAAGAGCCCATACAATTGGAATAGTGCCATTATGAGTTAAATTAGCTACACTTTTTTTTCTTTCTAGAATCACCTTTTACTTTTCTAAGTATGATTCATTGTTTGCATTATTGAATAACTAGTGTCGGCCCGCACTACGGGCGGAAAGTTATGATAAATCTTTTTTATATTAATTTATAAAGTATTTAAACATTATTTAAAATTAAAAATATTATAAAAAACAAATAATGAAAGAATTATGAGATCGTAATAATAACTGTTTTGTTTTGAATTATAATGATAGTAGCCTTCACCATTCTTTGATAAATAGCATTATATTTTTAATATATATATATATATATATATATATATAATTTTTAGCTTCAAATGTTTAGTTTTATAATATATACTAATCATTATTTATTATTATATAAATGTGCACATACAAATAGTTGGTTTTTAATTTCTGCCCTGATTGTAAAATAATTATATAAGTAATTCATGTTAATATATATTCCTTTTATTTATTATAAGTAATTTTACACAAAAGCACTAATATTAAGAAAAATGTGATCTTTTAAAAATGTATTATTTAATCAATAAATTCAACTGATGACAAAAAAAAAATCAATAAATTCAACAAACTATAAAAGCTAATGTTATTTAAATGGTCACACAATATAAATGTAAAAGTACAATGAAATATGAAAACTGCTGTGAAACAAACTTTTTGCTAAAACAAACTTTTTACATTGAAATATAAAAACTACTTATGTTTGAGTTTTGGTTATGTTTATTTTACTATATATATTTTGAAATTTATAACTTTGATTCAGAACTACTTTCGCAAGTCTCAAGTCATAACACACTTGAAGTTCAGTTAAATTATGTTTTTAATTTGTGAAATCTTTTGATGTTCTCAACTCTCAAGTGAACTCACTGCATGCGAAAGCTGATGTTGCACTACTACGTGTATACAAACCAGAAGCCCACCATCTAAATAATAAAAACGAACCAAAATCGAAATATACAACTTATTTCCCTTGTATAAAAAATTATTATTCTCTCTACAATAGAAAATTTTGGATTTTTTTATCAGAGTTAAATTCATGATCCTAACAACCCGTTTCTTCTCTAACAACACATACTATTATTTTTGGACTGTGCTTACCTTTCTCCATTGTTGTTACAGGACGGTTCAACCGAACATCTGCAGAGACTAACACACCTTGACAAAAATTCATAGTAATCTCTGATACTGTGTAGTTCATCTTCTATGGTGTGTAACCAACAACGGTGACTTCTCAGAGCCTGCTACATTTCTGGTTGAATCCTCTTTTTCTTTCTCCAAATCACTGATCCAATGACACTGAACAAACACATAGACATATATATACATTTCCAAAAACGGGTTAGGCCTATAAACTTGAAACCGTCCTCTCAGAACCTGAAAGCCAAAACAGATCATAAACCAGCTATGCTCTAAACCCACATCTTACCACCCGACCAAACAGAGATAGCTGTCAGAAATACAAGACTTCAGGATCCAAGAATTACAACTGATCTTCAAAGCCTAATCACTCAGTGGTCAATCTGAAAATGAAATCAGATACATACAAATCTGGAAGCCTAAAAGCTACCAAAAAAACAAATTGTTCATCGATGCAACAAAAGGAAAGATCAATTCTTTCACTACAGTGGAAAGCCCTGATTATCAAAAGGAGCAAACTTTGAAGTAACTTCAGCATATCTTTGATTTAAATCCGGATTTGTCAAAAGGTGATCTGGGATTTAGGTTTCCTCTTGTACTGACAGAGACGGCGGAAAGGAAGGTGGCTGTGACGGAGGAGAAGTCAGCGGAGATGGGAGTGAAAAAGAAGGGTCCGATTTGCTTTCGTCGCCTTCGAGTTCGAATAACACGACCCGCCTTTCAACCACGAAGTGATATTTTTTTTTTGGAAAATAATTAAACATTTCTTTATTAATAAATCTCAATTTTGTGAATAATATTAAGAACGGTTTTTTGGTATTATCGAGAAAATAATAAAACATTTCTTTATTAATAAATCTCAATGTTGTGAATAATCTCAGTTATTCCAGTCATTACATGTATTATTTGAGTTGAGTAATTTCTCTTAAAAAATTAACCAAATTAGTAATATTTGAAAAAAGTAAAAACAGTAGGGGGCACCTGACCCCGTACCGCTTAACATCCGTCCGCCCCCTACTTTCAACAATTCGAATGATGAGAAGGAGTACGGCGGGAGAACAAACGTCAAGTTCCCCTCAGGCATCACCAGCAAACTTTCTTGTGGCACAATCTTCAGGAAAGAAAGAGCAAAAAAAGATTGGTTTAGTAATTTAGACGTTGTTTAACAATAAGAAAGAAAGAGAATAAGTCACACGTGATTACATCCTATCTTACCATCTCTGGGTTGGAGAAGGAGTTCTCATCCATCACATTGGCAGATGTAAGTACTTTCTTCTTTGTCGCAGATACTTTTGTGTTGCTTGAGTCCAATCCTGTCATCTTTACCTTCAGCTCCACTGTTATGTTTCCAAAGTTAACAGCCTGCAATATATATATATATATATATATATATATATATATATAGATCAACCATAACCAATTCATTTTTCGTCAGAAGCAGAACCCATATATGCAAATGAGAAACAAGGCAAACCTTAATCTGTATGTAATCAGAGCCATTGGTTTTGAAGGATATGGCAGATGCTTCAACATAAGAAGAATCTCCTTGGGGAGTAGACCTGAGAAGAGTTGCTCCACTTGACTCTGTGAAGAACTGTTGCACCCAATAGCTTGGTGTTCCATACAAATGGGAGGAGTTGAAAACTATTGCATCTGGAATCCACCTGAAAAGAAAAAAAACAAAGCAACGTTTTGATCACTTCTGACTAAATCATTTAATGTGACTAAAATGCGAGAGATACATACCTTCTGTCGTTGATGTTAAGGAAGAGAGGTGCATAACTTACCATTCCCACAACATCACTGCAAACAAAACAAGACTGTAAAATGTAAAAAAAAGTTTTGTTATGTAAACAGGAGAAGACGAGAAAAACGTTGTGTGAGAAAACCTGTTCTTTTCCAAACCAAGGAGGAAACCTGCTTCAGCAAGAGCGGCTTGAAGGTTTCCTCTATTAGCATCTGTTTGGACCCTCGTAGCGTATTCACTAACGAAAGCCTGTGAACCAAACAAATGCTCAAAGCTCCATCAATAAGATATGCAGAGGCTATGAGTACGATGGTTCTCCTCTAGATGATTTTTTTATCTTTTAAAAACACTAAACACATGATGCATTTCATTGTAAAAAGGTTTTTTGGGTTGAATAAATTTAAGTTATTTAACATTCAATTAAAGGAAAAAAGGGTTTTTTGTTGCATGGAAATATGAAGTCTTTTCTACCTTTGGACCATCACGCGATGTTTTGTCAAACTTATGGGACATGGAAAACAACACCTTGGCACTTTCATAAACCTGGAACAAAAGGAAACACATGAGCACAGTTTGATTAAAAGCATAAACGTTTGTTTGTATGTTTTCTTACGTGAAAATCATAGTAATCAGCAGGTTGATCTAGTGGTTGAGATGATCCATCGCAGTTGGAGATGATTTTGATGTCTGGATAGGCTTTCCTGATAGCATTATAGAACTCAAGGTAGTTTCCTGAAACAAAAAAAAAGGATTGTGTATCTAATTTAGTATTATGATCAAAGCATGTATCTTCATAAGGTAGGCAAGGTTAAAACCTTTGTAGTATGGGTATTCCTTCCAACAATCTTCATTCCCGACCGCAACATATTTAAGGTCAAAAGGCTTTGGATGTCCCATTGCAGCTCGAACTGATCCCCATTTTGAATTAGCTTCACCACGAGCAAACTCAATACCATCTAGCGCTTCCTGTAACCAAAAAAAAGAGAGCATGTTTTAGTTTTGAACCACTACCATTCTATTTAAGTCAAAGAGAGTTTCATGTGAATACTTGAACAAATGGCATGATTCTTGCTGTTTCAACATGATCATTATGACTGATTCCTGCGACAGTTACAAAGAGGTCAATAAATGTAGTAGTGAGTGAAAGAAAGTTTAACTTAAGAATATACCACTGTTAAACACCCATATTGGAGCTGCACCAAGATCTTCAGCCAGCTGCAAGAATACTTGTGTGAAATGATTAAACACTTAATTATGGTTACAGATTCAGAGTGATACATAAATAGTAAAAATATTTTTACTTGAAGGAACTCAAAGTAGCCAAGGCCATCATCAGTCCAATACTTCCAAACATCACCGTAGTGACCAGGCCTTTCTTCCCAAGCTCCCACGGTTTCTTTCCAGCGGAATGCGTTGCTTAACCATAAACCCTCCACAAAACAACCACCTAAACTCAAGAAAAATATTGATAACTCAATTTATATTTTACTAAATATAAGATGAAGTAAAATGGTTTTTTTTTCTTTAGAGATTTTTACCTGGGAAACGGATGAAACGAGGTTTTAGACCAACCATCATTTGGAAAAGATCATTCCTAAAACCATGTCCCTGTGACCAACCAAAATATGCATTATTATTATCTTGATTACTTTAGGATGTTTCTCAAATAAGTACACAAACCTTATAAGTTTCCATAGGCATGGCTGAGACTTGATCAAACCAGATTAAACCATTTTTGGTGGTTGTCAACTGAAGCCTTGCGCCATCATCTGTTCCATTTGCCTCCAAAACCACTTCCTTCTTTGTCCAGTTTAAAACCTCAGAAGCCAAAGCTCTGCAAAAAGTCATATGATAAACAAACCAGTCTTGGAAAAAATACATGGAAAACTATGGAAACAAGATTTTGAAAGTTTCCCTCTTACAGAATCTTTTCTGAAGCAAGAGTCAGTGATCCATTCGAGCTTGTTAGAGACACAGACACATTGATGTCCCCAGTGGAACGCACATAAAGGGTCACCTTGTATTTCTTTCCTTCTTCAATGTTCTGCAAAGAAAAAAAAAGTGAATAGAATTTCTATTTAATCATCAGAGGCATAGTAAACATAGAGTGTGAAATGTACCATGCCCCAGTAACCCGGGTTATAAACTCCGACTCCTTGTGATGGACAACCTTTGCTGTTACAACGCACTTCCATTCTAAGTGCAATTTTGTTGCGCTCAAAACATGAAGAACGGTCTGTAGCTACAGATATGGATGATTCATCTCCAATGATGGTCCAAGGCAAGATACTAGTTTGTCCACCAGCTTCAAATCCTAGAGCAAGAGATTTAACAAAAATCGTTTAGTTTTCCTTCTTTTTCATGCAAACTCTTATAGGAAATAAAGTTAAAACCAAAACAAAACCTTTGTTGCTAACAAGTTCAGCCCACAGTCCACCTGCTCCAGCATGATTGATCTCCTGTCAATAATTGCATTAGATTTAGTTTTTTTAAAGAGCTAAGTTGAAACATTAAACAACATCTATATTTACAAGAAAATAAGGTTAAGTCCAAGATAATTTTGTTACAACATATAGAACTAGAGAAGTCATGAAGTTTTGCTAAACCTCAAAGAAGATCCCGAAAAGGGTTTCAGGAATGGGTCGTTGTGTGGAGTTAGAGACATCTACTTGTAGTGTTACATAATGTTTTTCGGTGTCTTCTCGAGCATCAACAAGACAAACGCTCTCGTAATCAGAAGAAGAGCCAATGAGAAACGATATGATGCAAATACTTGTCAGAAACTTCCAAGAACACTTCATGTCCATCATCGCCAAATCTGATCAACATTACAGAGTTAATTTATATAAAAAGAAAAAACATCAGTTATGCCCAATTATACAGAACTTGGGATCAACACACAAGTTTATCAATGAAACCTAGACAACAACTAAAACCTGAGAGGAAACACTATTATAGTGAATAAAGTATTGTACAAAAAGCAATTCCAAGATTTCGTACACTCCCAAATGTCTTTAAGAAGAAGAGGTGTGCAGTTTCAAAGATTCTTTCACTGCAAGGTTAAGAGAGCCGAATAACGTTTTACAGAAAGAAAAAAATAAATCAAGATCAAGAAAAGAAGAACACAAAAGACTTACTATGCAAGAAACTAAGATTAGACGTGAAATGAACTAAAAAAAAGGGTACCGTTTACTGAAGAAAGACACGAAAATGTACATAAGTAATCATAATACGATGCGTTTGTCTTTTTGGTTTACTTTATAGTCGAAATCGGCAAAAGACTTCTGCGTTCACGTCTCCTATAATTTTCATGCAAATGTGGAAGTTGAAGTGCTAAGTAGTGAAACTAAATTCCTCGTCCAGTTTATGTTCGTTTCTCTATTTTAGATTATTTGAATTCCTTTTATAACATTACATATATTTTTTTACTACGTATTGAAGGGCTCTTTCCCATAAACAGAATGAAAAAGCATAGGATACAGCTCATATGATATGTGTATTTTGTTTTCTTTCCTCATAGTGAGTATGACTATGAGTGGTAGATGAGAAAAATAGTGGGCATTCACAGAGACTGGGCAACCACTTTTTATTCGCATTCAGATGTGTGTGGATCATACACATATACATATATGTGTGTGATTATTAATTCTCACTTATAATCATTTGAAAATTGTTACTACATTATACTATTTATATATTTTATCTAATATACACTTAATTTAGTGTATATAAAATACTAAATAATATTGTTAAATAATAATAATATTAATTTAATATAAATTATAATAATTTTATATTTTATTTAGTACTCACAATTCAAAAGTGTTTTTTTTCAAGTAGTTAATAATAAAGCATAAAACTATCATTCTATTTCACCAATAATTATAATTATTTCAAATTATTCAAAATTTGGTGTGTATATTTAATTTTGAAACTCAAAATAGTTACATATATATGTTTACATTTAAATTTATATTATATTTTGAAGAAATTTTTATTAGAAATTATGATTAAAATAATTTAATTATGTAAAACAAATGGTACTGAAAATTTGTATATAAAATAACTTAAATTTGTACATAATATATGACCGGTTTTATCTGTTTTCACCATTCAAACACATATTTTTTATTGGTATATCCGTTTGATCCAACACTTTTATCGTTAGGTTCATAGATCCACTATTGTTAAGTTCGATTCAATTGGTCTGTTAGATCCACAACATTCGATCTACAACGCACAATTCTCTTTTTCCTCTCGGAACCTAAGTAGTTAATAACTTCTTGTAAATCAATGAAGTTCAAGGAATGGCATTAATTATAGTTAGAGATGTCAGATACTAACATGTGAAGATGCCACGCTGCTGATGATCAATTTAGAGGTTACACTTTAAATCAAATCTTTAGATATTTGATATTACTATGGCTTTTTATGGAGAGTTGCTTTAATATATTTTGTTGATTTGGTTATATATGTGAAATAAGCCAAAGAATTTTATATTCGCCTCTCCTTTAGTTTACTTGTTTTTCTTGCAATAAGAAGTTGGTTAGAAATGATAAGTATGTGAAACTGAAATCATCGTCCATTTTGTATTTTCTTCTTCTTTTTTGGATCTATTGATTTTATTTTTTGTATTATTAATTTAAGTTAATTTGTTGTACACATGTTTTTTTGTTGGGGTTTTTTAATATTCTTAGATTGAGAATAGAAACTTATGTGCATATTCATAATGTGTGAAACTAATAGAATGCGATGTCATGCCATTGATTTGATCATAGAGATCGTCATATTTAATTTCATTCGCACACCTGTGATCACCAAGTTCCTCTAATCCATCTAGCAATTAGAAAAAAAATTCTCAAATTTTCATGAAAGTCCAAAATTTTCATGGTTTTCTAAAATCTTTTGTTATATTATTTTTATTGAGAGTTTTAAATTACCTTATAATCTATGGTATCAAATAGAATGTAACGTCATATCATTGATGTGATTGCCCTCTCAAATATCCATGTTTTTCTATAACCTTAAAACCAAACATTCTTGCTTGTGTTTGTTTATTTGTTAGCATGTTTTGGTGTGTTTGTTTGTTGTATGTCTGCTTGTTTGATTGTGTGCTTTTGTCAAAGCTTTTTTCATTATAGTCAAAACTCAAATCTCCTTTTCTCTGATGAATGGTTTGAACGACTACAAGGATCTTGATACTGCAACCAGCGATGTTGTTAAGTTGGATGAGACGGTTTAAGTTGATACTGCAACCAGATTTCAAGACTAGGATTAAGTCATATTGCCTCAGGACTTGGAGAACCTATCCTTAAGCATAAGCCTGAACTTGATGATCCTACTAGTATGGGCGAAGCAAAGGTTCTAGTGGAGATGGAGCTGAATAAAGACTTCCCAAAACTTATTGCACTGGATGATAAACAAGGTAATATTTTTCTTGTAAATGTGGAATACACTTGGATTCCATCTATGTGTGGGAGGTGTGGAAACCTCGAACACAAAGAGAAGAGGTGTCTTCTACATCAACGACTCCAAATTCCTCGCCAGTTCCGGCAGATAACCATTCGGAGGTCCCAGTAGTGGATATTGACAAAGTTCTAAAACAAAAGGAGAATACTGGTTCGTCAAATTAGACTCCCGTTAAAGAGATGGAAGGTCTCCAGCACGCACTTGAAACCGTTCTTGAATCGCCATCTACTTGTGTTCCTTCAGATACTGCTATGGACCACCATGCTGCTGGCAGCACACTGATAACTCATTCACCTTCTTCCTCACCCACTCAGTAGGGGAACCTTGCTGTTACACTTAGAATTTAGTTGAGTATATTCTAAAAAATACATTCATTATCTACCTAATCGCATAGAATTATTTTTTATCGAAAGTTCAAAATTCATCTAGAATATTAGGGCTCAAGAAAATACTAACACTGCTTATCCCTTGAAAGTTGGTTATGTATATGTTTATTTTTAATTAAATTGAGTTTAAGAAAATAAAGTTCCACTTTAATCTTGTAGTCAATGTCAAAATCTAGTTTAGTTGTTATAATAAACACTTGGAATCATATAAAATCATATTTATTCATATATTAATGTAAACTAGGTAGTTTGCCCGCACATGCGGGCATTATTATTTTACAATTACTTATTAATAAATGTACTATTAATTTAAAGATACAAAAATACATAACATATTAAATTTAAAATATATTATGAATATTTCAATTTCTTCCTTTTTAGTTTTTATTGAATCAAATTCTTATTACATAATAGTAATTTTTTTTAATTTAAACAAAGTAATAATTTTGTGAAACTCTTGAAAAAATTTAAAGTAAATAGAATGATTTTTTATTTTTATAAATAGGAGGTACTTGTTGATAATTCCATTCCCAATAAAAATATCTAGGAAAATAGAAACAAATAAATATTAAAATTTTCAACGTATATAAAAATAAATGTTACTCTTGCAGTGAATAATGAGAGCAAAAATAAAAATACAAAAAAACGTTAACAAAAAAATATAACTAAAATTTAGTGTTATTGCTTACTATACCTCGTTTTAGTATTTTAATACTAAAATATAATAACTTGAAAACAGGTGCCATCACATATTATGTTTACAAGCAAATATAAATCAATTATGTTATTTTTTATAAAAACAATTTTAATATTTTTAGTATAATGATAAATCTAATTATTATATGAATATATACAACTAACTGTAAGAACTAATAAATAAGAGAAAGATATAGATAAACACAAAATAAATACATGGAATTATCTTTTTTTTCAAACATGTTTTCCATTTAAAAATAAATGTTACTCTTGCAGTGAATAATAAGAGAAAAAATAAAAATACAAAAAAACACGTTAACAAACAAATATAAATAAAATTTAGTGTTACTGCTTATTATACCTCGTTTTAGCATTTTAATAAATATAATATATTTATTCATATATTAATGTAAATCGTTTTGTACACATTTATCTTAAATGATCTCAATTAAAATTTATCTTTTTCAGTTATTTTTTTTATCTTGTTATATATACAACATAACTGAGACTTCATCTAAGCTTTGAGTAACTAATTTTGAACTGAATATCATTATGTCTCTCTAGTTGTATTTTACTAAGTGCACCATGATTATACCATTTTGGTAATGAAAACCAAACTGAACCCTCGGGGACACATAAAACCCGTAGATACTTTTTTAATTTTCACATTACAAATTCTTCTTTAGTTCTTCTCATGTTTTGACAAAATACTTCTATAGTTTTCTTCTCACATTGTAGTCAACTCTTATGTTTTCTTCTATGGGGACACACAAAATCCGTAGTACTTCTGTGGTGAATGAGTCTTGTGATTTACTTCTTCTGTGGTGTTTAAGGCCTTCCTTTCATGTTCAATGGTTGGAGTCAACCATAAACACAGATTAGTATACAGTTCGGCAACCACTTTAATTATTTATCCCCACCTTACGTTGTTGCTTCATTACTTAGTACAGAACTCTCATAATAAGCTATGTAAACAACTCGATCTCACATGAAGATTGCCAAATTACATTGCCAAGAGAGCCATAATCCTTAGATCTATTTGTACATTACATTATATACCTTCAGTTTGTGTCCTTTTTAATGGTTATACCAAATACAACAGATATCCTTGCTGTGACGGCCTGACGTTAATGTCGTTCTCACCAGTTTTCTGGGCGTAAAAAACAGACGAACAAATAATATACTTAAGTGTGATGCTAACAACACGTTCATTTTTTTACGTACTATGCTTGGCTGATAAAACTTTAATATGCATACTTTCTTTGGCCGATAGCTTTTAAGTTAATATAGATCGAATGAGTTCATTGATGAGATCCACAACAAGAAAATCTTGAGTTACTGATGTTCTAATCTGATCAAGTCAGTTTCTCTGCATTCTCTCACTCTCTTGCATTGACATCGTTCTGAATATCTTCTACACCATACTGCACCAGCTTCGAGATGAGTCAATCTGATTTTATTTCTGTCCCATCTTTCTTGCACCAATGGTTAAGAGAATATTTTGTTTCATGATCGAGACCTCATATGTTGTAATGCATCATGATTTATTTCAGCTGTTGCAGAGAAATATGATGAAGACTGTATGAAAAGGTGGCAAGGGTAAGTGGATAATCACACTGATCAGAGTATAAAATATCAAAAACATAGTATAAAATGAAGATTAATGTTTTGAAGCAAAGTAGTGAAAAAGAAGCAAAGATGGATATGCAAGTTTGAAGAATCAGTTCTATGGATTTCTTTTACTAAGCAATTCGTCCAAAAAAACTGGGTAACATAATCAAATATCTAATACTTTTTTGTTCATGTTCTTTGGAAGACTAGCCACCTTCTAGTTTTGCATATGGGTAAAACCCAGGTCTGTAGCCTTACTTGGTTTTGTTTTTTAATCGACTTTCAACATTTGTATAAGGTTGTATTAGGGCCTGGTAGTTATCCGTTTACTCATTTTCGAACAGGATTCAGAATTCATTAGAAAGGGGATTAGTTTTTATTTGTTACAAAATAAACTCAAGCTTGAAGGAGATGTGTGTATGTATAAGTAAAACCTATCAGTAAGCAATGGCAAGGTGTAATCAGTGAGATGTGCCTTCTTGAAGTTCTTCTCGTATTCCTCGAGGCCTATAGCATAGCTCTTGCCTCTGTGTAAAAGGCGTATTGGGCATTGCGTGATCTGATTGTTTCATCGATCTGAAGGAAAAACCAATAAAAACAGTGTTAAGTAAGAATATACAATCTTTGTATTGATTCATGAATGATTTTATAGCCATGTTTTTGTATTGATTTTAAGCCATAGTTTTGTCCTATTTTTATTTGATTACTTTCGTTTAAGATTTTTTATGTACGTTGTAATATATAAATATATATATATATATATAATATTAATTTTTTTACTAAAATTTATCATAATTTTTTTTTTCATTTACTCAAAAATTTACCTTGATTTCTAAAATTAGTTAAATAGTATAACAATGTAAAGTTAATTGTTTAACAATATCTACACTTATTAAACTCTCAATCAAATAAACCATACCATTCAAACTGATTATGATTTACTTTTAAACAAATAATATAGTTAATTTATAAAATACAATTTGTTGTTATTAATTTTTATTTGATTAGTTTCGAATATTTTGTACCTACGATATATTGTGTAGATAATTAAATTTAGTTTCTTCTACTCAAGTTTACGATAATTTTTTATTTCCTTGACTCAACTTTACCTTGATTTTTTTTCTTTGTTTGATATGGTTGTGAAACCTTCTAGATATGGTAAAAATTGTCCTAATCTATCTATTCGATATGAGGTTTACCCATTTACAATATTAAAACTTAGAGTTAGTTTAAAAAAAAAATAGAGTTAGTTTTCCTTTTTGCAGGTCTTGTTATAACGCCAGCGACCTATTAACAATCCATATTAATGCATTGAAATATGAAGTTTTTCAGCTAGAAAAATATCTCCCGCTTCCACCAGCTTCAGAATCTATGTTTATATTGCTTCATAATTGTGTTAGTAATCCATTTAGCCTCCGGTGACCTAATTTGTTGACCTTCCTCAAGTTGATTTCTTCCAGACTTTTCATCACAAAAATATTTTATAAAACTGAGGTTGGCAACATTCAAATGATGGTGGAGCCATTGTTCTTTTTTGCTGCAGTATTCTTCATGGAGGCAATTGTGTGAGACCGATGTTTTCGAAGAATGATTTTATAGCCATGTTTTTGAGATTTGGAAATAATAAAATTTAAAATTAAATAAAAATGTAATATTACCATTTTTATATTGTACATTTTCTTATTCTAATTTTGAAATTTATTTGTTTAATTTTCTTTTTTAAAACGGTAATATTACATTATGGAAGATGTAAGAAATACATTATGGAAAATGGCTTTATGAACAGTTGTTTTTGTTCTTAAACTGAGTTTTGTGGGTTTTAAATTAATAAAAATGTAAAACTTTACATTTTTCATATAATGTCTAATGCAGTTTTCCTATTTCTTATATATTAATTTAAAAATGTAAAACTATAAAAAGTTAAAATGTAAAACTAAATATTTTTCAGATAGATGTTTAATGTAGTACTTCCATTTCTATATTGTAAATATACTTATTATATTTAAATTAATAAAAATGTAAATATATATATATATATATATATATATATATTTTTCATATAAATGTATAATGTATTATTTCCATCTATATTATTAAAGTTGAAGTACATTTTAGAGATGTTTGGAAACAAGGATAGTAGAATAAATGAGATATGTTTGGAAACATGAATAGTAGAGATGTGTACTTTATTTTATGTACACATTTAGCCAGTGTATTTTCAATTAATTATTAATAAATGAGAATTATTTAGAAACATGAATAACATATTTAATACTTCTTTTTATTTACACATTTAGCCATTATTTTTACCATAAATTAAATAATACCCTTTCTATATTTCTTTATATTTACAATTCTGTCACTATATTTACAATTTTTTTTATTTACAATTCTGTATGGTGAAAATAAAAACACAAACGAAAATATAAATAGTATATTACAGGGACCTCTATATTATATAAGATGTTTTAAATACAATATTATTACGTTCTTTAGGTTAGTCAAATATAAAAATTTCAAGAGTTCAATTTTCAAAAAGAAATATCATAAAATTAATAATAATTAATAGAAAACTAATGAAAATAAATAAAATTTTGAAACATGGATAAAAGTATGTCAAGAAAATAAAATGACTTATGTTATTAATAAAAATTGAAAATCCATTATATTATAAAAACTACTAGGTGGTTTTCCCGCGCATGCGGACCTAAAATATTTTATAAAAATTTATTAATATATATATATATATATATATATATTATTAATTAAAAGAGTATACATTGATAAATTTATTATTTTATTTTCATTTGAAAATTCTTACGTATTATAAATTTTTGAAATTTATTTGAACACTATATTAACTATAGAATAATTCTTAAAATTATTTAATTTCATCTTTTCAGTATATAAAAGTAAACATTTTAGTTGATTAATATTTAGTTATATGTTTTATGTTTTCTTTTAACTTTTTATTAAAAATAAAATTTCAGATAACAACAATATATATATATATATATATATATATATGAAACTTATCTTTTTTATTTTAAAATATTTTTAAAACATTTGGATAATTCTTATTATTATATATTTTAATCAATTATCTAGGTGTTGTGTCCGCTCAATCATGCTTAATTATTTTATAATGAATAATTAAATATGCATTATTGATTCAATGACTATCATGATAAGTTAGTTTATGATCTCAATTTTGTTTTTTAAATTATTTATGGAAAAAAATATTTATCAAAATATATATACTCAATTTGAAAGCTCTCATATATAGTAGAAATTTTTTTAATAATATGTTCTGTAACTAATTTATTTATGATTAAAATATATTGTTTTTTTGATGACAAAAAAAAAAATATATAATTTAAATATTATTAAATATATTTTTGCAAAGTCAAAATATATGTCTATGAATTATCTATTTGATTTTAAAATAGAGTTTTTATTATATCAGTGTTAGTGATTTATTTAATTTCACAAAGCTTAAATTCTTTTTATATTTGGGTAATTTGTATTATAATAAATCATAATTACTAAATATTTTATAATTACTTATTAATATATTTGTTACTAATTAAAATAATATAATGGTAAATTATAATTTTTATTTTCATTTGAAAATTCTGACATATCAATTATATTTTTTTAAAAAAGTATTTGTACACTATTTATTAAGCAGAAATAAATCTTAAAAGTCACTCAAAATTCTTTTTCAAATTATATAAAAACTTTTTTATAATTAGTTAGTAATATATTAGTTACTAACTAAAATAATATAATGGTAAATTATTATTTTTTATTTTCGTTTGAAAATTCTGACATATCAATTATATTTGTTTTAAAACAATTCTCTCTTTTTTATTAAATAGAAATAAAACTTTAAAGTCAGTCAAAATTCTCTTTAAAATTATATAAAAATATTTTATACTTAATTATTAATATAATTAAAATTATATAATGGTAAATTATTATTCTATTTTTGTTTGACACTTCTGACATATCAATTACATTTAAAAAAAATCTTAAAAAACACTCAAAATTCTTTTTTCAATAATATAAAATTTACAATTTTATTAATTTGTTATATTGTTTATGTTTTTAACGTTTTATTAAAAAAAATCCAGATAATAACAAAATATACTTATTAATATAATTAAAATAATATATTGATAAATTATTATTTTATTTTCGTTTGAAACTTCTGACATATCAATTATATTTTAAAAAAATCTTAAAAGTCACTCGAAATTCTCTTTTAAATCATATAGATTTACATTTTTATTAAATTAGTATAAGTTATATAGTTTATGTTTTTAACTTTTTATTAAAAAAATCCAGGTGATAAGAAAATGTATATATATATATATATATATGAATTATCTTTAAATTTTTAATCAATTATCTAATTAAATAAATGAAATTTTCATTATTATTTTTAATTTATTTATATATTTTATTCATTAGGGGTATAAACGATATTAACTGCTTTAACTTTTAATGTGAGAGTTTTGTTTTGGAAAATTATTTCGCAAATGATAGTATAAATCATTTGATTAGGTGTTTTGCCCGCACTTACGGACTTAATAATTTTTGTAAGTTAATAGATAAATTATTTTAGGCCTTTGATATATTTAATAATTAATAAGATATTATTCTTTATAAACAACAAAAAATATTTTAATAAAATAATTTATAAAAAAATCTTTTAGTTAGGACTTCAAAATATTCACATGTACATAAAACTATATACAAGTATTTATATTTATTTTTAAATTATTTTGATATATAATATTTTTCGATCTCATAATATATGAATTTTTAGATACTGACTATAATCAAATTAATAATTTTTCTTTTTATTTTGTGAGTAATTATACATAATCAAATCTAATCTATTTATTTATTAACAGTAGTGAAGACCTTAAACGCTCTAACTTTTAATGTGAGAGAAAAAAAATGTTTCGAAAATAATAGTATTTATATAACAATAGTATATATATATATATATGAATTATCTTTAAATTTTTAATTAATTATCTAATTAAATAAATGATGTTTTCATTATTATTTTTAATTTATTTATATATTTTATTCATTAAGGGTATAAACTATATTAACTGCTTTAACTTTTAATGTGGGAGTTCCGTTTTGGAAAATTATTTCGCAAATGATAGTATAAATCATTTGATTAAGTGTTTTCCCGCACTTACGGACTAAATAATTTTTGTAAGTTAATAGATAAATTATTTCAGGCCTTTGATATATTTAATAATTAATAAGATATTATTCTTTATAAACAACAAAAAATATTTTAATAAAATAATTTATAAAAAAATCTTTTAGTTAGGACTTCAAAATATTCACATGTACATAAAACTATATACAAGTATTTATATTTATTATTAAATTATTTTGATATATAATATTTTTCGATCTCATAATATATGAATTTTTAGATACTGACTATAATTAAATTAATAATTTTTTTTTTCATTTTGTGAGTAATTATACATAATCAAATCTAATCTATTTATTTATTAACAGTAATGAAGACCTTAAACGCTCTAACTTTTAATATGAGAGAAAAAAAATGTTTCGAAAATAATAGTATAAACTAAGTGTTCTCTTTTCAGTTATATAAAATTAATAATTTTACTTGATTAATTTAGTAATGTTTTCTGTTTTTTATTCTTATTAAAAATAGTTTCAGATAACAACAAAATATATGTATGCATTATCTTCTTATTATAATATATATATATATAACGTTTTAGATAATCCTTATTACTACTATTATTAATTTTTATTATTTATCTGACTACTATAGTTGAATTTCGTTTTTTATTTTGTAAATAATTTATATATTTTATTCATTAAGGATAATATCGATATTAGCCGCTCTAACTTTTAACAAGAGAGCTCCGTTGCGAAAAATTACTTCGCAAATAATAGCATAGATCTACTAGGATCAGTTTTAAAATATACAAAATATGATTAATCTAATTACCTAAGAACATTTTTTTGTCTAAAATAATCATAAAATAATTTTAAACTTTTATGTAAATATTTCAAATAAAAATAATACTTTAAAATTAATTTATATCAAAAATTGATTTAACATATGCATATATTTAAAAAATTATTTTACTAAAATATTTTCCAATAACTATTATTAAAAACATGTTTTCAATATATATAAGAAAAATACAACAAGAAGACCAATTTCATATATCAACTTAAATTATGGTTTTTATATTTCACATTAAATTTTAAGAATATAATATATGTGATTATATATAAGATCTTTCACATTATTAATTATTTGAAATCATTTATTAAATGAGACCTTAAAATAAAATCAAGTTGAAATAACAAATGATTAAATCAACAAAATAATGATGATACGGGTCTAAATTATCTCAACTCCTTGAAAATAGTTTCATTTAAAATAAAAAATAAATTATATAAACTAAATTTAATAAAATTATATATTTTTTTTTGAAATGCACAAATGAATTTTTTTAATACAGAGAGTGTTGAAGATATAAAATATTTTATTTGAATTAAAATAATCAGTGTAAAATAAGTTTAACTTTGGGTGAAATAAATAAAATCATATAACGGGTTAGAATTATTTAGAGTCTTCAAAAATTTAGTCATATTTTAAATAAAAGACAAGTCATAGAAGTAAATTTAAGAGAAATTTCATAAGAAAGTTAAAATATATAATTTATCAATAATAATATTTTTTACTACTTCAAATAATTTTCTAATAGAAAATATACACACCATTTTTAAGGACGGGTCAAAATCTAGTTAATATTATATATTGTTTTGAAAATGTACAATGCGACATGGCATCTTCTGAAAATATTTTTTCGCTGATAGAATTAGTTTTATAATTATCACTTTTTAAAAACAATAGTACTTTAAGTTGATAAACATTTTAAATTTGGCAGTAAACAAATGTTGATTTTAATTTTTGAACGTTGTTTTACAACTCATAAAATTCTAAAAACCATAAATATTTTTAGTACTATAATATTGAACTAAATTATATATATTATCAAAGTTGACTATTATCTCAGAAAATTAATTGAAAATTAATATCTGGTTTTATAAAATCTTGCAAAATTTTCTTTCAATTAATTATCTGAGATTATAGTCAACTTCAAAAATAAATCTCTGGTTTTATAAAATCTTGCAAGAATTTCTTTCACATAATTATCTGAGATTATAGTCAACTTCGAAAATTAATCTCTGGTTTTATAATATCTTGCAAATTTTCTTTCAATTAATTATTTGAGATTATAGTCAACTTCGAAAATTAATCTCTGGTTTTATAAAATCTTGAAAGATTTTCTTTTAATTATTTTCTAAGACTATAGTCAATTTTGCAAATTAATCTCTGGTTTTGTAAGATTTTACAAAATTTTATTTCAATTAATTTTCTGAGATTATAGTTAACTTTCCAAAAGTTAATTATCTACAATTTAGGATATATATTTAAATAAATATAAATACTCTACAATTTAGTTCTAATACTGATATATTTATATAGTTCTAATACTGATATTTTAAATAAAACTCTTTCCATAAAAAAATAAATTGAAATATTTTAGAAAATATACGAGTTGAGTGATATATTAGAAATTTAAGATGGTGATACACAAAAATATAAAACAAGCTCCTACGAAAGTAGGCAAAATAATAACTCTGGTCAAGGATCAACGTCATAAGTGTAAAATAAATTATAGAATCAGTTTTAAAAATAATGATACTTTAAGTTTATAAACATTTTAAATTTAGCACTAAGCAAATGTTGATTTCATTTGTTGAAGGATGTTTTACAACTCATTTAAATTCTAAAAATCATAAATATTTCTTTAGGACTATAATATTGAACTAAATTGTAAGTGAAAAGGGAATTTTAGTGAGTAAAGTAAAAAAAAAATAATTCAGTTAAGACTAATAATATATTTTCATAATAATCTACATATGTAAAATATATAAATATTTTGGATAATAACTAAAGTTTAACAAATTATTTACCAATTTCACATTTTGTCACCATTCCATACATATTTTAGATTGTAAAAACAATAGACTCACAATAAAATGTCACTCATATTTAATTCAATTGCCTATTTATATTTTAATAACATAGATTAAATATATGTTTGATATATATATATATATATATATATATATATATATATATATATATATATTAAAAATCTGGAATGATATTCGTATAAGCCCGGGCGTAGCCCAGACAAAATATCTAGTTTTCACTAATGTTTTCTCGATGTTAATCAAAGTAACTTCAATTTGATAACATTTAATATACTTTTTGGTAAAAGCATTTTATGTATTATTGGTAATATTATTTCATTTCATACAAGATATAGTATCTAATGATATTACTTAATATTTTATTTAATGTTTTCATTGTTCATTACAACAACAAATGCCAGCAACACAATCTCCCCTTATCAGACGGTCTTTGCCACAATGCGGCTCACACATTCCTTTGTCGTCACAGGGACCATAGCACATATTATATTTTACTCCGAAATCTATTCGAATAGTAAGAAATAATACAATATTAAAATTATGCAAGAACAAAGACTTTAGTATAACTAAAATTAAATGTTTATGTAGTACCTGAAACAATATCAGTGCAGTGAACAACTGATGTCACGAAGAAAAGAGTGAAAACAAATGCGATTAATACATTTTTGGAGAGACTCATTTTGTAGGATGTTTTATAAATTGTTTGAGAATTCTATTATGCTTTAGAGTTATATATATATTATCAAAGTTGATTATAATCTTAGAAAATTAATTGAAAATTAATTTCTGGTTTTATAAAATCTTGCAAAATTTTCTTTCAATTAATTATCTGAGATTATAGTCAACTTCAAAAATTAATCTCTGGTTTTATAAAATCTTACAAGAATTTCTTTCAATTAATTATCTGAGATTATAGTCAAAAATTAATCTCTGGTTTTATAAAATCTCGCAAAATTTTCTTTCAATTAATTATCTGAGATTAGTCAACTTCGAAAATTAATCTCTGGTTTTATAAAATCTTGCACGATTTTCTTTTAACTAATTTCTGAGATTATAGTCAATTTTTTAAATTAATCTTTGGTTTTGTAAGATTTTAAAATTTTTTATTTCAATTAATTTTCTGAGATTATAGTTAACTTTCCAAAAGTGAATTATCTACAATTTAGGATATATATTTAAATAAATATAAATACTCTACAATTTAGTTCTAATACTGATATTTTAAATAAAACTCATCCCATACAAAATAAATTGAAATATTTTAGAAAATATACGTGTTGAGTAATATATTAGAAATTTAAGATGGTGATACATAAAAATATAAAGCTCCTACGAAAGTAGGCAAAATAATAACTCTGGTAAAAGATCAACGTCATAAGTGTAAAATAAATTATTAGAATCAGTTTTATATTTATCACTTCTTTAAAATAATGGTACTTTAAGTTTATAAACATTTTAAATTTAGCACTAAACAAATGTTGATTTCAATTTTTGAAAGTTTTTTACAACTGATATAAATTCTAAAAACCATAAATATATTTTTAGTACTATAATATTGAACTAAATTGTAAGTGAAAAGGGAATTTTAGTGAGTAAAGTAAAAAATATTAATTCAGTTAAGACTAATAATATATTTCATAATAATCTACATATGTAAAATATATAAATATTTTGGATAATAACTAAGGTTTAACAAATTATTTACTAATTTCACATTTTGTCACAATTCCATACAATTTTAGATTGTAAAAACAATAGACTCACAATAAAATGTCACTCATATTTAATTCAATTGCCTATCCCTTATATATTATTTGCGAAGTGATTTGTACACGTGTCGTTACTACAATCACTCTCGCCAAAAAAATGATGACATGCCACTGAAAAAAGATGACATGTCTTTATAAAATAGAAAATTTCCTTATAAAAGATGACATGTCTTATAATTTAATATGACATGGACAATTACATTTAACGTTAGTTTATATTTTGGGTAAACTTTTTAAAAGATGGTAATAACTCATATATTACTTTAATATCGATTTATATTTTTGGAAATATTTTTAGAATATGGTAATAACTCATAAATCATCATTAAAATAAATATTTTCAAATATGGCATTCTAATTTCGAAATTATCATTAAATTATATATTTTAAATTATACAATTTTATTACTAACATTTACAAAAATGTATACAATTTTATTTAGAAATTCTAAAAATATAATCGTGAAATCATTACTTTCTTATATATATAATTTTTTTTATAAATATTGTTTAATTTTATTTTTTGATAAATGTATTTTTTACAAATTTATTTAAAATATTTAATTAAAACTAGGTGTTGGCCCATAGATGCAGACATAAATATTTTATAACTACTGATTAAAAAGCTAAAATTCATTTATATTTTGTAGTTATTTTATTTATTTTATTTATTAAGGATAATATTAATATTAATCGTTCTAACTTTTAACGTGAGAGTTCCGTTGTAAAAAATTACTTCGTAAATAATAGTATAGATAAATAAATAGAAACATCCATCTAAGATTATAATTTTAAATATATATATATATGCATATTCTTAAATATAATTAAAAATATCTTGATTTTATGTTTAATTTAATCAAATTATATTAAAATATTGATAAAAAGGAAAAATTGCAATATTAATATAATTTTACTTTTAAATATAATTTATATTTATTTGTTAAAAAATATTTTGAATTATTTTGCTGCACATGGTGCAGGAAACCACCTAGTATATTTTAATAACATAGATTAAATATATAAAACGCATAATGAATAAGCGAGTTAGTAGTTACTATCTTTATTTTTTTTTTTATCAAAGTGAGTTATTATCATGACTATATTGATAGTGAGAATCATGACTAAACTAACTCAAACTGGCAAATAAACTAAATCTGCAGAACACATAAAACTAAAAAACGAGCAACAGACTACCATTGTTGCAGTATACATAAAACTACAAAACCCAAGCTGAGAAAGGGATAAACTTACGACCCAGTCCAACTGGACGACCTTGCGGCAAGTGACTGGTCCCTCCACCCAGATCTCTGGACACGGAACCACCGAGCGGGACTCAAACCCCACCGGACAGTTAGATTCAACATCGCCCACAGGCGGACAGATCGCGCCCTGAAGACGAACTCAACCTCACTGGTAATAAGGCAGAAACCAACCATCGCTCAACCACACCAAATCATCACAGAGAAGTTCCATCACCTTCCAGTAAAGCCGAAGACCATAAAACTACAGAAGCTCGATTAAAAGTAAAATTGACTCATAGAGGCCTTCTCACAGCACAGGTAAGAGCACCCGTTAAAAACATTCGATTTTTTTTTTGTCAACCCGTTAAAAACATTCGATCTAAGAGACCAAACAGAGACAAGGCGAGTGAGGAAATGTTTTTAGGTTTTTTAAAAGATATAACTAGATTCTGATCCGCCCTTGAAATGACGGGTTTTCTTTTGTTGTTTTTCAATATAAAAATTGATAATTCTTTGTTTTAGTTATGTTAAGTGTGACATGATCAAGTTGCAATTATGCGGTTTGTTATAGTGTGTACAGTATCACGAAAATTAAAATGCATCACACAACCGTTTTACGTTTGTAAATAAATTAAACAATGGTTGTATCTAGAGCTGGGTTCGCGGGTCAACTCGTCTCACCCGCCCGTCAACCCCCGGGTTGACTAATTTTTTTTATTCAAAATTACGACCCGCATGATCCGCGAAGATAGATTTAAAACCCGCATCCCCCCCTCCATATTTGCGGGTAATCCGCAGGTAATATAAATTTTAATAAAATATTTTTTAATGATATTTTAATTATGTTTTAATATTTTTTTGTAATAAAATAATTAAAATTATATATTTATAATTAAAATTTTATAATTTTATTATATTTTATATATGTATTATGAAAATATGTTTCTTTTGAAAAATAAAAGTGAATTATTATTTTTTGCGAGTTAGCGGGTACCCGCGATTCAAATTCGGCCGACCCGCATTCGCCCCGCTTAAAATTCACTCGACCTGCACCCACATATTGAATTTTTCAAATTTGCCGACCCGCATCCGCCCTCAGCTGGTCAAACGGTGCTGGACTGCGGGTAAAAACTCAAATTCTCAACTCTAGTTGTATCCAAAATTCATATTTGGGCTATTATATTATTTTAAATAATTATAAATAGTATATAATATTGTTAAACATATAAAGTGGTCAATAATATTTTTATTTAAATTTTATTCCCGCAAATTTATAAAATTTCAATTTCTAATATCAACTTTTTAAAATTATTGCAGATTTTAATTTATGTTATTAAAAAATTTATGAGATATGAAATTGATTATACAAAAACATAATTTATATAGTTAGGTCCGATTGAAATAAGCCCACAAAACCAAAAGACAACAATATCATTAATGAATTTTGTTAGTTAGTCATATCATTAAGGGTATTTTTAGAAGATTTTAATATTTCATTAAGAATATAATTTAAGAATGATTCTGATTTAATAGTATTGATGTTTTTAATTTTTCGGGATAACACAGTAAATAAACTTACAAGGGTATTTGTGTATTTTGACTTTCAATGAAAGTTATCCTAGTAATTACACAATAATATAGATTAGTTTAGTCAATTACGAGTAAAATATGTGTTACTTTAGGTAATTTCTCTACAAATAATATCATTTAACTCAAGAAGAACATAGCCAAATCATATATTCAAGAAAAAAAATAAAATAATAAATAATTCCAATTTGGAGTTTCAAGATACCATGGCTTCCTAATCTCAAAGAAAATTTCCATTATCATCAACCTTATCAAACCTTAGACACAGATCACAACTTTGTCCCACCCATTAGCAATACTTTTCTTGTGAAATACTTACTATCAGAAAAGAATTAGAATCCTGCTCCAGTCTAACACCACCACGACCAAATTATAAAATTGTCCAACAAGGATACTAAAACAAAATCACCATCACAAGCTTTGTAGAAACTAAATAAAATTATATATTGAGAAGATGAAACTGAATCCAAAAACTAACCAATAAAATCGAAAGCAAAACCGATCACCAGAAGTCATTGTAATTATAAAATTTGCTACCGTGAACTTTAAAAAAAAAGAGTATGATTGAGACGATTGACCTGATGATTTTCATGGAAGAGGATGTACCTTTTTTATAGAAATTGAGAGAATGAGAGTAAAGATGGGAAGCAATCATTGATGATTTCGTTAAATACAATGTTTGGATTCAGCATATTCTGTAACGTTCTGCAGAAACTGGATCGTTCCTCTGTCAACTAAGAGCAATGAAGAACATGAAGGCGATTAGGGCTTCCATCAACATATGTGGTTGATGGGCTGCAAGATGCGCACGATATAAAGCCCAACATCAAACCCGTAATTACGAGAATAACACATTAATGAAACAATGCATTTCATACGTGTCGCAACAGAAACGTGCGAATTGTTGCGTTGTCAGCTAAGTTGGCATAGCTGGAAGAGAAACAATCTCTTCTTTATATATAGATTATCACTTTGGGGTAAGAAAATTACATTATTTTATTATCTTTTAATAAGTTTCTAGCATGTCCACTTTTTAAAAGGATAAACAACAGACAAAGATTGCGGTGTTCGGTGGTCTTTGACGGGTTTGACCTCGTTTAACTCCACTTCTGTTGAGATTGAAGTATTTTTTGTAAGACTTTTATTGAGGCATAGCTTGGATATAATGGAGTTGTGTTACTGCCGTATCCAGAATAGAATGTGTTCCTAGAGTGGATCTATCTTGCCGGGTTATAAAATCTGGTTTCGTTGGTTTGGAGAAGTGTGCTCCCAGTGTTGGTAGAGGTTGATGTTATCGTTCGGTGGACCAAGTGAGACAACGATAAATCTCGTTCAGAGACTATTGCAAGCTTAGCGTACTACTATCATGGTGGGTTTGGAATTTTCTTATGTAGTTGTGTTTATATTCTTGCTCCTTAATCATGTAAACTGCTCCAGAGTGGGTTATAGTTGGCTTTTCACTTGCTTTAGTTGTATCAAAGTTTGTCTTGAATAGATATTTTCAGATGGGAAAATTAATTTTTTTCCGCTGAATCTAAGGGCATATACATTGAAGTATCTTTAATGGGGTTCACACGTTTTTCCACAAAAAAAATAATATAATAAAGCTAAAGTGATGAACCCGAGTTGTTGAAGTTCGCCGGGATGAACTCGAGTCTTGACTGTAGTGCGGGCCCCACGACACGTGATGGTCCGTGATTGGTCCTTTTTTTTTTTTTTAGAAAACAAAAAAAAAGTTAAAAAAACAAAATAATAAAAAACTCACCTGATAAACCCCGGTGTGCGCATCGCTGATGGGTATGGCCTAATCAAATCGGTTCGAAGGCGAGATTCCTTTTCTTCTCATAAACGAAATTAGTTTTTTTTAACCAACCCTGATTACCACAGATGTTGCTCTAAGTGGGCCGACCCAGTTATAACCGAATGTCAACAAAAAAGTCAATTGAGTATCTCGAGTTCTTGTGTTTATCCTGTACTTGTTAAATCTGAGAGCTGTGGCGACGTCGCGACACGCTTTGAGTGTTAAGCAAACCAAATGAACGATAAATGCAGGCCAAATTCTAATGCAAATTGGACTGCAATTTTTTTTACCATTCAACACATTTTCGCAGAACAAAAATAAATGATTAAAAATAAAAAATCTGCATACATATTTAAATTACACATAAAATTTTTCATATGCAAATAAGGAAAAAAGGGGCTGGACATTTTGATTTCCATATACTATGTAGTTTCTTTTATTATTATTCTTGTTAACAACTAATATAGTTAAAATATTTAATATATGTTTATAATTTTTATTTTTTTTGATATTTATAAAACTTATTATAATAATTTATGTATGTTGTTTGGTCATTTATATTTCATTATTTGTAAATAATAATTTTTATATTCGGTTTAAATATTAAATTTTAATTATTATTTTCTAACAGTAAATAAAATATGATAATTAAGTTAATTTATTTGATAAATAAATATATAATTTTTAATACAGTGTTTTGGAAAACGGACCGGCCGGTCAAACCGTTAAAACTCGTAAAAATCGAGAAAACCCATAAAACCAGTGAAGAAGTTCAATATCAAAATCCGTTTTTTCAAAAAATTAAATAAAAACTAACATTTTTAAAATTTAGAATAAAAGTTCAGATTAGTTTAAGATAGTTACATAAAAAAAGATGTAAAGTATAGAAATTAATTATATAATTAAAATTATATTTTAATTAATTGGAAACAACATATACATACATTTTGTCAAAAACATATACATACTTTATCTTCTATTTACTTAGTTTGTAATTTTTATAATCTTATATAAAGTTGTTTGATAAATTCATGCATATTATTTTATAGGGAAATTTATATTTTACTCGCATATATTATAATTTAAATATTATTTTACAGTCACTTAATATTTTTAAAATTTAAATAAATTTATTTTATGTGAATTATATGATAATTTATAGTTTAACTTATGCTTTGTTAATTTGTATACATTTTTTTTTGATGAAATTTCAAATTTATTGATCAGAGTAAAATAATATATTTACAATCATAAGTGTTCAAAGAATGTAGAGAAAGAGGAACAAGAAAAAATCACAGCATTCACATCATCTGCTACAGGTTCAAATCGTTTAACTTTACCCTTCAGCCGTGTGTTCGGGATTCAAACCACCTGCGCATTAACCCTTGCAGCTGAGGCTTCCGGGTGTAGTCAAGTGAGGTAATTCTGTTTCTGATCGTCTTGTCAATCAGCCTTGCAAGTTGGTCTACTAGCTTATAGCTATTATTATGTCTCTTGTCATTCTTCTCACGCCAAATATAGTAGATTGTAACCTGCAATGCCAGCCTGAGAAGAATGAATGTGAGCATGTCGTAGGTATGTGCTAGTAACTGCGTCAAGGTGACTTCCCAATCAGGGTCTGGATCTCTACCAAACAGACTTCCAGCAACCTGGAGCCAGAGCGTAAATGTGTAAGGACAAGCGAAGTAGAGGTGGTCCCTGGTCTCGTCAGGCTCTCCACAGTATAAGCAACTTTGGGGGTGGCCCCAATGGGTTGTGCGGTGACCAGTAGACAAACGGTTTCTCACCGCAAGCAATGTAATGAACGCGTATCTGAGAACTCCTTGAAGGAACCAAACCAACTTTCTCCAGTTTACTCCTTCCTTACTCCCCCTGGTAAGCTCCCACGTAGCTGTCGAATTAAAACGATCACTATAAGCATTCCCTCTTGTCTTCCAGAGGACACCATCAGTGGCAGTAGGCGCCAGCAAGATATGATAGTCTTTAATGGCGTGGATCAGTGTCTGAATATGGGGATCTCTGCATCTTCTGAACCGCCAAGCTCCATCAATCAAAACATCACAAATCTTAGCATCACGACGGACACCTAGCTTCTGAGTACCTATCTCACCAGTAACATCAATCAGCCGGCCACGAGGATGCCACACATCCAACCAGAACTTTACTTTACGCCCATTCTTTATGCACATACGAACAAATTGCTGAGCTAAGGATATATGCTTCAATAGCTTCCTCCAGACCCAAGAGCCAGCGACACTGTCTTTAACGTCCCATAGTGTTTCCTGCTTAATTAAGTAACAGTGCACCCAGACCACCCATAACGATGCAGGCTGAGAGAAGAGTCTCCAAATGAGTTTCAAGACAAATACGGTACCCACTTCCTTCAAACGTCTGATACCCAATCCACCTTCATCATACGGCCTACAAACATCCTCCCAAGCAATCTTTGCACTTGAAGTGTTATTTGGCGAACCACTCCACAGGAACGCGGAACACATACTTTCTATTTCATCAATGCAAGCTTGCGGTAAGCAGAAAGCAGAAGACCAGAAGTTTGTGATGCTGGCAATGACAGACTTGATAAGCTGGAGTCTCCCCGCATAAGACAGAGCTTTGCTAGACCAGCATAGAAACCGGTTCCTGACCTTCACAATTAGTGGTTCATAATCATTCCTCGTCATGATCTTTGTGGTGAGAGGGAGGCCAAGATACTTGATAGGCAAAGCAGAGAGAGAGAGAGAGACCTGCTGCAGCTGCTTCACTTTCAAGAGCATGTTTCCCCGACCAGCTGCAAACACAATAGATTTTGCTACATTTATCCTCAGACCTGACAGGGTAGCAAACTCCTCAAACACTTGAAGAGTGCCTCTAAGCGACTCCGGAGTCCCATCTGTAAAAATTACTATATCATCAGCAAAGCTTAGGTGAGATAGATTAACCTCCATACACTTGGGATGATATCCAATTGCCCCCTCACCGACGGCTTTATTCTGAAGCTTTGAGAGCACATTACTGACGATGACGTAGAGGTAGGGAGATAAGGAGCACCCCTGTCGAACTCCTCTAGAGATATTGTGTCAATGCATCTCATGATCCATGTGACAAACAAATCAGGGTAGTTCATGGCCCTCAGAGTTTCTTCAATGAACGACCAGTTGATGGTGTCGAAAGCTTTGGATATATCGAGCTTTATTGCTGACCTGGAAGAAACCGATGGCTTGTGGTAGTCTTTCACCAATTCTGTAGCGAGGAGCACGTTTTCTAGGAGTAACCGCCCTTCCACAAAAGCACATTGGTTGAGCTCAACGGCCTGCGGCAAGGTAGCCTTCAGTCTCCTTGCAATTATTTTCGATATCACCTTGTAGATGACGTTGCAGCAGGCAATCAGACGATAATCAGTTAGTTTCTCCGCACAAGTGACAATAGAGTGGCGTTGATGCTGTGAGGCATGAACCCAAAGATGAAGAAAGATTGGACGGCAGTGACGACATCCTTACCAATCACAGACCAAGCCGCTTTATAGAATTCCATGGGGTACCCATCTGGACCTGGCGCTTTGTTTCCGGGCATAGAAAAGAGGGTATCTCTAATCTCAGCCTCCAGGACAGGTTTCATTAGTGACGTCGCATCTTCGCTGGAACATCTGTAGTCTACCAAGTCGCGAAGAACCTCTGGAGACGCTGCCACTGTTGTTTCGGGAGCTCCATTCAGAAAAGCCTCAAAGTGTGCTACCGCTTCACTTTTTATTTCAGGTAGCGACGTAAGGATCCGACCATCAGCTGTGACAATGCGACGGATAGTGTTTCGCACGTTCCTGCTCTGTGTAGTCTTGTGGAAAAATATAGAGTTGCGGTCCCCGAGTCTTAACCACTGAACTCTAGATTTTTGATAAAAGAATTGCTCCTCAAGGCCAGAGATATGGTGCCAATGTTCCCAAGCGTCAGAAGCTGCTTCAAATGTGGCCGCCTGAGGGTCTTGCATAGCAGCAGTTTGCTTCTCGCAAAGGTCTGCATATGCTTGCTTTACCCGACCAGGGAGGTCACCATACATGTCTCTGTTTAGAGCCCTCAACTCAACCTTTAAAGACTTAAGCTTCTCCTGGAGAAGCTTGAGAGCAGACCGAGAGTGGTAGAGAGGAGCCGACTGATTCCAGACACGGTCCACAACTTCCAGAAACCGAGGATGCGAGGTAGTGTGAGTGAAAAACTTGAAAGGCTTCATGTTTCCCTGAGGCGCCTCTCTGAGTAATACATGCATACGAAGGTGATTAGAAACTCCTCCCGCCTCAAAGGAGGCATAAGATTGCGGGAAAGCTTGCAGCCAGTGACTGTTGACCATTACTCGATCCAATTTCTTACTGATGGAGTTTTCATCTTGGTTATTTGACCATGTGTAGCAAGGACCAACCTGAGCGAGGTCTACCATATCACAAGAGAGAACCACATTCTGAAAATCCCTGATAGAGCCACGATCCAACCTGGTATCAGTGAAGCACGAGTGCTCCTGCTCCGATAATGCCACGTTGAAATCTCGTTGTATAATCCAAGGGTTTGTAGTTCATGCAACTGACCCCGATACGAACTCCATTTCCCTCCATAGTTCTCTTCTCTCTATAGCACAATTCGATGCGTAGATAAAAGAACATAGGAAGGTGTCCCCTGTGGATTTATATCTCAGCCACACTGTAACCATTTGAGCGCTCGTTAGAACCGGGCATACTTCCACCTCCTCTGACCAACATACCCATATTCTTCCGAGCCTGTGATTAGAATAATTATGAATACAATTCCAGCCAGGAAAAGTTGCATCAAAATTTTTTTGAACCCAATATCTGACCGCCTTGTGTTTGCGTGGCTGATTGAACCCATGCATGTTCCACGCAAAGATTGACGACATCAGTGCTTCCGAGTGGAAGCTTTTTTGTTGTTGCTTGGACCTTTCTGTTGCTGGGACATTGTTTGGACAAGAGCTCGTGAGTTCACTATTGGAATCTTCGACCCTCTGCCACGCGAACGCTGGGAACTTTGCCGCTGTGTAGCCACCGAGGTATTATCAGTAACATCTCCACCCGAATCTGTTATCTCAGCCTCGTCCCTTGGTTTCTGAACTCCCTCCTCCTCCTTATCCTCATCATCCTCAATCTCTCCTTCCTCCCGAATACCTTGCAAAGCTTGGAATCCATTGGGAGAGAGACATTTATTTGCGTCAGTAGCTGCAGTAGAATTTGCCTTATCCCCATGACCCCGAACTGTTTCCCATTGCTCAGCGTTACTCTCCTTTGCAACCTCTAAAACCCCCACATTCGACAGGTTATCATTCTCGGAAAAAGTCTCCAGTTCCTCCAGTAGCTTCGTGACAATTTCAGTGCCAGTTTTATCCGAGACTTCCTTTGTTGAGAAGCCCTCTAGAACTACTTTATCATTTTCCACCGCAGTTGTTTCCACCGGAGGGAGTTGACGATCTGTTAACGGAGGTTTTGGAAACGTACAATCCTTTTCCATGTGGCTCCACTTCTTGCAGGAGACACACCGAGAAGGTAGCCAAGGGTAACTAATAGTTACCAGAACATCAGCTCCGTCACGACCCTTGAAACTAATGTGATTTGGCAAGGGCTTTGTGAGATCCACTTCAACTAACACTCTTGCAACATCCATGCGAATGCAACGCTCCGTATTTGGATGAAGCTTGACAAACCTCCCCGAGGTTCTGGCAAGAAAACTCAGGCCCTTCTTTGAATAAAGGTAACCGGGGACGTTCATCAAATCGACCCACAGAGGCATTGCTGATAGGTCCGGAGGGGCTCTTGCTGTTTCCGGTGTCCATTCACCCACCATCAGTGGAACTTCCGCAATATGCCAGAATTTCCGCTTCAATACCCGACTACGCACGCCTTCGTCTTCAATCCGAAAGAGAACTGTAGTTTTCCCAATGAACTGCACATCAATCCTATTGTTCTTCCCTTGCAGGACCCAAATTCTATTCACAGTAGCGTGGATAGAACTGATATGTGGCGAATTGTTCATAAAATAACCAACAATGAAACACTTCCATAGCGGCTCCGCATCCACCATTAACTCCTCCGGAATAGCAATCTCTGCAATCATGTCCTTTACCACGAACTCCAACTCTTCCTCTACAGCGGAGGCACCTTCCACAGCCGTTGAATAGGGGCTTTTCGCCCCGGATTTCGACGGACTCATCTGTGTATCGCAGTTGAGATTCACCTCTGATACTGCCACCGCTTCCTCCAAAGGCAGGGGATCGCTAGACTGCTCCACAATTAGGGGCCTCTCTTCTCCGTCGGAAGCCGCCACGTTGATTTTTGAAACCGCCGTATTTTTCTGTCTGTCGCCTTTGCCATCGCTTTCAGAGACACATTTCATTATTTGTAACCGCAGTCTAACAAAACACACAACGAATATAAATCTATTTTTATATTCGTCGTTACGGATAATGATTGTATTAAACTTTATTTAACTATTTCTAAATTTAATTATATTGAAGTGTGTTTTGTTATAATGGCATTCATAAATTTTCTACCGAAAATAAAGTAATAATTAGGAGGACTTTGATAGGGGGGATGACTTTTATAGAAGCAGATCAGAGAACATGCCAGCTAATGAACCCACCATCATTGCTTTTAGTTGATCCCCTCCGACCCAATAGATAACCTATAGTTTTCCTTTACCAAGATTATTAATAAATAAAATAATAATAAAAAATCTTGATTGGGTTTGGTCCCATAACCGATTCTGTGTACATAAATGAAAAAAAAATAACTAAAATAAAAAAGGGTATGATTAAGGATATGAGAGCATCAGATCCTGTGATTCAGATTCTGCCTGGCACTGTCTAGTCTTTGCTTTTTGGCTGCTTCATGTTCTGTACACTGTACTATATAGTTGAATCAATGGTTTGGTCAATAAATATACATTATTTACTTATAGATATTTTTTTTTTGCTATACGTATATGCAACGTGGATTTGGCTATTACCAGGTTCTTGAATTTCACAAGAAAGCAGTTGCGAAATGCTTTTATGATATTCGGTGCAAAGCTACAAAGCAACTTTTAAGAAACAAATCTAAAACTCAAAAGCGAAAAAAAAACACACAGATTAAAGTACAGAGAAAACTCATGTCTTAATAAGAAAAGATCCGGTCACAGAGCCTTGTAAATTATAATGACCGGATCCACATTGTACAAACAAAGACCATATAACTCGAATTTTTGTGGATGTTTCCAATATATTAATATTTTTTTTTTCTTTTTAGTTCAATCTTCTCGAGTGGGAAACAGAGTCAAGACAGTCTTGGCTCCTTGTTCCAGATCCTCTGCGTAGTTAGCCACTTGGCTATGCAAATGCAACGAAGATGGTCTGGCGAGAATCTGCTGACTCTGCCTAGCCAAGAACAACGACTGGTCCACCGCTTTCCCGTTGTTATTCGCCTGAGGTGTGAAATTCACGGCGGAGATTTGCCGGTGGAGGAACTGAGGAGACGGTTGCTGGTGATGATGATGCTGAAGAGCGGCGATAGGGACGAAAGAAGGAACGAAATGGTCGGAGCTTTGTCTAGCCGTCGGGTGAAGGAAATGCGTAGGAACGGGAGAGCTCGCGAAGAGATGATCCGAATCACCGACGACGTTTCCTCCGCCGCCTCCTCCGCCGGACTGCATCCTCTTGAGGTAGAGCCGGTACTTCTGGAGATGGCTAGCGACGTTCTCTCTGGTGAGCCCGTCGACGCTCATGAGCTGCATGATGGTTTTGGGAACCGCGTTCTTGATCCCGAGATGCGCCACCGCGTCCACGAAGCGCTTGTGAAGCTGCGGCGTCCACACTAAACGCGGTCGTTTTAGAGTCCTTGCCGGCTCGTCTCCGGAGGAATCTACTGCGAAGTCGGCTGAGGAGTTGGTTTGCTGCGGCGGCGTGGTTTGACTAGGCTGAGGTTGAATGGAATTTTGGTTAGGAGGTCGGAGATCGAAGGCGATGGCGAGATCGGGAGTGATGAGGGACTGAGATAACGGTATGAGCTCCTCCGGCGAGGGAAGCTCTTCTTCCCATTTAGCAAACCAGTTGGAATCTTCCTCTCTCATCTCTCAGAAAGTCAAAGGTAAGAGAGAGAGGGATCTCAAAGTGACAGTCAAGGTGAAGAAGAAGTAATCTGAGAAGGGATGATGAACGAGGAAGATGGGGAGAGAGAGAGAAGACTATTGATTTTGAGGCAAAGACTTGAAGAGACATCAGAAGATTCTTTTATATATTTTTATTTGATTATTATCTGTTTGTCTGAACGTTGAGTTAGAGTTATCATCATTAGATTCGACCGACGCCTACTTTGGCGCGTGGCCACCACTTGTTGACTATCTTAAGTCTCTTTTTCTATTAACTTTCTCCAAAACTCTTTGATTCTCTTTTATACTATATGAAGAACAAATGACATTTTGAAATTAGGGAAACCTAATTGTAGATTCGAATAGATGAGTAGAGTTGCTAGATTAGCAGTTGATTAGTATCCCTAATTGTTTTTTTGTTTATTAAATGTGTGTTTTTTTTTCACGCATCTCTGTTATCACCCAATGAAGGAAGCTTCAACATGGAACCAGTAGTATTAATTAAGAGTTTGTATCTTTATGGTATATGCCACTGTATTCATCGGAGTTTGGACAAATATAAATTATTTAAGGTTTTTACACCTTATTTTATTTTGGATCTACATAGCACTTAACCTAGTGGAAGCTTGTGTTTAGGTATGTCAACATAATTATTTAACTATAATCAAACTAGTTTTGGAAGTTAGGACAAACTAGATAAGACCCTACGTCGGTCAGTTTAAGAAACATAGCATTACATATCGTTTTGCACGTAAAACGTGTATGATTGGCTGTTTAGCGATATTGATGACTCAAATAAATGACAATGATTATGAAAAATAGTATTAGGTTTACATAACATGATAGCATAAACTATAATTCATATCAACCGGTGATGGTTGTTTTAATGATGATCAAAACTTGGAAAAATGTTATAACAAACCAACTGTACGTTATCAATGGTTGAACAAGAACACCAGAGAGAATTTAAACCAAAAGTTTTGGAATTACACTCTGGTAAATATAATGAGCAAAAAGTTCTGGATTTTCAAAATTTATCAACCAAAAGTACACGATTAAAACATCGACTTTTCAACAAAAAATATCGATTTTTAATCGTATAATTTTAAATACTTGTTTTTTTTAATTCCAAATATTTTTTAGGGAAAATTGCCATATCTGACTAACAATTTGATTTGAACCATAAAAGTAAACCCAAACTTGAGTCAAATGCAAAAGTAATCTAAAATGCTATTGAAATTACTACCAGCCCCTTGTAAACAAACAAAAAACCCGATTTTTTTACGTTTCTAGCCTCCGTAAATTGTCTGGACGGACGACCTCCCAGACGACTTAGATGAAAGTCGTCCAGTCTAGTTTTTCTTAAAAATAATTTAAAAATTTTGTAAAAAATATTTTGATAAGTGAAAAATTGAAATCATGTAATTAACACATGTTATAAGATGTATAAATTAATATATAACAAAAGTTAATTATTTTCAATATAGATGAGTGAAAGCTGTGAGTCATGAGATTTTTTGGTTTAGGTTTTCTCAACAGATGTTGTAGTATTGTATGTGTTCTTAAGGTTAGATTTTGGAAAGCATATATGTTTAAAAAAAGTTAAAATCGACCTAAGTGTGTTTTTTATGTGTATAGTAAACCACTATTTAAATATAATTTGCTTATATAACGTGGTTAGTTAGTTAATTTAGTTTAGGCGTTAAATTTAGGATTTTGAACGACTTACTTTTAAGTCTTCTAGTGAATAATTTAAATCATACAACTTACATGTAAGTTGTCCAAGCTAAAACTATTTTAATTTTCCGCTAAACCTATTTTAGTTTCCCGCTAAAAATATTGAAGTCTTCTGGAGACTTACAATTAAGTCGTGTAGAAAGTCTTCTATTCAGAAGACTTACTTGAAAGTCTTCTGAATCGAAAATATTTAACCTAATTGGATTTTCTTGTCTTCCTATATAAAGAAAAAAATACACATTCTTTCTCCTTCTCTTCAATAGCTGCAACAAAAGTGTAATGTTTATCATTCTAAAACTCTTCAACCTCTCTCTAATATTTTGAACTTATAAACACCAAGTTTTCTATCATTTTATTGTTTTTGTCTCATGTCTTTCTCACTAATTTATCTTATTTTTGCAGGTTTTTCATCACATGATTCTCACCTTGTTGCATAAAGTTCTTACCTTTTTCATTTGGTAACTTCTTGTTGCATAAAGTTCTTACTTTTTTTCTCAAATTAAAACTCTCCAAACCCGCTCTAATCTCTTAGACTTGAAAACACCAACTTTATATGAATTTTTCAGTTTTGTCTCATGTCTTTCTCACTTATCTATCTTTTTTGCAGGTTTTTAATCAGATGATTCTCATCTTTCACTTGGATATGTACGTCGTGTGTTCTATAAAAATATATTTATATAATCTTCTGCTCATTTTCTCTGTTTTTAAGTCATTTGAACGTTTTTGGATGTGCAGATTTTTCAGATCCGGATATGCAGATTTTTTCAGATCTGGAAGACTTCTGAAAGTCTTCCAGATGACTTCTGGAAGTCTTCTAGACGACTTCCAGGAAGTCTTCCCGACGACTTCCAGGAAGTCTTCCAGACGACTTCCAGGAAGTCTTCCAGACGACTTCCAGGAAGTCTTCCAGACGACTTAAAGGAAGTCTTTCAGACGACTTAAAGGAAGTCTTTCAGATGAATTCCTTGAAGTCATCTGGACCTCGTGGAAGTCGACTGGACCTCCTGGAAGTCGTCCGGATCTCCTGGAAATCATCCGGACCTTCTGAAAGTTCTCTAAACCTTCTGGAAGTCGTATGGACCTCCTGGAAGTCGTCCGGACCTCCTGAAAGTCTTCTGGACCTTTTGGAAGTCTTCTGACGAAGTTTTCTTCCATATCAAGTGGAGTCCAAACTTATCTTTATAAATGAATGATCTATAATAGTTTTGTTTTCGGTCTGTTTTGTGATTTTCATGTGCACTTCCTTAGTTGTGATTTTTTTTTTTAAAATCATTAATAATGTTTCCAAGATGTTATATATGTGCTAACAATGTGTCTACACATTTACAAATCAATGAAATAATTGATTTCAATAGTTTTTTTCTTATCTTTGGATTTCACATATGCAATAATAAACTTCAGTGACCTAATTCTCATCCTAATAAATAAGAATGTTGGTCGTCTCATATTGATATAACATTTTAAGACAAATTTTAACCATTCTTCCAACTCATAACAATAATCATCATTGGTGTCTATAACAATGATGAAAACAAACAATAATAACTAGTCAAAGCATATCACATTTTACAAGTTTGTGTTGAAAATATTTTCTTTGTAGAAGACTTATCAGACGACTTTCTTGTAAGTCGTCTGATAAGTCTTTTGTAAATGTTAAATCTTCTGACTCGTATTGTTTTATATGCATCATATAGATGCTTTTATTCTCCATAAAATGCATGTATCTAACGCATCATCTGCAGAAATTCAAAATAAAACACATTAGCAAACAAAAAACATGCATTAAAAACACCTTAGCTAGAAACTTTTATTAACATGAATATTGGTAACCTTATAAATATCACCAATTATGTTATAAATTTCATTCAGTGGCCTTAATATTGATTAATATGCATGAATTAATAAGAAAATGTTCAAAAATCTTTATAAAATTAGAGAAAATGAAAGTTTAGTAAACATTAACGCAAAAGACATTCAAGTAAGTCGTCTGAAAGACTTACCAGTAAGTTATCCGAAAGACTTCCGAAAGACTTACAAGTAAGTCGTCTGGAGATGTCACTTTTGCAACTGACTTTTTAATGGGACGACTAACTTGTAAGTCGTCCAATTTTGTTTTGTTTTTTTTTAAAAAAATTCAGACGATTTACCAGTAAGTCGTCTAGGATAAACGAGTTAGTTTTGCATTTGACCGAATTGTGTCAGATTTTTGACTTTTCCTGGACGACTTACTTGTAAGTAGTTTCTAAAAAAACCAAAAATTCCATATTTTATTAGTTCTAGATGACTTAAATATTAATCGTCACAGGTCAGTTTAATTCGAAAAAACGTAAGTATTTAATTGTTTCCAAACGACTTACAAGTAAGTCGTCCAGCTGGACGACTTACAAGTAAGTCGTCCAGCTAGACGACTTACCGAAAAGTCGTCCGAGATAAGCAAGGTTTGACCATAATCTCAGAAAAAAATCTGGATGACTTAACTAACCTTGGACGACTTTCAAGTAAGTCTAAGTCGTCTGACTGGACGATTTACTTTTAAGTGTTCTGAAAAAAGTAAATATTTAAATTTTATTTTCTAATTGCAAAACTAACCTGAGAAGACTTACTTATAAAACGTCTAGCTTTAATAAAATATTAATTTTCTGTTTTTCCAGAGACGACTTACAAGTAGGTCGTCTAGAAAAAATTCAAATATCTGACACAATTCGATCAAATGCAAAACTAAGCCGTTTATCACGTAAGTCGTTTGAGATTTTTTTTACACAAAAAACTGGATGACTTACAAGTAAGTCGTTTAGTTTGACCAGAAGACTTACCCTTAAGTCTTCTACAGCCAGAAGACTTACGGGTAAGTCTTCTAGGTGAACAGATCTGAAAAAAAAATCAATTTCATACCTTACATTGGTGAGATGACTTCCTTAGCACACACAAGTCTTCTACAACTACATATAACCTCACACGAAAGTAATATTACAAGAATCATAAGCTTAAATGACTGTATCAACCATACAAAAATTATAATAAATTATTTGAGTTTTTTGGATGAATATGAAGACAAAGTGAAAGATATGTTGTTTTTAGTTTATAACAATTGAGAAAGAGAGAGTGTGAATTGATTTGAGGTGCATTAAAAGCTTCAAAATGGTTGTTCATGGTGGTTAGGGTATTAATGACAATGACAATCTTGTACAAACTTGAAGATGACGAGGTTGAGAGAGTAAAAATATCATTTTCAAAAAAAAGAAAAAAAATAATGGTATTTTCGTGAATAATGTGAGTTTATGTGGAGAATAGGACAAAAAAATTCTAAAAAAAACATATATTAATTTTGTGTTTGACTTTAAATTTTGAATCAAATTTGTAATAACCTCTATTTTGTAAGCAACTACTCATATAATTCTATAATTAAAAAAACTACTGCAGTTTGTGCAGCATATATCTATATAGCTTCATCCAAACACGAGTTCGACGTGACCAGATTTATCCCAATTGGGGCAATGTAACCTATTGCCTTTCAAGTCTTTAATAGATTCGTTCAAGATATTCTATATAAATTCAAAAGCTTCACGTGAAAGATGTATACCAAAAGTTATTGCAAACTTTTTGACTTGTTAGAACCCACTTTGTTCCCCTTTTTATCAAATTCTAACCTAGTCGAACAAATTTTCATATAAGATATTTTCGAAGATAAATAAGAACGTCCATGGAAAATATTACAGTTCTAAACAATAAATGAGTATGAGTTAAAGAAAGTTGGTCCACATTATACAAATTAGCTTGTCTTTTCATGTTATAAATAATGAAATGGGAATGTTATTGGGTCCATGAGTTTCAGATTATTTTGTCTTTATTTTATTGAAATCTTTGAGATAACTCTCATCGTAGAAAGGCTCCAAAAGATAAACACAACACCTTCCAATCTCCTTTGTCGAACAAGTGCTGCAACGTACACATCCACATCAAAAACATGTGTATGAGATGATGATATATAGGGACTAACCTTTTCTTTCCGGGTCCATGAAAAGGAACCATTTTATATTATTTATTTATTTATACTAAGATTGTAGGGAAACTACACTAGCCAATCATATAACTGTATATGAAAAATTCACGAGTAGAATTAGTTTCTCGCACAATTAGAAATATGATTGCGAAATGAACTTTGTAAGGTTTTTTCATGATCCGAAATCGAACCAACCTTAATGTTACGTTCAGTTAAAGGAAAAACAATGTATAAACATTGTGACCTAGAAACAAATCACACGGAGAGAAATTTGATAAACCAAGAGTCCAAAGCTAAAAATAGAAAGTAACCTGAGTATCTAAAGAGCACAAACAAGTCCAGACGGAAAGATAACCACTGTAACTGTAGTTGGACCGTTGTGTTTGGGTTTAGTTTTTCAGTCTTGATGCAAGTCTTTTGCTTGGAAATCTGACATATTCTTGTGTATTAACTTTCACGTGAAAATCCTTGTTTTTTATTTTGACTAACAAATCCTTGTTTTTCTGGGGAAGAGTTCGATCTTACGTCGCAGATGGCCCTCCATCTTGGCTCTTTGAGCTCTTTGTTAATGAAAGTCGATTGCTCTAATTCTCTCTCTTAGATGGGTTCTGTTTTTCAGAGTAGGAGTATGGTCTCTGTTTTGGTGTGTCCCAAAACAGGGGAGTATTAAAGGTGGTGATAGTTGTTGTATGTTCTGAAACTTCGTTTTAATGGTATGAAGCTTTGAAGGAAAAAAAAAATCCTTGTTTTTCTTACATTTTAATTGACCAAAACTCTTGAAGACTTGCTTGAACGGTTGGCCATATATAATATAGAGTGATTACATTCTAAAATGTGTATGAGATGGTGAGAAAATGTGTAATTAGTAAATAATTTGTTAAAATTTAGTTATCATCCAAAATATTTATATACCTTACACATGTAAGATAAAATGAAAATATATTATTAGTATTAAAAATTATATTTTTTTCTTCTTTAAATCACTAAACTTTCTTTTTACTTTCTATTTAGTCAATATTACCGTATTAAAAAATACTTATGGCTTTTAGAATTTAAAATGAGCTGATATCAAATCATAAGTGCTGTCCGTTGTAAAACAACCTTCAAAAATTGAAACCAACATTTGTTTAATACTAAATTAAAATGTTTATAAACTTAAAATACCATTATTTAAAATAATAATTATTATAAAACATATTCAATAGTTTATTTTTACACTCATGTTGGTTCATTGCCAGAGCTATTATTTTGATTACTTTCTTAGGATTTTCTTTTATAATTTTGTGCATCACCATCTTTTTTCGTCAGCTTGTATATCACCCATCTTAAATTTATAATATATCACTAAAACATATATTTTCTAAAATATTCCATTTTTTGTGTGGAAAGAGTTAATTCGCAGTATTAAAACTAAATTGTAGAGAATTTATATTTATTTAAATATATATTATTACTAACTATATATTTCAAGAAGATTCTATTTTTAATTTTACATCGTGATAAGTAACTGAATAATTTTAAAACCAAAATGCATGACTAAATTATTATTTAGTTCTTAACAATAACATCTACAAATGATAAGAGTAAAATATAAATAATTAAATAATTTAAAAATTTAGTTGAGTATATTCTAAAAAAATACATTCATTATCTACCTAATCGCATAGAATTATTTTTATCGAAAGTTCAAAACTTCATCTAGAATATTAGGGCTCAAGAAAATACTAACACTACTTATCCCTTAAAAGTTGGTTATGTATATTTTTATTTTTTATTAAATTGAGTTTAAAAAAATAAAGTTTCACTTTAATCTTGTAGTCAATGTCAAAATCTAGTTTAGTTGTTATAATAAACACTTGGAATCATATAAAATCATATTTATTCATATATTAATGTAAATCGTTTTGCACACATTTATCTTAAATGATCTCAATTAAAATTTATCTTTTTCAGTTAGTTTTTTTATCTTGTTATATATACAACGTAACTGAGACTTCATCTAAGCTTTGAGTAACTAATTTCGAACTGAATATCATTATGTCTCTCTTGTTGTATTTTACTAAGTGCACCATGATTATACCATTTTGGTAATGAAAACCAAACTGAACCCTCGGGGACACACAAAACCCGTAGATACTTTTTTAATTTTCACATTACAAATTCTTCTTTAGTTTTTTTCATTTTTTGACAAAATAATTCTATAGTTTTCTTCTCACATTGTAGTCAACTCTTATGTTTTCTTCTATGGGGACACACAAAACCCGTAGTAATTCTTCTGTGGTGAATGAGTCTTGTGATTTACTTCTTCTGTGGTGTTTAAGACCTTCCTTTCATGTTCAATGGTTGGCGTCAACCATAAACACTTAGTATACAGTTCGGCAACCAGTGGCGGAGCCAGCTCAACTTTCTAGAGGGGTCAATTGTATAATAAGCATATAACATATGGGTCAATAGCTGAAGTTTGTAACATTTTTTTTTGTCAACTGAAGTTTGTAACATTATCCTAGTTATTAACTTCAAAATACATGTAATTTTTCTTTTCAAAAATCCACATGGGTCATTTGACACCCCTCATTGCAAGCTACCTCCGTTACTGTCGGCAACCACTTTAATTATTTATCCCCACCTTACGTTGTTACTTCATTACTTAGTACAGAACTCTCATAATAAGCTATGTAAAAAACTCGATCTCACATGAAGATTGCAAAATTACATTGCCGAGAGAGCCATAATCCTTAGATCTATTTGTACATTACATTACATATCTTCAGTTTGTGTTCTTTTTAATGGTAATACCAAATACAACAGATATCCTTGCTGTGACGGCCTGACGTTAATGTCGTTCTCACCAGTTTTCTGGGCGCAAAAAACAGACGAACAAATAATATACTTAAGTGTGATGCTAACAACACGTTCATTATTTTACAAACTATGCTTGGTTGATAAAACTTTAATATGCATACTTTCTTTGGCCGATAGCTTTTAAGTTAATTTAGATCGAATGAGTTCATTGATGAGATCCACAACAAAAAAATATTGAGTTATGATGTTCTAATCTGATCAAGTCAGTTTCTCTGCATTCTCT
This sequence comes from Hirschfeldia incana, assembly GCA_026261945.1. Lineage (NCBI taxonomy): Eukaryota > Viridiplantae > Streptophyta > Magnoliopsida > Brassicales > Brassicaceae > Hirschfeldia > Hirschfeldia incana. The sequence continues at coordinate 3,050,790 of JABCMI010000003.1, forward strand.
CACTCGCTTGCATTGACATCGTTCTGAATATCTTATACACCATACTGCACCACCTTCAAGATGAGTCAATCTGATTTTATTTCTGTCCCATCTTTCTTGCACCAATGGTTAAGAGAATATTTTGTTTCATGATCGAGACCTCATATGTTGTAATGCATCATGATTTATTTCAGCTGTTGCAGAGAAATATGATGAAGACTATATGAAAAGGTGGCAAGGGTAAGTGGATAATCACACTGATCAGAGTATAAAATATCAAAAACATAGTATAAAATAAAGATTAATGTTTTGAAGCAAAGTAGTGAAAAAGAAGCAAAGATGGATATGCAAGTTTGAAGAATCAGTTCTAGGGATTTCTTTTGCCACGCAATGCGTCCAAAAAAACTGGGTAACATAATCAAATATCTAATACTTTTTGTTCATGTTCTTTGGAAGGCTAGCCACCTTCTAGTTTTGCATAAGGGTAAAACCCAGGTCTGTAGCCTTACTTGGTTTTGTTTTTTAATCGACTTTCAACATTTGTATAAGGTTGTATTAGGGCCTGGTAGTTATCTGTTTACTCATTTCTAACTGGATTCAGAATTCAATAGAAAGGGGATTAGTTTTTATTTGTTACAAAATAAACTCAAGCTTGAAGGAGATGTGTGTATGTATAATTAAAACCTATCAGTAAGCAATGGCAAGGTGTAATCAGTGAGATGTGCCTTCTTGAAGTTCTTCTCGTATTCATCGAGGCCTAGCTTCGATAGCATAGCTCTTGCCTCTGTGTAAAAGGCGTATTGGGCATTGCGTGATCTGATTGTTTCATCGATCTGAAGGAAAAACAAATAAAACAGTGTTAATTAAGAAGAAGATATATAATCTTTGGGTACGAATGGTGACCAAGGAATGAAAGGGAATAATGCATTCCTTGACATTCCTAATAAATTTTACCATTTATAAAGAATAGTAATTTCTTCCTATTCTTTTTCATTCCTTTTATTGTAGAGAATTAAAAAACAAATTTGTTTCTCACTAAATTTGATATAGAATGACATATTCTTCATCATTCCCATAAATTTATTCCTAATTCATTCATTTCCTATCCGTTCCTATTGTTCCCAATGTGGTTACCAGTTGGACCCTTTGTATTGACACATGAATGATTTTATAGCCATGTTTTTGTATTTATTTTATAGCCATAGTAAAAAAAATATAACCATAATTTTGTCCTATTTTTATTTGATTACGTTCGTATAAGATTTTTTTATGTACAAAAAAAATTTCAATTATTTTTCTGAGATTATAGTTAACTTTCCAAAAGTGAATTATCTACAATTTTGGATATATATTTAAATAAATATAAATACTCTACAATTTAGTTCTAATACTGATATATGTTTAAGTAGTTCCAATACTGATATTTTAAATAAAACTCTTCCATACAAAATAAATTAAAATATATTAGAAAATATACGTGTCGAGTGATATATTAGAAATTTAAGATGGTGATACACAAAAATATAGAACAAGCTGCTATGAAAGTAGGCAAAAGAATAACCTTGGTAAAGGATCAACGTCATAAGTGTGAAATAAATTACAGAATAAGTTTTATAATTTTTATCTTTAAAAATAAATGGTACTTTAAGTGTATAAACATTTTAAATTTACCACTAAACAAATGTTGGTTTCAATTTTTGAAGGCTGTTTTACAACTCATATAAATTCTAAAACCCATAAATAGTTTTTTTTACTATAATATTGAACTAAACTGTAATTTAAAAGAGAATTTTAGTGATTGAAGTAAAACAAATTATAATTCAGTTAAGACTAATAATATATTTTCATAATAATCTACATATGTAAAATATATAAATATTTTGGATAATAAATAAGGTTTAACAAACTATTTACTAATTTCATATTTTGTCACCATTCCATACATATTTTAGATTGTAAAAACAATAAACTCACAATAAAATGTCACTCATATTTAATTCATTTGACTATTTATATTTTAATAAAATAGATTAAATATATGTTTGAAATATATATATATATATATATAATAAAATATAAATATATGTAATTATATTTGTATAAGCCCGGGCGTAGCCCAGACAAAATCTCTAGTTTTCACTAATGTTTTCTCGATGTTAATCAAAGTAACTTCATTTCTATAAAATTTTATATATTGTTTTGTAAAATCATTTTATGTAATATTGATAATATTATTTCATTTCATACAAGATATAATATCTAATGATATTACTTTATATTTTATTTAGTGTTTTTTATCGTTCATTACAACAACAAATGCCAGAAACACAATCGCCCCTTATCAGACGATCTTTGCCACAATGCGGCTCACACATTCCTTTATCGTCACAGGGACCATAGCACATATTATATTTTACAGCGAAATCTATTCGAATAGTAAGAAATAATACAATATTAAAATTATGCAAGAACAAAGACTTTAGTATAACTAAAATTAAATGTTTATGTAGTACCTGAAACAATATCGGTGCAGTGAACAACTGATGTCACGAAGAAAAGAGTAAAAACAAATGCGATTAATACATTTTTGGAGAGACTCATTTTGTAAGTTGTTTTATAAATTGTTTGAGAGTTCTATTATGCTTTAGAGTGATATATATATATATATATATATATATATATATATATATATATATATATATATATATTATGAAATTTGACTATAATCTCATAAAATTAATTGAAAGAAAAACTCACAAGATTTTCTTTCAATTAATTATCTGAGATTATAGTCAATTTTGAAAATTAATCTCTGGTTTTATAAAATCTTGGAAGATTTTCCTTTAATTAATTTCTGATATTATATATAGTTAATTTTGCAAATTAATCTCTGGTTTTATAAAACTTTACAAAAAAATTAATTAATTTTCTTTGATTATAGCTAACTTTCCAAAAGTGAATTATCTACAATTTAGGATATATATTTAAATAAATATAAATACTCGACAGTTTAGTTCTAATACTGATATATGTTTATATAATTCTAATACTGATATTTTAAATAAAACTCTTCCATACAAAATAAATTAAAATATTTTAAAAAATATACGTGTTGACTGATATATTAGAAATTTAAGATGGTTATATACAAAAATATAGAACAAGCTGCTACGAAAGTAGGCAAAATAATAAAATTGGTAAAGGGTCAACGTCATCAGTGTGAAATAAAATATAGAATCAGTTTTATAATTTTTACTTTTTTTAAAAAAAATAAATGGTACTTTAAGTGTATAAATATTTTAAATTTAGCACTAAACAAATGTTGATTTCAATTTTTGAAAGTTGTTTTACAACTCATATAAATTCTGAAAACCATGAAAAGTTGTTTTTACTAGAATATTGAACTAAATTGTAATGTAAAAGAGAATTTAAGTGATTAAAGTAAAAAAAAACATAATCTAGTTAAGACTAATAATATATTTTCATAATAATATAAATATGTAAAACATATAAATATTTTTGATAATAACTAAGGTTTAACAAATTATTTATTAATTTCATATTTTGTCACAATTCCATACATATTTTAGATTGTAAGAACAATAGACTCACAATAAAATGTCACTCATATTTAATTCAATTGACTATTTATATTTTAATAAAATAGATTAAATATATGTTTGACATATATATATATTAAAATATAAATATATGGAATTATATTTGTATAAGCCCGGGCGTAGCCCAGACAAAATCTCTAGTTTTCACTAATATTTTCTCGATGTTAATCAAAGTAACTTCAATTATATAACATTTTATATATTTTTTTTGTAAAAGCATTTTATTTATTGTTGGTAATATTATTTCATTTCATACAAGATATGTTATTTAATAATATTACTTAATATTTTATTTATTGTTTTTCATCATTCCTTATTTCCTTACAACAACAAATGCCAGAAACGCAATCGCCCCTTGTCAGACCGTCTTTGCCACAAAACGGTGCACACACTTCTTTGTCGTGACAGCCACCATAGCACATATTATATTTTACTCCGAAATCTATTCAAATAGTAAGAAATAATACAATATTAAAATTATGCAGGAATGACTTTAGTATAACTAAAATTAAATGTTTATGTAGTACCTGAAACAATATCGGTGCAGTGAACTACTGATGTCACGAAAAAAAGAGTGAAAAGAAATGCGATTAATACATTTTTGGAGAGACTCATTTTGTAGGATGTTTTATAAATTGTTTGAGAGTTCTATTATGCTTTAGAGTGATATATATATATATATATATATATATATATATATATATATATATATATATATATACATATATTATCAAAGTTGACTATAATCTTATAAAATTAATTGAAAGAAAATCTTGCGAGATTTTCTTTCAACTAATTATCTGAGATTATAGTCAACTTTGAAAATTAATCTCTGGTTTTATAAAATCTTGCAAGATTTTCCTTTAATTAATTTCTGAGATTATATATAGTTAATTTTGCAAATTAATCTCTGGTTTTATAAGATTTTACAAAAAAATGAATTAATTTTCTGAGATTATAGTTAACTTTCCAAAAGTGAATTATCTACAATTTAGGATATATATTTAAATAAATATAATTACTCTACAATTTAGTTCTAATACTGATATATGTTTATATAGTTCTAATACTGATATTTAAATAAAACTCTTCCATACAAAATAAATTAAAATATTTTAGAAAATATACGTTTTGACACACAAAAATATAGAACAAGCTGCTATGAAAGTAGGCAAAATAATAACCTTGGTAAAGGATCAACGTCATAAGTGTGAAATAAAATATAGAATCAGTTTTATAATTTTTACTTTTTTAAAATAAATGGTACTTTAAGTGTATAAACATTTTAAATTTAGCACTAAACAAATGTTGATTTCAATTTTTGAAGGTTTTTTTACAACTCATATAAATTCTAAAAACAATAAAAAGTTTTTTTTACTATAATATTGAACTAAAATGTAATTAAAAAGAGAATTTTAGTGATTAAAGTAAAAAAAATATATAATTCAGTTAAGACTAATATTATATTTTCATAATAATCTACATATGTAAAATATATAAATATTTTTGATAATAACTAAGGTTTAACAAATTATTTACTAATTTCATATTTTGTCACCATTCCATACATATTTTAGATTGTAAAAACAATAGTCTCACAATAAAATGTCACTCATATTTAATTCAATTGACTATTTAGATTTTAATAAAATAGATTATATATATATATATTAAAATATAAATATATGGAATTATATTTGTATAAGCCCGGGCGTAGCTAAGAAAAAATATCTAGTTTTCACTAATATTTTCTCGATGTTAATCAAAGTAACTTCAATTATATAACATTTTATATATTTTTTTTGAAAAAGCATTTTATTTATTGTTGGTAATATTATTTCATTTCATACAAGATATGATATTTAATAATATTACTTGACATTTTATTTAGTGTTTTTCATCAGTCATTACAACAACAAATGCCAGAAACACCATCGTCGCTTGTCAGACCGTCTTTGCCACAATACGGCTCACACACTCCTTAGTCGTGACAGCCACCATAGCACATATTATATTTTACTTCGGAATCTAGTCAAATAGTAAGAAATAATACAATATAGCTACATCCAAACACGAGTTCAATGTGACCAGATTTACCTCAATTGGGGCAATGGAACCTATTGCCTTTCAAGTCTATAGATTCGTTCAAGATATTCTATATAAACTAGAGTCTCTGTCCGCGTTACGCGCGGAAAATAATTTTATATATTATTTTCGGTCAATTTATAGACCAAAAATAGTTACTATACATTATTTATAAATTTTCTGTATTTTTAAAAAAAATTAATGAATTTAGAATTCAACAATCAGAAAAATTTCTAAAACAGTAAAACAGATGTATATAGGATGCATTTTTCTAAGATGCATATTGTTGTTGTTTGAATGTGACATTAGTTTCTATATTATATATATTTTTTAGATTCTGAGTGGATTAATGTGACTCATCTTAGGTACAATAGGGATAATATTTTATTCCGATTGTTGAGATAAATAATAATTATATGTACTGTTTAAAGAGTTAATTAGAAAAAAATCAAACATGATAATGAATTTTTTTCTATTAACCTTTATATATGTTTGGATTAGTGATTGTTATCAAGATAATTTATTTTTATTATATTATTTGAAATTGTCTACAATTGATTGTTTGGTCATTTGGTATGAAAAAATGTACAAAAGTTACAGGTAAGATGTTTCAAGATTAAATTTTTTTTTTTTTTGTAAATTTTATTTCTTTTTTTTTTGTAAATTTTATTTCTAATAATATTTTTTTTTGTACCTCTAGAAATGCAAGCCTATAACGAATTATCTATTTAGTTTTGTTTTTTGTGGTAAAATGTTTCTATGATGTGTATTTTCCCAAAAACATTATGATGGACCTTTAAAATAAATAAAAAAATATATTTTGAAATTTAAATAAGCGAACAATTTTTTTATAAAATTATTAAATATGAATGTGTTTATAAGTGGCTAGACATAATTAACATTTGAATGTATTTTGGGTATATTTTCTTAATATAATTATTGTGGTTTCTTGGGCGATTTGAATGATATGTGAATACTATGTTAGAATGTATTCTTTATCATTTGCATAAAAAACTATAATATGCATGATATATCAAAGATCCTTAATATCTGATTTTAATCATGATAACTCAAGTAACAACTAATCATTAGAATCTGAAAGAAGAAAGAACAAATTATAATTTTGATATTGCTTGCACTGGTGAAGCAATTTTTTTTTAAAAGATTTCTTATCTTACCAATGTAATCTAATAGCAGTAGATAAGAATATTTCCAAGACTAAAAAAAACGTGTTACGTCCAATACTTCAAAATGCTCCTCTTGCTGTTCATCTCTTGAAGTGATTTATCATTTTAAAGGCACTTATAATCCGAGTAAGTTTTTCTTCTTCTTTTTCTACATATATATCAACGTAGAAGGTGAAAATTATGAAACTAATCATTTTGCGGCATAACCTGAGTAGAACTAATGTATCTATAATGAAAGCCACTGAGAATTCTCCCATAGCCATGTTCTTCAACGATTTTTCACCAGAGCCAGTTCATCAGACAGAGTTCAAGTCGCAATGTTGTTGGAATCTGTAGTATATCGACATCCCACTGGAGACAATTATGTAAGACCATTTGAAAATACGGAGTTAGGTACTTAAATGCAAGTGCTAAAAACAGTTACTACCAGCAATATTTTTTTTCATTTATTTGCTGTGATGCAACCTATCTATAGAAACAAAAACAATATGCGGCACATAATCATGAAAACACCAGTTTAGAAGACAACAAAACGTTAAAACAATCACTGGCTTCTTCTTTTCTCCGGTGTAGAAAGTGAATTTTGCAAGCCACAATTAGCTGCAGGGAAAATAAATAAGACAGACATATGTACACCATTGAAAGCAGTAACAATCAAATTTTATAAATCATATATCATCTCATCAAATAATATATATCACGTAAGCATATTATACCCAATTATATAAAAATAATAATAATATTAGTCTTACAGCTGTATGTGCAAAAAAAAATAAGAAGGTTTAATAGTGAGAGCAACACACATACATTCAGGACAATGTAAGGTCATTTGCTCCTTATCCTCTCTGCAAGCTTCTTCTCCATCTCCATAACCCGGAGAGAAATTCAGTGCGCTCAACATGATTCCCTCTTATTCCTGCAAGAGAATTTGAAAAAAATCCATTCATTAATGCTATAAAGAGAATATACTCATCATATGATGATGAATTAGTTACTGTCTATTGTAAGACTTAACATTACCAGTTGATATAAGTCGATCCCTCTTATATTAAGGAAAGCCTTCGGTTGGTTGCAGCACCACCAGCACCGGATGTCATTCCAGAAGCCTTTCTTACCACCAATTGGTTTTGATGAGATCTGTTATGCCCCGTAAAGCGCCTCATGGTCCGCTATGAGATGTTCTTGGAGCTTCATCTGATATTTTAGCTTGCAGAAACCAGTAGCATAACATAAAGTTAGATTAGGAAGAGTATATTGGCCAAAACTTACTGTTAGAAATAAGAGAAGTACGTAACCATTGGCATCAATGTTCTTCCTCTCTTTCCTGCCTGCATATGTTACACTCCTCGAGCATGGAAAGTAGACGGTTCTACAAACAGAAAAGAGTGCTTATTGTGACTGTTACATGGCTTCTCGAGTAGCAGCCTTAGTCCCCAAATGTAACATTAATCTCAAGTTAGCAACACTGTAGGAAAAATAATCCTATTTACTAAGTACCTTCGGAATTGGGATTTCGCAAAGCTGGTATCTTCGACTATACAGATTGATATATCCTCTAAGTTCTTTCATTGGGGTTGGTTGAACTTCCTATAAGTATTACAGACAAAACTTAAACCAACAACAATATATTTTCCGTAGATCAGACAACTCACCAGAAATATCAAGGTATGTCCTTGGGATAATAGGAGGGCCATTATCAATCGGCTTTCCTGAGACGTTAAAGATGCGCCCAGGCATGTCTTGTGATACATGAGTTTTCAGTACCTGAAATAATACAATGAACATAAAAGGTTAAACAAAACAGTATAAGCACTTACTGGTTCTCAGAAACACTTACAAGAATAAACATGCATAGTATATACCTATCTAGTGAATTGATGGGTGCTTATAATATTTCTGAGACCAACATAATCTAATCTAGAGTAACTGGACAACAGCTGTCTCGCCATCAACCTCCAAGACCTGACCACGTCTCATAGATCCATTACTAAGCGAATCTTAACAATCTCTTGGTACTCTGGACCCTGTAGGTACATTATAAACAGTTATATAGCAAAGATATAATTCAATGATATCAATGGAAATCTTCTCGTTATCTCTGTTTTTTTTCTCTACCAGAGAGATCAAATCATTGAAAGTATTGAAGATAGTTGAGAGTATATGAAGCAGTAGAAACAACGAAACAATGAGCTCATACCTTTGACTGCTCCTTGGATAAGCAGTTGACTGCTCAGCAGAACAAAAGTAATAAGATAAATCTCCTTGCTTCTGGTAGCAAATAAAAATCTGAAGGGTGTAAGCTGCTCCTGCTTTCAGTTGAGGTTTGTATGTATCAGCACAATAAGAGGATATGAAGCCTTGCATCACAGTCCCATGCAGGAGTTGAAATACAATGGAATGAAAGTTGAGGATTAAAACTTATACCTGTTCATCGATGAGTAGGAGCTCTAAGCCAAGAAAGGCCCCAGCTTTGGCTGCCTATGTTTTTGGCCTCCCAAAAATGGATTAGCCGGAATCAAAGCTGTGACTCAGATCCTCGTGAGATGTCGTTGAATACATGGCGACTGGAGATCTTCCGGTGGTAAGCTGAGACTTAGGTTTATCATAGTTGGTTTAACATTGACATTGATAAACATAAGTCTCAGCTTACCACCGGAAGATACTAATAAAAAACCAACACCTGCATAAGCTGAGACTTAGGTTTATTTCGATACTAAAAAACCTAAGTCATGAAGAAAAGAGTGAAAACAAATGCGATTAATACATTTTTGGAGAGACTCATTTTGTAGGATGTTTTATAAATTGTTTGAGAGTTCTATTATGCTTTAGAGTGATATATATATATATATATATATATATATATATATATATATATATATATATATATATATATATATATTATCAAATTTGACTATAATCTCATAAAATTAACTGAAAGAAAATCTTGCGAGATTTTCTTTCAATTAATTATCTGAGATTAGAGTCAACTTTGAAAATTAATCTCTGGTTTTATAAAATCTTGCAAGATTTTCTTTAATTAATTTCTGAAATTATATATAGTTAATTTTGCAAATTAATCTTTGGTTTTATAAGATTTTACAAAAAAAAATCAATTAATTTTCTTTGATTATAGTTAACTTTCCAAAAGTGAATTATCTACAATTTAGGATATATATTTAAATAAATATACATACTCAACAATTTAGTTCTAATACTGATATATGTTTATATAGTTCTAATACTGATATTTTAAATAAAACTCATCCATACAAAATAAATATACGTGTTGACTGATATATTAGAAATTTACGATGGTGATATACAAAAATATAGAACAAGCTGCTACGAAAGTAGGCAAAATAATAAAATTGGTAAAGGATCAACGTCATCAGTGTGAAATAAAATATAGAATCAGTTTTATAATTTTTACTTTTTTAAAATAAATGGTACTTTAAGTGTATAAATATTTTAAATTTAGCTCTAAACAAATGTTGATTTCAGTTTTTGAAGGTTTTTTTACAACTCATATAAATTATAAAAACCATAAAAAGTTGTTTTTACTATAATATTGAACTAAATTGTAATTTAAAAGAGAATTTTAGTGATTAAAGTAAAAAAATATAATTCAGTTAAGACTAATAATATATTTTCATAATAATATACATATGTAAAATATATAAATATTTTTGATAATAACTAAGGTTTAACAAATTATTTATTAATTTCATATTTTGTCACCATTCCATACATATTTTAGATTGTAAAAAAAATAGACTCACAATAAAATGTCACTCATATTTAATTCAATTGACTATTTATATTTTAATAAAATAGATTAAATATATGTTTTATATTTGTATAAGCCGGGGCGTAGCCCAGACAAAATCTCTAGTTTTCACTAATATTTTCTCGATGTTAATCAGAGTAACTTCAATTATATAACATTTTATATATTTTTTTTTGTAAAAGCATTTTATTTATTGTTGGTAATATTATTTCATTTCATACAAGATATGATATTTAATAATATTACTTAATATTTTATTTAGTGTTTTTCATCAGTCATTACAACAACAAATGCCAGAAACACAATCGCCCCTTGTCAGACCGTCTTTGCCACAAAACGGCGCACAAACTTCTTTGTCGTGACAGCCACCATAGCACATATTATATTTTACTCCGAAATCTATTCAAATAGTAAGAAATAATACAATATTAAAACCATACAGGAATGACTTTAGTATAACTAAAATTAAATGTTTATGTAGTACCTGAAACAATATCGGTGCAGTGAACAACTGATGTCACGAAAAAAAGAGTGAACACAAATGCGATTAATATATTTTTGGAGAGACTCATTTTGTAGGATGTTTTATAAATTGTTTGAGAGTACTATTATGCTTTAGATATATATATATATATATATATATATATATATAATCAAAGTTGACTATAATCTCATAAAATTAATTGAAAGAAAATCTCGCAAGATTTTCTTTCAATTAATTATCTGAGATTATAGTCAACTTTGAAAATTAATCTCTGGTTTTATAAAATCTTGCAACATTTTCCTTTAATTAATTTATGAGATTATATATAGTTAATTTTGCAAATTAATCTCTGGTTTTATAAGATTTTACAAAAAATGAATTAATTTTCTGAGATTATAGTTAACTTTCCAAAAGTGAATTATCTACAATTTAGGATATATATTTAAATAAATATAAATACTATACACTTTAGTTCTAATACTGATATATGTTTATATAGTTCTAATACTGATATTTTAAATAAAACTCTTCCATAAAAAATAAATTAAAATATTTTAGAAAATATACGTTTTGACTGATATATTAGAAATTTAAGATGGTGATACACAAAAATATAGAACAAGATGCTATGAAAGTAGGGAAAATAATAACCTTGGTAAATGATTAACGTCATAAGTGTGAAATAAAATATTAAATCAGTTTTATAATTTTTACTTTTTCAAAAATAAATGGTACTTTAAGTGTATAAACATTTTAAATTTAGCACTAAACAAATGTTGATTTCAATTTTTGAAGTTTTTTTTACAACTCATATAAATTCTAAAAACAATAAAAAAGTTTTTTTTTACTATAATATTGAACTAAATTGTAATTTAAAAGAGAATTTTTAGTGATTAAAGTAAAAAATATAATTCAGTTAAGACTAATAATATATTTTCATAATAATCTACATATGTAAAATATATAAATATTTTTGATAATAACTAAAGTTTAATAAATTATTTACTAATTTCATATTTTGTCACCATTCCATACATATTTTAGATTGTAAAAACAATAGTCTCACAATAAAATGTCACTCATATTTAATTCAATTGACTATTTATATTTTAATAACATATATTAAATTTATGTTTGACATATATATATATATATATTAAAATATAAATATATAGAATTATATTTGTATAAGCCCGGGCGTAGCCCGGACAAAATCTCTAGTTTTCACTAATTTTTTCTCGATGTTAATCAAAGTAACTTCAATTATATAACATTTTATTTATTTTTTTTGTAAAAGCATTTTATTTATTGTTGGTAATATTATTTCATTTCATACAAGATATGATATTTAATAATATTACTTAATATTTTATTTAGTGTTTTTCATCAGCCATTACAACAACAAATGCCATAAAGACAATCGTCCCTTGTCAGACCGTCTTTGCCACAATACGGCTCACACACTCCTTTGTCGTGACAGCCCCCATAGCACATATTATATTTTACTCCGAAATCTAGTCAAATAGTGAGAAATAATACAATATAGCTCCATCCAAACACGAGTTCGACGTGACCAGATTTACCCCAATCGGGGCAATGGAACCTATTGCCTTTCAAGTCTTTAATAGATTCGTTCAAGATATTCTATATAAACTAGAGTCTCTGTCTGCGCTACGCGCAGAAAATAATTTTATATATTATTTTTGGTCAATTTATGGACCAAAAATAGTTACTATACATTATTTATAATTTTTGTGTATTTTAAAAAAAAAATAATGAATTTAGAATTCATCAATCAGAAAAATTTCTAAAACAGTAAAACAGATGTATATAGGATGCATTTTTCTAAGATGCATATTGTTGTTGTTTGAATGTGACATTAGTTTCTATATTATATTTGTTTTTTAGATTCTGAGTGGATTAATGTGACTCATCTTAGGTAAAGTAAGGATAATATTTTATTCCGGTTGTTGGGATAAATAATAATTATATGTACTGTTTAAAAAGTTAATTAGAAAAAAATCAAACATGATAATGATTTTTTTTCTATTAACCTTTATATATGTTTGGATTAGTGATTGTAATCAAGATAATTTATTTTTTATTATATTATTTGAAATTGTCTAAAATTTATTGTTTGGTCATTTGGTATGAAAAAATGTACAAAAGTTACACGTAAGATGTTTCAAGATTAAAATATTTTTTTGTAAATTTTCTTTCTAATAATATTTTTTTGTACCTCTAGAAATGCAAGCCATACGAATGCAAGCCATAGAAAGTTACAGATAATATTTTTTTGTACCTCTACGAATTATCTATTTAGTTTTGTTTTTTTTTTTTTGGTAAAATGTTTCTATGATGTGTATTTTCCCAAAAACATTATGATGGACCTTTAAAATAAATAAAAAATATATTTTGAAATTTAAATAAGTGAACAATTTTTTTTATAAAATTATTAAATATGAATGTGTTTATAAGTGGCTAGACATAATTAACATTTGAATGTATTTTGGGTATATTTTCTTAATATAATTATTGTGGTTTCTTGGGCGATTTGAATGATATGTGAATACTATGTTAGAATGTATTCTTTATCATTTGTATAAAAAACTATAATATGCCTGATATATCAAAGATCCTTAATATCTGATTGTAATCATGATAACTCAAGTAACAACTAATCATTAGAATCTGAAAGAAGAAAGAACAAATTATTATTTTGATATTGCTTGCACTGGTGAAGCAATTTTTTTTTTTTAAAAAAGATTTCTTATCTTACCAATATAATCTAATAGCAGTAGATAAGAATATTTCCAAGACTAAAAAAAACGTGTTACGTCCAATACTTCAAAATGCTCCTCTTGCTGTTCATTTCTTGAAGTGATTTATCATTTTAAAGGCACTTATAATCCGACTAAGCTTTTCTTCTTCTTTTTCTACATTTATATCAATGTACAAGGTGAAAATTATGAAACTAATCATTTTGCAGCATAACCTGAGTAGAACTAATGTATCTATAATGAAAGCCACTGAGAATTCTCCCATAACCATGTTCTTCAACGATTTTTCACCCGAGCCAGTTCATCAGACAGAGTTCAAGTCACAATGTTGTTGGAATCTGTAGTATATCGACATCCCACTGGAGACAATTATGTAAGACCATTTGAAAATACAGAAATAGGTACTTAAATGCATGTGCTAAAAACAGTTACTACCAGCAATACTTTTTTTTCATTTATTTGCTGTGATGCAACCTATCTATAGAAACAAAAACAATATGCGGCACATAATCATCAACACACCAGTTTCGAAGACAACAAAACGTTAAAACAGTCACTGGCTTCTTCTTTTCTCCGGTGTAGAAAGTGAATTTTGCAAGCCACAATTAGCTGCAGGGAAAATAAATAAGACAGACATATGTACACCATTGAAAGCAGTAACAATCAAATTTTATAAATCATATATCATCTCATCAAATCATATATATCACGTAAGCATATTATACTCAATTATATAAAAATAATAATAATATTAGTCTTACAGCTGTATGTGCAACAAAAAAAAATAAGAAGCTTTAATAGTGAGAGCAACGCACATACATTCAGGACAATGTAAGGTCATTTGCTCCTTATCCTCTCTGCAAGCTTCTTCTCCATCTCCATAACCCGGAGAGAAATTCAGTGCGCTCAACATGATTCCCTCTTATTCCTGCAAGAGAATTTGAAAAAAAAATCCATTCATTAATGCTATAAAGAGAATATACTCATCATATGATGATGAATTAGTTACTGTCTATTGTAAGACTTAACATTACCAGTTGATATAAGTCGATCCCTCTTATATTAAGGAAAGCCTTCGGTTGGTTGCAGCACCACCAGCACCGGATGTCATTCCAGAAGCCTTTCTTACCACCAATTGGTTTTGATGAGATCTGTTATGCCCCGTAAAGCGCCTCATGTTCCGCTATGAGATGTTCTTGGAGCTTCATCTGATATTTTAGCTTGCAGAAACCAGTAACATAACATAAAGTTAGATTAGGAAGAGTATATTGGCCAAAACTTACTGTTAGAAATAAGAGAAGTACGTAACCATTGGCATCAATGTTCTTCCTCTCTTTCCTGCCTGCATATGTTATACTCCTCGAGCATGGAAAGTAGACGGTTCTACAAACAGAAAAGAGTGCTTATTGTGACTGTTACATGGCTTCTCGAGTAGCAGCCTTAGTCCCCAAATGTAACATTAATCTCAAGTTAGCAACACTGTAGGAAAACGAATCCTATTTACTAAGTACCTTAGGAATTGGGATTTCGCAGAGCTGGTATCTTCGACTATACAGATTGATATATCTTCTAAGTTCTTTCATTGGGGTTGGTTGAACTTCCTATAAGTATTACAGAGAAAACTTAAACATACAACAATATCTTTTCCATAGATCATACAACTCACCAGAAATATCAAGGTATGTCCTTGGGATAATAGGAGGGCCATTATCAATCGGCTTTCCTGAGACGTTAAAGATGCGCCCAAGCATGTCTTGTGATACATGAGTTTTCAGTACCTGAAATCGTACAATGAGCATAAAAGGTTAAACAAAACAGTATAAGCACTCACTGGTTCTCAGAAACACTTACAAGAATAAACATGCATAGTATATACCTATCTAGTGAATTGATGGGTGCTTATAATATTTCTGAGACCAACATAATCTAATCTAGAGTAACTGGACAACAGCTGTCTCGCCATCAACCTCCAAGACCTGACCACGTCTCATAGATCAATTACTAAGCGAATCTTAACAATCTCTTGGTACTCTGGACCCTGTAGGTACATTATAAACAGTTATATAGCAAAGATATAATTCAATGATATCAATGGAAATCTTCTCGTTATCTCTGTTTTTTTTTCTCTACCAGAGAGATCAAATCATTGAAAGTATTGAAGATAGTTGAGAGTATATGAAGCAGTAGAAACAACGAAACAATGAGCTCATACCTTTGACTGTTCCTTGGATAAGCAGTTGACTGCTCAGCAGAACAAAAGTAATAAGATAAATCTCCTTGCTTCTGGTAGCAAATAAAAATCTGAAGGGTGTAAGCTGCTCCTGCTTTCAGTTGAGGTTTGTATGTATCAGCACAATAAGAGGATATGAAGCCTTGCATCACAATCAGAGCCGGCCCTGGGCAAAGCCGGATGAAACATTCGTCTCAAGCTTCTAAAATTTTTGAAAAATTTTATATTGATAAAAGCCCCCAAAATCTCAGGGCCGGCTCTGATCACAATCCCATGCAGGAGTTGAAATACAATGGAATGAAAGTTGAGGATTAAAACTTATACCTGTTCATCGATGAGTAGGAGCTCTAAGCCAAGAAAGGCCCCAGCTTTGGCTGCCTATGTTTTTGGCCTCCCAAAAATGGATTAGCCGGAATCAAAGCTGTGACTCAGATCCTGGTGAGATGTCGTTGAATACATGGCGACTGGAGATCTTCCGGTGGTAAGCTGAGACTTAGGTTTATCATAGTCGGTTTATCATAGTTGGTATTTTAGGTTATTGACATTGATAAACCTAAGTCTCACCTTACCACCGGAAGATAATTCTTAATACTAATAATATGTTTTCATAATAACTTACATGTGTAACGGAAAATAATTCTTAATACTATTAAGAGTTGCTTTAACATTGACATTGATGGGGAATGTAACGGAAGAAAACAAAGTTTGAAGAAGATGAAGTGGAAGCATCGGGGAGAGTAGCCAAACTTGAAGATGAAGGAGGTTTCTATAAATGGGCTTGATGGGCCAGACTGATCACTTTTATAAACCCAGACGAAAGCCCACTCTATCTCAATATGATCTGGCGAAAAGAAGTGTTCTGATTGGCCTGAATTAATAGTCCGACATGGCATTGTTAAGAGTGCTTCATTTGCTGTTTTTAGTATAGTTTTGATTCAAAAGCTTCACGTGAAAGATGTATACCGAAAGTTATTGCAAACTTTTTGACTTGTTAAAACCCACTTTGTTCGCCTTTTTATCAAATTCTAACCTAGTCGAACAAATTTTCATATAAGATATTTTCGAAGATTAATAAGAACGTCCATGGAAAATATTACAGTTCTAAACAATAGATGAGTAGCTGAAGAGTTAAAGAAAGTTGGTCCACATTATACAAATTAGCTTGTCTTTTCATGTTATAAATGATGAAATGGGAATGTTATTGGGTCCATGAGGTTCAGATTATTTTGTCGTTATTTTATTGAAATCTATGAGATAACTCTCATCGTAGAAAGGCTCCAAAAGATAAACACAACACCTTCCAATCTCCTTTGTCGAACAAGTGCTGCAACGTACACATCCACATCAAAAACATGTGTATGAGATGATGATATATAGGGACTAACCTTTTCTTTCCGGGTCCATGAAAAGGAACCATTTTATATTATTTATTTATTTATATTAAGATTGTAGGGAAACTACACTAGCCAATCATATAACTGTATATGAAAAATTCACGAGTAGAATTAGTTTCTCGCACAATTAGAAATATGATTGCGAAATGAACTTTGTAAGGTTTTTTCATGATCCGAAATCGAACCAACCTTAATGTTACGTTCAATTAAAGGAAAAACAATGTATAAACATGTGACCTAGAAAACAAATCACACGGAGAGAAATTTGATAGACCAAGAGTCCAAAGCTAAAAATAGAAAGTAACCTGAGTATCTAAAGAGCACAAACAAGTCCAGACGGAAAGATAACCACTGTAACTGTAGTTGGGCCGTTGTGTTTGGGTTTATTTTTTTTCAGTCTTGATGCAGGTCTTTTGCTTGGATATCTGACATATTCTTGTGTATTAACTTTCACGTGAAAATCCTTGTTTTTTATTTTGACTAACAAATCCTTGTTTTTCTTACATTTTAATTGACCAAAACTCTTGAAGACCTGCTTGAACGGTTGGCCATATATATATATATATATATATATATATATATATATATATAATATAGAGTGATCACATTCTAAAATATGTATGAGATGGTGAGAAAATGTGTAATTTAGTAAATAATTTGTTAAAATTTAGTTATTATCCAAAAATATTTATATACCTTACACATGTAAGTTATTATGAAAACATATTATTAGTATTAAGAATTATCTTTTTTTTTTCTTTTTTAAATCACTAAACTTTCATTTTTACTTTCTATTTAGTCAATATTACTGTATTAAAAAACACTTATGGTTTTTAGAATTTAAAATGAGCTGATATCAGTTACTATGATTTCTTCATGAGTGCTGTCCGTTGTAAAACAACCTTCAAAAATTGAAACCAACATTTGTTTAATACTAAATTTAAAATTTTTATAAACTTAAAATACCATTATCTAAAATAATTATAATTATACATATTCAATAGTTTATTTTAACACTCATGTTGGTTCATTGCCAGAGCTATTATTTTGATTACTTTCTTAGGATTTTGTTTTATAATTTTGTGTATCACCATCTTTTTTTTGTCAGCTTGTGTATCACCCATCTTAAATTTATAATATATCAGTAACACATATATTTTCTAATATATTCCAATTTTTTTGTGTGGACAGAGTTAAATTGCAGCATTAAAACAAAATTGTAGAGAATTTATATTTATTTAAATATATATTATTACTAACTATATATTTCAATAAGATTATATTTCTAATATTACATCGTGATAGGTAACTCAAGAATTTATTTTAAACCAAAATGCATGACTAAATTATTATTTAGTTCTTAACAATAACATCTACAAATGATAATAGTAAAATATAATTAATTAAATATTTTAAAATTTTAGTTCAGTATATTCTAAAAAATACACATTCATCATCTACCTAATCGCATAGAATTATTTTTTTATCGAAAGTTAAAAACTTCATCTAGAATATTAGGGCTCAAGAAAATACTAACACTACTTATCCCTTAAAAGTTAGTTATATATATGTTTATTTTTAATTAAATTGAGTTAAAAAAATTTTCACTTTAATCTTGTAGTCAATGTGAAAATCTAGTTTAGTTGTTATAGTAAACACTTGGAATCATATAAAATCGTATTTATTCATATATTAATGTAAATTGTTTTGTACACATCCTCCTATATATTATAAGAAAAGTCAATTTAATGATTTCTGTTGACGTGTCATTCATATGTGAAGTTTCAAGAAATTGTTATAATTTGATTGGTCGATTATTATTAATTTTTATTTATTTAATTTAGATCTAAAATTTAAGGTAAGTCTAAAATCATTTAAAATCACTTACCATATAATCTAAAAAATATTACAAATCACAATTTATAGAAACTAATTCTCGAAATTATAGAGAGATTAATAATGTTTCATTTATTACTTTTGATATTTATAAACTATAAAATATAATGAAATTTTTTATATAAGATAGTTATAATAGTTTTATACTCTACTTGATGAATTGTATTCGAATATAATTATATAATAACTATTTTAAATATTACAAAATCCAAACATGTTTATTAATATTATTTTTTAAATGATTTATCAATGTTTAAAGAATAAATTTATCATAATTTTATAATAATTCATAAAATATTATAAATTATTTATAAAAATAAAATTTACTATATATTGACTGAGAAGTCACATAAATGATTTTTTTATTACATGTCGATCATAAATGAACTCTTCAAATTGGTATAATTTGATTGGCCGATGATTTTTAATTTTATTTATTATAATTATATCTAAAAGGAAATGATAATTCATTTACCACTTTCAAATAATCTACATAATTTTAGAAATAATTATTATTGGCAACTAATTGTTGAAAATACGAAAGAGTAATAATGTGATGTATTACTCTTTCACTGTTTGTTCTGTAGCCTTACTTGGTTTTGAAACTAGGAAATGTAACATACATCTCACTGTTTGTTCTGTAGCCTTACTTGGTTTTGTTTTTTAATCGACTTTCAACATTTGTATAAGGTTGTATTAGGGCCTGGTAGTTATCCGTTTACTCATTTTTTAACTGGATTCAGAATTCATTAGAAGAGGATTAGTTTTTATTTGTTACAATACAAAATAAACTCAAGCTTGAAGGGGATGTGTGTATGTATAAGTAAAACCTATCAGTAAGCAATGGCAAGGTGTAATCAGTGAGATGTATGTGCCTTCTTGAAGCTCTTCTCGTATTCCTCGAGGCCTAGCTTCGATAGCATAGCTCTTGCCTCTGTGTAAAAGGCGTATTGGGCATTGCGTGATCTGATTGTTTCATCGATCTGAAGAATAAACCAATAAAAACAGTGTTAAGTAAGAAGAAGATATATAATCTTTGTATTGATTCATGAATGATTTTATAGCCACGTTTTTGTATTGATTTTATAGCCATAATTTAATTTTGTCCTATTTTTATTTGATTACTTTTGTATAATATTTTTTATGTTCCTTTCGTATAAGATTTTTTATGTATATATAATATTATTTTTTTACTAAATTTTGTCATAAATTTTTATTTCATTTACTCAAAAATTTACCTTGATTTCTAAAATTAGTTAAATAGTATAACAATGTAAACTTAATTGTTTAACAATATCTACACTTATTAAACTTTCAAACAAATAAACCATACCATTCAAACTGATTATGATTTACTTTTAAACAAATAATCTTGTTAATTTTTAAAATAAAATTTGATGTTATTTAATTTTTATTTGATTACTTTCGAATGAGATTTTTGTACCTACGATATATTGTATAGATAATTAAATTTAGTTTCTTCTACTCAAGTTTACGATAATTTTTTATTTCCTTGACTCAAATTTACCTAGATTTTTTTTCTTTGTTTGATATGGTTGTGAAACCTTCTAGATATGGTAAAAATTGTCCTAATCTATCTATTCGATATGAGGGTTTACTCATTTTCATTATTAAAATTTAGCGTTAGTTTTTCTTTTTGCAGGTCTTGTTATAACTCCAGTGATCTATTAACAATACATATTTATGCATTGAAATATGAAGCTTTTCAGCTAGCAAAATATCTCCCGCTTCCACCAACTTCAGAATCTATGTTTGTATTGCTTCATAATTGTGTTAGTAATCCATTTAGCCTCCGGTGACCCAATTTGTTGACCTTCCTCAAGTTGATTTCTTCCAGACTTTTCATCACAAAAAGATTTTATAAAACTCAGGTTGTGTGAAATTGTGTGAGACCGTTGTTGTTCGAAGAATGATTTTTTAGCCATGTTTTTGATAATTGGAAATAATAAAATATAAAAATAAATAAAATATGTAATATTAACATTTTTTTATTGTATATTTTCTTATTCTAATTTTGAAATTTATTTATTTATTTTTCTTTTATAAAACGGTAATATTACATTATGGAAGATAGAAGAAATACATTATGGAAAATGGCTTTATGAACAGTTGTATTTGTTCTTAAACTGAGTTTTGTGGGCTTTAAAATAATAAAAATGTAAAACTTTACATTTTTCATATAATGTCTAATGCAGTTTTCCTATTTCTTATATATTAATTTAAAAATGTAAAAATATAAAAACTTAAAATGTAAAACTATATATTTTCAGATAGATGTTTATTGTAGTACTTCCATTTCTTATATTGTTCATTTACTTATTTTATTTGAATTAATAAAAATGTAAAACTATATTTGTCATATAAATTTTTAACGAATCATTTCCATTTTAATATTATATATTAGTTTGAAAAATGTACAATGCGACGTGGCATATTCTGAGAAACCTTTTTCCGCTAATGTAGACGTTCTCTGGAGCCTTTCGAGGGACATAGTTATTATTATTTTGGCCTAAAAAATTTCCCAAATTAATATAACATGTATCAACACTAATTATTCATAGATGTAGAGGGCACGCATATCCTGGCTTATCAGGGACTAATATTTTACATTATTCATAAATAAATTTATTATTAATATTTTTAGTAAAACTTTTTTTCATCCAATCAATTTTAAATATCTAACAAACACACAGAAAAATAATAATTTATATAGGAAAATTTGCAATTTAAGTTACATAATTAAAATAATTTATATAAGAAAAATTTCTTAATAGTTAGACTTTGTGTAATATATATATTATGATTTATATTTTACTGTAAATAAGTTTATATGAAAAATATAATAGTCACAAACATGTAAGTGTATTTTTAAATGATAATCATAATATTTTGATAATTTTTAATGGTTACTTCTAAATATTTGATTTCTATGTTGTTGTATTATTTTAAAGTAATTTATTAAATATCTTTTAAAAATACAGCAATGTCAAAAACCAAAACAAAAATAAAAATCTAATAACCAAAAACTCAAGTGATGATTTTTTTAGTTGTTTCTAGTTTTAGTTTTTGGTTTAAAAAATTTAGTAATTAGTAATAAAATCATAGTAAAAATTAATTTTTTAAATTAATGCATTGATTAATTTAGTAATTAGTAATATAATATCATTAAAAATTAATTTTAAATATTATTACATTATAATTAAAATAAATATTAACTTATATACTATTTTTATAAATTTAATAATTATTGTCTACATTATATTACAATAGAAGTAATATATGAATTAAATAGGTAAATTATATTAAATTTGAAAATTGATATATTATTCAAACAAATGCTTTAATTTAAATAAATAAAACCCTAAAGAAAATATCATTAACAAATTATAAGGATTAAAATGGAAATTGCAACTAATACCAATTTTCAGTTTACACTAACTAAATTTATCATTAAAAATTAAAGAGGAGAAAGACTATTCTACCCCAACTTATCAAAAGAAATAGGAAACTCGTCGTCTTCTCCAACTCGAACGCCTCTGCTTACGAGTCCGCGCCCCCAAATTGAGCTACATGCTCATCGGGAATCATCAATTCGCTGTGATTATATCCACCTCCATTGCAGTTCTCATCGGCTGCATCGCCATGCTCGTCTGGTGAAGATTCGGGCGGCTCCGGGAGCTCGAAACGCGTCGAGCAGCTTAAGCCTTTGGTGATCAAGCCACCGACTGAGGATGAGGTTGACAATGGCAGATAGAAAATTACTATCTTTAACGGTACACAGACTGGACAGCATAAGGGTTTGCTAAAGTGAGTTGCTTTGAGATTCAAAATTCAAATAAATCAGACATGATGATTGGAACTTGATTGAATTCTATTTTTACAGGCTTTAGGAGAAGAAGCTAAAGCAAGATACGAGAAGAGGAGATTTAAGATTGTTGATTTGATGTTAATTATACATTTTTAAAAACCTGAGATGATCTCGATTGTGGTCACCCTCTTCATCCTCATTCTCTCCGAAGCTACTCAAATCGAACCAAGACCCTCCATTTCCGAGGTAACAACCCTCCCTTCATTCTCATCTCTTTTCCTTCCTCTTACTTAAGTTTAATTTTAGAACCTTTCTTTGTTACCAGCGGCATTACCTTACCAAGACTCTGATAAGCAATGTAGGAGTAGACCGGTCCACAGACAAAATGCGGGCAGCTGGTACTTCTTGGGTAGCGAGGAACTGGCGGGGGAGGTCTTGATGCACAGCAGGGGCTTTTAGTAGGACTGCCTCCCTTTTGGAAGCTAAGCACCTTGTTATGGGCGATGAAAGCATGGCGTCACATATACTGCAAAATGTGGTTTTGGAAGTGGAGGCACCAGAACTGGTAGGAGCGGTGATACGTCCGTTGGCGTGGCCTTCATTTCGAGCTTCTGGTTGGAAGCTAGCAGAGGCGTTGACAAAGTTTATGGACTGGAAGTTGGAAGGAGTGGCGCATGTACCGGCTTTTAAAATTGCAAGAAGTGTGACTATGGAGAATCATATGCAATCATATGTGGCACATGGTGACCCCGTGTGGCTTCGAAGTCTATTTGATCAAGAAAGGAAGGAGCTTCTGTTGTGTTGAGTTATGGGATAAGGAAGCTGAATTTGTTTGGTGGAGGTTTTGGGCACATGCACTTTAGGCCCTGTGTTTTTTTTTTCTTTTTTGGTGTCTCTGGTTTTGCTTTGGCTGTTTGGTCTTTGGACGTTGCTTGTTGCTTACTTTGGTGAGCTTTGGAGCGAAGCTTTGTATGGTTTTTTTTGTTACGTTCTTATGCAAACTCAGAGTTAAAAAAACTTTTATTAATAGATTTATAAACCTTGTAAAATTTATAAACACTTATAAATAAATGTATAAACTCTTATAAATAACTTATAAGTAGCTTATATGTTCTTGTAAATATTTTTACAAATTTTTATAAATAGTTATATAAATATTTATATGTGTTTTATAAACTAAATATATGGTTGATAGAAGGTTTTATAAGCTCTTATAATTTTATAAATGGTTCATAAATGGTTTGATAAGCTTTTATAAATATATTTATATGTGTTTATAAACTTTATAGTTGGTTGATACAAAATTGTATGAGGTCTTATAAAATTTATAAATGTTTCATAAATGGTTTTACAAGCCTTTATAAATAGTTATATAAATATTTATATGTGTTTTATAAATTTTATAGATGATCGATTACTATCCAGTTACTTTTGATCCAACGGTGC
Organism: Hirschfeldia incana; assembly: GCA_026261945.1. Lineage (NCBI taxonomy): Eukaryota > Viridiplantae > Streptophyta > Magnoliopsida > Brassicales > Brassicaceae > Hirschfeldia > Hirschfeldia incana. The sequence goes on from JABCMI010000003.1 coordinate 3,075,507, forward strand.
ACCGTAGTCCACCAACTAAGGTGATGTAGTCCACCGATGGAGGCAGTTTCAGACTCATCAACGAGATCTCGTATCTCACAATGAGTAGAAGCTTATTACTAAAAGCTTATATCTTAACCAAATATATTATTAAGCATTATTCTACTTTTCTTCTTTTTTATGTTGACTATGTCATTTTTTATAGACCTTTATAAACTATTATTAATGAATTTATATACTCTTATAAATAATTATATGTATAAACTCTTAAAATAGCTTATATGTTCTTGTAAATAGTTTTACAAACCTTTATATATAGTTATAAAAATATTTATATGTGTTTTTATAAACTTTATAGATGGTTGATACAAAGTCTTATAAGCTATTATAAATTTATAATAAACTTGGAAAGCATTGACAAATTAAGAAAATTCATTGTATATATATTTTCCAATTTAACATTTGTTTGTTGTTTTTTGCAGGCTGGGCTTGTGTCTGATGAGAAACTAGTGGATCTTCTTGATTTAGCTTTATCTGCAGATACTGTAAATAGCTTATAAGTTCTTGTAAATAATTTTATGATCTCTTTTAAATAGTTTACTAAACCTTTATAAATAGTTATATAAAGATTTATATGTGTTTTATAAACTTTATAGATTGTTGAGACAAAGTTTATAAGTTCTTATAATATTTACAAATGGTTTTATAAACCTTTATAAATAGTTATATAAATATTTATATGGTTTATAAACCTTTATATTGTTTTTATAAACCATATATAAACTCTTCAAAACCTATTAAAACCCTTTTATAAACCCTTTCAAATCTTATATAAACTTTTTATAAACTTATTTATACCCTTTATAAACCCTTATAAATTCTATATAAAATCTTTATAAATGTCTATAAACCCTATCGGCTTAAAGTCCAACACTTTGATACACAAGATTAAATTCATAAAAGTAAAAAACATGTGCAAGCTTTGTAAAGAGATGATGATACGTTGCAGATTTTAAGGTATATGCGGATAGAAAGCAATGCTCCACCGCTTCAGAAATTTTACATAGCTTTATAAATTGTTTTATAATCTTTTATAATGGTGTATAAACTTTATATTATTTTTATAAACTCTTATAAATTATTTACATTCCCTTAGAAACCCTTTATAAATTATTATACTAACCATTATAAATTATTTTATAAGGCTTTCTAAATGGTTATAGACTCTTTTAGTTGATTTATAAACCTATACAACTCTTATAATACCCATTATAAATTGAATATAAGTTTTCATAAAGTTTTTATAAATCCTTATTAATAGTATACATACACCTTATTAATTATTTATAAGCTTTCATAACGTTTTTATAAACATTTATAAATAGTTTTATATGCCTATTAATGGTTTTATACTCTTACAAATAATTTTACATACCCTTATAAATTGTTTTATGATGGTGTATAAACTTTATAAATAATTTTTATAAACCCTTATAAGTTATTTACATACTCTTATAAACCCTCACAAAGTATTATACAAACCATTATAAATTATTTTATAAGCCTTTTTAAATAGTTATAGATTATTTTAGTTGATTTCTAAACCTATATAACTATGTTTCTTCAAACACACTATGCATTGGTAAAAAGTTCCAATTCATGGCCATGGCATTGTAAAGCAAACTCCATTTCCTGCCTTGAACAAGAGCAGGAAGTGAAGTATAAAGGGAGCGTCTTGACTGGTCCGTTAAAAGCAAATAAGGCTCTGATATTTCAGGTATAACAACAATTGATTGTCCTATCGTTGCTGCTTCCTCTTTGTTCTGCATCTGCTTCATCTCCAAGCTGCCATCATAATCAGTCTCTTCATCATAATTCGTTTTAACCTCAGCGTTTCCTTTTCGATCCTTGGAGAAGTTAACAGCCTGGTAAAAGTTCTTCAGATGCTGTTTATACTTCGACAACAAGCTCTTCTTTGTGCTGTAGCCACATATATCAGGACCAAACATGATGCTGCAGGTAAAAAAATGGTTTGTTATTAGTAAAAAAAAAGATGTCAGTTGAATATGTTGAGAGATAACGAGACGAGATGGGTAATGTACCTGTATGGAGTGTCACCACCAAATTTCTTCTGGTCAACATCACCACTGAGAAGCTTCATGTAGCCACCACCACAGTCAAGCTTTTGCTTTTGCTTGTGCTTGACTGAGAACTGGAAGACTAAGGTTTTGTCCTTGTTACTGAATTCAGGGAACTCAGCTGAAATGGCGTAGAATCTGTAGGCCTCACTGGTCTGGATACTGCAATACAATGATAGTTGCAACAAAGCATTAACCAAAAACATTAATGAAATGATGAGTCCGGTAGTAAGCTCTGAAGGCTGAATCAAATAATATGACACACTTAAGGTTACAAGATGAAGAAACAAACAAGCTACCAGAAATAATTTAACGAACCAATTGTTCTCTGATTTTCATAAAATTAAGATACCTTTAGATCCCTATTGAGACCAAATTCTGTCTCATAAATAATCCCTAAAGCCTAATCTGTAACTTAAAAGGACTGATGCCATTCTTTAGTCTTCTCTCTCTTTCAAGCTTAAAAAAGGTTGAGCTTATTTCAAGAAGTGGTAGTAGTACCTGTAGGAGATTTGCTTTGTGTTCATGAAAGAATCATTTCATGTAGGTCTCCAGCGTTTAGACAGTCTAAAAGAGACCCCTCTATGCAAAGTTTTCGTCACCAGATTGGTCAATTTTGTCACGGATTCATCGCTTTTGTCACAGGAGTCGCTGATTTCATCGCCGGAGTCGTTGATTTCTTCGCGGTAGTGTGTGAGAGAGAGATTCCGGAACTTGTTCGACTGAGAGGAGGAGAAGATGAATCACGAGAGAGAGAAACTGATGGTGGAGGAAAGGGTAAGATAAGAGTGCTATTGTAATTTGCTCATTAATGAAAAATGTATTTATGAAAATGTGCTCATACTAGTGGTATAATTGAATTGTGGTATGGAAAAAAGTGTAAACATGAAATTTCCCCGGATTAAAACTACTTAAACTGCACAATTATTTACTTATAAAATCCCGCAATATACTAAAATAATAGATGAAAAATATATTTTTAAACATAATATAAAAATGGAACCATATTAGGAATTTATTATGCCGAACACAAAAATATATTAGTATGTAATAATAAAATAAAGTATATAAAACAAATCATTATATTATAATATTGTCGAAGAAGAAAAATAACCAATAAAATGATAAAGTAATCAAATAATATTAGAATAACTAAATTAAACATCTATCTGAAAAATGTATAGTAAAATAAATAATATACTATTTATATTTTAATAACATAGATTAAATATATGTTTAACATATATATATATATATCAGGGGAAATTTTACAAATACACTTTGTTTGATATCACAATTCAAGCTTACCACTAAATGATGCTCATTTTCAAAACTACCTAAAGTGAGTAATTGAAAATAACGGAAATAACCCTACTGCTCTCGAAGACATAATAACTCGATCAAAAGTCGCCGTCATCGTCATTCCTTGCTGCTCTGGTGGTAAGCGCCTCTCACCTCCGTCGGGAGCGGTCCGATCTTGTGTGTTCTTAGTCTTGCCAATTTCCACTATGTCTTCTCGACGTTCTGGATGTTCTGGCCTGCAGATCTAGTTTGAGAGAGTAGATTTGTGTGGTTAAAGGTTCAGATCGATCATTGTTTGCTCTCATTGGGTTGGAGAACCGGCGAATTGAGGTGCTGTTCGCTTCAGATTCGGTGGTTGTGTGCTTGTTGGTAGAGTTACGTCACTGGTGTAGGTCATGGGTCTCGTCTGGTTGTTTTTTCTCCTATTTGCAGTGTTAATTAGGGTGTTTAGAGTCCGGTGAAGTTGTTTAGTTTAGTTAAGCTTGGTTGAGGTTGTTGATGCATTGGAGGAGCTTCGTGCAATATTTTCTTTCAATTAATTATCTGAGGTTATAGTCAACTTTGAAAATTAATCTCTGGTTTTATAAAATCTTGCAAGATTTTCTTTTGATTAATTCCTGAGATTATATATAGTCAATTTTGCAAATTAATCTCTGATTTTATAAGATATTACGTGACTGGTCCGCACCCTGTACGGACGGATAGATGCATATATTTTTAATAATGAGAAAAATTATGTACAAACAAAAACATAAGGTTAAGATATTTAATAAGAAAAAATAGGCAAAGCTCGAAATCACCTTTTGGGATCAGAACCTTTCGGGATACCAGAAATCCGTTGTGATGTTTAACAAAAATATTATTTATGTGCTTGGCGTAGAAAAACATCTAGTATTATTGTAATCTTCAAAAAAAAAATTCAGGAACTTCACTTGGAGAATCATCAATTTTTGCAAAAAAAAATAATTTAATAGAAACTACTTTTGAAACTATATGTATAGTGTGCTTGTCTAATAATCACCAATAGATGTGTACACTTTGAATAACTCTATGACCATAGCATCACCCTCGGTTATATTGTTTCAATTTTTTTTGATGAACTGAAACATTGATTTTTGTCTCATGGTTGAACATTTAAAAGTTATGCGGTAAAAATAAATAAATGATAAGAATAACGTCAAAGCAGAATAAATAGTTATGAAATATTATTACAATTGCAAATATTAGTTGATTACAATAAAAATAAAGATGATTCCGAGTTGCAAAAAGTTAGAAATATCACTACTTCTTTATCAACAAAAACTATTTCAGTGATGTTTCATGAATCTTTGCTATAATTTCTATTGAATCGAATATGATATCAATTTAAAAATATATTAATTTTTTTAATAAAAAGATATACTTTTTTTTTTTTTTTTGTCGACAAGATTACAGACTCATGTGGACTCTGTAAACCAAACTGGTTGCTCTGTATCCATATGGACCGTAAACGACGTCTGTTGCCTCACACCACGTGCTAAGCTATCCGCCTTTTTGTTTTGCGTCCTTGATATATGGATAATCTCCGAGCTGTGAAAACTTCTCTTGAGACTTCGGATGTCTTCTAAGTAGCTTGCAAAAGCCGGCCATTCTTCTGGTTCCGAAACCATCTTCACCAATTGAGAACAATCCGTTGCAAAAGTAACACTATACTGCCGTAAATTCCGCATACATTCCATTGCCCATATAAGAGCTTCCACCTCTGTGTGTAAAGGCGATTGACTGGCCCTTGTATTCCGCGCCCCCATTAAACCTTCATAAAAAGATATACTATATTTTATAAAGTTGTTTGCAATTAGTATGATATGAAATAATCCATATTCGAGATAAGGTAAATTATTAATATCATCAATTAACTAATTAGAATAATTAATGTAAATTACATTAAATCAACGTAATAAATATGATATCAATTTGCAGGTAATCGTACTCAAAATAAGATAAGTTATTAATGTTTGATTTTATTTAAAAATAAATGAGATACAAATTTTGACCAATGAAATTATAAGAAATTTTGTCAAACTGTTTGTATGAAAGACACGTCGGCAGAAATCACTAAAGTGACTTATCAGTTAATATATAGGGGGATGAGATTCCAAAATAGATTTATAAATTAATTTATAAGCAATTTACAACCTTTTAGAATAATTTAAACCATATGAGAAGCCAAGAAAGATAATTTTATAAATGTATTTATAATTTTTTGTAAATGACTTATAAAGCATGTATGAACTCTATTAGACGTAAATATTTATAATAATATTTTATATACAAATATCTTTATAGAAGAATATAAAAGCATTATAACAGTTTATATAAACTATTTTTTTGTTTACTATTTTATGTATTTTATAAATAACAAAATTGATCAGCATTATTACTTTTGACAATTTCAAGGATTAGTTACCACATTTTTTCTTTTTTGATAATTTCACAATTTCAACGATTAGTGATTATATTTTTGACAATTTCAACGACTAGTTGTATTAATTATTAATTTGTTATAGACTTATTTTTTCTTTTTTAGATCTAACTAAAATAAATAAAAATTGAGTTTTATCGACCAATCAAATTATTGATGATTTATAAAACATGTGAATATTTTATACGATTTAAAAATTTTCATTTGTTATAATATATAGTGTATAAATATTATAAATAAGAAATCAAACATTATTAGTCTTTCCATAATTTTAAAATTAGTTACCATAAGTTTTTATTTTTAATATTCTTTAGATTATTTCTGTAAGTGTTATTAAATGATCTTAGACTTACCATAAATTTTTAATTCAAATTAAAAAAAAATTATATAAAATCAACGACCAATCAAATTATAAATTTTTTTTTGAAACTTCACTTGTGATGTACACGTAAGCAGAAGTCACTAAAGTGACTTCTTTTTTAATATATAGTAGGATTACAAAATTTTCTTTCAACAAATTTTCTGAGATTATAGTTAACTTTCCAAAAGTGAACTATCTACAATTTAGGATATATATTTAAATAAATATAAATTCTCTACAATTGAGTTTTAATACGGATATATATTTATATAGTTCTAATACTGATATTTTAAATAAAACTCTTTCCATAAAAACGAGGGTAAATATTTTAGAAAGTATACGTGTTGAGTGATATATTAAAAATTTAATATGGTGATACACAAAAATATAGAACAAGCTCCTACGAAAGTAATCAAAATAATAACTTTGGTAAATGATCAATGTCATAAGTGTGAAATAAATTATATAATAAGTTTATAAATATCATTTTTTTTATAAATAATAGTACTTTAAGTATATAAATATTTAATATTTAGCACTAAAAAATGTTGATATTAATTTTTGAAGGTTGTTTTACAACTCATATAAATTCTAAAAACCATAAATGTTTGTTTGGTACTATAGTATTGAACTAAATTGTAAGTGAAAAGGGAATTTTAGTGATTAAAGTAAAAAAATTATAATTAAGACTAATAATATATTTTCATAATAATCTACATATGTAAAATATATAAATATTTTGGATAATAACTAAGGTTTAACAAATTATTTACTAATTTCACATTTTCTCACCATTTCATACATATTTTAGATTGTATAAACAATAGACTCACAATAAAATGTCAGTCATATTGAATTCAATTGATTATTTACATTTTAATAACATAGATTAAATATATGTTCGACATATATATATATATATATATATATATATATATATATATATATATATATATATATTAAAATATAAATATATGTAATGATATTTGTATAAGCCTGGGCGTAGTCCAGGCAAAATCTCTAGTTTTCACTAATGTTTTCTCGATATTAATCAAAGTAACTTCAATTCGATAACATTTCTTATATTTTTTTTGTAAAAGCATTTTATGTATTATTGGTAATATTATTTCATTTCATACAAGATATAATATCTAATGATATTACTTAATATTTTATTTAGTGTTTTTTATCATTCATTACAACAACAAATGCCAGAAACACAATCGTCCCTTGTCAGACCGTCTTTGCCACAATACGGCCTACACACTCCTGTGTCATGACAGCCACCATAGCAAGTATTATTTTTTACTCTGAAATCTATTCGAATAGTAAGAAATAATACAATATTAAAATTATGCAGGAATGAAGACTCTAGTATAACTAAAATTAAATGTTAATGTAGTACCTGAAACAATATATTATAAATTGTTTGAGAGTTCTATTATGCTTTAGAGTGATATATATATACATGTTATCAAAGTTGACTATAGTCGCAGAAAATTAATTGAAAATTAAACTTGCAAATTAATCTCTGATTTTATAAAATTTTACAAAATTGTCTTTCAATTAATTTTCTGATATTATAGTTAACTTTCCAAAAATGAATTATGGAAGAACAACAAATGCAATTCTGCTTTTAATCTGTAGACAATTCCGAGACCTGCTTACTCGCTAAGACTAATCGCAGATCACAAAAGAAGAGAGAAAATCACTCTTTGGTACTGCAAGCATTGATTCACAAACCATCATACATTAATACTTGATAAAATATTCTATGCAGAACTAATTGTTTTATTAGTTTGAAAGTGGTACAAATGTAAAGAATATTATCGACACACAAGTACTTGAAATTTGTTGGCCGGATAATTTTGGATACTTAATCCGTATTGAAGAAGATGAAGAAGATATCGATCCAATGTACCGAAGAGCATTGACTAACATGCGAAACAAGGCAGGAACCTCGTCTTCCAGAGGCAAGGCTCGGCGAACTTAGAGCAAAAGCTGATTGTAATCTGTTCTTTTTTGATGTAGCTGAATATTATATTTCTATTTTGGATTTGGAATTTAAATATATTATGCTAATCTGTATTTTGGATTTGGAATTTAATATTTTTTTTCTAAATAATGAAATATATTAATTTTGAATTTGATATTTTTCTATATATTCAAAATATAAATTGGCTAATCAAAATTCTAAAAAATTGATCACACCTATTGCACAAATAAAATTTCACAAAATTCATAATAATAGCTCTTAAAAATACGCTATTTAAATTGTTTTGTAACCCAAAAATAACATTTAAAGATACGCTATTGTATTACAAATACATCCCAATAGCATTTTCATAAAACGTTATAGAAAATGTTGTAAGGTCTGACACAAGTACCAACTATAACACTTCATAATCAAACTACTGGCGTAAAATAAACGCTATTATAAAATAAACTATTGCAAAACAGAAAACGCTATAGTAAAAATATTTATGATAGCATAAAAAAAAGCGCTACGATAGCTCTCATGCCTATTGTCGCGGTGGAAGACACATCGTTTCTAACAACGCTACGATATTAATAGATAGCGTTTAATGGATGCTATCAATGAGCTCATTTCCTGTTGTGGCTAACACTAAAAGTAATAATACTATTGACAGAAATAAAACCAATGTAAAAGACCGATATAGGTGTGCATTGAAAAAGGAGGAAGCGATGCCAAGCTTATGGTGTATGGATTATTAGATGTAAAAAGTTCACATATTCATCTAAACATAATTTATCTGTCTAATAATTCGCAGCAACTTCAATTGTTAGCTGGGTAAACAATTCTAAGTAGAGCTAATTATTTTATTAGTTATCATTTGAAAATAGTACAATTGTTATATGTTACTAGATATGTAAACATGCTAACAATGTCACAAAACATGCTAGCCATGCCACAAAATTATTCAAAGATACATGAACAGATAAATAGTTACATGCTAATAAAATTCTTAGCAGACTAACATTGAATTTTTAGGCTATTTAATATGTTAGCAGTCTTAGTAGTTTAGCATAACTATGTTTGTAGCTCATAAAGAATCACCAAGATCAAGCATTACTTTCACACACAGATCCTAGCCACTGTCCAAAGAAATTCAAACATGCTGCTCCTCTGATTCCATGTACTTTGCGGTGGTGTTTTTGTGGAGCTTGGTGACTGGGCCGTCGATTAATGGTTCCAAAGAGTGATATCTAGCAATCAACATGTCCTAAACAAACAAAAAAGTAGCATCATTAGTGACTTGTCTAGTCAGCAAAAAAAAAAACAGCATCAATTAAAGCTAGCTTGTTGTTCAAAGATGACGACGGTTCTTACTAAATTTGCACTAATAAGCTCAAAGACCAGATTTTCCATCAAAAACAGAGAAATAGAGATACAGAGAAGGAATATATTAATATATCCCACATCGTTTTGAATATAGGTCCTTGGGCAATATATATATGTGTTTGGACAATCCTCCACTTTTGAATTAGCTTTTGAGTGTGAGTTAGGTCCATTACTAATATGGTATCAGAGTCGATGGTTAAGCCCGACAAATGATTTCTCATTTAAACAGTTCCTCAAATATAGGCTGTAAAATGATCCATTTTGCTGTGGTATTTTCGAGATGTTGAGTTTGGACTGTTTTCGTTGGAACGTTTACCACACATATCTCGAGAGGGGGCTATTAATATATCCCACATTGTTTGGATTATAGGTCTTTGGTTAATATATATGTGTTTGAGCAATCCTCCACTCTTGAGATAGTTTTTCGGTGTGAGTTAGGCCCATCACTAATAGAATATGAATCACTAATAGAATAGGTGTTGTTGTTGATTTTGTACAGAAAATCTAACTCACAATTGATAATCAATTGAATCAGATTTTTTTTGTCGACAAGATTACAGACTCATGTGGATTCTATAAACCAAACTGGTTGCTCTGTATCCATATGGGCAGTAAACGACGATTGTTGCCTCACACTGCGTGCTAAGCTATCCGCCTTTTTGTTTTGCGTCCTTGATATATGAATAATCTCTGAGCTGTGAAAACTTCTCTTGAGACTTCTGATAACCTCTAAGTAGCTTGCAAACGCCGGCCATTCTTCTGGTTTCGAAATCATTTTCACCAATTGAGAACAATCCGTTGCAAAAGTAATACTATACTTCTTTAAGTTCTTCATACATTCCATTGCCCATATAAGAGCCTCCATCTCTGTGTGTAAAGGTGATTGACTTACCCTTGTATTCCTGGCTCCCAGTAAACCTTGAAATCCTTCTAAAGTGTTATACCATCTCTGACCAGAGAAAATATCTTCTGATTTCCACGAACCATCCGTAAAACACCATCTTTCCGGTCTAAGGAGTAGAACAGGCTCCGAAACTTCTAAAACATGATTCTTATGTATTATCTCTTGTTGTGCATCCGACCAAAGTAAAGATTGGGTCATAGCCAGATTGAGGGTCTCCCTCGGATCTATATCCAAATTACTAAATACCTTATTATTTCTCCCTTTCCATATGTACCAAAGTATCCAGTCAAAATGATGTTCGTCTATTGCTGGTTTAATTCTCCAGAATAAATAATCCATGTTCGTAAACATGGATTGTCCTGAAAAATAATCCGGATGCGAAGGAACCGCCGATAGAGCTCAAACCTAGACTGCTGGTGGGCATTCAAAAAATACATGATTAATAGATTCCTCAGCTGCTCCACACCTGTCACATCCAATATCTTCCTTGAGTCCCCTGGCTTTGAGATTTTTTTTGACAGCTATACATCCTGACAACAGCTGCCACAGAAAGTGCTTCATCTTTGTTGGACAACGCACTTTCCAGCAATATGCTTTAAGATCCGTAACTGTCAGGTCAAATTCTATAAGCCCCTTTCATTTATCTGGATATGCTCTTTCTATTTGATATCCTGATTTAACCGTATATTTTTCGGCTTTTGTAAAATGGCAATCATCCCGATCTGCTGTTTGTACCCTATTCAAGGGTATACTTTCAACAATTTTTACATCCTCCGGTTTAATTATTTCCTGTAAAGCGAGCAAGTTTCAAATATGCGAAGAGGGATCAATGAGAGAGTCGACCGTAAGATCCGGTAAAAGTGATCAATTGAATCAGAATTAAATAAATAAAATAAAAACTTTTTAAATGCAAAAGATGAATTGTTTTCTCTATGGTTCCACATATTTCCTTAAAGTAAGCCTTTTGGATCTAATAAGAATCATAGATTAAATCCCAGCAAAAGGGCAGAGCTTTACAAGATAGAGAAGAGAGAACGGTTTATCTTAAGGTTGAGATTTATAAGCAATTAAGATCACATGATACGTAACAGACGAGATAGACGAGTTGTTCCTTGGAGTAGGGTTGACGAAATAATAACTCTGGTAAAGGATCAACGTCATAAGTGTGAAATAAATTATTGAATCAGTTTATAATTATCATTTTTTTATAAATAATAGTACTTTAAGTTTATAAACATTTAATGTTTAGCACTAAACAAATGTTGATTTCAATTTTTGAAGGTTGTTTTACAACTCATAGAAATTCTAAAAACCATAAATATTTGTTTAGTACTTTAATATTGAGCAAAATTGTAAGTGAAAAGGGAATTTTAGTGATTAAAGTAACAAAAAATATAATTCAGTAAAGACTAATAATATATTTTCATAATAATCTACATATGTAAAATATATAAATATTTTGGATAATAACTAAGGTTTAACAAATTATTTACTAATTTCACATTTTCTCACCATTCCATACATATTTTAGATTGTAAAAACAATAGACTCACGATAAAATGTCACTTATATTGAATTCAATTGACTATTTATATTTTAATAACATAGATTAAATATATGTACGACACATATATATATATATTAAAATATAAATATATGGAATAATATTTGTATAAGCCCGGGCGTAGCCCAGGCAAAATCTTTAGTTTTCACTAATGTTTTCTCGATGTTAATAAAAGTAACTTCAATTCGATAACATTTTTATATTTTTTTTGTAAAAGCATTATGTATTATTGTTAATATTATTTTATATTCATACAAGATATAGTATCTAATGATATTACTTAATATTTTATTTAGTGTTTTTCATCATTTTTTATTTCCTTACAACAACAAATGCCAGAAACACAATCGCCCCTTGTCAGACCATCTTTGCCACAATACGGCCTACACACTCCTGTGTCGTGACAGCCACCATAGCACACGTTATATTTTACTCCGAAATCTATTCGAATAGTAAGAAATAATAAAATATTAAAATTATGCAGGAATGAAGACTCTAGTATAACTAAAATTAAATGTTAATGTAGTACCTGAAACAATATCGGTGCAGTGAACAACTGATGTCACGAAGAAAAGAGTGAAAACAAATGCGATTAATACATTTTTTGAGAGACTCATTTTGTAGGATGTTTTATAAATTGTTTGAGAGTTCTATTATGCTTTAGAGTGATATATATATATATATATATATATATATATATATATATATATATATATATATATATATATATATATATTATCAAAGTTGTCTATAATCTCAGAAAATTAATTGAAAATTAATTTCTAGTTTTATAAAATCTTGCAAGATTTTCTTTCAATTAATTATCTGAGATTATAGTCAACTTTGAAAATTAATCTCTGGTTTTATAAAATCTTCAAGATTTTCTTTTAATCAATTAATGAGATTATAGTCAATTTTGCAAATTAATCTCTGATTTTATAAGATTTTACAAAATTGTCTTTCAATTAATTTTCTGAGATTATAGTTACCTTTTCAAAAATGAATTATGGAAGAACAACAAATGCAATTATGCTTTTAATCTGTAGACAATTCCGAGACCTGCTTACTCACAAAGACTAATCGCAGATCACAAAAAGAAGAGAGAAAATCACTCTTTGGAACTGCAAGCATTGATACACAAACCATCATACATTAATACTTGATAAAATAGTCTATTGCAGAACTAATTGTTTTATTAGTTTGAAAGTGGTACAAATGTAAAGAATATTATCTGACACACAAGTACTTGAAAATTGTTGGCCGGATAATTTTTTTGATGTTCAGCTAAAACTAAAAGCAATAATACTATTGACAGAAATAAAACCAATGTAAAAGACCGATATAGGTGTGCATTGAAAAAGGAGGAAGCGATGCCAAGCTTATGGTGTATGTATTATTAGATGTAAAAAGTTCACATATTTATCTAAACATAATTTAGCTGTCTAATAATTCGCAGCAACTTCAATTGTTAGCTGGATAAACAATTCTAAGTAGAGCTAATAATTTTATTAGTTATCATTTGAAAATAGTACAATTGTTATATGTTACTAGATATGTAAACATGCTAACAATGTCACAAAACATGCTAGCCATGCCACAAAATTATTCAAAGATACATGAACAGATAAGTAGTTATATGCTAATAAAATTCTTAGCAGAACATTGAATTTTTAGGCTATTTAATATGTTAGCAGTCTTAGTAGTTTAGCATAACTATGTTGGTAGCTCATAAAGAATCACCAAGAACAAGCATTACTTTCACACACAGATCCTAGCCACTGTCCAAAGAAATTCAAACATGCTGCTCCTCTGATTCCATGTACTTTGCGGTGGTGTTTTTGTGGAGCTTGGTGACTGGGCCGTTGATTAATGGTTCCAAAGATTGATATCCAGCAATCAACATGTACTAAACAAACAAAAAGTAGCATCATTAGTGACTTGTCTAGTCATCGAAAAAAAAAACAATAGCATCAATTAAAGCTAGCTTGTTGTTCAAAGATCATGACTAAATTTGCACTAATAAGCTCAAAGACCAGATTTTCCATCAAAAACAGATAAATAGAAATACCGAGAAGGAATATATTAATATATCCCACTTCGTTTGGAATATAGGTCCTTGGACAATATATATGTGTTTGGACAATCTTCCACTCTTGAACTAGCTTTTGAGTTTGAATTATGTCCATCACTAATATGATATCAGAGTCCATGGTTAAACCCAACATATGATTTCTCATATAAACAGTTCCTCAAATATAGGCTGTAAAATAGTCCATCTTGCTGTGGTATTTCCGAGTTGTTGGGTTTGAGCTGTTTCCGTTGGATCGTTTCCCACCCACATCTCGAGAGGGGCTATTAATATATCCCACATTGTTTGGATTATAGGTCTTTGGTATATATATATATATATATATGTGTGTGTGTGTGTGTGTGTTTGGGCAATCCTCCACTCTTGAGATAGTTTTTCGGTGTGAGTTAGGCCAGTCACTAATTGAATATGAATCACTAATAGAATAGGAACTGTTGTTGATCTTGTACAGAAAATCTAACTCACAAGTGATAATCAATTGAATATGATTTAAATAAATAACATCAAAACTTTTTAAATGCAAAAGATGAATTGTTTTCTCTCTGGTTTCACAGATTTCTTTAAAGTAAGCCTTTTGGATCTTATAAGAATCATAGATTAAATCCCAGCAAAAGGGCAGAGCTTTACAAGATAGAGGAGAGAGAACGGTTTATCTTAAGGTTGAGATTTTTAAGCAATTAAGATCACATGATACGGAACAGACGAGATAGACGAGTTGTTCCTTGGAGTAGGGTTGACGAAATAATAACTCTGGTAAAGGATTAACGTCATAAGTGTGAAATAAATTATTGAATCAGTTTATAATTATCATTTTTTTTATAAATAATAGTACTTTAAGTTTATAAACATTTAATGTTTAGCACTAAACAAATGTTGATTTCAATTTTTGAAGGTTGTTTTACAACTCATAGAAATTCTAAAAACCATAAATATTTGTTTAGTACTTTAATATTGAGCAAAATTGTAAGTGAAAAGGGAATTTTAGTGATTAAAGTAAAAAAAAAATATAATTCAGTAAAGACTAATAATATATTTTCATAATAATCTACATATGTAAATATATAAATTTTTTGGATAATAACTAAGGTTTAACAAATTATTTACTAATTTCACATTTTCTCACCATTCCATACATATTTTAGATTGTAAAAACAATAGACTCACGATAAAATGTCACTTATATTGAATTCAATTGACTATTTATATTTTAATAACATAGATTAAATATATGTACGACACATATATATATATATATATATATATATATATATATATATTAATATATAAATATATGGAATAATATTTGTATAAGCCCGGACGTAGCCCAGGCAAAATCTTTAGTTTTCACTAATGTTTTCTCGATGTTAATAAAAGTAACTTCAATTCGATAACATTTTTATATTTTTTTTGTAAAATCATTATGTATTATTGTTAATATTATTTTATATTCATACAAGATATAATATCTAATGATATTACTTAATATTTTATTTAGTGTTTTTCATCATTTTTTATTTCCTTACAACAACAAATGCCAGAAACACAATCGCCCCTTGTCAGACCATCTTTGCCACAATACGGCCTACACACTCCTGTGTCGTGACAGCCACCATAGCACACTATTTTACTCCGAAATCTATTCGAATAGTAAGAAATAATAAAATATTAAAATTATGCAGGAATGAAGACTCTAGTATAACTAAAATTAAATGTTAATGTAGTACCTGAAACAATATCGGTGCAGTGAACAACTGATGTCACGAAGAAAAGAGTGAAAACAAATGCGATTAATACATTTTTTGAGAGACTCATTTTGTAGGATGTTTTATAAATTGTTTGAGAGTTCTATTATGCTTTAGAGTGATATATATATATTATCAAAGTTGTCTATAATCTCAGAAAATTAATTGAAAATTAATTTCTAGTTTTATAAAATCTTGCAAGATTTTCTTTCAATTAATTATCTGAGATTATAGTCAACTTTGAAAATTAATCTCTGCTTTTATAAAATCTTCAAGATTTTCTTTTAATCAATTAATGAGATTATAGTCAATTTTGCAAATTAATCTCTGATTTTATAAGATTTTACAAAATTGTCTTTCAATTAATTTTCTGAGATTATAGTTAACTTTTCAAAAATGAATTATGGAAGACAACAAATGCAATTATGCTTTTAATCTGTAGACAATTCCGAGACCTGCTTACTCACAAAGACTATTCGCAGATCACAAAAAGAAGAGAGAAAATCACTCTTTGGAACTGCAAGCATTGATACACAAACCATCATACATTAATACTTGATAAAATATTCTATGCAGAACTAATTGTTTTATTAGTTTGAAAGTGGTACAAATGTAAAGAATATTATCGACACACAAGTACTTGAAAATTGTTGGCCAGATAATTTTTTTGATGTTCAGCTAAAACTAAAAGTAATAATACTATTGACAGAAATAAAACCATGTAAAAGACCGATATAGGTGTGCATTGAAAACGGAGGAAGCGATACCAAGCCTATGGTGTATGGATTATTAGAAGTAAAAAGTTCACATATTCATCTAAACATAATTTATCTGTCTAATAATTCGCAGCAACTTGATCAATTGTTAGCTGGATAAACAATTCTAAGTAAAGCTAATAATTTTATTAGTTATCATTTGAAAATAGTACAATTGTTATATGTTACTAGATATGTAAACATGCTAACAATGTCACAAAACATGCTAGCCATGCCACAAAATTATTCAAAGATACATGAACAGATAAATAGTTACATGCTAATAAAATTCTTAGCAGACTAACATTGAATTTTTAGGCTATTTAATATGTTAGCAGTCTTAGTAGTTTAGCATAACTATGTTGGTAGCGCATAAAGAATCACCAAGAACAAGCATTACTTTCACACACAGATCCTAGCCACTGTCCAAAGAAATTCAAACATGCTGCTCCTCTGATTCCATGTACTTTGCGGTGGTGTTTTTGTGGAGCTTGGTGACTGGGCCGTTGATTAATGGTTCCAAAGATTGATATCCAGCAATAACCATATACTAAACAAACAAAAAGTAGCATCATCAGTGACTTGTCTAGTCATAAAAAAAACAATAGCATCAATTAAAGCTAGCTTGTTGTTCAAAGATCATGAAGGTTCTTACTAAATTTGCACTAATAAGCTCAAAGACCAGATTTTCCATCAAAAACAGAGAAATGGAAATACAGAGAAGGAATATATTAATCTATCCCACATTGTTTGGAAATATAGGTTCTTGGGCAATATATATGTGTTTGGGCAATCCTCCACTATTGAACTAACTTTTGAGTGTGAGTTAGGTCCATCACTAATATGGTATCAGAGTCTATGGTTAACTCCAGAAGATGATTTCTCGTATAAACAGTTCTTCAAATATAGGTTGTAAAATGGTCTATCTTGCTGTGATATTCCCGAGATATTGGGTTTGGGCTGTTTCCGTTGGACCGTTTTCCACCCACATCTCGAGAGGGGCTATTAATATATTCCACATCGTTTGGAATATAGGTCCTTGGTCAATATATATATATATATATATATATATATATATATATATTAATTGATACTCGATAAATTAATAATTTCTATAAATTAATAAATTTCATCAGTCCTAATTTGGGTCGGTTCAAAATTTGACACAAATCGATAAAATAATAAGATAATAATTTGACCCGCCCTTAAGAGGGCGGATATATATCTTTTTAAATTTTTTTCTTTGAGAATTTTTTATAATTATATTAATATTTAATATAAATGTAGTATAACTTTTGGTAACTGTATTAAATATATATCAAGTTGAATAACTATACACTTGTGCTAGATGCAATTCAGAAATTAAGTTTATAACATATTATATTTACTTATTAGTTACTTAATATAGTCAACAATATTCGTATCTTAAAAATCCAATTTGGAATCAACATGAAAATCAAAATCTCATACTCCATTAGTCTATTAGACATGACCTATATATTCAAGGTTATATTCAAACAGTTATTAAAGTGTTTGATTTGAAAACTAATATCAAATTCAACATGTACCGTAAACCAACAAATTTTTTAAAAATATTTGAAAAAAATAATTTTAAATATATATGTTTCAAAAAATATAATAATTTAGACATTACAGATCATTTATTTTTTTAACTTGTGTACAAAATTTATTCAAATTATTTACCTATATGCACTAAATTTTTCATTCAATATGCAAAATTGTATGAAAAACAATCATCAGAAAAATTTTATTTATTTTTTATACCTGACCCCGGCCTGCGATTGAACCGAAAACCCTGTGATCCATATATAATTTAATTTGGAGTTACTAAAAACTCATTAATTAAAAATCGGATAAAATTTAGTAAACCTAGAAAACATTCCAGTAACCCATGATCCAAAACTGGTTGATCCGGTAAAAATCCAGAAAAAATTCTAATAGTATCTAAAAATCAAATAAATTTCTCATATTTATTTAACATTATAGAAAATTAAGAAATTGTCTACTGTGTGATTCTTTAATTTTTGATCAAAAAAATCTCGACAAAAAAAAGCTAAAATCTATTGATATGACATCATTATTTTGTTTTGTTATTGATAATCTATTTAATTTTGCATTTCTTGTTTTTTTTTTGAACTTCAATCTAATTTATGATAATTTATGTTTAGTTATTTATTATTTTAAACTTCAGAAAATTCTCTTGTTTTATTTTACAATAGTTTGTTTAAATTTCAAATTTATTTAGAAAATACCATATTTGTAGTTTTTTTTGTTTAAATTAAGAATTAATATTTATGTGGTCATTTTAAATGATAGTTGCAACACATAAATATTGAAGATTATTGAAAATATTTTCACAATTTTTAATAATAAGTTAATTTCGTATATTAAAAATATATTAAAATATTTTTAAGTTTACAAAGTAAAACAAAAAATTATACAAAAAAAAATCCATCCTAAAATTACGGGTTAGTTTAAATATGAGATTCTATTGTTGGATTAAATAGATTTTGTTAGAATTAAATATATTAGTTAGAATTTAATGAAAACTATATGTTTAAATAAAACCAGTACCACAAGATGGTAAATATTATCTCAAAAAGGGCATTATGCTTTAATAGTATTAATTACCAAAAACTCATTAATTAAAAATAGGATAAAATTTAGTAAACCCTGAAAACGTTTTAGTAACCCATGATCCAACACTGGTTGACCCGGTAAAAATCCAGAAAGAAATCTAGTAATATCTAAAATCAAATGATTTTCTCATATTTATTTAACATTATTGAAAATTAAGAAATTGTCTACTGTGTGATTCTTTAAATTTTGATCAAAACAAATCTCGACAAAAAAGCTAAAATCTATTGATATGACATCATTGGTTTGTTTTGTTATTGATAATATATTTAAGTTTGCATTTCTTGTTTATTTTAAATTTCAATCTAATTTATGATAATTTATGTTTAGTTATTTATTATTTTAAACTTTAGAAAATCCTCCTGTTTTATTTTACAATAGTATGTTTAAATTTCACAAATTTATTTAGAAAATACCATATTTGTAGGTTTTTTGTTTAAATTAAGAATTAACATTTTTAACATTCAAAAAATGGCTTCTTGTTTAATAGTATTGATTACCAAACACGCATTAGTTAAAAATTGGATAAAATTTAGTAAATCCCGAAAACGTTTCAGTAACCCATGATCCAACACTGGTTGATCCGGTAAAAATCCAGAAAGAAATCTAATAATATTTAAAAATAAAATAAATTTCTCATATTTATTTAACATTATAGAAAACTAAGAAATTGTCTACTGTGTGATTCTTTAAATTTTGACTAAAAATATCTCGACAAAAAAGCTAAAATCTATTGATATGACATCATTAATTTGTTTTGTTATTGATAATCTATTTAAGTTTGCATTTCTTGTTTTTTTTGAACTTCAATCTAATTTATGATAATTTATGTTTAGTTAATTATTATTTTAAACTTCAGAAAATTCTCTTGTTTTATTTTACAATAGTTTGTTTAAATTTCACAAATTTATTTAGAAAATACCATATTTGTATTTTTTTTTAAATTAAGAATTAACATTTATGTGGTCATTTTAAATGATAGTTGCAACACATAAATATTTTAAGATTATTGAAAGTATTTTTCACATTTTTTAATAATAAGTTAATTCCGTGTATTGAAATACTGTATATTAAAATATTTTTAAGTTTACAAAACAAAACAAAATAATTATACAAAAAAACAAATTCATCCTAAAATTAAGGGTTAGTTTAAATATGAGATTCTATTGTTGGATTAAATAGATTTGTTAGAATTAAATATATTTAGTTAGAATTTAATGAAAACCATATGTTTAAATAAAACCAGTGGCATCAGATGGTAAATATTGTTGAAACAGAAGGGCGCCTCAAAAAATGGCCTTCTATTTTAATAGTATTGATTTTTAAAAAATTCTATGTAAATGTATGGTCCCATTAAAATTATAAATTAATAATTTATATGTATACCTATTTTATATAAGTAAGACCTTATAATTATATTGTTTATTTTATATTCAAAACGAAATTATCTTTATATTTTCTTAACAATTAATATATTTTTGAAAATATTTAGTAATTTTATATCTAAAACCACATTTAAGTTCTATGCAATATATATTAGATACACCATATAATATAAAGGATATTTAATATAAGTTTCAAATTTTAAAAAAAAAAATACCAATTATGCAATAAATATATCTTAGAATAAAAATCTAAATAAGGAAACTTTCAATAAATTAATATCTCTATAAATTAATAAAATTTCAAAGTTCCAACATTATTAATTTATAGAGGTTTTAATATATATATATATATATATATATGTGTGTGTGTGTGTTTGGACAATCATCCACTCTTGAGCTAGTTTTTGGTTGTGAGTTAGGCTCATCACTAATATAATATGAATCACTAATAGAATAGAGCTGTTGTGGATCGTGTACATAAAATCAAACTCACAATTGATAATCAATGGAATCATGATTAAATAAATAAAATCAAAAAATTTTAAATGCAAAAGATGAATTGCAAAAGTGCATAGCTTTACAAGATAGAGGAGAGAGAACAGTTTATCTTAAGGTTGAAATTTTTAAGCAATTAAGATCACATGATACGGAACAGACGAGATAGACGAGTTGTTCCTTGGAGTAGGGTTGACGAAGCTTCTGGAGCTCTGAAAGTTTTTATGATTTTTCCGGTGAGAAGAAAGAGAAACATACAACTTTTTGCCAATTGCCAGATAGTTTTACAGAGATGAGAGATAAGTATTACATAACATACTTAGATATATATTGATTAATATATTACGATAAAAAATTATCATGAAATAGAGATGTAGGTACACAGTTGTATGGGCATAACGGCCATTAAAAAATGTAACAGTTGAAATTCCATTTTCAAATATAACACTTATCCTTGTATATGGAGTGCAATTTTTCTATAATATAATGTTCGTAAGTAAGTGGAAGCACCGTAGCCTAATGGTGAAGGTCTAAAGGCTTCTATATCCATGTCTGGAGTTCGACTCTCAGACTATGCAATTTATTGCAAATTATCTCAAATCCATGTTTCAAGTTCCGGAAAAAATGCAATTTATTAGGCAACTATGCAGATTATGGAAAAAATGATTACATGCAACTTGCAGATTATGGAAAAAATGATTACAGAGGATCTTCAACATGGATCTTCATAGGACGGCTCAGATGATTCAGTTAGGCGTAGATCTTCATAAGACATGTAGTATTGTCGGTTTCGAATCGTCTATGTAATATTTATAATAATTGTAATATCATAATAAATAAGCGTTAAAAAAATAATGTTCGTACATGTTAATTAGGGGGACAAATGGAGCGACCGCTTCGGGTCCAAGCCTGATTCCCTCCATATATTAACAATTACGGGGTCCTGTTTTTTATATATACATGTTTTTACGTACAATAGTTTTTAAAAAGCTTATAAATAAAATTTAAAAGGGGCCCAAAATATTTTTATATGTATATACTTTTGTTTTCATCACAAAATAAACAGACTATTATAGCCTAAATTTTTACAACAGAAAAAAATATTTAAAACATTAAATAAACACAGATTTTAGAAGGTAAAATATTATTTTTGCCAAAGAACCCCTAACCATGTTAAGCCGTTCCTGGTATATTAAATTCACAATCTTTTTTTGTAACTTATTAAATTCACAATCTTCAGAACAAAGACAAAAGTTGCCCGGTCAGAATGGATTCATTTACTTCAACTAACAAATCTTTCTTTCCGATATTTCTTTTAGGTGGCTCTTTTTCCTGGTTTGTTAAACTTTTTTTTTTTTTTTTTTTTTTTTTGATAACCGTGGGGTCCCAGGCTTCGCCCAGACTAATCCCACGAGGCCGACGGCAACCCACGTATTCTTACGATTTAACGCTAGCCCCGGTGGCTACCGCATGTCGAACCCAGGGCGCTTCCTCTTTGGCGCTTCCTCTTCCTGTGTTTGTTAAACTTCTCATAAAAAAAAAAAACACAATATAACTATCAAACCCTGTTAGTCATGTGAAGATTTTTTACGTCATCGTCTATGTACTGAACCCCTACATTTTTGTTTTTGTCAGCATCCATTTGTTTAGATCAAGTGGTAGTGAGATTAAGTATAAACGAGTAACCGTGTATTAGATTTATTTACCGAATGTCAAATTCTGAAGTTTTATACTGTAGATGAATGAATACTCTAAATTAACATAAAATCCACAAATCTCTAGACTTCAAATCACATGTAGGCTGTAGCTCTTACATTCCCGACAACTCCAACGCACTATCTATTGTTTTACTCGAACGAATCTCAACAATCATTAACCATATAACTTGTTTTTATTTTTAAGATGAACCATATAACTTTTGAAGATAGTGTGCAATGTGACGCCTTAACCTAGACACACATATGTTGTAATTTTTTTCACCGTATCTTACTTATTTGTCGTTGAATGATTCTTTCTCTTACATTTTATACAAACTCCCTTTGATAGAGAATAGAAAATTGGAAACCCTAACTTGATAAAACATGATTAATAAGTTTTTTTTTCTTCTTCTTCTTGGTTTTAGTCTTAGATGATAATATACGATTTGATAAAAAAAAAAAAGATTCGATCACAAAATATTACCAGAATTCTGCATCCAGTTTTCCTTATAATACAATCAATATATGTTTTTTTTGTGGCAATATCATAATTTCGTAGCTTAAATCAATACTACTAAAACAAGAGCAATATTTATCTACTACTTTTTGGACTATCAAAAAAGTCTAGGTTGGTTATATTATTTCTTTTCATATATTCAAATATATAATTTAATTTTCCCTATTATTTATATTCATATATCTAATTTAATTGCAATTAAATATACACCATGCCTAAAATTAAGGAACTAACTAACTAATCTATTTTTTTAAACTAATGAATTTAATTTATATAAATACAAAATTTCAATAAAAACAAATTATATTTTTTTTATTAATGTAATAAATAAATATATATGTCTATTAATTTGTATATATACAACTATATATTAATCCAAATGCAATAAAAACAATTTCTTCAAAACTCTCACTAAATACATAAAAATGTAATTCTTATTAAATTAGATATACATATACATAAATCTATATATAAATATATGTGTGATAAACAATATTAATAATTTGATACTATGAATATTTAAAACACAATGAAACATGTTACTTGATATTTTTATGAATATATTTTTAAGGGTTACTCAAACACATATAATATATTTATCAAATATTAACTAATTCAACAAATATATTAATGCAATTATATCATAAAACATTACATTAACATAAATTGATGCAAGAGAGTATAGATCAATGGTTTAATTAGATTTAAAACATAATTATATATATATAATAAACATATATATATATATATATAAAGATTAAAATTACTAAATATTTACATTTCTAATGCGAATAATGAAATTAAATTTAAAATTTAAAAGAAGTCATAAACAAAACATCAAAAAATCTAATAACATGTGAATAACAAAAGTAGACTAACTAAATAAATGAAAACTATATTTACAAACATAAATCATTAAATTGTAATAAACATATAAAAATTATTGATGCTCAAATATATTTCATTTTTAATATGCATCCCCTCGAATATTGATCTATTACCCTTACAACAAAATGAAAATTCAATTTGACTATAATAATTTAAGTCAAACCGAATTTCATATTGGATCATATATCAGTTCAACCGATAGTCAGGTCTCGGATTTTAGTTGTTTTACGGGCTTTATAGTATTTTAAAATATATATATTTTTTGAAAACCAAACTGAACTACATACGAGACCACACAATTTGTCAATTTAACTGCGAGTTGGGTCGAATTTTAAAATATTCATTATAATGTTTTATTCATAAATATAAATGTATAAGAATACATATTTATATCAAATAAATTTTGAAATGTTTCGAAAATAATCCGAAGCTTTGAAAGCGCGGATCAAATTCTAGCAGCATCTTATGTGTTTACGAGTTATATCCTAAACTAGCAGTATAAAATTTCAGTTTACGAGTTATATTCTAAACTGAAAATCTTTAATTATTATTAATGTCTAATGTGAATAAGAAAATTAAATTTTAAATCTAAAGTAATCCAAATATAAAACATAATATTGTAATAGATAATTGATAACAAAATAAATTAATGCCAAATCACAACAATTAACTTTGTTAATAGATTCATGATCCACAAGATTGTATAATCTTATTTTATACAAAATAAAAAGTCTAACTTCCTAATTAGAATACAAACAGATTTTAATAAGACAACTAAAAATCATATGCGTTGATAATTGAATATTACGTATTGGTTCAACCAATTGTTCAACTGGTAACCGGTTTTGAGTTATACCGGATTATTAAATAATAATTTTTTTTCTAAAACATAACCAAATTACAAACCGGATTGTTGGGTTTATCAGTTTAACTGCAGGTCTGGATCTGATTTAAAAAATAAATTGGGTATAAGTGTATAGTTATCCATTATCACAACTTCAATACAATTATCAAAACTTCTTACTAATATTTTTTATAAAAATAGTATACACAAATATGATTACAAAACAAAACACAAATATGATTAAAAAATAAAAATATAAAAAATAAATTGCTAAAAATCTTTTAGCTCCTAGACATTTAGACTCAACTAGATATATTTCAAAATTTTCAAGAAAGTAATAGGTCAGAATATTTAAAACCCAAAAAATAATCAAAATATCTAAAAACTCAAAAATGCCCGAAAACCCAAAAAAATATCCGAAAATATTCAAATACCAAACTTCACCCTCCCCCCCCCCCCCTATTTTACCTGAAATCTCACACATGAACCAAGAAAGACAGCTCAAAATTTTACCTCAAAACCCAAAATATATTTTTAAAATTTGAAATTTTATTGAAACTCGAAACTATAACTAAAACTAAACCCAAAACTTCAAAAAATATTTGTAAAGCATAAAAAATATTCAAAATACCCAAATGAATATAAGTAATATATACTTACGAAACATTTTAAGTATTTTAAGTACCATGTCGGGTCTCAAACATGACTTAGACTCGAACCCATACCAGGCCAAGACTCAAACCGAGATCTGCAGGTCTAAAGAATAGCAAATATGTATTTTATCTGGATTCAGATTCGAATTAAACATGTATTTTCAAATAAATTTTGGTTTGGTTTCTCGTGTCCAAATAATATATCAAGTTTTAAAAATAGTTACAAAATAAGAGTGTACATACCAAAATCTTTAATAAGACAATCATATATAGACTTAAACATATTCAGCTTTTCAATATAAAACGAATTGATAACATAGATATATAACAATCTCAAATTATTTATTTATATTCAGAAAATAATCGGCACTTTTTAATCGTGAATCAAAATCTAAAAGAACACCTGACAACAAGTAACGGCTAGTCAGTAGTTAGCGGGTGAAAAGAAGAAGACATCGTAACGGTCAACTCCAGGCTGGCATGGAATTTACGAAAGTACCCTCAAATTCTTCTTTCTTATTGATACGCTCCCTTTTAACTTTTTATTTTTCAATAAAGCATCATTCTCTGTCTCTCTTATAAAACTCAATAATTGAACCCCTCTCCCCCTCTCTCTCTTCTTGATTTCAACTTGAGAGAATCTTTCATTGCTCGTTAGGGAGAAAGGGATCGCCTTGTCTCACTCTCTCTCTCTCTCTCTCTCTCTCTCTGCATAGGTAATTTGATTTCCTGATGAAAAATATTCTCTTCTTTTTCTTTGATGGACTTATGGATTGTGATGATTCTTTGCTTTGCGATGTGTTCCTTCTCTTCGATTTTATCCTGTACATCTTAGCTCGAATTGATGGAAACCCTAGACTCTATTAAGCTAGATCCCAATTTGTTTTTCATTTTTAGGGTTTTCTTTGGATTCGTTTCGTAATTAATTTCGATCTGATTGTGAATTGTTGTCGTCTTCCCTCTGCTTGAGAGATCCAAAGTTCGTGCTTTTTTTTTTTTAATTTTTTCTCATCGATTTGCTCAAAGGCTTTACTTTTCATCTTTTGGCTCCAGTTTGATTGCGTTTTGAGTCTTGAAGACCTTAAAAAGATCTAATCACATTGGAAGTGTCTGCCTGTTTGAGGAGAAAAGAACGTCTGCTAAGGATCCCTTTTGCACTTATTATTCTCCATGGTAATAGAAACAGACTTGTGCTTACTTTGAAACTTTATGAAGTGGGCCTTTTAAGTTTTACCTGATTTGTCTTTTCTTTTATGGTGTGCTTTCAGGCAAGTAATGAGAATCTACCACCCAATGTTATCAAGCAGCTCGCCAAGGAACTCAAGAGTCTCGATGAATCTCCTCCAGATGGCATCAAGGTTGTGGTCAATGACGAGGACTTCTCTCAAATATGTGCTGATATTGAAGGACCAGGTGCACTATTATTATTATTTCCCTATCAGTTTCCTTGTTGAGAATGATAATAAAGTAAATGTTCTTCTACCTTGTTTGCGTACAGTTGGTACTCCTTATGAGAATGGACTTTTCCGTATGAAGTTGGCATTGTCTCATGATTTTCCACATTCCCCGCCTAAAGGTATGGTTGGTCAAAGAGACAGAGATATTCTAGCGGTTTCTGATTTTTTTGGTGTCTGCCATTGTAGGCTACTTTATGACAAAGATATTCCATCCCAATGTTGCTTCTAATGGAGAGATCTGCGTTAACACGCTTAAAAAAGATTGGAACCCTAGTCTTGGATTAAGACATGTTCTCTCTGTAAGTGGCAGCTTGATGACCCCTTGTGTTTTCATTACTTTAATCAGATTACTTAATACTTGAGACTGAGTTTTTTGTGTGTGTGTGTGTGTTTTGTACTTGTTAACAGGTTGTGAGATGCTTACTGATCGAGCCATTTCCAGAATCTGCATTAAACGAACAGGCTGGAAAGATGCTACTTGAGAACTATGAAGAGTATGCTAGGCATGCTCGGTGAGTCCCCCCCCCCCCCCCATCTACTTTGATGTCATATGCTGTCAAAATATCTTTGAACATTATTTTGGCCAAGAAATGAATGAATTTAAAGTCAAAACTTACTGGACTTGTGTGCAGGCTTTACACGGGTATCCATGCTAAACCAAAACCTAAGTTCAAAACAGGAGCTATCTCAGAGTCAACAACGGCTCTAAATATTGGCCAGACCAACAACGAGACGCCTAGTGCAATACCCTCTTCAGTGGCAGACATCAATAGAGTAACAACGACTACCCAAGAACAACAACAAGTGGCTAACGTCCCTGTAGCAGCAGCCACCGGAGGACCTGCAAGTGTGGCCACTACGACACAGAAAAGGGAAGCCGGTTTGGCAAAGGTTCAGGCAGACAAGAAGAAGGTAGACGCCAGAAAGAAGAGCTTGAAGAGACTGTGATAATGCTATCTCATTACTCAGTGTCCCATTTATTTTAGAAAAATTTACATCTCAATACACTTTATCACTTTTCAATAACACTAAAGGTCACAATGCATTTGTGACACATTTTCTTCTGTATGAAAGACTTATATACCTCTCTAGCTAAAGAGAAACTAAATCTTTTATCTATCATGACCCAACTGTACAAAATAACAAGTATCTCATATATTTTCACGTCAGAAAAATATCTCATTTTCTTATTATCTAAAAAATAACTTCTTCTTTTACCAAATCAAAACACAGTTAATCTAGCATAAAATCACAATTTCTCCACTTTCATCTTCAAAGAAATGAAGATTAAAAACTCAAATCAATTTGAAATGTAGAGTTGTCTCCGTACAAATTATTCTCCTGAATCTTCTTATCATCACCAAGTTTTTCTTACCTCTGGTTCCATCTCTCAGTCATGGATGTAGCCAAGTTATAGTTTCGGTCGCCGGCTCAACAGTTTTAGATAACCCTGTTTCAATTTTTTCATGTGCCTTTATCTTTAGAAGCTCAAGCAGAGGAGCTCTGGCATCGGTTCAGGCTAAATCCTAAAGAAATCCTTTCGAAAAGGTCAGGGCGAAAGGTATCCAACCAAGATGGGCCGACACTGACACTGAGAGACGAAAGCAACATCTCCCAGTCAACGTAATTTAATGGAGTCAATTAAATCTCGTTCGTTAAATCAAAAAGTCACATTTACAAAATCACTAAATGTACTTCTTCTGCATTTTGTTGGTTTCTTAGTGTTGTTGTGGATTTCAAAATCTAGATCTGCAAAATTTTCATTTCAAAACCCATATCTTCAAAAGATGTGGACAGATAGCGTGTGGATGGGTTGTATTGATAGGTGGTGGATTGATAGCTGGAACGTGGATGGTTTATGTGTGGATGGTTGAATAGATATCTAGGGACTAGTGGGTGGTAGAGGTTCTATCCACAAAGAGATTATCTTTCAAAATTTTTCCTACAGCGAACACAAACAATAAATTCAATAAATTAATGTACTTGATGACATCTAATTTTCACTTTCTTTTAAGGGAGAATTGGCAAAATGGAACACTTTAAAATTTTGTTTGTCAGAATAGGATTTTTCATACTTTTGACATATTGTGGACGGTTTTTACCCTTCGTTAATGGGAAAAATAGCAAACTGAATTTGAAAAATGTAAAAAAATATGAAAACTGTAGAAAACTTATGTATGACAATATATATGTTTAATTTAAAAAAAATTGTAATCATATTTTATTTAATCTTCTAGCTACAGTTAGAATACGCATTTTGTTGATCTATGTGGTTTATAGTACCGATTCTATCAAACTCAGATATAACAAAGACATATCACGTAAACTAGCTTTCCTTCTATAGTATAGCAGAAATAGATTCAGTGACGTTATAATCTAGAAATATATCTTCGGTGTAAAATGAGCTTGAAAACGTCATATAGCAACGACTCAGTGAGAGAGCTTGGCTACATCGCATGTTCTGCCTCTAACCTTATATGACGTCTGAGGAAGAATATGTTTCACACAACTTATATGTTGTTTTGCGTAGGGTAGTATACATATTCTACCGAAATCGTGAAAATTTGGAGACTTCCATATTCGGTTACAGAACTTTCCTAAATCTAAGCTAAATCTTCACTAAATCACTAAAAGAATATTTTCTCCAAAATTCACGTTCTCCTCCTCCCACAATCTTTTTCTCTTAATTTTTGTGTTTCTCTCTTCTTCATCGCCAAAATCATCCCCCTTCTCTCTATCACTACATTATGGTACTAATCTATGTTACTTCTGGTGAATGGGTGTCTAGTTGCAGTGAAGAGTGGAGTTTTGTGGTAGACAAAGCAAGGCGTGGTCGAATGGTAACATTAGAAACTACTACACCATTGGAGGAGCTCAAGAGGATCGTGTGTGAGGATTATGGGGTGGACCCTAATGTTGTTAATGCGGAGTTGAGTTATTCGGTGAAGAATCAATCAGGGAATCCCCCAATTATTATCACCAATGATCGGCAATCATCTAATTTTGTGGCGTATGCAAAGAGAGATTCATCTACTATCTTGTGTGTCACGTTCTCTGGTATTGGTGTAAATAAAAAAGAACGAGCCAACATCGATTTGAATAAGAAGCCGTGCGGTTCAAGTAATGTTGAGGATGAAGAAGTTCCTGAGAAAAATCGAGTGGAGTTTGTGAAGCCGCCAAAGAAGTCTTGTGATAGAAGTAAGGATCATGTCTCTGTGGATGGTTGCGGTGATGCTGGTTTAAGTAAGGATCATGTTGCTGCGGATGGTTGTGGTGATGCTGGTCGACCTTGGAGAGGAGATTTCTTGAAGAAGGATCAACTTTTCAGAAGTAAAGAGGTTCTAAAGGCAACAATTGAAATTTTAGCGATGAAGAATAATTTTGATTACAATGTTCTCAAATCCATAAGAAAATGGTGGTATTGCCGATGTAAGGATGCATTATGCAACTGGTCTGTGCGTGCAGAAGGTGTGGACGGGTCTACATATTTTATGATCAATCAGTGCGGGAAAAGACATTCATGTGCTCCTTCAAAGAAAAGCAACTTTGGAAAAACGGCATCGGCAAGAACAATTGGGAGTTTAATACAACATCGATATGGTGATGCCAACGATGGTCCAAAACCAAATGACATCGTTAACTTTATGAGATTGGAGCACAGTTGTGAGATTACTTATGGGCACGCTTGGGAAGCTCGTGAGTTTGCTGTTGCAGCGTCTAGAGGTATACCAGATCGCAGTTATGCTAAAATACCATTGTATTTGCACATGCTAAAAGAAGCTAATCCTGGTAGTCATACTCACTATGAAATCAATGAGAAGAGGAGATTCATGTATATATTATGCTTTCTTTTCTCCATACCGCGATCTGGAAGCCTCTTCTTTCCCTTTTTAGATGACACGTCTACGCTGGTTGATCCTCTTGGAGTCTGAAATTCGTCATCACTCTCAGCTTCGGGATTTTCTTCAACAGTTGCATTTTCTTCAACATTCCCAGCTCCTTTAGAATTCACAGCCTCGTCATCAAGATCTAAAGAAATCTTCAGACTGTTTTCAAACTCCCAAATATGCTCACTGAAGTCGTGCTTTGAACTTATCAACTCCTTCAAAAAGATGATTCTATCATCCATCACATCGCCAGCTCTACGAAAAGATACACTATCAACAACGACCATATTCTCTCCCCATGAGATGTATGGATAAATGACATCCTACATAAGAAATGTAAAGAAAGTCAAATCATAAACACTTATTTCAAACCGGATGAAGGCATCTTAAATAGAAAAAGTTACCTCGTTTGTGAAGATGCTCTCCAATCGAATGATCTCATCATATGACACCTTCGCTGCTCCCATCCAGTTTATGCATCGAGGACCATCCTTAAAACCCTTGTCCAGTTTCCTACCACAGAGCTTTCCAATCTTTGGCACAGATTCCATTCCCCAAATTTGCAAGGCGTAGGAGAATCCATCTAACACGTAACTAGTAGTCTTCTCAGCCAAAGAGTCACGTGTTTTGGCCACTGAGCCGCAAAGGAAGTCATAAGCAACAACGCCCCAAGGATACCTTCGAAGCTTCTCAAGATCCATGGCCACCTTGATGAACTCGAAGGGGATATTACCCTTCTCATCTCTTGCTAAAACCACGTACATAATGATGCACATGTAGACCAATCTTATGTGATCTGCATTGCGCCACTTCTTCACAGCATTCATGTGCTTATTCCACAGGTTCCAGATTGTAACTCCTTGTTTCCTCCTCAATACCTTGCTCCAGAAACCACCATCATCATCCCAGTCATTTAACTCCTCCAATGGGATACTAGTATCGCACTGAAGCCCGGTAATTGCATGGAACTCTTGCAATGAGAAGCGAAGTGGTCTCCTGGCAAAGACAAACCAGAGCTCATGTCGTTTGAAAGTCAGCAGCTCATGACACAGGAAGCTGTGTATCACTCTCGCGGAGAAACCAAGACCATTTTCATGCAGCATTAAAATCTGATTAAAGACCGGATCTTTCTTCACTACTTCCAATTCCTTAGGCAGCCATTCGACCAACTTTCTCATTATGTAGTCGATCCTGCAATTGTTTTTGATCTGAGTCACTTGCGTCTCCTCCCCCTCCTTAAAAATCATCTTCGGTAACTCCTCAGATATATCTATAAACCATGAAAAAATGTTAGTTCAAAAGAATCAATATCATAACACAAATAATGAGTGGAAGATCAAACATATTTTATATAAAAAACACAATTTTATCTAACGATCAATCTACAAAATCATGTCTACAATCAAAGAAAAAAACATAAAAAATCCGAGAGTAACTAGAGCACAAACTATAAACTACATATTTTAGGACAACATCAATCCGAAACAACAATCCGAGAACAAATAGTATAAGATATCAAGACTTGGATTTCCCCCTTTCGAAACACAAAATACATAAGTATACAAAAAATAGATAAGTATACATAAGTACATTAGAACAAGATACATTATACAATCAGACCCCAACTAGTCTAATATGTGAAAACCAAAAATTTCCCCCTTTCCAAATTACAATGATGATTAATCAAGCTATTACAAATTGGATGATGATTAATCAAGCTACATAGTACAATCGGATTTGACATAGTACAATCGGATGATGATTAATCAAGCTATTACAAATTTTTTTCAATAAAAAAATTGAAATCGAGTTTATTGAAATTTAGGGTTTTCTCAAACTATGGACAAAATCTCATACCTAGTGTTAGGAATCGTCGGATTTTGATGAATATGAAGGAAGAATGCCCCGATTTTGTAATCAATAGCCTACGAAACTCGAAAAACTTGAGGAAGAACAACTCGATTTGGTTGTTTGAGTGTGAGAAACAAAGAGGAAGATGAAGAAATCGAGAATATAGATGGAAGATGGAGGATTTAGCAGAAAAATCCGAGCAACTGTGAGTTACTCATGAACACTGCATCGCCATTGATGGAGAGAAAGGAGAACGGCGGAGAAGACAAAGTAAAAGAGGGTAAAAGAAACCCGATAACTTTACCTTTTCTTTTTACCATTATTATTTTTTAATTATTTTCGAAAACAAGTTTTTAAATTTTTAATTTCTATTTATATTTTTAATTTCTATTAATTCGTATATTAATGGTATTGTGGTATTAAAAATTTTAAAAATCCTAGTTTCCAAAACAATCTAGTAGAAATCCTACTGTGACAAATCTGAGTTCAAACTGTCCTATATATCTAATTTTCTCTTCTCTTAAACTATGCCCATATTTTTTTATGTACATAATTCAATCGTTTATATATTTTTGTGGATGGTTTATCCATCAATACTATCCACAGTATTTTAATTATAAAGACATTTTCTATGTTATCATATTTAATTTTTTTAAGTATATATAAGTGGATATCAAAATGTAGAGGATGAAAAGATAAAAAATTTAGCAACAAATTTATTTATTTATATTTATTAATATTTGAGATAAAAACAAGTAAAGAAATGAAGTTGAACTAATTACAAAGCTCTCATCAGGGTTATTATTGTCTCTACCGACACGAAATACCAAAATAAAGTGTCTCAAATGTTGAATGTGTCTTTGAGTGTAAGACAAACTCAGAATGTGTCTTATAGTGTAAACAACTCTTTATTTTATCTCCATCTCATAAGTGTTTGGATTCTTCTTTCATGTCATGACACTCTTCTTCTTTTTGGAGTGACTATCATAAATTTCTAAAAATAGAAAACAAAACCATATATCACATGGAATGGAACTCCAAACTCCTTTTTATCAAACATCATAAGCTGTGAGACCATCAAACTTACTCAACTAAATATCCCTTATATACTAAAGCGCAAGTCGCCTTGCGAATCAGAATTAGACATGTGGCAATTCTTTTGGAAAAAAAAATAAATGGATCATTAATACAGTTATTCTCTAACATACACGATATTCTACCTATTTCATTTTCTTTCTTTTGTTGCAACTGTCTATTTGACTTTCTTCAAAAATCACGATCTACCCCTCTTTCATATAAACTGTTTTCAGTTATAGCATAACTTCAATTCATCACAAATTTCTTTATGGGCTACATTAAAAGTTAAAACATCTCTTTTACAATCTTCAGTTGCTGCTGAACGAAGCAAAACATGTGATCCTTCGTATGTCATAAATTTTCATTTTTGATAGGTTTCTTCACATATTTTTTCTCTATCAGTTCGAAATTTATCGTTCATTGTCTAGATTAATACGTAAAAGTTTATTATACGGTAGTCAAGTTTAAAACTTATTCTGCAAAATTAGAGTATAAAATATAACACAAATATTTGTATTGCTCAGTTCTGAAATTATTTAAATTTGCTGCAGAAAGGTACGAAGAAAATCAAGGCAGATTCTGAAGAAGCATCAAAACAACGAATGGATTAAGAACATAAGATGCGAAATGTTTGACTCTTTAGAACTCCAGGTGAGAATAATTGTGTTTACTTTATAGTCTTTAGAAGGAAAAAAACAGGGCCTTCAATCTTTAATGCTTGAAATGGTTGTTTAACCGTCAAGTTGTAGAAGTGTCTTAGCCAAAATCCTGTGTTAACTCGATATGTTTTTCTAAAAAGAATTTTCTGTAATTAATTTTGGAAATTTGTTAAGTAAGGTCTTAACGACTATCTACAAACATTAAATATTGTGTAGATGAAACAATAATTTTCTTGAAAGCCTTCAATGACAATTTAAGAAAACATTTATTTTTAATAATAACAATTTGAGTTTGTGAATTCTAAAATTAAAAATCCAACAAACTATCAAATAAATAATATTATGAGTTATTTTTTCTTAAATATGTGTGTTCAAGAAAATATGTTAGGTAACATTAAGTGTTAATAAAACTATTATTATAAATTCTATAATAGTAAACAACTAAAGACAGTTTATTTATTCGTCGCACCACATTTTAAATTTTATAGTGTTAAATTAGATATTCGTTATCTTGAAATCGTAGACAGATAAAAGTATGAATCAACGACAGTATGTTACAATATTTTTTTATATTTTGACATATACATTTTAGTTATTTTTGAAAAATGTTGCAAGCATGTATCAGTTTTAAAATCATTTTGTGTGAAATTGTTATATTCCTTTCAATAGTTTTGTTTGAATACATCGCTCATCGCTCCTTAGATTATGTGCAATTCCTCATAGAATATTTGAAAAAAGTGATAATTTAATCTGATTGAAAACTATAACATGATCAAATAAATTTTAGAAACAGTCGAGTGACCCGTGCATCGCACGGGCGCGCGGAAATACTAGTATCTTATTAAAGTAGAAGTATTTATAATATTTTTTTTTGGAAACATGAATAATAGTAAAAAAATATAGTGATGTTTGGAAATATGAATAGTAGTATATTAGAAAAAAAAATCAATACTATTAAAACTGAAGGGTCTTTTTTGAGGAACCCTTGAAGTTTTGAAGTATTTACCATCAAATGCCACCAAGTTAGTTTTAAGCTATTGTTTTTATTTAATGTTTTATTTTCTGATTTTGTTTTTTTCTGGATTTCCTTTTATTTAGGCAATTTCCTTTTATTTAGCCAGGAGAAATCTTTTAATTTCAAAACAAAATCCCATTGACTTAGCTATCAAACATAGTGTATCATTACGTTGAACCTTCGAGTTATACGAATCATGTATAACACACTGATTCTCATTACCTAGAAAGTATATGTTACAAATCTTCTTATATTTATAATAATGTTCCATCGACACGCAGAGTTAAACATTTGTTGGCTTCTGAAAATGAAAATTAAAAACAATACATTCTATTAATATTAGTGTATCGACCATTCATCATTTCCAATCAATATTTTGGTTACAAACAATTGCATCAGAAAACATACATGTTGCATTGTTCAAAATCAATGAGTATCTATCCTTTTTAATTTCCCGAAACGTTTTTATATATTTTTAAGCAGATAAACTAATCAAAACAATAAACTTACACATAATAAATACAAGATGATTATAATCCTCAACGGATTAACCAATATGCAATATTTTCGACCAAATTATATGATTTGAAAAGTTTTTTAAAATAAATAACCAAAAAATACACTAAATCAAAAGCTAAATATTTGGAAAATAAACTATATTTTCGGAAGTTCAATATATAACTATAAAAAATATACTAGATCATAAATACCAATCTTTTTCCAAATCAAAAACCATAAATATATATATATATATATATATATATATATATATATATATATATATATATATATATATATATATATATATATATACAATAAATAAAAAGCTTACATCCATGTCAAAAAAAGAAAGCTTACATTTAAATAAATAAACTAGATTTTTGGAAGTTGCTTAAATAACAATACCGCATATACTAAATCATAAGTACGTGGTCGATATATATATTTCCATATCTTCATATCAATGACAACCAATTAAAACAACAAATGCAGAATTTGGAAACTTAAATAAA
Source organism: Hirschfeldia incana (assembly GCA_026261945.1). Classification (NCBI taxonomy): domain Eukaryota; kingdom Viridiplantae; phylum Streptophyta; class Magnoliopsida; order Brassicales; family Brassicaceae; genus Hirschfeldia; species Hirschfeldia incana. Next base: position 3,112,262 of record JABCMI010000003.1, read on the forward strand.
TACTATTAAAACACAATGAGCTTTTTTGAGGTCACCCTGAAGTTTTGAAATATTTACCATTATATGCCATTGATTTTATTTAAACATATGGTTTTAAATATATTTAATTCTAACAAAATCTATTTATTCCAACAATAGAATCTCATATTTAAACTAGCCCTTAATTTTAGGATGATTTTTTTTTCTATAATTGTTTTGTTTTATTTTTTAAACTTAAAAATATTTTAATACATTTTTAATATACGAAATTAACTTATTATTAAAAATGTGAAAATATTTCAAATATCTTAAAATATTTATGTGTTGCAACTATCATTTAAAATGACGACATAAATGTTAATTCTTAATTTTAAACAAAAAACTACAAATATGCATTTTCTAAATATATTTGTAAAATTTAAACAAACTACTGTAATATAAAACAGGAGAATTTTCTGTAGTTTAAAATAATAAATAACTAAAAATAAATTATCATAAATTATATTGAAGTTTAAAATAAACAAGAAATGCAAAGTTAAATAGATTATCAATAACAAAACAAATTAATGATGTCATATCAATAGATTTTAGGTTTTTTTGTCAAGATTTTTTTGATCAAAATTTAAAGAATTACATAGTAGATAATTTCTTAATTTTCTATAATGTTAAATAAATATGAGAAAATTATTTGATTTTTAGATATTATTAGATTTTTTCCTGGATTTTTACCGGGTTAACCAGTGTTGGATCATGGGTTATTGGAGCGTTTTCGGGGTTTACTAAATTTTATCCGGTTTTAAACTAATGAGTTTTTGGTAACTCCAAACCAAAATATATATGGATCATAAGGTTTTAGGTTCAATCGCAGGCCGAAGTCAGGTATAAAAAATGAATAAAAATTAAAATAAAAATTTTCTGATGATTGTTTTTCATATAATTTTAAATATTAAATGAAAAATTTAGTGCATATAGGTAAATAATTTTGATAAATTGTGTACACAAGTTAAAAAATGATACGTAATGTCTAAATTATTATATTTTTTTGAAACATATATATTTAATATTATTTTTTCAAATATTTTTAAAAAAATTGTTCGGTTTACGGTACGGATTGGATTTGATATTAGTTTCGAATAAAACACTTTAAGAACCATTTGAGTATATATGTCATGTCTAACAGACTAATGGAGTATGAGACTTTGATTTTCAAGTCGATTCCAAGTTGGATTTTCATGGTGCGAATATTGTTGACTATATTAGGTAACTAATAGGTTAATATAATATGTTGCAAACTTAATTTATGAATTGCATATGGCACAATTGTATAGTTATTCAACTTTATATATTTAATACAGCTACCAAAAATTATACTTAATTTATATTAAACAGAAATATGATTATAAGAAAATCTCAAAAAAAAAACTTAAAACAAAAAATATACCCGTCCTTTTAAGGGCGGGTCAAAATCATATAGTACTCTTATTATTTTAAGTCTCTCCATTACAGTTACAAATTTTTAATTACTTCTTTTTAGTGTTACGGTTTCTCTGTTAACCTTAACCTCTATTTATTAACTCTCCGAATTTTGAAATCCATTCTATTAATTTTTCAGCATGACCAATTGATATAAAGTTATGTCCAACTTAATGAAATCTAATTACATTTAAAAATTACATTTATTCTATATATTTTTAACCACCACCTTAGTTCCTTAAAAGTCGGAGACCCATATTTTTCTATTAATCTCGACCATGCACCAGTTACAACCGTTGGTATTTATATTTGATTTACTAAAGGAGGGTAATGGGCTTAGGTACTAAAATAAATGATAGGGGGCATGAAGTTAAACCACAAAGTCATGTTTAAAAAATTAAACATATAGTGTTTTTAATATATTCTATTAATTCTTCAGTATGACCAATTGATAATCTAATCTATTAAAACTAACGTACAAATAAAAAATATCCCTTAGATTTGCTCAATATTTACAGTGGAATGCCTTTGAAATAATTAAATATTTTTTTCCTGTTTAGTTAATGATTTCCTAATTCAAATTTTAACTAAAAATCAGCTATAAAATCCAAAATATTGCCTAAATTTGTGCTAACCAATATATTCTACATACATAATATCTTGTGAATTTAAATTCACGTGATCTTTCCTGCAAAGTGGGTTAATGTATATTCTCCACTCTAAGGTTTCATATATATATATAAGGTTTACAAAATAATTACTCAACTATTCGGGTAGTGGGCATTTATCAATGTTTTTCTTTGCATTTAAAAAGTTTAATATAACCTAATTTAATAATAAAAATCTACACAAAGTTAAGCCAATAGTAATTTGTTATCAGTAAATTGAGTTCGTATTTTCATTTTATTTTCTTACAAATTATAATCTTAATTTGTTATATGTTACAGAGTAGATAGAAATTGAACAATTATTTTATTTTGTTACAATAATTAAAACTTATGTATCATATTTTGATAACATACTAACTCATAGTTGTCTATTTTTCGTACTTTTAATTGAAAACAATTGTTATTTTTATATCTTATACATATATATATATATATATATATATATATATATATGTTGGATTGTTATAAGTATTACAAGTCTATGTCACTAATTTAAACCATATTTAACACTTAAATCAGACCATTTAAATATAACTTAAATAACTAACCAAACTATACGTAGTAGTTAACCAAACAAAGGTCAATTCAATCACATTACTAAAACCAGAACTAATTAAAAGCCTTAACCACTCATCACCCCTTTCTTTAAGCAATACGAAATCTTATAAATTTGGAATCACACCAAAAATACAATGACATCTTCTTATCGTACGCTGATCCACTATAAATTTATAACCTTTTTATGGAAAATATAAACCATATAATTATCATATATTCAGTCAATGATAATTCAACTGAGAATATATTATTAGTTTGTTATTCTTCGGATTACAAAGTGAGCATAAAAACCAAGAAAAACAACTTTTATAATTTGAATAGTTTTTCATAAATAACTCTAATTATTATTATATATTGAATCATTTGGAAAATATCAACAAACAAACATTTTCTATTTCATAAGCATTGGTCAATATCGACCAACAAACCTTCTCATGATACATTTAAAAATATAATAATACATAATTAGTTATACGGTAAACATTAAAATATATATTTACTAATTAGAAAAACAAATACTATAACTATTTCGAAATAAAAATAAATATAAATACCCGCACGGGCGTGCGGATCAAAATCTATTAGTTGTTTAAATATATGTATTATTTATTCGGGTAAAATTTCCAAAAAATATAATTTGAGTGTTCGGGTAAAATTTAAGATATCTTTTGGGTTTTTGGATTTGATTTTAGGTAAGTTTCAGATATATTTTCTCCAGGTATTTTTAGGATTTGCACGTACTTTTCGAGTTTTCAAATTCAGTTTGGATATGTCAGGTCTTTTTCGGGTCCTATAAACCCAAATCAACCCGAATCCGGAATAAAACTGAAATTACAAGTGTTTTACGGATATTAGAATTAAATACCTGAACCGACAAGAGTTCGACAAGATCCGGGCCGAGTAGACCTGAAAAACTATAGATATCTATATGGATCTAAATTTTCAGGAACCAAAGAATGCGGACCCAATAAGACCTGATCCGAGGACCGGATGCCTAAGCTTAATCTGAACAGATAAATATGATTACAAAAAATGGATTTATAATTATAAAGAAACGAGTGTATGCCGGCCAACTTTAAATTACTATTATTTCTACAGTAAATCAAATAGATTTTGATTAAGATTTATACACATATATGACTACAAAAAATATGATTGAGAAAAAAACACAAGTATTACAACTAAATATCTAGAAAAAGTCAAACGAAAAATATACATGTCTTTTTGAAAGGGCGGGTCAGAATCTAGATTCTGAAGACCTGAATGTTCTCAAATATTTAAAAAAAAATAGTTTCATTTAAAATAAAAAAAATCATATAAACTTTTTAAAATACACAAAAGCAAATTTCATCAATACATAACGGGTCTATGAAAAAAAACAATAGTTTAAAAATATTAAACTTTTTATTTAAATTAAAATACTAAAAATAAAATCACTGTGAAATAATTCACAAGTTTAACAGCAGGTTAATAAAAAAAATCATAATACATGTCAGAATTATTTGGAGTCTTCAAAATTTTGGTCATATTTAAAATAACAAAAATAATTCATACAATAATTTTAGATAAATTTCATAAAATTCTTAACAAAATATATTATCAAGGATAAAAAATATTCATGACATAAAATTAATTTTTTCAATAAAAAATATATCCGCCCTCTGAATGGCGGGTCAGATTTTAAAATTGTCTTTTATCATATTTGTTACAAATGAAGAGAAAAAATATGGAAAAAGGTGACAAAGAAGCTTCACATAAAGAACATCATTTTGGTAATGTCTCAACAAAGAAGGCAAATCAAACTTCACAATATCAAGATTGGATGAAAATTAATAGAGAGAACAAATATAAAAGAATGAGTAACCTGTTTACAAACTCCAAACAAAGTGAATTGGATTATATGCATTTTCTTTTAAACCATAACAAAAACTCGACCAACTACACAGATTTACAAACAGTTAATGGAGTTTTGTATCCAACTTTTGAAGATGCTTATAATGCTCTCTTTTTTTGAACTACTATTTTTTCTTTAGGGGTTTTTTATTTCTTTATAATATTTCGTCCAATAATAATTTTATTTCAGTATTCAAAATAAGAAGCCTAATCATTTTAAGAAAAAAAAATACACAAGTAAAATTAGAAATAAAAATAAAGATTTGCCCAAAATACACATATTTGATACAAAAATATATATATATAATAACAAAAAAGCATACGCATAGAAATGCAATTTCAAAAAAACATACAAAACAAAATATATATCCGTCCTCTTAGGACGGATCAAAATCTAGTTATCTTATTAAAGTAGAAGTACTTTTAGGATTTGTTTGGAAACATGAATAATAGTAAAAAAAATAGTGATGTTTGGAAATATGAATAGTAGTATATTAGAAAAAAAAATGGGTTATGCTATTAAAAAGTTAGAAGTCCATTACATTATATTAAAAAGTAATGAGTTTATGTTACTTGATATACATATTTCAAATCAAAGAATAATTTAAAATTTATTTATATCAAACATTCATTAAATAATATACCTATATTCAAAAATTAATTTTTACTAGAATATTTTCCAATAACTATTGTAAAAGTGTTTTCAATATAAAAAATACAATATAAAACTCAATTTCAAACACCAACTTAAAGTATGGTTTTTATATTTCACATTAAATTTTAAAAATATAATATATGCTTATTTATTTGATTTTACGTATAAAATATTATTAATATTATGATTACTAATTTGATGGTATGTATAAAATACGATCAATTATATGATGACACATATTTTTTGTAACCTATGATGACACATATTGGATATATAATAGTGACTAGAGGTGGGCGTTCGGGTTTGTTTTCGGGTCTCTTCAGGATTTCGATAACCAATTTAAACTATTGTAAAAAATTTAAAATTCATTATATGCTTTAGTTTAAAAAAGTATATAAGCAATATAATATGTTATATATTAATTGGAATAATATATACCAGAGTACATAACTTAACAAATAGCAATGTATTAATTTATTATTTTATTATTAACTTCCTAAATCTAAATATATTACACAAATGAGGCTATATTAAAAAAAAACACGAATGGACATGTAATTTTGTAAGATTTTTATACATGTTTTGTGTTGATCCAATGCTAATCAAACAAGAAATATGACACATACAAAATGTAAATGCAAGATTAAAGATCAAACCAACTCATACATATCCAAAATCATAATTGTTCATAGGAGTACCATTTCATACAAACCTAAAACCATATAAATTCAATAGAATTATGTATAAACCAGATATACAAGACTAGAAATAGAATTACCAAACATACAAATCTTAATTTTTTATGAACTATTAAACCAATTATTATTATATTGATTATTCAACTGATCAAATAATTTGAAATGATATCGAATTTGCCGCTCAAAGTAAAATTCTTACTATAATGTTTATGATTCATAACATTTTACGGACACTCCTATTATATAACACAGTGATGAAATATATATTTAAACAATATATTAAATTAGTTAAGATAGAACCGTTAAATTTTCCGTTTACTGAAATTTGTATATACTATAAAATATACACTAGTGCAGTCGCACGGATCAAGATCTAGTGTGTATTAAATCAATACACAATATTTCCAACAAGTAAAACAACAATTAATTGTATACTACAACTATGTTTTGTGTTTTGTTCATCAGATGATGCAAGTAAAAATGATCTAAAAGACATTTGTACAAATTTACGGCCAATGAAGCCGAATGTTTAACATTCAGATGTTCTAGTCTGCAATCTTGATTCTTGGATACATCACAAACCTAACCAAACCTTTGTGTTCTTGCTATTTTCCTGACAATATAGACAATATGATACAACACTACGAGGGTCATTTCATTGCAGTTACCTAGACAAGTCGAGTTGAGATGAGTAGAACGAAGGATCAAGCTCAGAAGAGACACCATCCTTAGCTGTCTCGTATTCATTGCTAATGTCAATATTATCTAAGTACCGTGTGGGCGAAGGAAGCTTCTTCGGGCTCTCCCTTTTAGTGACCTTGCCTCCCATCTCGTTATCATATCTAATGGAGGAGCTATACTCTGACTCATACTCAGATCCGTCATCTTCTTCTGGAACCATTGCTCTGAGATCTAGTTGAGAAGGCGGTATCTTGGCAAACAAGACTTCTTTAACATTCTTCAGTAAACCTCTCTTGTAAGGGTTTTCTTTCTTATCATAACGGGACCGAAAATTCTCATAAGTTGTCTGCAAAAACACAACAAAGATATCAAGTCTAATGTTAAATAACAAGATTCTTAAGTATGGCAATGTTACCTGATTTGTAGACATTAGATAGACATGGAAAATGGTGAGGCCACCAACGAACCAGATAGAAACAAATGAATAGATGATAAGAATGACAGAGACTATGTCATGAGACATTGTACTCCACAATCTCCCAGGCTGTCGGATTAGATTGATCCACGAGAACGTAAAGATGAATATGCATAACAATGTTGATGTTGAGATGAAGCAGATGAAGAACGGGTAGTTTCTCTGCAAAAAGAGAGGATGTATATTTTATCAAGAAGTGCCAAAGTCAGTTCTGATATTGAACGTTTCATGTTACTTACTAGGGCAATGCATTGTCCTACCCATGGACAATGATGATCAAAGCGTTGGACACAGTTGTTACAGATGGAGCAGTGTGATGCACGTGGTGGACGGTAGAGTAAGCATGTCTCACAGAACTTGACTTTGATAGTATAGCCGTTAATGAAAACGTCTTTTGTTCTAGGAATCTTGAGATGAGGAGTTTTGTTGTTGACCCATTCCATAGATTGTGTCAAGGAACTATTTGAGCCATCTTCAAGATTCACTGATGATGTTTTATTCCTCGGGATGATTCCTGGATCCCTAGCTGATGTCAATAACAGAAACGTAAAAACCAAGAGGGTGAGGATAAATGCTGAAGTCAGAACGGTGTAGTTGAAGACAGGATCGCCTTTTCGCATCCACACAAGCATCCTTATGCAGAATGTAAGGGCAGGGGCTCCAATCAAGAAAGAGGTTAGGAACAGAGCGTTTACATCAGGACCAAAGATTAGCCTCCCACCACAGAAAAATCTCTGGTGCAACAAAAGCAGAATCAAATAATCAATATTTGAATAAAAGGAAAACATGTGAATTTATTGGATTTAGGTAAAGAATATATTATTACGTTGTTACCCTTCCAGGCTTTGTACAATCTGATCTCTGGAATGTGTTTTGAAGTTGAAGCCATCATGAGAATATGAACATGAGATGAAATACAATGAACCTGACTACTCTTCTTCTTGCTCATTCTCTCCCTCTGCATCGTCTCAAAAACCCACACATGAAGCCTATCTTCTAGAAAAAAAAACAAAGTTCTCCAAGATTCAAATACTTAGTTTTCATAAATTATGTGTTTGTTTGTTTTATTTGGCATCAACCAAATAAAAGAGATGAAATGGTTTTTGTGTTTTTTTCTGTCTTTTTTAATCTTTATTTCTTCTTGTTCTTTCCTCAATAATCAAAATCTATTGCAAATCAATCCTCTGCAGTTTTGTTTGGTCTCTCCCTCTAACAAATTTTTTTAGTCCTCTAATGGTTTCCAAGATTTTCGGAAAGTTTTGAAGTAAAAACAAATAAATAAATTTAGGACAAAACAGTAAAAGATAAAGGAAAATGAACAATTTATTTTTATTTGATGTCTCCTTTTATGTGAACACTAGTATTATCTCCCGTGCTTAGCACGGGCCAGGCATTAATATGATTTTATACTTTTAATTGTAGCATATACATTACAAATTGATGTTAACTAAAATTTCCTTTTTGATGTTTATAAATTTTAACAGCCCAATATGGATTCAAAATGCATGTAAAACGTTATCAATAATCGACATATTTTTCTCTTCTCTTATATATTTTTTTTCTTCATTTTGCTTATTTTATTTTTCATTTTCAATGCTATATATATCCTAAGTTTTTGTCTCTCAGAAAATGTACAAAAACGTATGTATGAAAAACTAGCCTGAAGTTAGATCTTGATCTAGGATATTGATCTAGGATACATGAGTCCTTCTCATTTTTGTACCACTTAAGTTTCATAAGCCCCATTTTCTTTCTTCTTCTAACCACCACATTTTCTTCTTTTTTTAAAAATTTCTTGTGGTGCTTCTGAAGTTGATTGGACTTGTAAATCTACTTTTACGGTGAGTTTCTTACTTCCCTTCCTTGAATTACCACGACCACAACAAATAATCATGTACCTTCAAATTGAAAACTAGTTTAGTCCATTTAAGAACATAATTGACCTAATTTATTAGGTTTACCGGAGGTATATAGATTTTTTTACATCAGAAAAAATATGTAGACTTTGCCAATATCTAGAAAAACAAAACAAAAGAAAAAAAAATATAAATAGGATTTATGATTTGAAAAGAATAAGGTTTATACAAAGGAAACACGCATGAAATTATGATTTCAGTTATAAAAGAATCGGAGAGTTATTACTAACCAGGATTTTATCTATCTTTCAAGTGTAACCTTCGAAGGAAGCTTTTATCCAAAAAAAACCTTGAAGGAAACTTTTCCATTGAAACTTTGTGCTGCAAATGTTTAGCAAGATATATAATTGTAAACTTCAGTGTTGAACTGATCGTCAGAAGTTAATAACCGAAATTTCATCAGTTTTTTAGAAAGAGAGAGAATTAGTGGAGCTATTGCAAATAATTAGAAAAAATGCAGGTAGAGATGAATTTAAATTTATGGATAAACAGTTTCAGAGATCGTTAGGAGAACATGGTCTGTAGTGGGAGAGATAATAGGGATAAACAGTTTCATAGATTCATCGGTGCATGAGGAATTAAAAAAAAATCATTATTTGAAATTTTGAAACTTTCATATTCTTAAAGAACAAAAACGTGTTTTACTTATCTGTAATTTTAATTTTGTTTTTAAATTTCCATGTGTCAGAATCTTATTCGCTAGGCGACTTGCGCTTTAGTATATAAGAGATTATTAAATCTACCTCATATTGAATCCTATATGGCCGTAAATCAATCCTCTTAGCTTCATACAGTTTTTGAACATATACAGTAGAACCACTATAAATTAATACTCGGTAAATTAATAATCTCTATAAATTAATAAATTTCACCGGTTCCAACTTGACCGGTGTAAAATATGACACAAATCGATAAAATAATAAGATAATATTATTTTTAAAATTTTCATGTAAATATATAGTCCCATTAAAATCATAAATTAATAATCCATTTATATTTATTTTTATATATGTACAAACTAAACATTATATTGTTGGTTTTCTATTTACATTGAAATAATTTTAAAATTTTCCTTTTTACTTTGAAATAATCTTATTATATAAAAGACGTTGTTATTATCTTCTATATTGGTACATATATTTTTAATCATTATATATTTTAGCACATGTCACAATATTAAAAAGGAAAATTGCTATCAAATAATAGTTTGTAATTAATTTTTTTTAGGATTTAAAAATGGTTTTTGTTTTGTTAAAAGTCGTTTTTACTATCTTATATATTAGTATATATATTTTTAGTCATTATATATTTTAACACATGTCACAATCTTAAAAGGAAAATTATTATCATCTTATATTTTGCAATTATCTTTTGTTTATGATTTAAAACTGTAAAATTACTATAAATAATATTTATAATTTTACTTTTTAAAACATCCTTTTGATATTTTTATTATATAATTTTTAAATTATGATATATGTATATATATTTAAACATGTCATAATCTTAAATATAAAACTTATATTTTTAATCATTATATATTTTAACACATGTCACAATATTAAAAGTAAAATTACTATCATCTTATATTAATTATTGTTAATAATTACTTATACGATTTTACAAAATATAAGATGATAGTAATTTTCCTTTTAAAAATAGAAAATTACTATAAATAATATTTACCATTTTATTTTATAAAACATCATTTTGTTATTATTTTACTATATAATATTTAAATTATGAGATATATTTACACATGTCACAATCTTAAATATAAAACTTCTAAATGTCACAATCATGTTAATTAGTAACTTTGAAGAAACCATGTTTTATATAATAAGATAGAGGTTTTATTGTATATGGTCGTTGGACTTGTAAAGCTTGAATATCTAGGTTTCTCTTTGGTGACCATTTGGCTGGTTTGTAAAGAGGATTGTGCCTCACGAAAGCTTGCTGGAAATGTCATAGGGCTATAAGGACATGTTATACCATGTAGCTGACTTTCTGTTCGCGGTACCATTCGTGGACGGTGACCAATTTTATTTTATTTTGCTAAGAGAGGATAACCAATTTGTGCACCAACAAGAGGTAAAAACATTTATTTGGTTATGTGAAAATTAACAATGAATAAAAATATTCTAATGAAAGAAGATAATTGAAAGAATTTTGAGAAGTGATTTTGTCACATGTCATCTCTACAATCAAATTCACAAAAAAATGATGACATGACTTCCAGAAAATATGACATGCATTATTTCATTGGTGTGGGTTATATTTTTGGTAAACTTTGTATGATATCGTAATAAATCATACATTACATTTAACATTGATATTTATTTTTGGGAAACTTTTTTTTAAATATGGTAATATCTCATATGTCTTCTATAAAATAAATATCTTCGAATATAAAATTAAAAATTTAGAAATGTATTTTATTTTATTTTCTATAATTATACAATTTGATTATTAAATCTTTCGAAATTGTTACAGTTAAAAATAGATTTCTAAAGTAAAATCATTAGTTTCTTATATATCTACAAATTTTTACAAATTTTATGAATATTGTTTAATTTAAATTTTTGATAATTATACAATTTTATATCATTTTTTTGTTTTATACAAATTGATCTAATTTTTGAAAAAAAAAATATAAATTGATTTAATATATTTAACCAATATAAATAGATAGAAAAATCATCTACATATTATTTGAAAAGTGATTTTGTCACATGTCTTTTCTACAATCAATTTCACAAAAGAAAAATGATGACATAGCTTCCAGAAAAAAATATGACATGAATTATTTCATTTATTGTTGATTATATTTTTGGTAAACTTTTTTTGATAAAGTAATAAATCATACATTACATTTAACATTGATATTTATTTTTGGTAAACTTTTTTAAATATGGTAATATTTCATATGTATTCTATAAAATAAATATCTTCATATATAAAATTACAAATTTTGAAATGTATTTTATTTTATTTTCTATGATTATACGATTTGATTATTAAAGCTTTCGAAATCGCTACATTTAAAAAAATATATTTCTAAACGTAAAATCATTAGTTTTTTATATATCTACAAATTTTATGAATATTGTTTAGTTTAAATTTTTGATAATTATATAATTTTATATCATTTTTAGTGTTATACAAACTGATCTAATTTGTGAAAATTATAAATTGATTTAATATATTTAATCAATGTAAATAGATAGAAAATATTATATAAGATTATAATTTTAATATATAGATATATATTCTTCAATATTAAAAAAAACAAATATTTTTTATCTTAATTCAATATTTAACTAAATAAAATCTATAACTAAATATTAGTAAAAATAATAAAATCTATAATATTTAATAATTATTATTTTTAAATATAAATTAAATTTTGAAAAATTTCTTACTGCACCATGTGTAGGAAAACACCTAGTTAAAAAAAAAAGCAAATCCAGAACATTGGTATGAACCCTTTTATCACTCATTCTCATCACCATATTCTCTGCCAAAGTGTATTCTCGAATCTTTAGACAATTCTCGACTAATCCTTTATATACTAAACGCAAGTCGCCTAGCAAATCAAAGATTACCAAGCGGAAAAAATTAAACAACAATTTTTTAACAATTGACATGTGGAAAAAATGCAGAAACCTTTAAATAAATAAAAGCAGTTTACGTATTACCAAATTTACATTTATTTATTTTCTATAAAAAAATCTCTAATGTTTCTTCCACTAAACCCATGATCACACGATCTTTAAAACTACTAATCTTAAACGTTTTGTCCAGTAACTAATTGCAATATATTTAATTCATCTTTACTTAAATTCTTTGCCACAGCTCCATTGATTCTATCTTAAATTAAAGTGTGATTAAACTCTAACTTCTTACCGAATAGAGTAAAAACTTCTGATGATCGTATCCACATTGACGAACCTACAATTTCTAGATCCAGACCGTGGCACAACAGGTCTTGAAAGAACTTCTTTTCAATGAAATCAGGAAAACAAACCACAAATTTGCTATCGATTGATACGAAGAATGTACTGCAAAGTAGGGTGATGAAGTTAATATGAAGGTTAGTGAAACTAACACGTCCAACTCTTCATGCTCAAATACATTTCTTTCATGAACTCTTTTCGTCTTTTAACTTACATATGTTTTTTTCTTTTATTTTTAAATTTTTCATATTGAGAATGTTTAAGGGATCTTTCAAATTGTTGATTAATTGTGTATTAGTCTATATTGATTTGTTATCGAGATGGCTTAAATAGTTGTTCTGCAGGACAGAAGCTTGGTAAGGAAAACACACAAAGGAGAGTTCCAAATCCCAAATTAACGGTGTCACAGTAGATGATGAGATGCAGGCTGCCACTGGATCTCTTCCTCCAATTGTTACTCTTGATGAATTGATGTCATCTATTGATTCAGAAACTCCATCTGAGTCAGATATTGGGAAATGACCTTTTGTTTCAGATAATAATGATGCAGAGGCGGTTATAGTTCTTAAGTCACCCAAAGATAAAGTAAATACCGATCTTGGTACATCACCAAGGCCGAGAGTGATGAATTAGCATCCTTAATGCCTCATTCTGATTTTCAAATTTGTTTCCATACCTGCGGGTGAACGTCTATGGGAAGGTGCACTCCGGTTGAGTGTTTCTTCTGTGATATCTGTCACTTGCATTCTGAACAGGTTTGTAATCAATGGTTCCATTAGTGTACTTCGTTTCATCTACATTTCCAAATTTAGATTTGCATGTTTGACATGTATTCGTTATGATGACTAATCTAAGATTCTATACTACTATTTCCCAGATGCATTGAAGATGTTATAAGCTTCTCATTCGCATTATAGGACATTTGATTTTATGTCAAAGGTCTGTACACTCACTGATATCATATTTACTAATCTGATATTTTCCTTGGACAGTGGTGAAAAGACTACTACAAAAGAGTGGCCTATGTTGCTTGATATCAAGGGTAGAGTCAGATTAGATGCATTTGAGAAGTTTGTTCGAGAGCTCCCAAATTCCATGAGTCGTGCTGTAATGGTATTTTTTTATGGCTTGCAACTTTCACATTCATTACTTGAAAGCTGTCTACTAGGACTTACTTGTCCTACTTGATAAACTCTTTCCCAGTAGCTGTCATGTGTCCTTATATATACATCTTACTTTTTAATCATAGGTTAAATGTGTTTTGTCTGCAAAGAAGAGTGCTCCAAGACAGAACAAAAAACCATTTCTGAGGTATGTCCTTGGTAGTTAACTAAATTTTTGTGTAAGAGCGTGTTATCCTGATTAATTGGTCCAGAACTGATTTCTTATAAATACATAAATAAATGGTAGAATAGGTTTACTTGGTACAGTGACAAAAAAAAAAGGTTTACTTGGTTAATATTATTCATAGACTGAGACCGGTTTGAAGACCTAAGTTTCCGCAGTATATAGCCACGTCAATATTCTTTACTGATTATGTTTCTGTCTTCAGTGGTAAAAGTTTTGTGAAATATGCAGGTGGTCGATTCATACTCTAAAGATAAGAGTGGGTTTCGCAGAACCGGTTTCAGGAGTTGAGCTTATATGAGAAGAGAGCCAGACTGTATTGGTTTATTTTGCCTTATGTCAAGTTATCTTTGGTGTTTTGTATTGGCAATTGACACTGCTACAATCACAAGCACAAGTTTCTCCTATGCTAAAACTGCAATTTATAGTGGTTCGAAAATAGGGAAGTGCAGCATGAGTCTTAATTGAGGTATAATCATAGCATGTACGTAAGATGGCTTCTTTGCCAGTGGTCATCTAAGTTTACCATTGATTACTGTACAAACATCTTTCATGTTTTTCAGTAAACTGATTTTAAAGAATGGAAGGTGGTGGCGCAGGAAATAGCTAGGTTTCTGAAATCTGACACTGCATTCATGAACATCAGGCCCCTAAACTACGCCTTGTGCTGGATCCTAATCTAGATGCTAGGCTTAACTTTTTCATTTTTGTTAGCATTATTTTAATATGACATGATTGTCTCACGTTTAACTGTTGTCAGTTTATAAAATATTTTCAAATGTATATATAAGCTACTTACTTATATTAGTGGAAGATGTTTATAAACTACTATTTTCATCTGAATTGCTTAAACAAATTATTCATATAATTTAATTTCTAATTCTATTTGTTAACAAAAAAAATTACAAACAAAAATTGTATATATAAGTATATGTATCTTTTGATAAAATATATGCAAAGTATATTTCGTAATTTTTTATTTAATTATTAAAATTATTTATTATATATATATTATTATATCTATAAGAAATAATATTATTATTGATATTCGTATGTTTAAAAAAAATAGTATATACTGTAACTAAGTAACTTATACATATTACCCGTCCATAATTTTTAAAATATAGTAACTTATATTTTTACAGCAAAACTCACTACGTAAATATACAATTTCTACCACATAATTTTTAATACAATTTACATCACTTTATAACTTCGATTATAATTCAACTCTATGCAACATGTCACCAATCGAAGTCATGTATTACACCAACTAAAAAGCATAATCAAAAACAGGGAGCAGAAAAAATCAGAGACTATATTTTTTTCAAAAAAAAAAAAAAATCAGAGACTATTCAGAGCTGAACAAAGGTGGTAAGGTGACTCTTCAATATCGTTTTCTAATGCATTGGGTTGAGACCCAGCAGCATAGTTACACAAAAATATTAGCATCTGTATACGACAACACAATTTATTTTTAGCCTGTTAAGGCGAAGAAAAACATCTGTAGATTTGCAAATTTTACAACAGATTATTTTTTTAATATAAATTATTTCCTGACTATTTATACACATCAAACAGAATTACACAAAATAAAAATAACTATACAATTTGAAAAAATGACCATTATTTCAAAACAAACAAACATCAAATAAACAACACCAACTATGGCTCTGCTACAACTACAAAAATGAATCACAACAACAAAACACAATAGAAAACACTAACTCACACAACCTTAAACACATTACAATAAAAACATGGGAATTCGAAGACCAAACAAAAGCACACCATCACTTAATCGTAGGCCTTGAATGTGGGGTGCGGTTTAATGCGAAATTCAACCTCCATGCAAGGTGCGAAACGAGCCGAAGCACCAAATTTTTGAAAACGAGCAGGAAGATAAAACTCGGAAGTGGACAGAAGGACACACATCCAAGACTAACCCGTCACAAACGAGATCAAGGATAAGCACATTCTTCCGCAAAAATAAACATACATGCAGATCAAATCAACCCGACAAGAATACTTAATTTCACTCAATCAAGAGAGAATTAATTTTTTAAGATGCAGAGGGTCCAAAAGCTAAAGGTGATAAGGTAAACAGAACGGCAAACCAGAACTGGAAGTACGATTCCAAGAGAGCCAACAACAACAACACTCCTCTCCAAAATAAAGATCTGCAGATCTGGATCTCGAACTGCAATCAGAAGTACTCAAAGCCAAGACAGGCGACATGCAAGTTAATACCGAATAAGAAACACAAGACCGGACCAACGACAGTAAGAAAGATATTTTCATTTTTAAACACAACTTTTATGGAATCTAGAATATAAATTCAAACAAAACAGTTGATATAATATTAAAAATATAAAATTGAATACAATTAAATTAGACAATACGCACGTAGCGCGGAAAAAAGGTTCTAGTATTGGTTAAAAACTCAATATAAATATAAATTTATATTATATATCCAAATATTATAATATAAGCTTTTCAATATATATATATATATATATATATATATATATATATATATATATCACAACTCATTTATGGTAGTCAGTTTCTCTTTTTAATTTTAACTTCTTTTCATAATATGAGAGACATGTGTTAAGATAATTAATACAATGTAATAAAATTTGAAGTTATTTTAGGTTGATCTAGTAACTTCATAACTTAAATTCCACATGGCTTTTCTGATTTTCATGTGGACCCTTTCCGTGGGGATCACCATCACTTTGACAATCTTCACCACATCGCTAATTTTTCTTCTAGCAAAACACATAAAATTAATCACCACTTTACAGATTATGAATACAACCAGCTCCACCATTTCCCCACAACTTAAACCGTCTAATCCAACTTAACAACATCGCTGGTTTTTTCAAAAAAAAAAGCAACATCGCTGGTTGCAGTATCAAGATCCTTGTAGTCGTTCAAACCAATCATCAGAGAAAAGGAGATTTGAGTTTTGAGTATAATGAAAAAAGCTTTGACAAAAGCACACAATCAAACAAGCAGACATACAACAAATAAACCCACAACAAATAAACAAACACAAGCAAGAACGTTTGGTTTTAAGGTTATAGAAAAACATGGAAATTTGAGAGGGAAATCACATCAATGATATGACGTTACATTCTATTTGATACCATAGATTATAAGGTAATTTAAATCTCTCAATAAAAATAATATAACAAAAGATTTTAGAAAACCATGAAAATTTCGGAATTTCATTTAAATTTGAGAGATTTTTTTTTTTTCTAATTGCTAGATGGATTAGAGGAACTTGGTGATCACAGGTGTGCGAATGAAATTAAATATGACGATCTCTATCGATCAAATCAATAGCATGACATCGCATTCTATTAGTTTCACACATTATGAATATGCACATAAGTTTCTATTCTCAATCTAAGAATATTAAAAACCCCCAACAAAAAAAATAACATGAGTATAACAAAGAAACATTTACACTATAAGACACTTTTCTAGTTCTTTATTACATTGTATGTTACTTTTGACTCCAGAGACACTTTTTCACTACCAACCATTACTTTCTAATTAATCTTGTTTCTTTTTAAAACTCTTTTAACTAAATAAGTTTTAAAAAATTCCACAAACACATAAAATCTCTTTCTCTCTCTCTCTCTCTTGATTTTTACCAGATCTGGTTTCCTTCTCCGTTAAAAACGAAGTTGGTGAAGTCGGCCGTCAGAATAACTCAGCTTCTCACTTAAAAATTGTGAATTTCCATGATAGACATCCACTCATAAAATCCTCTATCTCTTCATATTTTTCAATTACTTATATTTTTCCACTGTAAAGTTAAGTTTTTGTTTTCAAGTTTGCTCTTTTTCTTGATTACGTATTTCCATGGTATTTGCCTCCTTCTCGTCGCCGCCTTTGTCCCGCCTCTCGTTGTCGCCTCCTTCTTGTCAGCCTCTCGTCGTTGCCTCCTTCTCGTCAGCATTTTGTCGTTGCCTGCTTCTCGCCATCGCCTCCGTCTTGCCACTTTCAACTCCTCCATTTCGCCGCCTTCGTTTCAAAGCTCGATGAGCACCGTAATTCATGAAGATTTCATTTTAGAAGTTTAATGTCTGAAATCGATTAGTACCAATTGGATCTATAATTTTGATGTCAAAAAACATGAAACACACACAAGGTTTGGTGATTTAAGACAAAACCATGGTTGAGAACTTTATTTACAGAAAACCAAAAACGAATCATGATGTAGAAGATGTATTTACGCTTTTGCCATTAATGAGAAAAATGATCTTGTGTATATTTTAACATGGATATGAATATATGATGGCTAACAGCCTCTTCCCACCACTCGCTCACGTTTTGCAATTTTTTGTTTGTTACTTAAAGTCTTAAACTATAAATATTAAAGCAAATATAATGTGTCTAAGAACGAACTAAATTAAGATGGCAAAACCATAAAAATGCAATATATACACTTAAATAAAACTTAAATAATACACATTAACTTAAAACCTCCAAATCATTAAAATTAGAAAAAATATTGGATATCATTACTTATGCAATCTACATTTGAACCAGTGAACATATAATTTCTGTTTGAAATATTGTACATGTGGACAATAAAAAATATGTATACATTGTCCTCATCATCTTAGTTTAAATGTATTTTTCATTTTTTTAAGATTAATTTCATAAAGACAAACATACATATTGATACTTATGCATATGCACATTTATATTTTGAAAAAGAAACACATATAAATTGGATAGTCATCTTGTTTCGTTATCCATAAACTTGGGTCGTACATATGTACATTAAGTGCATATGATATCCACAGTTAAAATGTTTAAATATCTACATGTACATCAAAGTATATAGTCTATTTAAGTAAAAGTTCATTATGTGAACAAACAAACGTGCTTTTAGGATACATTTTTATAGTATAAAGTGTACATGTGTAAAGATGTACACATCTACACATATGATTTTGGTACACATATAAAGTTGTTCAAATTTTTATTTTGATTATCATGACTCCTTAATTATTTTCTTAGAGTGAAATAATCTATTAAAATTTTAAATTATTACATTGGTGATCTTTATTCGAATCGGTAGTTTCATTGCCAAAAATATATTTTAAAAAATAATTCAAATTTCTGAAAAAAACTCTCAAAAAATCTGTTATTAATCTGAGAATAATCAGAAATTGGTTTTGAATTCTTTTCTTGATAGTTGTATGAAGTTTTTTGTATATTAACGGGTTCACGTTAAAGAAACTAAGAGCATCCGCATTGCAAGGACCAATTATAAGGATCTTAAGTACTTTTATTGATTAAAGTTGATTAAGAGTTTATGTTAAGATACTTGAGTTAAAAAGATGATTATTGGTAGAAACTTTAGTAGCTTCTTAGGCAAATTGTTTGATTAAAAAATATATGTTTAAAATCATACTTATAAAATTAAAATATAAAACATAAGTAACATAATAAAGTTAAAAACAAATTACAATGTTGAAAAGCAAATTACAAAGTTGAAAAATAAATTACAAAGTTGAAAAGCAAATTATAAAGTTGAAAAGCAAATTACAAATTTGAAAAAACAAATTACATAGCATCTTAAACATGGAATTTTAATATTGCTTAGCCAAATTTATCCCAGATATTTTCGATCAAATCATGTTTTAATTGATTATGGATTGGTCTCTTCTGAACTCTTGCTCGACGATCAAGGCTAGTAAAAAGCTCAGTAGGCATACTGACACAAAATGAAGTATCTGCATCTTGAAACGTGCCATCTTGACTGTCGGTACGTGTTTCATCCTCGACAATCATATTATGGAGTATGATACATGCTCTCATCATACGAGATATTTTGGATTTATCCCATATTTTAGATGGATTTTTGATGACCGCGAATCTAGCTTGCAGAATTCTAAAGGCACGCTCAACAACTTTTCTGGCAGATTCTTGATGCGAAGCAAATAGTTGATGTTTTGGGTCCTGCGGTAGTCGGATAGATAGAATAAATGTCGCCCATTCCGGATAAATACCATCCGTGAGATAGTAGGCAAAATTATACTCCCTTCCGTTGACATTAAAGTCGACTTGTAGAGCAATTCCGTTAATAATATCATAAAAAACAAGTGATCGATCAAGAATATTAAAATCATTCATAGTACCTGGAGCTCCAAAAAAAGTGTGTCATATCCAGAGGTCATAAGAAGCTACGGCCTCCAACACAATAGGTTGTTTATCGGTTTCTCGTGAATACATACCTTTCCAAGCAGTAGGGCAATTCTTCCACTCCCAGTGCATACAGTCGATGCTTCCAATCATCCCCAGAAATCCACGTTCTTCTCCCTTATGTAGTAGCCTTTCAAGATCCTCGGGTGTTGGACGTCGTAGGTATTCATCGTCGAACAAGTGGATAATTCTAGCGGCAAAATTGTGCAAGGAATTTCGAGCAATTGATTCACCAAGTCGGACATATTCGTCAACCATATCAGCCCCACCACCATATGGTAATTGACGAATTGCTACAGTACATTTTTGGAGCGGTGATAGACTTTCCCTTCCGATTGCATCTTCTGTTTAAGCAAAATACTCTACTTCCGTAGGGAGAAGATGCAAAATACACATGAACAAATGCTTGCTCATTCGAAACCGTCGGCGGAATATATAGGGAGGGTATGTCGGAGTTTCTGAAAAATAATCATTCCAGAAGTTTTTGTGGCATTCTTCTCGATTTCTCTCAATAAAAATACGTTTTTTGCTTTCTCGGTTCCGGAATAGTATCAGGAATTTGTAATAATTCTACAAAGAGGCCTTCAAATTCAACATCATCATCATCATCATCATCATCATCATCATCATCATCATCATCATCATTATGATAATGGTAATGAGAAGATGATGCCATCTAAAAAATAAAAGAAGAGAAAAAGAGATTTGATATTGATATGTGTAATCAAAGAAAGAGGTTTCGAGGATGGTAAAAGAGAGATGATTTTGATATGTGTAATGAAAGAAAGAGGTTCATACTTAGAGGCAAAAGGAGTTAAAGTTGTGATATTTGTTTTTTGGTCTCCTGTGATGCCTACCTGACAAAAATGGCAGTTTGGATGAATCTTCTACAGAAACACCCGTGACAAAAATATAACAAGGTGCCGACATGAAAATATAACAAGGTGCCAACATGAAAATAATGCATAAAAATTTCAAATCAAAGCATTAAAAGTTCATAACAAGTATTACAAGGTGCCGACATCAAAGCATTACAAGTTCATAACAAAAAATATTACAACGTTCATATCATCCGAGGGCTAAAGCATTACAAGTACAACAAATATTACAAGTCTATTACAAGTACATTACAAGTCCATTACAACAAATGCTTACATCCGAGGGCTAAAGCATTACAAGTCCATTACACAACATCATACAAGCAACATCATTCATCCTAAACCATAACAACCAGTAAGCCTATCAGAACTAAGACAATCACCATAAAACCAACTACAATTTCATTCTGATTGGTAATTCTCAAGTTCTGTTTACCAGTAAGCTCAGCCACTACCTTCTCTAGGTTTGCCAACTTCTTCTCTGTCTCATAGTCACTCATAGAGGTAAGGTAATCAACCTTCTCAGCCAGTAGTAGTGTGTGTCTATCCCTTGCTCTCATCTCCTCCATAACAGCTTCATCCCACCATTTTCAAACATGGCACTCTCCATCATCAACATTTGTGCAGGTGTAGTATCTTCTACTAGGTTCAGTTGGATTGCGAGAGGTGGCTATAAAGGGTTGAGCACCACAATAGCATGTCTGTAGGAATCCAAACTCAACCTCCGGTTGAGGAGGGTACTGAATCGGGAAACCATAACGAAGCTCAAGCTCAGCTTGATCCTGCCGTATGAGATCATCTGTTTCGCTGAACACACTGTCTGTGCCTAAACCATAGTCGTCCGATTGAGAAGACTGAGTATAGCTATAGTCATGTCCCATTGCTTACTTAACCTAAAAAAACAGATATTAGATAAGCGACTGTGTATCGGCTTAAACAACATTAAACAAATCAAATAATTAAAAGGTTAAGGCATTATTAATCCAGTAAAAGAACATAAAGTAATTCATTCATTAATTAAAGTAGAACCAGCAGTACATCTTAAACGATTAAGACTTAGTTAAAGTTTAAAAGCAGACAAACTTATTTAAGACAACAAACACAGATTTGGAACAGACAAACATTTTAGACCATAATAACCAGCATTAGACCATAATAAGTGATCCTCAGTAATAATCTGCAAGGAGCTTATTCTTCACATTTTCTTCAGCCTGACTTAGTGGTTCCTTCCTTGCAAGAAGAGTGTCGAGTATTGCCAGCTTTGACAACCTCTCCTTCATCAGCAAATCATCCTTCTTCATTTCCCAAATGGTCTTGTACTCTTCATATGCCTTCTCTTTACCTTGATTCCATCTTGCTTTTGCAGCTTTAGCACCTTCAGGCCGCTGCTCATCATCACCCATATTGGGGCTTGGAGCTTCGGATCCTGACACTCATGTTTTTCTCTTTGAACTGCCTGTAGCCTTAGGAGTGTTGAGGTTTACTCACATCTGCTCATGCCTCAACACACACCATGCATGTTCAAGAGTGAACTTCACCTTCTGATCCGCGAAGAATATATCGTGAGCCATCTTGAGAACATCAGTGTCTGACTGACCACTGGAAACTTGCCTTTCCGCAGCAGCAAAAGAACTTGCTGGTGAGATCATTAATTTTATGCCATCTCTGCTTGATGTGGAGATGGTCCATGTTTTGACCAGTCTCTTTTGCATGAGGACTCCATGCGTAATACTCTCCTACTCATTTCCAGAAGGTCCGTGCGTTTTGGTCATTTCCAACAACAACATCTTTCGATGTGTGTTAACCATGCACTGATTAAGACCTCGTCATCTTGAGGCGTCCACTTATTTCTTACAAGATGCTCAACTGGTGTGACTTCTGGTGGAGTTGGAGCGTCAGAACGCTCAACTGGTGTGACTTCTGGTGAAGTTGGAGCGTCAGAGTTTTGTGAACTAAAGTGGGGGGGGGGGATTTGAGAAGCTCCTAGGTTAATAATAGACTGAAAATTTTCATGGAAAGCAGTTTGTTGTTGACTGTTGAGAAGTCCTACGTAATTACTCAAATCACTAAATGGGTGATTTGAACCCATATCGCTAAGAACAGAGAAGGGATTAAGGACGAGGGATGGTTCAACTAAGATGTTCTTATGAGGAAGGAAAGGTGTGTTTGATTAACAGAGTGAAGTTTGAATGTCGTTAAATAGGAAAGGTGTGTGTGATTTAGAGAGTGAAGGTTGGTTGTTGTTAAATTCAGAAGCTCAGTTATTATTCTTTACACAAGTAATAAGTTAGAGTGTTTAATGACTAACCATAAACTACATAAGTCCTATCAGTAGTTATTATTCTTTACACAAGTAAAACCTACCAAGTAGTTATCATAACAAGTCCTATCTAATCAAGGCAGTGAAGTAAACATATCTAACTAAGCCAGTCAAGTAAACATATCGTTATCGTAAGCAGTTACTAGTTCCACCTTCTATCACACATATCTAACTAAGCCAGTCAAGTAAACAAATCGTTATCTTAACCAGTTATTAGTTCCACCTTCTACCACACTTATCTAAGTAACCTAGTAACCACAACATAAGTACAAACGAGTTCCACCTAAAATCACACAAATCTAATGAACACAATATTGACAGTTACAAGTTTTAACTACACTTGTCTCAAACATCTATCACTCATTTAAGCCACAAAAACACAAGGAAAGCACTCAACTAATTTACAAACCAGAACATAATTAAACACTACCAAAACATTCAACCATGGCAAAACATTCAACACTAAGAAAATTATCCAAATATTCCAATCATATTTAAACAATTTTCGAAACAATTTTCAATATTTCGAATCATATCACAATTTAGTTGACAGATTTTTAATTAATTCTTCAAAGGATTTGAACAAATCGAGAACACATACCTTTACACAGACGATGGACAGCAAACGGTTTGGATGTCATCCTGAAATCACCGGAGATGCTATGGGTAATTGTTTCACGAAGCACTCATCGCCACTGAATGAAAAGCCGCAGTGTAGTTATGGTTCCGCCTTCGGGAGAGGAGGAAATCGCCGCCGTGGAGTTAGGCTTCCGCCTCTTTAGGATGAAACTGACGCCGTGGAGTTAGGGTCACGCCACTACAAGAAAAATCGGTATTAGTAGCACCCGAAAAACGCTATCATAGGGTTTTCGTAGCGTTTCGAAGAACGCCGTGACAGCCGCAGCTATAATAGACCCCCCGGTTGTTATAGCGTTATTTCATGTGCTATAATAAATAGACATATTATAGCATTAAACGTCTGCTCTTGATTAGTTTTTCTATAACATTGGTTTAGTGTCATAATTTATTTTTTGATGACGTTTTTGTAAAGTTGTAGAATATGTTATAATGACACTAGATAAGGACCTGTGCGTTGCACGGATTTCATCTGAAGTTTTAATTTTTCAACATCATAAAAATAATGAATTTTCTTTTTTCACATTAATTATTAGATTTTTCAGTATATATTGGTGTAAGACTTATTACAGTAATAATAAAGTGTTTTCTTTTGATTGGTATTTTTATTTCAATAATCATGATGTTAAATAGCATATAACTTTTTTTAAACTATTTCACTTTTAATTATTCTTTAAATAATATTAATCGAATTTTATTGAAAGATATATAATCATAAATTTTCTATATTTTGTATATTGTTTAAGACAAAGAAAAAAAATAGCGCAATTCAAAATATTAATATTACACGACATCAATCAATATGTATTATTGATAGCCAACTAAATATTAAATATATTGTTAGATAAACGTCTATATTGTTTACTTTAGCAATAATGTTGTGACTTTAACCTCTATTAAGTACTGATTATAATTTCCGTTTCAAAAATATTTTTGCCTAAGCTAGTTATTAGTAACATTTTTTCCATTGCAAAGTTCCTTATTAGCATGGCTGGAATACTTATTTAAAGATCAGATTTGTGATTTAGAATCCATAAAAATTTCGACATATTAACAACTAATATGTTGAAATAACTGGAGCTTGATTTGGTATCTAATTGTATTACCCTTTGCTTTATGGTTTTTAACAGAAAATTAACAATTTAGATTGGAAAGTTGATTATTTAAATAATTATTCTACAATTTCTTTTACTAAAGTAAAATTACTATCAAATAATATTTTACAATTGCCTTTTGATTAGGATTTTAAAATGGAATTTAGAAAGGAAAATTGATTATTTGAATAATTATTCTACAAATCTTTTTTTAGGATTTGAAGAAAGGAAAACTAATTTTAAAAATTCTCTTAAGAAATTTTTATTTTATGATTTTAGAAAAGAACAGTTACTAACAAATAATTCTATCAATATTTTTTTTTTACATTTATCATTTATATAGGATTTAAAAAAAAATTAAAATTAGTATTAAATAAATTATTTTACAAATATTTTTCTTTTGATTTTTTTTATAAAATGAAAATGTCGAAAAAATATTTTTAAATAATTTTTATTTTTTTAAAAAACAAAAAATCGTTATTACAATCAGAAAAATATTTTATAATTATCATCTATTTAGGATTTTGAAAAGGAAAATTAGCATTAAGTTAATTGTTTTTAAAAGAAATTCTTATTTTATGATTTTAGAAAATAACAGTTACTAACAAATATTTCTATCAATAATTTATTAAAATTATCATTTATTTAGGATTTTAGAAAATGAAAATTAGTATTAAATAAATTTTTTTACAAAAAAAATTTCTTTATATTTTATATAAAATGAAAATGTCTAGAAATTATTTTTAAATAATTTTTATTTTTAAAAAACAATAATCGTTATTACTATCAAAAAATATTTTAGAATTATCATCTATTTAGGATTTTGAAAAATGAAAATTAGCATTAAATTAATTGTTTTTAAAAGAAATTCTTATTTTTTTATTTTAGAAAAGAACAGTTATTATCAAATTATCCTATCAATGATGTTTTACAATTATAATTTATTTAGGATTTTAGAAAAGGAAATTTAGTATTATTTTACAATTATTTTTTCTTATGATTTTTTTTTAAAATAAAATGTCGAGAAAATTAGTTTTAAATTATTTTTTTAAACAATAATTGTTATTACTATCAAAAAGGATTTTAGAAAATTATAATTAGTATTAAATAAATTATTTTACAAATATTTTTTCTTTTGATTTTAGAACATGGAGACTATTTTATTTATTTCATATTTTAAGATTTTAGAAAAGAGCATTTATTAACAAATAATTCTATCAATAATCTTTTACAATTATTATTTATTTAGGATTTAAGAAAATGAAAATTATTATTAAATAAATTATTTTACAAATAATTTTTCTTTCTAATTTGATATCATAATTTAAAATTAGAAATATAAATTTAGTTTTTGAAATCGGTTGTGTGATTGGTTAAAATATTTAAATAAAAAGATTTATGACTTTGTATGTATAAGGTTTAAGTATGGAGTTGAGGGTATTAGATTTAGGGTGTATATTTAAGATTAGTGTTTGAAATTTAGGTTTTCTTTAATGATATAAGACTAAAAAGATGATTAGATTTAAAATTTAAATAAACAAATTTAAGCTAAATAAAACTAATGATATTAAATTAACAAGATGACTAATAAGTTTAGGGTTTGGAATATAGTGCTTTGAGGTATGTGGTTTAGGGTTTAGGTTATTAGATTTAGGGCGTATATTTAAGATTAATACAAATTCGAGACTTTAAAAAGATTAAATTTTAGTTTAAATTTAAGATTTTAGTTATACTATGAAAATATTGAAGTTTTAAAGTTTAGTTTAGGGGCTAGGGTTGAAACCTATAACTTTATAAACACAACTCTTAAAAATAAATATTTTCATAAACTATACATTTAAAAATATTATATTTTATATAAACAATGATCTTAACGTTTAAAAATAAAGTTTGGAGTTAAAAGACAAATTTAGGATTTAGGGCATGTCTAGGGCTTTGAACATGAAATGAAAAAATATTATTTTTGTTAGATTTATTATTAGTGTTGGATATTTTTTTATGATATTACTTTTGTGTTGTCTTTGGATTTTATGGTTAATTATTATCAGTAAGTAAATAACTAAAATAAATTTTCATTGACCATTTTAAACAAAATTTTCTTGCTCATTAGAAACAAGAAGTGCTCCAACATATAAAAACAACTAATGCCATAATAATATCAATGGCAATCGGGCTTCCCCTGCATCTCAAAGCAACCACTACATTCACTAACTACCATCCAAAATATACATAAGGCCAAAATAATTCATAAGTTAACAAATATACTAACACATATAACTATATAAGACTGTGGTAACTTCCTTAATATTTCTGAAGCCGGACTCAGTCGTACCCATAGGGCAGTCTCTTGTGAGCAAGTGATTTTGATTTCTAGCTTTGCTTCAAAGTCTTTCAAAAAGTCAAGCATCACTTCTGATCGGTAATTGATGGCCAGAACCACTTCATCAACTCTAACTGGTTTAAGTTCATCTGTCTATAAGAACACATGCTTGGTTATAAAACTGAGACAAAAACAATAACAACGAGCCGAAAGTCTGGAACAGAAGAATGATCATTAAGTTGACTTTAGCCAAGAATGAGAGGCTTCATATTGATCAAACTAAACTTCTTTTTTTCTTTCCTGTAATTGCCAAAGTCAGACTTAAAATTGTAACATAGAGCATAGAGATGGTAACAAGACAGGAGAAAAAGTATAACTTTAGCCAAGAACAAGGCAAAAAGACAAACTTTAGCCAAGAACAGAGTAAAGGCAGAGACTTTTAACTACATAGCATAATTGAAAACTAAGAAAGAAGGGAACAACATTGCAAGATCAGAGAAGGTTCTTATACTGGACACAAAAGTTGCAGAAAGCAATGCAGTTGAACAAAAGAGAAAAGTTGGAGTCTTTATCTATTGAATCATTCACAATCTTAACTGTGACCTCTTCTTTGAACACCAGTTCCTGCAATGACAAGAGTCTCAGACTTCCTCATCAAAACTGAAAGTATAGAATTTTAAGCTTGTGAGTGAAATGTAGAAGGCGGAGAGAAACTAACAGAGATAAATCTACATCAAAACCTTCAATGGCGTCACGGGGAGTCTGGAAACCCAAACCAATGTTCTTCCAGAAACGGTTTCCACCTTTAACATATTTTTTTCCTTTCCCAGATTTCTTCTAGCTGAAACACACAAATAATCGTCATCTATAAAGACCAATTCGTAAAGCAAACCGATAAAAAAATTTGTCTCAGACTGCAAGAGAATATTTGTAAGAAGTACATAAACAAAGAGACAGAGAAAGAAGAAACAGAACCTGTTCAGCCATGGCTACAGATGCGTGAAGGAGTGAAATTGAGGCGTTGGGATCTGAGGAGACACATAAAGGAGTGAAATTGAGGGGTTTGCGAGGTCTTGCGAATATGATTATGAGACGTAATCGTCGTTCAAGGAGAGATCGAGGTTTAGGGTTTGGTGGAGACGATGATGATTGATATAAAGAGTGCAAAATGGAGGAGTTTTGGAAAGACGAGATCCAATCCTTATGTGGCTTCTTTGATTGGGATGAATAAGATGAAAAAAAAACTGAAGTAGAAGATGGAGGATGAGCAGAGAGATTGAAGAAAACAACGAAGAAGAAGACAAAGAAAATTCTTTTTTTTTTCTTTTTGGAAATAATACAAAAGCAAAAAAAATATTATTTTTATCAAAAAGAAATATTTTGGTGCTCAAAATGAAATATTTTGGTGCCAAAATGAAAATTTGCAAAGTGTTTTCGCACCAAAATAACATTCTAACAATAGAGTAGTGATTTTTGCGTTTATGTGTAATGAAAATTTTTCTTAGCGCAAGTTCAATGCTACAATAGAGTTGCGTTCCGATTTTTTACACTTCTGGTAGCAGTTAGTGAATTCGTGCTATCGCGAACTGCTATCAATATCCATATTTCTTGTAGTGCGCGTTTGTGAGAGCATGAAATCGCTCGGGAGAGGATCTAATCCACGATTTGGAGATAGGGTTCAGTAGTCGAGATAGGGTTATTACTCTGGGAGATAGGGTTGCGCCGGGAATAGGAGAGGAGATAGGGTTTCTAGTACGGGGGAAAGGAAATTGTAGAGTAGAAGAGATGGAAGAAGCTGATTGATTGAGGATCGACAATGGCGAAGACGAGATTCGGTTTCGCCTTCTGAGAACATGCAAGACAGAACACGAGACGGTACAACTCTGAAAACCCTACACACAAAGTCGGATCCTTTTCCAAACGACACATGGGCTTAGAAACGGAGTAAAAAACATCTTAGCTTTAGCTAAGGTCCGTTTGAAACGGATCTCAACATTTTTCAGTCCAAATTACTTAAGATATGGGCTTAGAGCCCGCGATGCAGATGCCCTAAGAAGTTAA
This sequence comes from Hirschfeldia incana, assembly GCA_026261945.1. Taxonomy (NCBI): domain Eukaryota; kingdom Viridiplantae; phylum Streptophyta; class Magnoliopsida; order Brassicales; family Brassicaceae; genus Hirschfeldia; species Hirschfeldia incana. Next base: position 3,142,104 of record JABCMI010000003.1, read on the forward strand.
CTGTGGCCCAGTGGTAATAGCAGAGTATGTATAGTTCAAACCACCAAACACCTATTTTCTTGTCAATTTTTTGTGTTTTTCATTAATGGCAAAATCGTAATTACTCTCCATCTTCTACCTATGAACGTTTAGGGTTTCTGTATAGTTTGGATGGCCGTCAACCATCGTTTCTTCCTAAATCACCTAATTTTCTGGGTTGATTTCATGCTGAAGAGAGAGGCTCCGAGGTTCACGGCTTGCAGAGCACAACGGAGGGGACGCTAGGGAAGCATATTTAAAAATCACCATCGGCTCGCTTCATCCTCGCCGTCATTGTCTGATTTGCATGAACTGCTGTTAATCATCCGACATCAGCAACTTCCTCCGTCGATTTCTCTTGGAATCGCCCTTTTAGTTTATGAGAGAGAAATGAAAAATAATGGAAACTCACTTTTTACGGACCCAAGTTTGTCTATTAAACTTTTTCTCGATTTCACTACCACAACCCTGTTTTTTCTCAATATTCAAAGCCACTTACCAGCCTAACTAGAACACAAATCTGCTTTTACTGAAATACTCATATCTGGTTTGGCTTTTCAAAGGAGAAATCGGTCTTCAACCACTTAAAAGTGTCTCGGTAGCACTATGTGATCTATATTGTAACAAAAACACATAAAGTTTTTTAGAGTGAAATAAATTCTATAACAAATTAACTTAAATCAGATAAAATAAAACCATGAGTCACATTTTGACTTATTTATAACACAATAAGTCACTTATATCTACTGAGACATTTTTTGCTAACCAAATCTCAAACTATCATATATTCCATTAGTTTTCTTATACAACAAAATTATATCCTAACAAATAGGACCCACCCACTATCTTCTCTCTTTTCTTCTTCTTCCTAAATTCTTGGTCTTTCATTTTTCTCACTGGTTTAAGTTTTGAAAAATAATTAATTCTTAGATTATGTTTTTGTTTAATTAAAGACATGTTAATAAGAAAAAGAATAAGAAAAAAAGAACATGGAGGTGACTCGGCTAGTCGAGTTGGAGAGAGTCGATCTGTGTCAAATGATGCTCGTCACGGTTGAGAGAGTCTTACCAGATCAAGTGAAGCTCGTGAGAGTGGCTATAATTTTATCAGATAAGGAGCTTGAGGCGAACAATTCAGCCAGCGAGTCATCATATAATGTTCAAAATTTTAAATTTAAAGCCATGAATTAGGATTGAAAACTATCAGATCTAGACAAAATACAAAAAAAACAAGTAGAGAATGTAAAGAATCGTGAAAAATAGACGTGAGAGGCAGTGATTAGGGTTTCTGGTCGACAATGGCCAATGAAGAAGACAAGGTTATTTTCGTAATTTTTCATCATTAATGAAATGTTCACAACAAAATCATACACATCCAGGTGTACACCCGATCTCGTGTACAACTATACATGTCACACTTTCCTTATAATACAAAAAGAAAATCATATTTCAAACACAATTACTTTTATTTACAATCAATAGTTAGTGCCTCTACTTCACGTTACATACCAAAAAAAAACATCCAAAAACATCTTAGTGTCATACACTAGTGATAAGTCGCTGACATTTATATAACTTCAATTCAATCTAGAAACGCATAACTTTTTCGTTTGGCATTCATGTATTACCAGCTCATGCCTCTTACATCATCAAACACAACATGTACATGTCAAAACATTCATCTGGTATTATGTACACATCATCTATGTACACATTCCTAGTTATGTGTATACATGATTGTACACATGTGCACAATCCAAGTCATATATATGTACAAACATGTTAGTGTACACCCTAACAAAGCTTTCCAAAACACCAAACTTTCCAAACTTAGCTTTCATAGCATAAATCACTCTACATGTTAAATATTTTTCATAAACTTCGACCCTCGATCTATTTCAATATGAGGGTTTGATTCCATGTAAATAGCCACTTACTTTACATTCTTGCGACTGTTTATGGTTCTTGTACAAGTGCGATTGTGGAAAGATAAGATGCAGATCTCTAATTTCAAAAGGTTGTGTGTTTTGCCTTAAGAATGTTGCTATGTTAGCTTCGTCACCAAATTTTGGTTTTGTAATTTTAACATGAACTTGATATTTTTTGAAATAGCAAATATAAAATTTTAAATATAAAATAGTAATTGAGATTATGTATTTCCAGAAAATGCAATTTAACTAAAAAATAATCGTTTTCGTCTTTGTACATGTAAATTGTACATGTGTATAAGGTGGATTTTTGTGTACATGGTGTCGATTTTGTGTGCACAAATTTTTATATTTTTCTTTAAATTCATATATGCATATTGTAAGAAGTTGAATTGAACAATTAAAAGTTTCAGGACAATTAAAATGGGTGTATCTGCAAATTTGAAGTTTTGGTCAAATTGAGAATAAATGAACAATTAAAAAATAAAATGGGGAAGAAGAAATGGATGTGTTCGGAAAATATAGGAAATAGAAAGAAGAGAAGTAAAAAGATTGAAAAAAAAAAAGAAAGAAGAGAGATAAAACATGGACCCTATAAATTATGATATAGTTATAGTTTAGTTGATATATTATGAGATAAGTTAGAAAAAGTACTCTAGGAACTGAAAGTGACTTATCGTGTAGAACAAAGTCAAAAAGTGATTTAGAATGTTAATCTCTCTTTAAATTAGTAATACAAATAAAAAAATCAATAGATCCAAAAGAGAAGAAGAAAACACAAAATGGACGATGATTTTAATTTCACATACTTATCATTTCTAACCAACTTCTATTATTGCAAGAAAAACAAGTAAACTAAAGGAGAGGCGAATGAAAAAGTCTTTGGGTGATTTCACCTATATAAGCAAATCAACAAAATATATTAAAGAAATTCTCCATAAAAAGCCATAGTAATATCAAATATCTAAAGATTTTGATTTAAAGTGTAAACTCTAAATGACTTGATTGATCATCAGCAGCTTGTAAACTCTAAATAACTATATATAATTAATGCCATTCCTTGAAGTCACAATTAGGTTCCGAGAGGAAAAAGAGAATCGCGCGTTGTAGATCGAATGCTGTGGATCTAACAGACCAATTGAATCGAACATAACAAAAGTGGATCTATAAACCTAACACTAAAAGTGTTGGATCAAACGGATATAACAATAAAAAAATATGTGTTTGAATGGTGAAAACATATAAAAGCGGTCATATATTATGTACAAATTTAAATTATTTTATATACAAATTTTCAGTACTATTTGTTTTACATAATTAAATTATTTGAATCATAGTTTCTAATAAAAAATTATTCAAAATATAATAGACATTTAAATTTAAACATATATATATATATATATATATATATATGTAACTATTTTGAGTTTCAAAATTAAATATACACACCAAATGTTGAATAATTTGAAATAATTATAATTATTCGTGAAATAGTATGATAGTTGTATGCTTTATTATTAACTAACTTTTTAAAAAAAAACACTTTTGAATTGTGAGTACTAAATAAATATTAGTATTACTTAACAATATTATTTAGTTTTATTAAAACAATTATTATAAAAAGTGGTTGGCCCAGTCTCTGTGAATGCCCACTGTTTTTCTCATCTACCACTCATAGTCATACTCACTATTTTGGAAAGAAAACAAAAAACACATATCATATGAGCTGTATCCTATGCTTTTTCATTCTGTTATGGGAAAGAGCCATTCAATACGAAGTAAAAAATATATATATAATGTTATAAAAGGAATTCAAATAATCTAAAATAGAGAAACGAACATAAAATGGACGAGGTTAAATTTCACTACTAGCACTTCAACTTGCACATTTGCATGAAAATTAGAGGAGACGTGAACGCAGAAGTCTTTTGCCGATTTCGACTATAAAGTAAACCAAAAAGACAAACACATCGTATTATATCCTTGTTTCACTTTTTCAATTTCTTATGTACATTTCGTGTCTTTCTTCAGTAAACGGTACCTTTTTTTAGTTCATTTCACGTCTAATCTTAGTTTCTTGCATAGTAAGTCTTTTGTGTTCTTCTTTTCTTGATCTTGATTTTTTTTCTTTCTGTAAACGTTATTCGGCTCTCTTAACCTTGCAGTGAAAGAATCTTTGAAACTGCACACCTCTTCTTCTTAAAGACATTTGGGATAGTGTATGAAATCTTGGAATTGCTTTTTGTACAATACTTTACTCACTATAATAGTGTTTCCTCTCAGGTTTTAATTGTTGTCTAGGTTTCATTGATAAACTTGTGTGTTGATCCCAAGTTCTGTATAATTGGGCATAACTAATGTTTTTTCTTTCTATATAAATTAACTCTGTAATGTTGATCAGATTTGGCGATGATGGACATGAAGTGTTCTTGGAAGTTTCTGACAAGTATTTGCATAATATCATTTCTCATTGGCTCTTCTTCTGATTACGAGAGCGTTTGTCTTGTTGATGCTCAAGAAGACACCGAAAAACATTATGTGACACTACAAGTAGATGCCTCTAACTCCACACAACGACCCATTCCTGAAACCCTTTTCGGGATCTTCTTTGAGGTTTAGCAAAACTTCATGACTTCTCTAGTTCTTTATGTTGTCAAGAAAATTATCTTGGACTTAACCTTATTTTCTTGTAAATATAGATGTTTAATGTTTCAACTTAGCTCTTTAAAAAAAAGAACTAAATCTAATGCAATTATTGACAGGAGATCAATCATGCTGGAGCAGGTGGACTGTGGGCTGAACTTGTTAGCAACAGAGGTTTTGTTTGTGTTTTAACTTTATTTCCTATAAGAGTTTGCATGAAAAAGAAGGACAACTAAACTCTTTTTGTTAAATCTCTTGCTCTAGGATTTGAAGCTGGTGGACAAACTAGTATCTTGCCTTGGACCATCATTGGAGATGGATCATCCATATCTGTAGTTACAGACCGTTCTTCATGTTTTGAGCGCAACAAAATTGCACTTAGAATGGAAGTGCGTTGTAACAGCAAAGGTTGTTCATCACAAGGAGTCGGAGTTTATAACCCGGGTTACTGGGGCATGGTACATTTCACACTCTATGTTTACTATGCCTCTGATGATTAAATAGAGGTTCTATTCACTTTTTTTTTATTTGCAGAACATTGAAGAAGGAAAGAAATACAAGGTGACCCTTTATGTGCGTTCCACTGGGGACATCAATGTGTCTGTGTCTCTAACAAGCTCGAATGGATCACTGACTCTTGCTTCAGAAAAGATTCTGTAAGAGGGAAACTTTCAAAATCTTGTTTCCATAGTTTTCCATGTATTTTTTCCAAGACTGATTTGTTTATCATATGACTTCTTGCAGAGCTTTGGCTTCTGAGGTTTCAAACTGGACAAAGAAGGAAGTGGTTTTGGAGGCAAGTGGAACAGATGATGGCGCAAGGCTTCAGTTGACAACCACCAAAAATGGTTTAATCTGGTTTGATCAAGTCTCAGCCATGCCTATGGAAACTTATAAGGTTTGTGTACTTATTTGAGAAACATCTAAAGTAATCAAGATAATAATAATGCATATTTTGGTTGGTCACAGGGACATGGTTTTAGGAATGATCTTTTCCAAATGATGATTGGTCTAAAACCTCGTTTCATCCGTTTCCCAGGTAAAAATATCTCTAAAGAAAAAAAAAACATTTTACTTCATCTTATATTTAGTAAAATATAAATTAAGTTTAAAGAGTTATCAATATTTTTCTTGAGTTTAGGTGGTTGTTTTGTGGAGGGTTTATGGTTAAGCAACGCATTCCGCTGGAAAGAAACCGTGGGAGCTTGGGAAGAAAGGCCTGGTCACTACGGTGATGTTTGGAAGTATTGGACTGATGATGGCCTTGGCTACTTTGAGTTCCTTCAAGTAAAAAGATTTTTACGATTTATGTATCACTCTGAATCTGTAACCATAATTAAGTATTTAATCATTTCACACAAGTATTCTTGCAGCTGGCTGAAGATCTTGGTGCAGCTCCAATATGGGTGTTTAACAGTGGTATATTCTTAAGTTAAACTTTCTTTCACTCACTACTACATTTATTGACCTCTTTGTAACTGTCGCAGGAATGAGTCATAATGATCAAGTTGAAACAGCAAGAATCATGCCATTTGTTCAAGTATTCACATGAAACTCTCTTTGACTTAAATAGAATGGTAGTGGTTCAAAACTAAACGTGCTCTCTTTTTTTTTGGTTACAGGAAGCGCTAGATGGTATTGAGTTTGCTCGTGGTGAGGCTAATTCAAAATGGGGATCAGTTCGAGCTGCAATGGGACATCCAAAGCCTTTTGACCTTAAATATGTTGCGGTCGGGAATGAAGATTGTTCGCCGAAATTCCCATACTACAAAGGTTTTTTAACCTTGTCCACCTTCTGAAGATACATGCTTTGATCATAATACTAAATTAGATACACAATCCTTTTTTTTGTTTCAGGAAACTACCTTGAGTTCTATAATGCTATCAAGAAAGCCTATCCAGACATCAAAATCATCTCCAACTGCGATGGATCATCTCAACCACTAGATCAACCTGCTGATTACTATGATTTTCACGTAAGAAAACATACGAACAAACGTTTATGATTTTAATCAAACTGTGCTCATGTGTTTCCTTTTGTTCCAGGTTTATAAAAGTGCCAAGGTGTTGTTTTCCATGTCCCATAAGTTTGACAAAACATCGCGTGATGGTCCAAAGGTGATAGAAAAGGCTTCATATTTCCATGCAACAAAAAAAACCATTTTTTCCTTTAATTGAATGTTAAATAACTTAAATTTATTCAACCCAAAAAACCTTTTACAATGAAATGCATCATGTGTTTAGTGTTTTTAAAAGATAAAAGAATCATCTAGAGGAAAACCATCTTGCTCATAGCCTCTGCATATCTTATTTATGAAGCGTGGAGCATTTGTTTGGTTCACAGGCTTTCGTTAGTGAATACGCTGCGAAGAGCGAAACAGATGTTAATAGTGGAAACCTTCAAGCCGCTCTTGCTGAAGCAGGTTTCCTCCTTGGTTTGGAAAAGAACAGGTTTTCTCACACAACGGTTTTCTCGTCTTCTCCTGTTTACATAACAAAACTTTTTTTTACATTTTACTTGCCTTTTTTTGCTTGCAGTGATGTTGTGGGAATGGCAAGTTATGCACCTCTCTTCGTTAACACAAACGACAAATAGTAAGTATCTCTCGTGTCTTTAGTTACATTTTCATTCACCTTACATTGAATAGTATAGTCAGAAATCATCAAGACGTACTTTGCTTTGTTTTTTTTATTTATTTATCAGTTGGACTCCAGATGCAATAGTTTTCAATTCGTCTCATTTGTATGGAACACCAAGCTACTGGGTCCAGCAGTTCTTCACAGAGTCAAGTGGAGCAACTCTTCTCAGGTCTACTCTCCAAGGAGATTCTTCTTATGTTGAAGCATCTGCCATATCCTTCAAAACCAATGGCTCTGATTACATACAGATTAAGGTTTGCCTTGTTTCTCATTTGATACATATGGGTTCTGCTTGCTGACGAAAAATGAATTGGTTATGGTTGATCTATATATATATTGCAGGCTGTTAACTTTGGAAACATAACAGTGGAGCTGAAGGTAAATATGACAGGATTGGACTCAAGCAACACAAAAGTATCTGCGACAAAGAAGAAAGTACTTACATCTGCCAATGTGATGGATGAGAACTCCTTCTCCAACCCGAAGATGGTAAGATAGGATGTAATCACGTGTGATTTATTCTCCTTCTTTCTTATTGTTGAACAACGTCTAAATTACTAAACCAATCTTTTTTTGCTCTCTTTCCTGAAGATCGTGCCACAAGAAAGTTTGCTGGTGATGCCCGAGGGGAACTTGACGTTTATTCTCCCGCCATACTCGTTCTCGTCGTTCCACTTGTTACTAGACCAAATGTAACAAGTCTATCTATGTCCTAAGACCATCTTTATCCCTAGAGTCCACTAAAGTCTCTAAATCACTTGTTTATTAATAAATTTGTGTTAAGAAACTTTAAAATTTGTGTCCTCCATTGCAAGTTTCTTAAATTAAGGTTCTTAAAAAAAATTGAAAAAACTTGAGAAGGAACATTTGATCTTGTGAATACACTTTCATTACCCATATCATTTATACAAGTTTCTGATAATACAACCATTTGACGATTGACATTTCAACACAAGTTTCTAATCTTTCCATAGAACAAAGAACAAAAAAACAAGGATAGCAACTTACAGGATGAAGAAGATGTCCCAAATAATGTCACTCTTGCATTCGACAAGCCACTCCATCCAAGCATCTGCCAGCCAAATCCCCATTAGAGAACAAAAAAAAAAGAGAAAACCTTTTGTCTTTGTCGTTTAAACACAAGAGTAAACGTTACCTGAACAACGAGACTGCATCTAGGTTCAGCCAAGAGGTTTCTTGTGTGGATGGCCAACGGTGAAAATAAAAATATTGGATCTAGAAACAAGAAGTAAAAAGCCATTCAAGACAACGTCCATCTATTATACCAGCCACAAGTCTCAAAGATAAAGAATGTACTATTGTAAGAACTGCATTCAATACTATCTAGCTCCTCAAACAGATTGATAAGCCTGAGCCAAAGCATTGCAACCACTGAACACAAACTCCAATTGCTCAAAACAGTTTAAAAGATATGACTTTTCGATTCGGTAAATGCTTATGAATAATTAGTTAATGATCTCAACATCAGCATCATTGCATCAAAATCAAAATAAAAATAAGACCTAGGTCCTCTTCGCTGTTCTTCTTGCTACTGTGTACTACGCTTCTTGGTTTCGATGGCAATCTGGATTAAGACAAGAAAGAATCGAACACTATAGAGACTAGATCTTAACTCAGTTGTAAGACAAGGATCTTAACTCAGTTTCAAAACCTATTACTTCATTAAAAGAGCTAATCTTTCTAATACTATTGCTCTTAATCACTAATTAAATTACGGTCGGAGAATCGAACACTATAGAGACTAGACAAAACAGAGCACTCACGTTGTCTGAAACTGATCTTGAAAGCTTCATCTTCTTGCTCTTCCGAGAGTTTTCACCATCTATGAGCATCAAAGCAGCAACGGCACCGGATCGTAAAGCTCGGCCCATGGACCATCGATTCAGTTTGGAGCTAACCTTCTTCTTCTGTGTCCGAGGACTCGAAGGTATCGTCGGAGGAGGTTCGAATATTATAAAGAATTTTGATGTGTCCAGCAAATCTTGATCACTTAACAGGAAGATCTTACTTACTTTTTTCTGAATGAAAAATCATTGGTTTCGTAGGTATCTATATCTATGTGTTAGTATTATAAATACTAGGGGTTGGCCCGCCCTTCGGGCGGGTAAGTTCGCTCAATTTTTTTACATTGAAATATATTTTAATTTTATAAAATATTTAGAATTTTACTTTGTATTAAAATAATAATATAATCTTTTTTTATTCTAAGATCATACTGCAAGTTAATTTATTAAATTTTGCTATTTTGGATGGAAAATATCACTAACGTTTTTTTTCTTACATTAATAGGCGTATATCCGGGCTTCGAGCTGAATATTGTGTTTCATTGGTTTTAAGTATGATCTATATGATGTAGTTATTTGATTGTTTTTATTTGTTAAAAGTATTATTTGATATTTTCATTGTGTTATGTAGTAATAGGTAATACGTTAATATATTTTGTGTTTATTTTTTTCAATATTGTGTAGTACTTATTAGTGATAGAGTGAACATATGGTGTAAATCATAATAAATTTCAATAACATTGTATTTAGGCATGTGTTGATTATAAAATTAAGATTTTAGCGTCAAATTGTGTTCTATTTTTTAATATTTTTGAAAATTATTCTTTTAAGATATTTTTTCCCTCTCCCCATATATTGACATTAAGTCGTCACTATCTATGCATTTTGTTTACCTTTTTGTGTGTAGTGTTTTCACCATTACTGTCACCTCTGTGCTCTTGTTCTTCCTCGCATTCTTCTCCTCAATGATATTTGTTGTAAATCGAACATATGATTTCCAAGTTGTGAGATTGTTTCTCACAACATTATAGGCCGTTCGAGTCAATATTGGTTCTTTCTCTTCTTCTTAAGATTTCAGCTGATGTTTTTTGGGTTGGGTCAGAGTTAAGTCGTATTTGATGTTGTCTACTTCGTCTTTGGCTTGCTATTGATAGTCCATGTTCGTCTTGATTTTCAAGATCTGATTTTTCTTATCTTACTTCTATGCTCTCTTTCATAACTCGAGGATGGTTCCACAGTTTGCTGATGTCGTTTTTGTCTCTCCTTCTCTCTTTAATTTTTAATCTCGTTGTAGCTATCATCGTTGCTTGCGTCTCTGGTGGTTTTCCCTTTCGCCAGGTTTACCATGTCATGTTTAGATAGTATTTTCCTCTGTATATGCTTTGTGGGCTTTGAAAATTATTTATGGTCTGAACTCTAGTTTCTCTGTGGCTTCCATTTTTCCTCCCTCTGATTGTTTTCTTCTTTCTCCGCGTTCCTCGGTATACTTGTGCAAAGTTAGTCTCTTGGGGCTTTGGTCTCTTCTATCTAGAGCTTTATGATTCTTCGTTAACATGAGTACTTTGTGCTTGTTTAGTTTGTGAAGTACTTCTTACCTCTTAGCTAATAGTTGTGCTTCTGGTGCTTAAGACATTGCCTTCATATTTCGTGGTGACTTTGACTTTTCGGTGATTATTCTTCCTTTGACCTGCTGATCTTAGTTCTTTGCTTTAGTTTTTGATTGCACTATTTTGTGTTCAGAGGATTAATTGATTAATTGATCTCAACTTTATATTTTTACTCTTTTTTGACCGATGCTTATTCTGGCCAAAACACTGTAAGGTAATGTGAGGTGTGTAGTCTTTGTTCCTGATCACCTTTCACGTTCAGACCTTTATTGAATTAGTGTTATTATGATATTATTTTCTCTATAATTGTGGAGGTTTTAGGTTTAGAATTGTGTTGTGCTTTAGTTTCTTCTTTTTAATTTGATTATTTTATAATGTTAATAGTACAATAAATATAGAATTTGTAAATAAAATAATAATTAAAATAATAAAATAGTGAAAGTTTATGCTATTTTTAGTTTGTAATAAATTAAATTTTAAAATATATTTTTATATTATTTTATTTATTTTTATCATTTTGAATTTTAGTGAGTAATATAATAGATTATTTATATTATGGTGGTTAATGTGACAAAGATTAAATATGATGAGTTGCATATAGAAGTCATGTGTGTGCATTAGAGATTAAAATCACGATTAGAAATTTTGGGTCAATTCATGAAGAAAAAATGAACAATTAGAAAGTGTTTGATCAAATTGTAAAAATCTTACAATAAAAAGATTTAAAATGTAAAAAAAAAATATGAGGACACGTGTCGCAAAAACTTCCTGCCACATGGAAGAAGAAGAGAGAAAACTTGACTTTATATATATTATATATAGATTTATTCCTATATGAGCAAGTTAAATACGATGCACCTTCTTTTGTTTTTTTGTCAATTCATACATGTTATCAATAATGTATTATGTAAACTATGTATGAATATGTAATGTATTTTCTTCACATTAGTTTTACCTGCGCAAGTCTCCACTAGTTTACTTGAGTAAAATTATCGTTTTCCCTTGGATAAATTTCAGATTCAATAATAATGATAACAACCCTAAAAGTAAAGGCTCATCAAAGAGTAAGAATATTTAGTAGACTAGTAGTGTCTTAGAAGCAAGTCCGATAAAGAAACTAGTAAATTCCCAAACAAAAGAAAATGATATAAGAAAAGTTTAAAAATTTGTAAAGAGACCTAACTCGAGTTGATTTTAAACAAGTTGACCATAAAGATGAATTTAACAACAATGTTGGAATTATGTATAAGATTAATGGGTTATGTGTTTTAATCTCTAAAGAGAAGGACATAAGCCAAAATTTCCACGGGACAAAAAGTAATATACTGTACAAAATATTGGATTACTCCACTTACAGTTTTCAGTGTGTAGCCAACACATAATCTCACATTCTGAGTAGTCAGTGTAGAACTTCAAGGATCAGTCCAAGTAGGTAACTTGTTCAACAAGACAATAAGTATATCTCTGTGTAAACAGCTGAAGCAGCAAGCATGGAAGGACAAAACTTCAAAGTGTCATACTGCACCATCCCTAATTCCGCAAGAAAATAAACCATATCCTGCATCTATATATAGACAACAACCAAACAAAAATTTATAACATAACTCAACTCACTTTGGGTCAGATATGGAAAGCTTTAATGAAGTGGACAAGGAACACGCCTACTGAGTTGGCAATGTCAAGTGCCATTCGAGGTTTCCAAAGATGGTTTTCTCCATCACCAGAATCTGCTTGTTTGTTGTTGTAACTTGTAAGCATTGTCTGTTGTCACATACACCGATTTATAGGTATGAGAGCGCTTCTTTGGAGGAGCCAACGGGTCAATTACAAGGGTCGTTTTTTTTACGTTTCCCATTTGTAGGCTTGTAGTTGTAGCCGTTGACAAATAGAGGCTGACAAATATCACGTCGACACAACTTTCTATAAGAAAACGGTACAAAACTAAAAAGAACCAATGTATGTTCGGCCTTTCTTTGTAAGACCATGATTATCGCGGTTGCTTATGGGGAGTTTTTAATGTTTTTAGCATTTTAAAAAAAGAAAAATCCCCTTATTAAACAAGATGCGCCGCTTAATTAGGCTCATAAAGATACGAGCGCTTATGACACGTGTTGGGCATTCCAAGTCTCTCTCTCTTCTCTCTCCTCTCTCTCCCTCGACGGATTGATCAAAACTCTCATCTCTGTCCATGGCTCGATTCATCAGATGTCCGAGAAGAACCTTCTTCTCCAATTCGCCTCCTTCGATCGCGTACAGAAACCCTAAAATCGGCTTACCCGTGAATCAAAGTCGAAACTTTTTGATCAGGGGGAGATGTCTAAGCTCGGGGAGTTACGTCTCTCAAATGAGATCGATTACGAACTCAATCACTCGCCTCTTCTTCAGGTAATGCCCAATAAAGCTATTTACTTTAAGCATTCAATCTTGATTATTTTATTTCAATGGCAGAAAGCTAGATACTTTAAGCCTTCCTGGAATCAGAGTTTCGTATAAAAGTTATGTACTTGTGCCCTCTCTGTTTTGGGGATTGATCACTTTAATTGGATTTGTGGTCTCCTAGCAGTTAGTGTTCGATCAACTGTATACAGGTTAGTGTATGAATTGTTTTAGCTTCTGCTCAGAAATGAAATGAAATGCATTGATTTAGTGTAAACCGATCATAATTGATCTAGCTTCTGTTAATGAAATTAATTGATTATTGCTTCTGTTACTCTTTGAAATGCATTTAGCTTTTGTTACTCTGTGAAATGCATTGATTTAGCTTCTGTAACTTTTTGAATCAGTGATTTACTCTGTGATCTATCACATACCTTGTAATAATAAGGTATCCTCTTGTGTCCTCTTTTGTATCAGTGTGTGTCCTCTTGTGTACTCACAGGTCAATCGCGGGCCATTCTTGAGTCCTCTTTTGTATCAGTGTCACCGTGACTTAATGAAGAGGTAAGTCTCTTTTTTTTCCTTTGCTATTGTTTTGATAACTCTGCTGGGAAAAAAGCTGTGTGACTTATGGTTCTTGTGCAGCTACGTAATATGAAGGTATAGATAGCAGAGCTTGCAAAGAACCCTATGGGTCTCCTCATGGAGGCCGTTCACACTACTGTCCTCTGTACGCTCACGAGTTTGCTTTGGACAGGCTGAATGGGGAACTCTTGGAGGAGTTTATGCCTGTAAGGCACCATTCAGCTTTTGAGAACCATCTAAACCTCTGTGATTATAATTGTTTTTACTCATTTGATCTGTAGATTTCAAGAGAATTTACTGCTGCAGGGATGGTACTGGCAGCAAGTGGAGTTGAACACGATGAACTTTTACAAGTTGTTGAGCCATTAACTTCTGACCTTCCTAATGTACCGCGCCAAGGGGAGCCAAAATCTCAGTATACTGGTAGAGGTTTTCGCCAACAAGAACCATCGTATCAAAAACCTTGCAATGGAGCAATTAAAAGAGAGGGGTTTTTTAACTATCTCTTAAATCACTTTTTCTATTTAAATGCATTAAATAAATAACAAGCACCCCTAATATGGGTCTTTGGGATAATCACGGTTTGGGTTCCGATATTTCATTACTATAGTTATACTATGATAATTTACATTTTGTCAAAACAGACCCTATAGATAAGATAATGAACAAACAGTATTGAAATAAGTTGACTTTAACCTAGGTGGTTGAGATTGTAGAATGGGTTTTGGCGGGAATCTTTAAGGTTTAAGTGTATACTCCCTCCGTTATCAAATAAGTGTCATTGCAGAGAATTTTTTTTGTTGCAAAATAAGTGTCGTTTTCAATTTTCAATGCAAAATTTATTAATTTTATGGTGCCATTTATTTTCCTATTGGTTAAAATATGATTAGATGTATAGGTGATTGTGTTTTTATATGGAAAATATGTAAAATTAATTGTTGCCTTAATCTGTGTGCACAAAGATAGAATGACACTTATTTGAAAACAGAGGAAGTAATAGATATTGATCCGTGCTTTAAGCTTTTAAAGCGCCGGTAGAAAAATATTTTATGTTATAAATTTATAATTTTATATATAATTTGTATATGTATATGAATTTATTTTAGCATGTTAAGTATGATATAATTTATATTGGAATATCTTTTAAATAAAATTTATGTTGGATTAATATAAAATTTCCAAAAAAAATATTTTGGTCTTATTTCATCTAGGTTTAACCATATTTTCCAATAGTGTTAACTAAATTTAGTTTTTATTTATATTTTGATATATATTAAAAATAAAGTGGAACTAATTATGTAAAACACGAGGCTAAATTTAAATTAGCACCAATGATTACCTAATTGATACCTAAATAAAACAATGAATATTTGTTAACAGCTGCAAAAAAAAGTAATACATTAAATTCTGCAAACCTATCGTTTAATTATGATTATTAGTTAGATGCTTTCTAAATTAAATATTTTTAATATATAGGATAATTGATCATTATATATATAAATATATGGATATTGAAAATGCAGAATTTTTTTTGTTGATAAAATTATTAACTCGTTTGTTAGATCACAATATAAATGAAAAATATTTTTGTAAGACTCGTTTCTATTTGATACATATTTTACATATTTAATAGAAAAACCTGTAAGTATACTCATTTTAATTGTAAAAATTTATACTGATTAATTGTAGATTGATTTTGGAAAGTCAATTTTATTTTAAATTTTTAAATATTGATTTTAGCAATAGTTAAAATTTATGTAAATTTTATTTTTTCATATATTTCGTAAATTTATGTCATATTTATTAAGAAAATAATTATTTTATGATTTTATAATATGTTTCAATATTATGAGTAGCTGTAACATTTTTAAAACTAGTTTGTTTAAATTTAACAAATTTATTTATTAAATGTGATCTGTGTATTTTTTGTTTAAAATTTTTTAAAATAGCATTTATATGGTCATTTCAACACATATAAAAATTTTAAAATATTGAAAATATTCTTCACACATTTTTAATTATAAATTAATTTCAGATGTTAAAAATATTTTTAAGTTTGCAAAATAGACCAGAACAGTTATACAACTAACAAGGTAATCCTAAAATTAAGGACTAGTTAATTATGAGATTATATTATTGTTAGGTTATTTAAGAAACTTTAAAAATAAATATTTTTGGATTAAATAGATTTTTTTAATTAAATAGATTTGGTTAGAATTTAAATAAAAACAATATATTAAAATATAAAAGTGGCATGGCGCTTTTAAAGCGCATGATCAATTTCTTACTTTAAAACTATTAAAGTTTAAATGTCAAATATAATAATATTTACACTTAAACATTTGAGGTCTGGACTATTCAATTGAGATTTTTATATTTTGGGGTTTTTTACTTTTTTATTTTTCTTTCATATTAATTTATACAACATTGGATAAATTTATTGTTTTCTGTATTTAGTAGTAAAATATAATAAAAAAATAATTAATATAGTGATTTAGTCGGGTATATTTTTTGTTTTACAATTTATTTTAAAATTTTAATTTTCACATTTATATTTTCAATTACTTTTTTAATCA
Organism: Hirschfeldia incana; assembly: GCA_026261945.1. Lineage (NCBI taxonomy): Eukaryota > Viridiplantae > Streptophyta > Magnoliopsida > Brassicales > Brassicaceae > Hirschfeldia > Hirschfeldia incana. The sequence goes on from JABCMI010000003.1 coordinate 3,158,281, forward strand.
TATTTGTGTAAAATATTTTTTTAAATGATGAGTAAAAGACTTTAGTTTATTTTATTAAAATAGTTGGATTAAACATATACCAGTAGATTCATTGACGGGTATATATATATTATAGAATTTTTTTATATTGTGTTATCTGTAATCATCTTTGTGTTTAAAGTGGTTAGAGTTATTATATAATTTGACACAATTAAAAAAATAATTAGATATAACGTTTATCAATATGACATTTTCTGGCTGAACAAAAAATCAAAATCCAAAGAACCGAACCGAACCCGATCCGGAAAAGTAATATCAAACCGAATTGAAGTTGATTAAATATCTGAATGAGTTCAAGTTTTTGGTATTTAAAGAATCGAAATCGAACCCGACATGAACCGAAGTATTTTGGGTATCCAAATATATCTGAAATATATTTAGTAGCTATATATATTAATTATTTTTAGATTTAATGTATATTAATAACATTCAAAATATATAAGATACTTTTTAGTTGTTCAAAATACTTGAAAATATATACGAATAGTCAAAAGTACATGTCTAAAATAGCTAAAGTGTACTCAAGACACTAAAAAACTTAAATATCTATTGAGTTTCAATCTAAATATTCAAATCAAACCAATTTATATGTTAATTTTAGGCATTTGACATATGCTATTCAAATTTATATGTAATATCTATTTTGTTTATATATTTTGTGAAATTTTAAATATATAAGGAATTTAATTTTTTTTAAAATTATTTAAATTGGTTATATGAACCCGAACCGAACCCGCAAAGATCTGAACCGAACCCGAACCAAAATTTAGAAATAACCGAGTGGGGCTGAACTTTGAACCCGAAAATCTGAAATCTGAATAGAACCAAACCGAACCCAATGGATGCCCGAACGCCCACCCATAGAACATTTAATAAATAGTTTTTAATAAGATAATCTATTGAAAATCCGTTAAACTAAATAAATTTATGAGAATATTTTTTTTAATTAAAAGTCCACTTAGACCCCACTAAACCATATTTTAACATCATGTGCGTTGTTAATTAATAAAACTAATGTCTATATAAAATATTTAAAATTTAAATAAATTAATATCAGGTGGAATAAATCTCATATTTTTAGACTGAGATGTAAGTTATGTTATTGTAGTGTGATAATGATTTTTGAAAAAATGGTGTTCAATTGTATTTTTTTGTTAAAGATTTTCATGTATTGTTGCTAAAATATATGTTAAATATTATTACAAATCTTAAATTGAAATGCTTTTATATCGATGCAAACATATTTAAATTATAAATGGACGAATTTGAATATAGTCACATAAGATAAAAATCAGATTTAAATTGTTTAGTATAAATTCTATATATCATTATAATTATGCTCGTATAAAAACTATCAAAAGCTAAAAACAGTTTTAATATGATTACTGTTAATTTCAAAAGTAATATTTGGTTATCAAATTGTCCACTACCCAAAGAAATAGGGAGTTGCATATTCGAATTAACTGAATATATTTTATAGGAAATTTAAATTTGACTACTGTTGAATAAGCCACTCGTGTATTAGCTTTGTAATCTGTAAAGCAAAGTTTATTCTTATATTTAATTATTCATGCGTATAAAACCTTATATGATAGTGTAAACTAATATTATCTTTGAATGTGTAAACCAAATTTAATGTCAATATTTAATTAAATATTGTTTGATATACCTTTTATGAACATGTATTTTAACCGGTTATGGTTTATTAAATATAATGAATATTTAAGGTCAAACTGGTTTATCGCTATAATTGTTAGACTTATATATACACACACAAACTCTATCAGACCGGTTTGAGACATAACCATGGGTCAAAAGACTCGGAGTATACTTTAGTTGAATGTCGATTAGTACACTTTTTTTTTTTTTTGTCATCTGTTGGATTAAAATGAAAATACGAAAGTTTTTACACAAGCCGGCAAGAAACACAGTCCTTCCGTAACCATAAGCCAGCAAAGAACACAGTCCTTCCAAAGCCAGATGAAACTACAAAGGCATGAGTAAAACATAAGGGAGAGATACTAAAACTTAAGCTTAGAAACTCATATAAGAGCATTGAAATGGATGTCCTGATGATAGCAACCACTGGGAAAGAGCGCGCCGATCTTCAAAGTACGAATAGAAACAAGCCGAAGACTTTTTTTTTTGATGACTTGAAGTTACATCCTATCCTAAGAACCAAAGACCAAATGTAGCAGAGACCTCAAAGCTCGCACAACTTTAAGTCGGTACTTCCATCAGCTCCAGCTATATCGTAACACTATTTAAACCATTTGGATCTTCATAAGAGAACCAGGGATGACGCTCCTGTCACAAACCAAAGCAGGGACCCTCCACAATTATTGATACAAGAACTAAGCCTTAAGCAAAACCCAAACTCAGCCCATCCAAACTAGACCACACCAACACCATACAGAGAGGATGGAAGAGACCGACCACCCATAATTACTAAGCAAAAGCAAAGTCTTAAACTTAGCACACAAAACCAATTAACCAAGACGATAGAGGAGATGGGGCAGCTGAGACCATTAGAAAACCAGGAAGACTCTTGGAAGGCAACACAGCAGGATCGATATCACATAAACCACACATCTGAACCAGCTAAACCAGCCACTGCGAACCAGATCTCAAACATTCGAGCCTACAACATTATCGACAAGTGAATCCCGGCTCATCACGAACTCACCTAACCCGCATCACAATCACACAAGAGCCAACTTCACCTTGAAGGGATGGTCGAAGTTGGAAGCAAAAGCCAGCCGTCTCACCGGAAGGAAAAGTGACGACGCCGGAGTCATTAGCCAGCCATACGAGTCGAAAGGCGCCCCCGATGCTGGAATAGAAGAGTAAACAACTAACAAACCAAAAAAATGAGCAAGGCGGAGAGAGTGATGATCGCAGGAGAGTAGCCAAGAGGAAAGTACAGTATAAGAGAGAAAGAGAGAGCTCCCGGCGTCGGAACGGACGCTCACGCACCGCCGAGCCGGAGCCACACACACAGATCTGCTTTTTCTTTTTTGATCGCCTTTACTGTTGGAGACGGAAGAAATCTTTGTTTTTATGTCGATTAGTACACATATAGATAAATAATATTGATATATAAATTAAATGATAGAGGTTCAAATCAAATAATTATAATTATAAAGTTAAGTGATTTCATATAGATTCATTTAAGGAAGATCTCGTTAGGTATATATAAATAATTTCTATAATTGCTTATTTAAAATTTTAAGCTGAAAGATTGAGATAAATAAGGGAATCTGTTTTTTTTTCTGTTGGAATAAAAGAAATATTTTGAAAAATAGTAATTAAATAAAAACATAGTCTTAAAATAATCCAGTGGCAATTCATTATAAATAAAGTTGAAACAGAAGGGCACCTGAAAAAAATGGCCTTCTGTTTTAATAGTATTGATCATAAATTATTATAGTATATATTTTTCTGAATACAAAAAATATCTATACTTTTAGCTGTAAGGTGAATTTGGTTACAAAAAAATATCTATACTATTAGCTGAAAGGTAATATATATATATATATATATATATATATATATATATATATATATATATATATACTTATCATGATATTTTGGATATTTAATTATACATTTAGAAATAGGACAGTAGAAGAAGTCCGCTTTCTAGAGGTAAGTTCTTCTCACTGGTTTCTCCTTTTAGGCCAAGAAAAAGTATTACCTTTAGCAGCAACAAACACTCTCTGCACTGCTAATAGTATCCTCACCTCCCCCACAAAAATCAAAACTAAAGGGAATTTTTTAAGAGTTTCTATTTACATGGCTATGCTTATTTTTCTTCTCTGTTCACTCAAACCAAACTTTCTTCTCTGCTCAGTCAAGGATATGAAAGAGTGTAGAAGCATACCAGGAGGGAAATAAGACCAGAGATTTTGTTTTTGTTCTACTTTTTACCTCTGCATTTGTTTCACGTGCTTTGTGGTAGAGGTAGAGTGTATCTGCATCACCTGGATCAATACGCAACGCTGCTTCACAATGTTTGATAGCAGATGCTACTTCTCCCCTGGAATCATAGAATGCTGCCCGTAGATGTAACTGCTGCAGATCTGGTTTAAAGGATATCACCTTCGAAAGCTCCTCTATGGCTTCATTTTCTTTGTGGTCGTCCATAAGAACTGCAACGAAATAGTTCAAGTTAAAACAAAACCATCATACAGACACTGCATATGATCCCTAGCTTTGTGATTAGCGTACCTGCGGCTCTGTATCTGTAAGGTTAGGTACGGAGAGGATCTAGATCTGGTCGCTTTGTGCCATTTCGCGGTCACAGTATTCAGAAAGCTTCTCATACGCCGACGCATTGTTCTGAGCCTTCTCTATTAGCTTTATCATCTTATCATAAGCCGCTTTACGTTGATTCTTCAGATGATAGACAAGAGCAAGGCCTTGGTGAGCTCGTGTGTGCTTGATGTTGAGCGCTTTTGTATAGCAATCAGCTGCCATATCCTGCTTATCAACTGCTCGATCTGTAGCATGAATGCATGTAAGAATCATGAATCTGATGTAGTAAGTATCTAATTGAATTCTCAAACTTTGGACTGGCCTTTTGTGCTTGTCAGAAACACTGAATTCTGGAATCTTTATGTCGGTCCTTCAGTCTCGTCAGGTCTCAACAAACCCGTCTGCAGAAAATACCAATAATACAGGTTCAGGAGCCTAGCACTCACTAAAACATTAAAAAGAGAGGACATAATGAAAGAAGAGAATACCAGCATCAGGACAATAATCTGACTCTGTGAATTCACCTTTTGTCTCTTTCAACCTGAAGTTTCCTTGTGTTTTGGCCATGGTGGGGTAGCTGTACCTAGTGCACGAATGTATTTCCTCAGCACTTTCTTATGGAGTCTCAGAAACATTAGAACAAAAGAGAATCCATCATAAACACAACATTCATTATCTTCCTGAAGCGACATTAACTGCTGCACCATCAAAAAAAGTTTACCTTGAAGATTAGCGATTCATCTCCAAAACGTATATTTTCTGCGGGAACAACCAAAAAAATGTTGATTCCTTCTCTGACATAGAAAGGGCGAGTCACCACACCATAGGCTCATGGTTTCCCATACAGACAACTGAATCTTCCAAAACCTGTTCCTCCTTGATCTCAACAACTGAATACAATTTTAACGTTTGAATACCTTATCTCGCATCCATATATCCACTGGTCGTCATCGCTGCCTTGATTGCTTCGCCTCCTTTTCTCCAACAGTAGGCGTTATCACCACCTTCAGTCTCGAGTAAAAGCAACTTCACATGATTAACAAACACTACAATTGAAAAATGGTTAAATTTACTGTAGGCAGAAGGAGGAGTCATGAGAAAGAGCCTGGAAACATTTAGTGTTCATCAGATACCTAGATGCCTTTGTTTGATGCCAAAGAATAACTATGAGAATATTGGGATTTAGTTAGAACAGAATTTTGAAATTAGATTCGTACACATTATAAGATTTCCTTATGTGCTTGAAGAAATTAAGGGATATGTTTGATTATATCACGGGATTTTTGACAGCTTGATTCGTTTTAACGAAAAAGTGATAAATGGGTAGTAGTTATAATTAGTTTCTATTATGAATATCATGTTGTGGATGTCCAGCAACCAGGCTGAATTCCATTAGTATATAGTCTAAAGTCTTGGCCCATTTATGGTCCACTATGTATTAGGTCCATTAGGGTTTCAACCTTGTAACTCCCTATATAAGGAGCACTCTTGTTATCAATAAGACACACGAAATTCCCTTACTTTCACAACACGTTATGAGCACGATAGTCTCCACTCCTGAAAAACCAAAAATAACCCGAGACTAAAAAACCCTAATTCCAGCCGCCGACTTCAACCCGCCGTATCTTCCTAACCGTAGCGATCTAGACGGCGATCCACCTATCAATCTGTAGATCTCGACGAGACGAAGCCAGAGCCGCAAACCGCACTCCGATCGGATCTAATACGCGCCGCCACGCCCTGTTTCATTAAGCGCCGTCAATTGTTTGAAGAACCCTAATTTCGACGCAACTTCAAATCGACCGTTATCCCAAACCACGACGAACCAGACGACGCGCCAACTATAGATCTGTAGCCCTTGACGAGTAGAAGCTAACGCCGAAAGCCGTTTATCGATCGGAGCTCAGACGCGTCCGCAATCGCAGTTTTACTAAGCGCCATCAATTACCTCAAAACCCTAATCCTTGGCGCGACTTCAAACCGCCTTAACTCACACACCACGAAGAGTCAGACGACGGGTCACCTACCAAATTGAAGCTCTTGACGAGTAGAATCCAGCGCCGCAAACCACACCGCGATACGACTCCAGACGCGCCTTCAAATCCTGGATCAAGACGCGCCGTCAAAGTCCAAACCAACCAATCCGATTTCTTCTCTCTAAGGTGGTCCGAATTCTACACTTATTAAACAAAGGTAAACTGTCTGAAACTCTAAAAAGGAACACAAACAATCGAATTTGGTTTGATGATAAAGGTTTAAGACAATTAAAATTTTGGCAAAACTCCTAAAACCCTAGATCAATAAGTTCAAATCCTTCCATGAGTAAATCAAAGCTCTTAAACCAAAAGTTTGATCTTGAGATTGTATCAATTAAAATCACAGCCTCATTGGCTTGTTGAATCTCGAAAACTCTATTGATCTGAATGATCGAATCAAATCATTTAGCCTTGAAGTTGATCATTCCCTAAAACCAAATTATGATCGATTTCTTATTTGTATAAAAGGAAATCTTCTATTTTCAGAAACTTTATATAAAAGGAAATTTTATATTTTCAGTATATTTCTATAAAAGAAAACTTTATATTTTCAGTATATTTCTATAAAAGGAAACATTATAAAAGGAAAGTTTCCATTTTCCAAAATCATAAACAAGGAAATTTTCCATTTCTAAAAAGTTACTAAATAAGGAAAGTTTCCATTTTTATAAAACTTTCCAAATATAGAAACTTTCCATTTATAGAAATTTAGTAAATAAGGAAATTTTCCATTTCTAAAACTTTTCTAATAAGGAAACTTTCTATTTTTAGAAATGTTATATTTTCAGAAATATTTCCATATTTGGAAACTTACTATTTTTAGAAACTTCCTATTTTTAGAAATGTTATATTTTCTGAAACTTTATATTTTAAGAACATTTCCTAATAAGGAAACTTTCTATTTAAAGAAACTTACTATAAAAGGAAATATTTTATAAAAGGAAATTTCTATTTTGAGAAATACATAAGAATTATATGAATATGAACTAAGTTTCATGATTGTTTTCAACTCTCCAAATCGTATAGCTTGTTTGCATTAGCCGCATGGCTTTATGCATTGATATGAATGTGATTTGTTGAACATAAGTAGCCGTATGGCTTCTTGTTTGATTGATTGGCCGAAGAGCCTTGTTCAGCTGAATGACCTTGATTGCAAACTGGCCGTGTGGCCCTCTTATTTGTTTGCTGGTCGTGTGATCTTGTTTGTGTAATGGCCGATTGGCATTGATCACACACAAGCCGTATGGCTTCCTATTTACATACTGGCCGAGTGCCTTTTATTTCTTGGGTAGCCGAATGGCATCAGAAATTGTATGTACTAACACAAATCATTTTGATATGATTCAGATGTCGAGATTTCATCACTCGGATTACGATGCCCTTAATCTCTATGGAGAAAATTACCTTGATTGGGCTATGAACACTTTAGCTGCCTTGAAGTCTAAAGGACTCGGGAAGTGTATCATACATGGCAATAATGACGAGGATGATGTCTATTGCTTGATGAGCAAAATAATTTGGACACCCTGGATCAAACTCATTCCCTGTAGCCAGTAAGGCTGGAAAATGGGTGAAAGAACCCAAAGAAAATTAACCATGTCCATAATGATTAAACCATACAGCTGTGACCGTGGTTGTTGGAGAGGACATGGGCGTGATCAATTCACCTCATATGGTCACGTGAATAACTATGGTACAAACCGTGGATATCAATCCCATACAGGCCGTGGTCGAGGAAATTATAACTCGAATGACCATGGACATGGAAACCACAATAACCGCGGTCGTTGGTTCCTACCATGGTTGTAGTCGTGGATCAGTCCGCAGTATTTTGATACCACGACACCCGACCAAGTAAGTGTGCCATATATATATATGGAGAAGGGAATCATTGGTAAGTCCATGAGGGAGCAGTATGGACAAATTCCGAAATAAATTCCGTTGAGCATGTCCATACTATAAGTAAGCCCCATGTCAGATATCTTTGTGGACAAATCCGATTGCACATGTCCACACAATATAAGTCCTCTGTCTGATTTATATACTTGATGATAAATCTAATGAATGATAAATTTATGAGTATAGTCAATACAAACCTCGGCCAAGGCATTTGTCTAAAGGGGCAAGATTTTATTCACCCAAAGAGAAGTCCCATTGAGTTATAAAACTTAAAGTGTGAATGGTTTCCATATTGAACCAATGGGCAAACGAAGGAAACATAAATGTTCCTTTAGATTTTGAAAGAAAAATCGCCCAAGGCATATAAAGGGGGTCGAGGCTACACTGATCAAGACTATGCTAAGGATCAGTGTGATAAGGCACAAAGGCCTATGGTAACCTGAATGGTTGACCACGAAATTAAACACTTTATGGCATGACCGGATTAGCCATCCTGGTCCAAAACTTGATGCAAAGTTTTAAAGTTATTAAGGCACAAAGAGTTATCCTAAAAATCTCACGTTGTGAAAACATGTACACAAGGGAAAGTCATGAGGCTTCATTGTCCCAAGCAACACAAAATATAATCTGATCATGAGGGAAGTGAGGACAAAACCCGTGATCATGACCAGACTACAAAATCGTGTACCATGGTCTATCACCATGCTGATCGTCCAAGCATTACGTTTAATTGAGGACAAACAAACGTATTTTATAGCATGTTCATGAGGGGGAGAATAGACACTCCGTGTGGTCCATGACCATACTATAAAAACCCGAACATGATAAGCTTGACCGAAGGCCATAAGGCATTATTGCTTGGCCGTAAAAGCAATAAAACCTTTAAGGTTCAGACTTCAAAAGTCTGTAAGCTTGGGGACATCAAAAGTATACATGTATAAAAGATAAGATACATCAGGCCATATAAAGTGAGCATAGATATTCCCGTCTAAAGATGATAAAGGGTCATAATCCAGACATTGGCCATCCTAAGAGTTTTATGAATAAACCACCACATAACTATGTGCCATCTAGGATGGAATACCTCATATAAGGATGAGATGAAAATCGGGAATATATGTTGGATAAGAGAACATGATCTTTCTCCCACGAATTCAATAAGACCATGAGCCAAACATAGGTGATCATATTGTGGCCAAGGTATACAGATTACATACAAGATGAATCCGACTATCCAACATCATGGAGAAAGTTATAAGCTGGTGAATAGTAAAAGTAAATGGTAAATATTGAAATGGAATGGTTTTAACCTTCCTTGTCTTGGCAAAGATCCTCGGACCAGATATATGTACTGGACGTCCATAACCAAAGAAAGAAAGATAGCCAGACAGACCCGAAAGAAAGAATGACTAAAGTCATACCAGCTTTGCACCACTATATAAATGTCCTAGTAGAGACATAATCAAGTTGCTGTAGAAGTTTATACAAGATAGACAAGTATGTTCCATAGATAAGGAACCTCGGATAGAAAGAGATAAGGTGCTCATAATGATAAATCCGAGTTCATAAGAGAAACCATACTAGACAATGAGATAAAGGTCGGCCGACCCTAATGTACAGGTATCATACAATGTAGTCTTGCAAGCTACAAAGTATTCAATGATCCTGATAAGAATAAAATCTCAATCGATTGTATCATGTCTAGAACGCGATAGAACGCGAGGGAACAATATATAAGGTGTCGACACATACACACACTCATAAGTGATAAAGTAATAAGAGAAAGCACTTGAACATGAGAAATATGCGAGGATCACTAACCCACGTAAGAGTACTCATCATAAAGAAAAGAAAGGGACGTGGGGTTATAGTAAAGAATGTATAAGATGGGCGTATTGGCCAAATACATAAGATAGACGCCATCTAACCAGTGAACAGATGAGTCTTGTGAGGAAATAAAATCGTGAGCAGTAGAACATAAAAGTATAGACATGAGGTCGTACATGTTGCTACACAAAGCATTCAATGGAATGGCTTGATCACACAAGGATACTCACAAGGACTAAGGAACATATTATAAGGAAATGAATTCCTATGTGGTGGATGCTACTACCCGATATCAAAATGAAAATGATCTGGATATATAAGAAAGGTGTAGTAGACATTGAATATTCACTGGATATAAAGGTAATATAAGATACCTGAAAGATTAGAGAAATTCTCATAGAACAGTGTCGTTCCTGAGCTGTTCGTAGGACTGAAATATAAGGCAGTTGCGTGCATATAATAAGACTAAGTGATGCTTAGTAGAAAGTTCTATAAGAACGTTTTAGAGCAGTCCATATAGTAGTTATGAAAGAAATTCCTTGTGGTTATACTTAAAGAAAGGATGATTAAGATGATTGATTCTTGGAAAGGCTATAGAGAGACTACGATGATCTATAATAGAGATCATTAGCCCTGTATGAATGTTAGGATCTATGATCCAACGTACCAAGAATAAGAATGTGATATGGCCAGAGAGAATCCATCAGATTCATGACCAAAGAACCCATATCAACTAGGATCATGCCCGACCTAGCTCGACCTTAATCATCATTGGTCCCGACCAGTTCGTCCCGACCAGTCCGTCCCGTCCAGCTCGTCCCGACCAGTCCGTCCCGTCCAGCTCGTTCCGGCCAGTTCCTCTAGGTCTTAATCCGACCTAAACTCATCTAAGTGAGAGGAACGTCCTATTTGACTCAAAAGTGGCTTAGTTTTGATTAACATCAAACTATAACATAGTAGCCATTCATGAACGGATTATGGGCTTATACTAAAGAAAGTTCATGAAGAAGTTTTGGTCAAAAGTTATGAATGGGACACACATTGGACGATAGCATGATCAAAATGGATCATGAATATAAGAAAGCATTTATGGTCGAGATCCATCCAAGGTAGATTGATGAAAATAACTGAGACACTCTCGTGTATATAAAGTCCATATGTTTTGGTCAAGTACCATAGAACATATCCGACCATATTTATGTAATGGACTAAAGATCTTGGTTTATTTATACTAATCAAACAAAGAGGAGTTTGGTTGATTTTGCTAATGCATGATATGTTTTACACATGCCAAGATCATTGCCTTTCATGAAGCAGTCGCGAGGTCGTTTGGTCCGGTCCATGATCAAGCACAACAGTGTACCAGTCAAGTACCATCAGTCCGACCAAGACATGGAGTGATCAGCAGCAAAGGTGTACATCCTGACCACACCTTTATGGAGTTCCACAAGACACCTAGACGTCCAAGTACCCACAAGATCATTCAAGGAGAATCCAGCTGATCATCTTCACCAAGGCACCACCGACCGCGACGTTCGAGTGGCTTATGCACCAGAGTGGGACGTGCATTCTTAAGGACCTACACTGAGGTCCAGATCAGGGGGAGTGGTGTGTGTTGTACTCTTTTTCCTGTCTTTGGTTTCCCTTTTACCACGATGGGTTTTGGGTTTTCCAGGAGAGGTTTTAATGAGGCAACATTAAGCACACTACGAGCTCTAGACGGTTCTGGCATCCAAGGGGGAGTGTTATGAATATCATGTTGTGGATGTCCAGCAACCAGGCTGAATTCCATTAGTATATAGTCTAGAGTCTTGGCCCATTTATGGCCCACTATGTATTAGGCCCATTAGGGTTTCAACCTTGTAACTCCCTATATAAGGAGCACTCTTGTTATCAATAAGACACACGAAATTCCCTTACTTTCACAACAGTTTCCATAAAACTTTATAATTAATATTTATATGCAGTGGCATTGCTGTAAATACTTCACAACTTCAAAGTGACCTCAAAAAAGCTCTTGTGTTTTAATAGTACAGTAAAAACTCTATAAATTAATATTCAATAAATTAATAAATTTTACCGGTCTCAACTTGGGTTGGTGTAAAATATGACACAAATCGATAAAATAATAAGATTATATTATTTTTAAAATTCTCATGTAAATATATAGTCTCATTAAAATTATAAATTAATAATCTATTTATATTTATTTTTATATATGTACAAACTAAACATTATATTGTTGGTTTTCTATTTATATTGAAAATCCATATATTTTTCTTAATTTTGTATTATATTTTGCTTATATTTAGTAAAAATATATCGGAAACCATATAATAATTCTTTGAAACATAAAAAATATAGACCAAATAAGATAATAAAACACTACAAAAGACAAATTTATAAAATTTAAATAATTTATATACGGTAAAATCAAAGATTTTCTTATTTTTTAAAAAAAAATAAAAAAAAATAAAAATATAAAAAGGAAAATTTTGTAAATTTATATCTCTATAAATTAATAAAATTTTAAATTCCTAACATTATTAATTTATAGAATTAATAAAATTTTAAAGTACTAAAATTTTAAAGTCCTAAATTAAGAAAATTAAGAACATTCGTTCTCCCGCCGTACTCGTTCTCATCATTCGACTTGAGTACATTGTGTTGACAAAGCAAACAAGTCTTCAAGAAAGTAACAATGATTAAAAATATGTAGTAGTGTCTTAGAAGTCCGATAGAAAAAAGAGTGCATTACATTATTAGACACATTCTTGTCTTTCTTTACACAAAAAGATACAAGTTGTTTGAAGAGTACTTTCTCATAAACTAAGGTGCAATATGGTCGAAAATACCCTCATTGCTTGCAAACGTATAACTGATTTTTTTAAAGTATTGTGTAGTTTTTTTTTACATCGAACAAGGTACGGTGTAGTTAGGAGTGAGGTTGTGTTTAGTTTTATTTTTTCCATCCCATCATATTTGATTCTTTATTATTGTATTTTCTAATATATAAATAAATATGCAATAACTATATAAAAATATAATATTTTTTCTTCTTATTTTGATATCCATATATACATATTCTTTTTATTTTAATATGTAATTAAATTTTGCAAATTATAATTTGTTTGATATATATTTTGTGGATGTGGACTGGAATATTGTGGATAAAAATTTTCTATGTTGAAGAAAATGTGGATGAGAGAGTTGTGTACATATAAATTTTGCAGAAATTCAAATTGCATAGAACCTAAAACTTGGATTAAGTATATGTTAATCCAACTGTATATGTTTTGTGGATGTGGCCATGAATATTGTGAATAAGAATTTTGTATGTCAGAAAATGTGGATGAGAAAGTTGTGTACACGTAAATTTTGCAAAAATTCAAATTGCATAGATCCTAAAATTTGGATTGAGTATAGTTAGAACATTCATCTGAAAATATATAGATTGTAAGAACCTAAATAGAAAAAATATGATTAAAGAACCGTGGACAGTTAAACATAGATATAATATTTGTCATATAGAACAAGAACTTTATCACAAAAATTATGGAAGCTAGAATTGAGTTTTTTTATAGATTGGAATAAAAAATGTGGATGCTTATTTATAGATAGGAATATACAAATAAAATATTGCGGTGCAGAAAAATGTAGATGTTAACAGTTGAATCTTATGACTTTAAAATATTTAACATGTTATTTTATTATATTTAGATCAAATATGATTTGTGGACAATTTGTGAGTTAAAAGCATTAAACATGTGGATGGTTCCTTATAGACCATGAGTATGTAAATAGAAGACTTTGTAAAATTTACAGGGGGCTTGTAGTGGTAATCAAAAGATATTGGGCAAAACAGAGGATCAATACGAACAATCGAAAAGCTATGCGGTTAAAATCGTAGATTTCCAAAGGTTCAGGGACCAAACGTGCAAACAACTTAAAGTTGTGCAACCATGGCTCTGTCAACAACGATGAGCTCCAATCCATCGAAGACCTAACCACTCGATTCGATGGGTCGAGACAAGCTTCGATCTGTGCTCGATCCAACTCATATTTTCCAACTTAGAAGACTTGGACGAATGAGATGAATCTTCACGGTGGTCATAGCTGATGGAGATGAGGCGGAACAGCGACATGAAAATCGGAGGCGCATTTGCAGAGGATGAACGCGAAGTCGGAGGAGACTCGTCCTCTTCTTACAACGTGGCGGTTTACGGTTCGAGGATGAGACGCCGTCACGAGACTTGGGTGTTGCTCGAGCTTCACTCTACGACTCCAAATGGCCACCACGGCGGATCCCGAGCTCGAACTGGTTTGACAATGGCATCTAAGGGTCTATTGCATAAGGAAGAAGCAGAAGAAAAAAAATGAGCAGAAAAAACGATAAAAACAAATGAGTTCAAGACAATGATAATTGGACCAGATGGTTAAAAGGATAAAATGGACAAATCAACACTAGAAAGTGTGTCTCAAGCACAATGTGCCTTTTGATGTAATTGAAATGTCATAATATGTCTTTCAGTGTAAAAAAACTAGTAAAATCCCAGAAAATTTAAGATTTTATTCCCAGACCGGATGGATAGTAGGAGTAGCAATAAACTAAAAGAAACAGCGGGGGTTCCAAACCGAGAAACTCGAACAGCCTTCTCATACGACTTGGTAGTTCTGTGTTATCAGCTGCGTCCTCTGCACAAACTTTGGAGTCGCACCACCACCACCTCTCAATGGAATCATTCCGTTCACCTGCACCACCGTTATGAACACACCTCTCATTAATATGTAATAGTCAGTCAAGCATAAATGAGCCTCTCTAATGCTTAATTCTCAGATGGAATATTTTGAAATTTTCAAGAGGAATCAACAAGAGTTCTCATACCTTCAGCCCACTGTATGTAGTGGTAGCTGCAAACTGAACAGAGATGGGAAAGAACACAGATGAATCAACTGGTGGCACAACAAACTCCATTGACCCACTGCACATGATTTTTCCATGTATCATACACATGTCATAAATAAAACTCGTAAGCTGTAATAACATAGCAGATGGTGTCATCAATTATTTACCTGCGGTTTGAGTTGTCGATGAGAAGTATAGACCATTCCACAACAGAATTTCTTGAGTCGTACCTGATATTCACATTTTGTATGGTTAGTTCTTACGATTGGATAGAACAGTTATGAGCTTCACGTAAAAAAGAGATGACAAGAGCCAAAAAAAAAAAAAAAAGTCGATCAATTATCAAACCTCCAGTCACCATCGCATTGTTTAACGATAGGTGCATCTCTCAGAGCAGGAAGAGGAACGGAGATGATTACATTAGTCAGGTCAAACATGGACGAGGCTTCATACTCGATGCTCACATATGTCTCGTTTCCAGACACTGAAGGCCAGCAGTTGACTGCACCAGACAAACAATTTGCATGAATAGGTCAAACATTTACATGTAAACCTGTCACAAAAAGTTAATCTGCAAACCCTTACTTGTTAGTGGCACCATCGACTCGTCTGCTCTTTGCATTCTCCACCTCAGAAGACCAACACCATCTCCACCTTGACCAGTGGGAAACGGCTGATCAGGTCTCTTCAGCCCTAGAATACTCTCGCTATTAAAGAGTTCCCTGTTGATGTTGGGATGTGTCTTGAAAAGAATTTCAGGATTTCCACCGGTTTCAATCTGATGACAAAGCAGAAGATCGAAATTTCAATTAAACAAAAAAAATAAGTGATACAGAGAGTGATGTAATCAAGAAAACTGTAGAAAGGCTGGGAGACTTTGGAAATAGTTTAATAAGGAAGCTGGATTACCTGAACTTGGACAAACCCATCTTCTTGGTTAAGAATTTGAAGCGACAGGGTTCCCTGCATATCAAAGCTACTGATTCCACCATCTCGCCTCAATGCTACATTGAGCTTCTCTTCAACAGTTAGTGTGAAAGGATCAGTTGGAGCTGCGACAGCTGCTCTGGTTTGGCCAGTAGGCTTAACATCTTCAATGATATCTTCACCTTCGGCTTTAAGGGACTCCATTAACTGATTCTTTCCCGACTTGCCAAGTTTCATGCCAGAACTCTTAGGAGCAGCAGTTACGGAAGACCTTGATCGATCTGTGAGGTTAAGCACAGTGAAAATTATTATTACAAAGCAGATAGATTTTGTTATATAACATAAAGTACATCAGGAAATTGAGACGCTGAACAAATCAAAGATCGAACTGGCGCATTTCTATAAAAGAAACTGTAGGATTAAAGGGACAGCTGCGAATCACTGGTTAAAGCACACTAACCTTTCGCCTTGGTATTCATAGGCTCAACATCCATGCCAAACGCAGGGCCACTTCCAAAACCACCGCCAGGACCATGAGAGATGCTCATGTCACTGAAACTACTGTCAAGTCTGCCAGATCCCAGTGAACTCATAGACGAATATCCTCCTCCCTTCTCAACTCTAGTCTTTTCAATCTGGGAATTGCATATGAAATATAAATAGGAGTGAGTTAAAATGATAAAAACAAGAAGCAGGGTTCGCTCCTGTCATGTACCTTGCTTTTGTCAATCTCATTAGCCTTACGCTTCATCACGTCTTTGGTGTCATTGATCTTGCTCTGCATAACCAGTTTATGCAACTTCTCCTCGTGACTTTCCATTTCACAGTACTGCTTCACTTGTGCAACGGTCACACTTTCCTTGTGCCCAAGAGAAATGACTTCATCAAAAGCAAATATGAGCTCAAACGCAGCCCTGCCAATTCCTTCTTCATCTAAAGACATGGAATACTCAGGTACCTAGAAACAGTCAGGTGATCAAAAGCCACGCCCAGACTTTGTCAGTAGGGAAAACATTCGAAATGTAAATTTCATCCTCCAACATATGGAAAGTACAGAATAATGAAACTATGAGCTGCCAGGATTTAACAAAGATAAGGTGCTAGCAGAAGTAGGCACGATCACTAAGCGCCAATAATACACATGACGGACCCAAGGAAACAAACTCCTCAAATAAAGTAATCGAACTAAAAGTAAAAGAAGAAAGAAGCATACCAGTTTGGAGAGCATCCTGAGGGTGTCAAGATCTTCTAGAATGTTGCTCTGCTTAGTTGTAACAAGAAGCAGGAACAGAGCCTCAATAGGCTGGTATACGTATCGCACATTGTCGGTCTCGATGTAGGTGTGTTGCTTGCCCATGCCAACAAGCTTAGGAAAAGCTGCAAGGAGACCTTCAATTCTGATACGTGACATATCCACATATTGTCTGGAAACAAGCACTACCAAAAAAAAAAAGGAAAAAAGTCAGGGAAAACGCAAAAGAACAATGAGAATAAGAAACAAAATGATCATATATGGACCATATGTTATACAAGAGGCGTTTACCTTTTCCAGACTTGCTCACGATGGAAGAAGCAAGCACGACCTAATATAAATCACAGGTTACGACGTTAGCAAAGACTAGAAAACTCATATAACACTGACCTTAACAACAACAAAAAAATTATATTAACAAAATCATAGAATAGAACTCATTACCATTTTGATTAGCGTTTCAGGTTCCAATAATCAGCAGCTATAAGAACGGTGATCCGAATCTGAAATACAAAGAACCAAAACGGTTAAGTTATATATCCAGATAATGATCAACCACGAGAATCAAAAAGGAACAAACGGAGATTTGATCTTCGGAATCATAAATCGCCTAAAATCTAAGAGATCTAGTATCTGGTAGCGAACGAATACAAATAAACGAAAGAATTCGAAACAGATCCCTCGGATCCAACGGATCAGATCTAAGAGCATCATTGGCACAGTCAGGAAAGATGATTGTAGGATCATAATCTTCAAACGAGAATAATGTTCAGGTAACACTAACAAACAAGATCGCAAAGCTTTCCGGGAGAAATTTAGAGAGCGAGAAAATTCATAGAATGCAGATCCACAGAAGCGAAGGCAGAGAGCTATTCATTCAAATTAGATCCGTAAACAAGAGCATAAATGAAGGCGAAGAGTGAGAGAACAAGACGATACCAGGGGCTGATCAACGGCGACGATGATGAAATCGCACCAGTTCTTCTTCACAAGCTCGCTGAGTAAAAGGGGAGTTTCGATTAAATCTGGTAGTGTGTGTTTGTTAGAGAGGAAGGAAGATCCGTAAACGGAGGACTACGAGTGTCTTGGGCCTTTTGGCTCCTTAGTGGGCTTTCTTTCAGCCCATCCAATCCTTAAAATTCTGTGTGAAGACCGAGATTCGGTTAAGCCCGGTTTAACACCTGAAAGGAATGTTGTTAACTCCGACTGTAGCAATCAATCATCTTCAAAAAGTCAGTTTCATTTCTAGGGTTTCGATTTGATTCCAAGTCAGCAGCGAATATCCGCGACGAATATCTCAAGCTCCGGAAGGTTACTCTCTCTCTCTCTTTTTTTACTTCGTCGCTCTCTCCAGTTTTTACTTTGAAAGTATGCTCATTTGATCTGTCGGCTTATGATCCAGTTCAGGATTTATCAGTACTCGTTAGTGAAATTTAATCAGTGCCTAAGTTATTAGTTACTTGGTATGACCACTGAGATTACATTTCTATAAAAGATCTAAAAGAAAACTGATGTAGACAAGGACTCAATCAAGTTGAAGTTCAAGCCTTTGTGTTTTTTTAAGTAAAAAAAAAGTTGTCTACTTTATGGTTTCCAGAGATTCCATTTGATAGAAAGTATTAGTATTGAGTTCAGACAACATTTTGATTATTGAGATTCAGGTAGTTCTGCTCTTTATAAGCAGATGATTAACACTACTCATCTTTGGTGCTTTTTTTTTGTTATCGTCAAAGTGCAGGACAAGGATTTGTAGTCATGGCAGCTTTGCAAATGTCTCGTGAATGGATCGGTATTCAGCAGTTCCCACCTGCTACCCAATCTAAGTTGCTCGAGATCCTTGGCAAATTCAAAGAAGAGGTTCCGTTCTTATTTTTTTAGCTTCATTCGTTTTCAATGTATCTCTGCTTTTTAGTTTTTTTATTTTCTAATAAAATTGTTGTAGGATGTGAGCTCGCTAACAGTACTTGTCATGGGGAAAGGCGGCGTTGGGAAGTCATCTACTGTGAATTCAGTTATAGGCGAGAGAGCTGCTGCAGTCAGTACTTTCCAGGTGTCTGATGCTCTTCTCATCGCTTTCTTCATCGACTGTTGGTTTTAAGTTTCCTGCACCTTTTCTTATGTAAAGTGTTTGTTGGTTTTCTCTCTCTCTGTAGTCTGAAGGATTGAGACCGTCTTTGGTCTCTCGCTCAAGGTCGGGTTTTACATTAAATATCATCGACACTCCTGGTCTTATTGAGGGAGGATATGTTAATGATCAAGCCGTCAACCTTATCAAAGGGTATGTATGCTTGATCTTATTCCAGTTCTAACATTTTATTCTCCTATATTAAAACTCATTTGTTTCCTCATGAATGGTAATTTTAAACAGATTTCTCCTGAACAAGACTATAGATGTGCTGCTATACGTAGACCGTTTGGATGTGTATCGGGTGGATGACTTGGATAAGCAGGTGGTGACGGCTATAACCGATGCGTTTGGTAAAGAGATATGGAAGAAGTCTGCTCTTGTCCTCAGCCATGCTCAGTTCTCTCCACCGGACGGGTTAAATTATGATCTCTTCGTCTCCAGAAGATCGGATGCTCTTCTGAAACTGATCCGAGCTAGCGCTCAACTGAAGAAGCAGGATATTCAGGTTCTTCCTTTATTATTAACCTAGTAATAGTCAGGTTACTAGATTCCCTTTTTAACCTATGAATCTTTTGTTCCTAGGATTCATCTATTCCTGTCATTCTTGTTGAGAACAGCGGAAGATGTCATAAGAACGAAAGCGATGAAAAAGTGAGTTTGTTCTTCCATGTCATCTACTCACTGCATTTTTTTAGTTGGACCAATCCTGCAACTTTTTTTTTGTTGAGTAACATCAATCCTGTAACTTGTTTTCACCAAAAACCTGTGACAGATTCTTCCAGACGGAACTAGTTGGATCCCGAGTCTGTTCAAGACAATCACAGAGATCTCCTTTAACGGCAACAAGTCGATCCACGTTGACAAGAAACTGGTGGATGGGCCAAACCCAAACGCAAGAGGCAAACGACTCATTCCTTTAATTTTTGCGTTCCAAGTAAGCCTCCTCTGAACACCATTCAGTAACAATACAGTTTAAAGCTTTAGTTGCTCAGACCTATAGACTTGATTATGTTTTGATGGTTTGAATTGCATTGCAGTACCTGCTAGTCATGAAGCCATTGGTTAAAGCAATCAAGTCCGATGTCTCTAGAGAGAGTAAACCGTCCTGGGAGGTGCGAGACTCCGGTTCAGCAAGTCGAAGGTCTTAACTCGGGTTTCGGTTTTGGTTCGTCTTGAGAAAATTCCCCTAGTCGAGTTTATATGTTTTCACATATTTTACTCTCTGTAACGACATTGTAAGCTGATGTACTGGTCTCCTTTTGCTACTTCGTAATTAACTCCTTGATGATTCACTACGAGGAAATGGTAATTACGTAATTAAGACATTAATAATAAGTTAACCGGCTAACCGCTAGGTGGCGGTTATATATGACGCGATGCAAATTTTGAAAAAACAAATATATTTGATATAAAACAAATAAAGAACCGACGTGAAGAGGAATTGGGCATACAGCGAAGCGGTGGTTCGGAGTTTTTCAAAATTAAATTTGCAGGGAGAGAGAGAGAGAGTTCTTTCTCGGTTTCAAGTTTTTGAATCTTTTTTAGTGAAATTAGGGTTTTTGATTTCGACATTGTCTCACATTCAAGGAGATTGCGATTGTGTAGTCAAACCCAGATCAAAATGTCGGCATCAACGATGTCCCTCACGGGGACTCCATCCAAGCGGACGCCGATCATCGCCGGAGATAAGAAATCCAACTTCGATTTCCCGCCAAGCGAATCCCTCGCCAACGGCGAAGCGACCAGGGATCCGATCCTCCCTGAGTCTCTTATCGATCGATCCAAAGGCCAACAAGACTCGGGTCCCGTAACGAGGAGAATCGTTTCTTCCTCCGCCAACGCGAACGGAACGAACGCAACAACGACCTCCACGCAGCAGCGCCGGACGCGGAGGGTAGCCGCTCCGAGATCCGATAAAGCAAGATGGAAGAGAGTGGTGAGGATATTCATTAAGCAGCTCGTGGCTCTTCTGATAATCGTCGGGGTTATTCAGGTGGCGAGGAAAGTGCTTTCTCCTTCGTCCTCCCCCTCTCCTACGACGTCGTTTTCCTCGTTGGAAACGGAGATGGCTTTTTCTGGATTGGAGAGCCGAATCGCGGAAGTAGACGGTCTCGTCAAGGCAACAACGAGTACGATGCAAATCCAAGTCGAGTTACTCGACAAGAAGATCGAAAAAGAATCCAAATCGATTCGGCAAGATCTCGAGACTAAAGCCTCCGCGTTCCAAAACGAGTTGAAGAAGGTAGAGTCCAAGACCGAGTCGCTGGAGAAGTCTATAGAAGAAGTAAATGCGAAGCCTTTCGTGTCGAGAGACGAGTTCGAGAGGGTTTACGAGGAGTTGAAGAAAGGCAACAGCGTGGATGATTCCGCGTTTAGCGAGGTGAGCATCGATGAGTTGAGAGCGTACGCTAGGGACGTGATGGAGAGAGAGATTGAGAAGCATGCTGCGGATGGGCTCGGTAGAGTGGACTATGCATTGGCGTCTGGTGGTGGGTTTGTGATGGGGCATTCGGATCCGTATCTCGTTGGAAAAGGGAGTAGCTGGTTTGCTACTACTAGTAGACGTGCTCATACCAATGCGGTTAAGATGTTGTCTCCGAGTTTTGGGGAGCCTGGGCAGTGTTTTGCTCTGAAGGGGAGTAGTGGGTATGTTCTAATCAGGCTGAGAGGACCGATTGTGCCTGAGGCTTTCACCTTGGAGCATGTAGCTAAGGTAATGTAATGCGACTTGCAACTGTCTAAAGATTTGTTAAGTTTAGTATTTGCTCACATACAGCAAGTTTCTGTGTATGATTGTTTGATATTGAGATGCCTGGTAGATGCAAATTGCAACGTTTATGACATTGTTTGGTTAAGGTAAAAAATAGTCACTGTGGGCTAGTAGGTTTCCATCATACTTCTCCGGTTCTCTGTGTGTCACTTGCCTCTAGGAGTTTCTTTAAGACCTGTTGTCTGGTTTTTCTTGCATTGCTTGGTGTTTTTCACTGATTAAAAGTCAGTTCTGATCAGTTTTGGGTCTAATTTTTTTGGAGAGTATATACACTGACTTGATGGATTCATGCATTGTGAAATTGAACAGAACGTGGCGTACGACAGATCGAGTGCTCCAAAAGATTGTCTCGTATCAGGATGGCTGCAAGGGAAAGGACGGGAATTCTCAGAGGAGACAGAGAAGATGCAACTTCTAACGGAGTTCACTTACGACCTAGACAGGTCGAATGCACAGACATTCAACGTTTTAGACCCAACAGGCGCTGGTGCGGTGGATACTGTCAGGCTAGACTTCACCTCCAACCACGGAAGCAACTCTCATACTTGCATCTACCGGTTTAGGGTTCATGGGCGTGCAGCAGAGCCAGTCTCTGTCGTGGAAACACAGCCTTGATTCACTGGAATTGGATAAACATCTTGTCTTTTTGTAACATTCATTGTCCGCATCTCTTTTGTTGCCTGTTTTTTTTTGGAAAGAAAAAAGAAAGAGTCAGAGTCTGTGATAAAGACCAGAAAAGAATTGTTTGGTTTTGCTCTTGTTCGCTGTGTTACATTTCGGTTTATTTGGTTTGAGGATTCGTAAATTTGTGAACCGGAATCAATAGAACCAAAAGTAATTAGGTTTGGCTAGGCTACTTTGGTTTTATCGGTTATTTTGATTTAGATTCGGTTTAGAACAACATGATCAAATACGCTACGTTCTCAATGTTATTACGCTGATGCCACTAGCAAACCTCGGTCTTGGCTTAGAGTATTTAATCATCTAATGTGTTGTGGAAAAGGTGGACAGTAGTAATACTGATTTGACCAAACCAAAACCTCGGCAAGTCTTTCGGTTTGTATCAACTATCAACCATGAACCATGGCACCACCGCACCAGAAAACAATACAAATCCAGCTGTTTGATTTGCTTAACAAATTTGCCAACTAAGAAATGTTGTATATATGAATTATTTCGTAAATTACATAATCCATATATTCTTATAAAGATATTTAGTATTTTCAATAAATATTAGGTTATGTGCATGATTGTACTACATCCATAATATATTAGAGGTAATGCCAGTGTGATCTTTTAGAATACATTCATCTCTTTTTGGTGTTGTAGTTTGACTATTCACGTGTGTTTTATTATATAGAAATCAAGTCTCTGGTTTGGAAAGAGTATAACTAATTTGGGACTAACTTGTAAGTGTAACAAATAAGGTGATGATTTAAGATTTCAAGAATTTATTAGAAACAAGTCTTTCCTTCCCCCTGAAGTTCCGCAAACACCTCACATGTATTCATTTTAACTTCATTGTAGTTAATCATTTTATGTATTTGCTTTATGAATTATAGGCATTACTATTTGTTTTTATTTTGTTAGTTTATTTGCAAAAGAATTTTTGGAACTTATATCCTCTCAATGATGATCTTTACATATTATGCTTTGTCGACATGCATGTGATATATAGTACGGATGTTTTCTCTAGTAAAATACATTATTGGCGTCTATATTCAAAAAACGTAAGAAAACTTGAGGTCTAATTGTCAGAAGTATAACTGAGTATATTGAATTTTGTTAGGGTGTGTTTCTTGTAAGATATCTTGTAAAATTAATTATATGATCAAGAAAAAATGTTGTGAAATTAGCGTACCGTGGCCTATGCCAGCCCTAGCTATTTTTATCGAATTATGCCAGCCCTAGTTGCACATGTCTGGGTGTGTGTGCAACAGCTTGGATATACGTATATATAGTAATAAAACAATGATTAAAGCCATGTAAAAAAGTTTAACTGCCTAAAACTCTGCTTTTTGAAAAACTCGCTCTAAAAGTTGAAATGAACGTAGGTTCTACTCTAGACTCATATAATAACCCACCATCCTATTTCGATATTTGAACCCATATCATATACTAATATTCATGTATTTTGGTCAATGTACGACTCGACAATCTGTTGCACTCCATTGGATCTTACGGTAACTTATTCGGAAGAGCATCTACAAAAATCTAGAAAGTCCATAATATGATCAAAATGAAATGATACATACGTGCCAATATACTTTCATAAGTTATGTATAATTTTCCTCGGTCTAATAATTCATAAACAAGGCAACATGCATTACATTATTCATTAGTTTCTCTCTCTAACATGCATACCATGCATACTTTAAATAGGACAAGCTCTTAATTAGAAGATATCAAGAAGGAAGAAATAAAACTCCAAACCAAAAGGATGCAAACACAACATTTCTCTTCCTTGTTACTGACTCTTCTGTGCCTGTCATGGGCTTTTCTAATCTCTTCAACGCAGCCCCCGACACAGCCTCCATCACACGCACCTGTGCATCCTCCTTCACGGCCACCGACACAGTCTCCATCACAACCACCGTCACAGGCACCATTGCAGTCTCCATCAAAGGCACCAACACAATCTCCATCACAACCACCGTCACAGGCACCCTTGCAGCCTCCCTCACAGCCATCGTCAAAGCCTCCACCGCTGTCTCCCTCACAAGCCAGCGTCGCTTGTAAATCTACTCCTTACCCGAAGCTCTGCCGCACAATCCTCTCAGCCTTTAAATCCTCACCGTCCGACCCATACCGTTACGGCAAGTTCACGCTCAAGCAATGCCTCAAACAAGCACGTCGTCTTTCCAAAGTCCTCAACCGCTTTTCTCAGCGCGTGGAGAAAGATCCTGGAACGTCCACACCGGAAGAGGTCGGTGCAGTTGCTGACTGCGGTGACCTGGCGGCGCTTAGCGTTGAATACCTTGAAACTGTTACGGATGAGCTTAAAGCAGCTGAACTGATGACGGAGGCGCTCGTTGATCGTGTGTCGAGTCTTCTTGGCGGCGTTGTGACCAACCAGCAGACGTGCCTTGACGGTCTTGAGGATGCTAACAGCACGTTTGCGACCGTGATTGGATCGCCATTGGGGAACGTCACGCAGCTCTACAGTGTATCGTTGGGGCTTGTGAGTAACGCGCTTACCCGTAATCTGAAGCGGTATAAAGGATCCAAGGGGAAGATCTTTGGTGGTGGTAACAAAGCTATTCGTGAACCCCTCGAGACTTTGATTAAGGTAACCCTTGTTATTAATGTGATTTTAAAATTAGATACGACAAAAATAGCATAAAGAATAGAGTAATCTACATGTCAGATTGGAATGTTTAGATATATTAAGAAATTGTAGATAAAGTATCATTTTCTGAAGGATTTTAATATTCTTTAAGATCTTTGGTTATATTGAATTTGTTATGAATACTAATAGTAATAATGAATAAGTATGTGAAAATAGTTATTAAGTTCTTTACTAGGTTTAAGCAACCATTGCTGGACCGGGGATATTTCAAAACATAGACGATGTGATAAATCATATATAAGCTTAGCAATTTTTAACATACAATAGAAAATTTTGACTAAAAAATGGAAATAATAGTATAGGATGGTAAGTTGTAATGTTTTAGAAACGCATGAGTTTATCATATTTAGTTGATGATGTATTAATAACTCTTTTACAGCCTAACTTAAGTGTGAGTTGGTTATAATTCCTGAGGGATGTGCTAAAACATTCAATGATTTTCGTTTTTGAGTTGCGTACATATGATAGTGGCACATCCTATACTATTATTGTGAACAAAGAAACATAATGCTTATTGGCACATGGGCAGATATAACAATAAGTCAACAAATCCGTGTGAACATATAGAAAGGCGTTTGAGCTTGGACTTTAAATTTTAAAACTATAAACATTAATTATTTGAACCTTATTTGAAACTCAACACAAAAACAAACAACGAAAGATATGTGAGTACAATCACATGGGTCCACATGATCTTTCCGGACCAATCGATACCCTCACATGGATACCCCTATGAACATAACTTTTTATCATGTTCTTTAATTACTTTTATAAGCATGAACACGATAGTTGTTGTGCAAATGCGCATAATTTAGTATTATTTAAGTACCTAGAAAGCTAATGATAAAGTAATTATTTTGTAGGTGTTACGCAAAACATGCGACAAGAGCAAGGAGTGTAGGCATGATAGGAGTTTAGGTGAGCTAGGGGAAACGAGCGGTGGCTCGATCCTCGTAAGAGAAGCGGTGACCGTCGGTCCATACGAAAATGATAACTTCACCACCATAACTGAGGCCGTCGCTGCAGCACCTAACAAAACATTACCGGAGGATGGCTACTTCGTCATCTATGCAAGGGAAGGTCTTTACGAAGAATATATTGTCATCTCAAATAAAAAAAGAAACATAATGCTTATTGGAGATGGAATCAATAAAACCATCATTACTGGAAACCATAGTTTTATTGATGGCTGGACTACTTATAATTCTTCAAGCTTTGGTAAAGTATTTTTGTTTTTTTTACTTATATTTAAAACGGTTTGATACCAAATTATAACTGTCATTTAATTTCACTGGTGTTTGTAGCGGTGGTGGGAGATCGATTTGTTGCAGTTGATGTGACATTCCGAAACACAGCTGGACCGGAGAAGCACCAGGCTGTGGCCGTGAGAAATAATGCGGATGGATCTACCTTTTATCGGTGTAGTTTCGAAGGCTATCAAGATACTCTCTACGTTCATTCTTTGAGACAGTTTTACCGTGAATGTGACATATATGGTATGAGAGATCGTATAGTTTAATTCCAAACCAGCACAACATTATTATTTTAATTGTTTTATTTTTTTGCAACAGGTACTGTAGACTTTATTTTCGGAAATGCAGCTGCTGTATTTCAAAACTGCAATATATATGCTCGAAAACCGATGGTAAACCAGAAAAATGCAGTGACAGCCCATGGAAGAACCGACCCAAACCAAAAAACCGGAATCTCCATAATCAATTGTACAATTGGAGCAGCCCCGGACCTCGCGGCTGACCCCAACCCGGCCATGACATTCCTTGGGCGGCCATGGAAGCCTTACTCGAGGACGGTGTACATCCAATCATACATCAGTAGTGCTATCCAGCCAGTGGGATGGCTAGAATGGAATGGCACAACCGGGCTAGATACGATCACATATGGTGAATATGAAAACTTTGGACCGGGTGCTAATACAAACAAGAGGGTCCAGTGGCCAGGGTACAGCCTATTGAACTTGGCAGAAGCCATGAACTTCACCGTGTATAATTTCACTTTGGGAGACACTTGGTTGCCTCAAACCGATATTCCCTTTTACGGCGGTTTGCTTCACACGGAATGAAAATGTACTACCATATTATATACATAATTCTTCCTGCCCCGTTTTATAAATGCAATTAAAATTTTATTCATTTTTCTTGTTCGAAATCTGTATTGGGTGTTACTTGCTATAATGAACGTTTCATGTATCAGGGACCAATAATCTATAAATACATGATGGATACATGATGGATATATCTTGTCTTTGCTTGCTTCCTCAACATAACCAAACCTCTCTTCATACATATATAAGTGAGGTTGTTAAATTACACTCATATCAGAAAATTTAAAAGTTTTAAAATTTTGCCAAAAGAATGAAAACTGGAAAGAAGAGTATGTAAATCAGGGTTTCTTTAACAATTTACCCCCCCCCCCTTTTTTTTGGAAAGGGACATTCAAGATTTACGTATGTCTTTAAAGACAAAAATACAACATGTCTTTTTTTAGTTAGCGTCACGTTTCATCCTGCAGTTGTGTTTAGTTCCTTTATAAGAGTTACGTAATTCTACAGTCTCAGTCTTATCAACAAGCGAATACCGGAATACGTTAACTCGATATGGTTTTACTGGATAAAGTATATGGTCATGGCATATTATAATACTAAACTAAGTGGTGGTTATCATATGCTTTTCATCCCAAATCAGCTGATAGTAAAAGATGTTCCTAAACTCTTCTTTGGAGTTGCTTTTCAACTCCCAAATAACCTTCACTAATTTATTCAGATAGTCATTATAATGTGAAAATGGGTAACTTTTAGTAGATGCCAACGGAATTATATATTCCAGCCAACTTTGTCACCAGTTCCCAACCAAGCATGCGTGAACGGAATCTATTATTTGACGGAGTGTTTGTAGTTCAACGCTATATAATATGATATCGGCCTACATCATATTTCTTTAACATATCATAGTTTAATAATTGATAGATTTTCGTACGTGGTGACTGAACAATGTCCTGAGACATGCCTTAAATAATTACCATTTACCAACTTTACAATAAGTTATCGATCTCTTAATCATTGAATGATTTTCATGGTGACTTATGTAAACAGTGTGTGTACCGTACGATACCTAGTCCTTATATGCTTTATACATTCATGATCGCATAATAATGAACGGTATAACTGGAAAGAGTTGTATACATGTTGTAATCCAAGTTGTGGATCATGCCATGTGGGGGGAAGACTAAAAATATAGTTTGGAATGATAGTGACGCACTGTTATTTTGCAAAATACGATATGAAAATGAACGTATACTAAGATTATTTGAAAATATATCTTGATAAACGAGGCAGACCACACACCAATTATGAATTACGTATATGAATAGAATCATCGATAGATAGATAAATAATTTCGGCAAAGGATGGACCTCATGCTACAACTGCCAATAAATACCAACATTTTGGTGAGTGTTAAAGCCACAACACAAGATTTTTCGAAGTCTTAAAAAGAAAATATATAAGAAATCAAATACTTATCATAACATGGCTTGCAAAAACAATCTTGTTGTGAAGCAGATCATCGACTTGTACGACCAAATCTCAAAGCTCGAGAGTTTGAAACCTTCGAAAAATGTCGACAATTTGTTCGGAAAACTCGTGTCCACGTGCTTACCCACGGACACAAACATCGACGTCACAAAGATGAGTGAAGAAGTCAAAGACATGAGATCTAACCTCATCAAGCTATGTGGTGAAGCCGAAGGTTACTTAGAGCAACACTTCTCCACGATCTTGGGATCTTTATTACAAGAAGACCAAAACCCACTTGACCATTTGAACATCTTTCCTTACTACAACAACTACCTCAAGCTAGGCAAGCTCGAGTTCGATCTCTTGAGCCAACACTCGAGCAATGTTCCCAACAAGATTGCCTTCGTTGGCTCCGGACCGATGCCTCTCACTTCGATCGTCTTGGCTAAGTTTCACCTCCCGAACACGACGTTCCACAACTTTGACATCGATTCACACGCAAACACACTCGCATCAGCACTCGTCTCTCGCGACCCGGACCTCTCGAAACGCATGTTCTTCCACACAACAGACGTGCTAAACGCTACCGAAGGGCTAGACGAATACGATGTCGTTTTCTTGGCGGCTCTCGTTGGAATGGACAAAGAGGCGAAGGTCAAAGCCATCGAGCACTTGGAGAAACACATGGCTCCTGGAGCTGTACTCATGCTGAGGAGTGCTCATGCTCTTAGAGCTTTCTTATATCCTGTCGTTGACTCTTCTGATCTCAAAGGCTTCCAGCTCTTGACCATCTTTCATCCCACCGATGACGTGGTTAACTCGGTTGTGATCGCACGTAAGCTCGGTGGTTCGAGCACGAACGGGGTTAATGGTACTCGTGGCTGCATGTTCATGCCTTGTAACTGCTCTAAGGTCCATGCGATTATGAACAATCGTTGCAAGAAGAATAAGATGATCAGTGTCATCGAGTAATTAAAGCAAACAAAACAATGAACACATCTCTTCTCTTGAGATTAAGTGTTTATGTTTTTGTCTTGTGTTAGTTTCTCATTTCATTTCATGTGATTTTGTGTGTTTTCTGATGTGTGTGGCTACGTTTATTAAGCATAAGTTGGTGAGTTTTGAGCTCTTTGATCTTCCATGTGAACTGTGAAGATACATGCCGAAGAACTCTTTTTTGTTCATTTTTATCACCAATAAATAAAATAAAATAAAACAATGTTTTGTGTTTACTGTTATGTTACACTAGTTTTGTTTGTGGTTGATGTATGATTGTATGGTATTGAGACCGAAGCCACACACCAAACCAATAGACGTTCAATTTATAGGATATGGTTTGAAATATTGATCTGATTAACCAAGAGATTTCATTAACCAAACCAATTTTAATTTGATCTGATTTCCATTTTGGACCTTGATGATCATAAATGAATGTAAGGCACAAATTTACAAGGACGTAAGAGTTGAGGGGAAAACTATCTAATTAAAATATTACAAGAATAATCTTTTGTTTTGGTCAACATTACAAGGTTTAATCACGAAGTGGCAATGCAACTAAACTACTTCACATGACGAACTCAAACGGAGACGGCGACGATCTTCGAAAACCCTAATCAGAGCTCGAATTGCGAAACCTCTCAC
Organism: Hirschfeldia incana; assembly: GCA_026261945.1. Taxonomy (NCBI): domain Eukaryota; kingdom Viridiplantae; phylum Streptophyta; class Magnoliopsida; order Brassicales; family Brassicaceae; genus Hirschfeldia; species Hirschfeldia incana. Next base: position 3,188,844 of record JABCMI010000003.1, read on the forward strand.
CTTGAATTTCAGGTTTCCTGTGTAAAGTTTTAACCTTTTTTGGGTTTCTCTCTCCCTTTCTGTTTGAATCTGTAAACGGAGAAAACTAGAGACTGAACAAGAGTGTTTTTTTTTTCTTCTTCCTCTCAGAATCTGCGATGATCGGTTCTCTATACATTGCATGTGAACTGGGTTTTGAAAATCTCCGATCTTTGATACTAGAAGCTGCTTCGTAGTTAGGTAAACCTAGAAGTAGAAAAGGTTCAGCATTTGAATACAAGGAAGCTTGATTGTTGCAGCCATGGAAGGGAACTCTGGAAGCTACACTGATAAAACAAGAGTGTTGGATATCAAACCGTTGCGAACTCTAAGACCTATCTTCCCAAGTGGGAATCAAGCTCCTCCTTTTGTCTGCGCACCTCCTTTTGGACCTTTTCCATCTGGATTCTCATCTTTCTATCCCTTTACCTCCTCTCAAGTGAATGATCAAACACCAGATCTCTCTCAAGCTCAAAACCCACCTCAACGTCAGCCTCAGATTCCACCTCAGCCTCTGGTTCCACATCAACAGCAGCCTCAGGCTCCACCTCAACAGCAGCTTCAGAATCTATCAGAACGTTCGTTGGCTACTACTCCTCTGAGGCCATTTAGATCTCCTGTTACAACGTCTAATGGTGAAATAGAACCCGAGGGTTCAACTGTGAGAAGAAAAACTCCTAAAAAGCGTCAGCTTTCTAACTTCGAGAGTGGGATCACCGTGGCTGAAAGAGACAATGGCAATAGAGAGTTGGTGATGAGTGTTCTTATGCGGTTTGATGCGTTGAGAAGAAGGCTTGCGCAGCTGGAGGATGCGGAGGACGCGGTCAACGGGATCATCAAACGCCCTGATTTGAAAGCAGGGTCCACTTGTATGAGCAGAGGTGTCCGGACAAACACCAAGAAGAGGCCAGGTCTTGTTCCAGGTGTTGAGATTGGGGACATATTCTTCTTCAGGTTTGAGATGTGTTTGGTCGGGTTGCATTCTCCATCGATGGCTGGGATTGACTATCTGGTTGTCAAGGGGGAAGATTCAGAAGAGGAGCCTATCGCCACTAGCATTGTGTCTTCCGGTTATAACGAAAATGACAGAGGTAATACGGATGTTTTGATATATACCGGTCAAGGTGGTCATGCTGATAAAGATAAAGAAGCGTCTGACCAGAAGCTAGAAAGAGGTAATCTTGCGTTGGAGAAGAGTTTGCATAAGAACAGTTTGGTTAGGGTGATAAGGGGGTTGAAAGAGGCTACTCATAGAGTTAAGATCTATGTTTACGATGGGCTCTTTGAGATCAAAGAGGCGTGGATAGAGAAAGGAAAAACTGGACACGACACCTTCAAGTATAAACTAGTGAGAGCTCCTGGTCAGCCTCCTGCGTTTGCTACGTGGACAGAGGTCCAAAAGTGGAGGACGGGTAAGTCTACTTCAAGGAACGGACTCATCCTCCCTGATCTCACGTCCGGTGTTGAAAGCGTTGCTGTCTCGCTTGTGAATGAAGTTGATAACGAGAATGGTCCTGCTTATTTCACCTACTCCACAACGGTGAAATACTCCATGTCTTTTCAGCTGACGACGCAGCGTTCTAGTGGCTGCGGTTGCGGCAACAAATGCAAACCAGGGAACTTGGAGTGTCATTGCATAAGGAGAAACGGAGGTGATTTCCCTTATACAGGGAATGATATTCTTGTTTGCCGCAAGCCTATGGTATATGAGTGCAGCCCTTCTTGCCCCTGCTTGACCTGCAAAAGCAAGGTGACTCAAATGGGAGTGAAAGTGAGGCTGGAGGTTTTCAAGACGGTGAATAGAGGATGGGGCTTGCGCTCGTGGGATCCTATACGTGCCGGTGCGTTTATATGTGTGTATGCAGGTGAGGCCAGAGACAAATCGAAGGTGCAGCAGACGATGGCTAATGATGACTATACTTTTGATACAACCCGTGTCTATACCCCTTTTAAATGGAACTATGAGCATGGCTTAGCAGACGAAGATGCTTCCTCCGAGGAGATGTCTGAAGAGCCTGAACTTCCACTGCCTCTTATAATCAGTGCTAAGAATATTGGGAATGTTGCTCGGTTCATGAACCACAGTTGCTCCCCTAATGTTTTCTGGCAGCCGGTTAGTTATGAGAACAACGGTCAACTCCACTTGCATGTAGCCTTCTTTGCCATGTCTCACATCCCTCCCATGACTGAGTTAACTTACGATTATGGTGTTACTCGACCAAGTGGAGCTCAAAATGGCAATCCTATGTATGGTAAGAAGAGGTGCTTTTGCGGAACAGAGTATTGCCGTGGGTCATTTGGTTGATGCTTAACGTGCAAACTAAACAACTGGATGCTAAAAAAGGTTTGTTTCTCTACGCTTTTTGTTATTTGTGGAGTCTATATTCATGATCTCTGGATTGGTTGGCGAAGTGTTGGTTCCTGATTAGTGGAAGTGACTGTTTTTGGTGACAGGTATAGTGTGTTTTAAGTCTTTCTCTTCAACGGCATAAAGACGCAAAGCTGTGATGGATTCTTTCCTGTTTCTCTCCATCAAAACCTTATCCATTTTTTCTGATCTTAGGGAAATGTATCCTCAGGATTTCTCTCCTGTTGGATATGTAATCTTATTAGTTTTTTTTTGTTTCTCAGATTGTTTTTAGGACAACTCTATGGGAAGTTGGAAACTCGTAGCCTTTATGTGTTTGATTAAAAAGATCTGATGAAGTCAATCTATCAGTTTGTCCGGTTTTATCAGAGAAACTTCGATGAGAACTGTTAACTACAAAGCCAAATAATGTCTAGGGTCGTCACTTGTTGAATAGCTTCTTGTACAGATACAACCACACTCAGTACAATCAACATGTTTCATTTGGTTGTTCTAAAACTTACGATAAAGTCATTTGGACCTTAAAATCTCTGTTAAGACAAAGATTAACGACAACCATCTCACTACACACGTGTGAAAAACCGGCAACCGACAAAATCTCCAAAAAGTGTTTACATCACGAAAAGAAGGAATGCAAGTACGGAGGACGAAACTGAAACCTGCTACGTAGGTATCCCAGTCGTATTAGATCTTTGTACGGCTAAAGATCAAATGATTTCGATCCAACGGTTAATCTTATTTTCGTCTTCTCCAACGGTTACACAGATGCGATTGAAAATCACAGATGTTAATAATACTGGTGTAATAAATGTTAAATATATTTCTTACCAAAGCTGGAAACTTTTTGCTCTTATTTTGTTTCCCTCTTGCCCTTCTCCTGTCTCTCTCGTTTCGGAAACCCTAATCTGACGGAGCATTTCGAAGAATATTTCAGGTTTTCTTTCTCAAAGTTAGAAGCTTTCTGGGTTGTTGTTATTGTACATATTTTGAATCTGCGATGAATGATAGGTTATCTCTGTCGAGGGTCTCTGATCTTTAGTTAGTAAAGACTTTGCCTTTCATAGATCTTCTGTTCATTTTCTCAATTTGCATATAAAAATCAGTTTTTTTTTATTTGGGAAATTTTGATTGTTGCAGCAATGGAAGGGAACTTCGGAAACTACACTGACAAGAACAGAGTGTTGGAAATTAAACCATTGCGTACTCTAAGACCTGTCTTCCCAAGTGGGAATCAAGCTCCCCCTTTTGTCTGCGCACCTCCTTTCGGTCCTTTCCCTCCTGGTTTCTCTCCTTTCTATCCCTTTAGTTCTTCTCAACCAGCGAATCAGCACACTCCAGATCTCAACCAAGCTCAGAATCCTCCACCTCAGCATCATCATCAGGCTCGTAACAACTCAGAACCGTCCTTGGTTACTCCTCTGAGGACATTCAGGTCTCCTGATACAACATCTAACGGGGGACACGTGGAGGAGGCACTACCTGAGGGTTCAACTGTGAAGAGAAAGATCCCTAAAAAGAAGCGTCCTCCACTCGTTTGTCCCGAGAATTTCGAGAGTGGGATCAGCGTGGCTGATAGAGAGAACGGCAACAGGAAGCTGGTGATGAGTGTGATCATGCGGTTTGATGCCTTGAGAAGAAGGTTTTCGCAGCTGGAAGATGCAAAGGAAGCGGTTAGCGGGAGTATCAAACGTGGCGATTTGAAAGCAGGGTCCACTTGTATGAGCAGAGGTGTCAGGACCAACACCAAGAAGAGGCCAGGTGTTGTTCCTGGCGTTGAGATTGGTGACGTGTTCTTCTTCAGGTTTGAGATGTGTTTGGTTGGGTTGCATTCTCCGTCGATGGCTGGCATTGACTATCTCCTTGTCAAGGGTGAGTCAGGAGAAGAGCCTATCGCAACTAGCATTGTGTCGTCTGGTTATTATGATAACGACGAAGGTAATCCTGATGTGCTGGTTTATACCGGTCAGGGTGGTGGTAATGCTGATAAAGAGAAGCAGACGTCTGATCAGAAGCTGGAGAGAGGTAATCTCGCGTTGGAGAAGAGCCTGGTTAGGAACAGTCCGGTTAGGGTGATAAGAGGGTTGAAAGAGGCTTCTCAGAGTGCTAAGATCTATGTTTACGATGGGCTCTATGAGATCAAAGAGTCATGGGTGGAGAAAGGGAAGTTAGGACACAACACTTTCAAGTATAAACTAGTGAGAGCTCCTGGTCAGCCTCCTGCCTTTGCTACGTGGATTGCTATACAGAAGTGGAAAGCAGGTTTGCCTTCAAGGGAAGGACTTATTCTCTCTGATCTCACTTCTGGAGTTGAAAGCATAGGCGTTTCGCTTGTGAATGACGTTGATGCTGAGAATGGTCCTCCTTATTTCACTTACTCCACAACTGTGAATTACTCAGAGTCTTTTAAGCTGACGCAGCCTTCTGTTGGATGCCATTGTAGCAACTCCTGCAAACCAGGGAACTTGGACTGTCATTGCATAAGGCAAAACGGAGGTGATTTCCCTTACTGCGGTAACGGAGTTCTAGTTAGCCGCAAGTCTCTGATACATGAATGCAGCCCATCATGCCCTTGCTCGCCTTGCAAAAACAAGGTCACTCAGATGGGGATCAAAGTGAAGCTTGAAGTTTTCAAGACGGTGAATAGAGGATGGGGGTTGCGCTCATGGGATCCCATTCGTGCTGGTTCGTTTATATGTATATATGCAGGTGAGGCCAAAGACAAGTCGAAGGTGGTGCAGCAAACGATGGCTGATGATGATTATACCTTTGATACAACCCGTGTCTATACCCCTTTCAGATGGAACTATGAGCTTGGCTTAGCAGACGAAGATGCTTCTGAGGAGATGTCTGAAGAACCTGAGCTCCCACTGCCTCTTATAATCAATGCTAAGAATGCTGGAAACGTTGCTCGGTTCATGAACCACAGTTGCTCCCCTAATGTTTTCTGGCAACCGGTTAGTTATGAGAACAACGGTCAGCTCTACTTGCAAGTGGCCTTCTTTGCCATGTCACACATCCCTCCCATGACTGAGTTAACTTACGACTATGGTGTTACTCGACCAAGTGGTACTCAGAATGGCAATACTTTATATGGTAGAAAGAAGTGCTTTTGCGGATCAGAGTTTTGCCGTGGTTCATTTGGTTGATAAATGGCTAGTAAAGCTACCTCCCTCTAGTGAACAACTGGAGGCAGATGATTATGAATGGAACAGGTTATTGTCTCTTTCCTATATGTTGTTTATTTACTGAAAATCTATATAGATATTGTGAATATGCCTAAAAGATGGGACCGCTGGTTTTGTTTATCTGGCAGGGATCTTTTGAATGATGATTCCTTTTGGTGGCCACAAATGTATTAAAGACTCCCTTTGATCTTTCTCTTTCAACAGCATAAGACCTTTGTCTATTTCTCAGATTGTGAAAAATGTGTTCCCATGTTTGTCTCCTGTTGGATATGTAATCTTAATAGGACTCAGATCGTTTTTAGGACAAGTCTGTATCTTGTTTTTCTTTTTTGTATTTACGTTTGTATCTAAACTCAAACTTTTGCAAGGCGATGAACTAGGAACTGATTAACTATGAAATCAAATCAAATTTCGATGTTCTTTCTTTCTCTTTACAAAGGAAAGCTTTGTGCGTATGTTACAACAAAGTGGAAAATTACAGCCAGAGATTATGTAACAACATTGTTACACACTACAATCAAACAAAACCTACTCTTGAAATAGTAAGCAACCAAAGGTGGGGAAAATTTTTGGAATATATAATCTTGTATTTACTTCCGCTGAAGGTGTGTGTATAAAGAATTTTTGATCTGAGAGATGTTGCCTTTCCTGATATTATCTCCTTGGAGAATCCCCTATCTGGTTCATTTCAATTTCCGTGCCTTGGGGTTCTATGAACGTTCCAAGCTTCTCAGCCTCCCTAGCTATCCGAACATCTGAAGGTCTGTAATACTCACCGAGGAACTTGATAGCGAATCTAGGAAGCAATGATGTCACAACAATGGCAAGCAAGCAAAACCAGAACATCCATGTTGAGGTCACTTCGAAAATTGCCCTGTCACAGCCATAGAAGAAACTTTTAAGGCTTTCTCTTAAGTAATGTTTTGGATAGAGAGAGAGAAAGAAGTTTTACCAGTAACCAGGGAGTGTGGGTATAACATCGATCACAATAACACATATACAAGCTGCAACAATGGATCCCCATATGGCGGCGTGAGTGATCCAGTTCCATCTTATGATATCCATGGCCAAGTGAAGATTGACAACCACAACTGCAGCAATGGTCCATAGATCTCCCAAGCTTGACGTGTCAATGGTACTGCCCCAGTAAGCAAAGAGAGGAATGAAGAAGATGGCTGCACTTTGCCAGATTGTGTCAAACATCATATACCAGAAGAGCGTTGTGGAATATCCCTCTCCCCTCTGGCCCACACCGTAGAGCTGAGGGTGATTTAGAAGAGTCCTCCTTCCGAGGTCTTTGTCAAGAATTCCGATAATTATTGTAGGAACTGATGTGTATATGACTGAGTACAAGACACTACTCCATTCTGTGATGGCCGTTGTCAATGTGTAGCAAGTAAACAAAACATACCTACATGAAATTGGTGAGAGGGTTAGACCGTGATGATTGTTTTAAAACGGCTTGGAATAAAAAGACGGTAAAGAGAGTAACTCACCAAAATAAAATTAGAACGAAAACTGCATTTCTATAGAAATTGTATAGTATCATGTAGCCCATCCTTTGGTAATTCCAGTGTCCATGGACGAGCAATAGCGGAACTAAGAATCTGAACTGTCCCATTGCGAAATCAGATGCCATCACAGCTTGCCGACCTTCTTGGCCACTGATCCCTACCCCAACATCAGCCATTTGGATCATGGAGACATCATTGGCACCTGTCAGAAACAAATAGGAAGGGTGAGATATAAAGCAGTATCAGGCAGATTGATTATAATAGAAAGAGTGGAGTCATTACCATCACCAATGGCCAGAGTCATGTCTGAAGTTCGGTTCTTTACAAGTGCAACGATTCCAGCTTTCTGGAAAGGAGCAACACGGCAGCAGAGTATCGCAGAGCATTTACATGCCACTTGGAAGAGCTGCATTGCAAAAAAAAAACTGAGCAATTACACCACTATGAAAAACACAGTCATAATCAGAGTATATTTCATCAAAATTTAACTTACCACATCTTCAAGATCACTGTCGAGTACATATATGAGACTGGTACCGTCAATAATTAAAGCTACACTTTCGTCATTACTTTCAATACTGGCGTTTGCTTCTTCCAAGCTCCTCCGACATGAATCCAACGAGTTGCTATTTATTACAATCTGCCTCATGTTTCTCGTCAGAAGCCTCGATGAGAAGCCAATAGATATGGCAGTTTCTTGCTTGTCACCAGTCAAGACCCACACTTTTATCCCTGCGATTCTCAGAGATTCTATTGCTTCCGGGACACCACGCTGCAACTTGTCTTCAATTGCAGTAGCTCCAACTATCCTAAGGTTAGTCTCGATGTTTCCAGCAACCTTTCTCAGCAATCCTGCCCTACCGATCAAGGCCGTGCTTGCCGTCTCAAACGAAGAACGCCATTGCTCAAACTCTGAATCGTTCAGCTTTCTCATCCCAACAACAAGAGTTCTCAAACCATCAGAGGAGTAGGCATGAAGCTGTTTCTTGGTCTCTTCTATGACGTCACCGTATGATTCATCCATGACACTAAACATGGATGAGTCTGCACCTTTTACAAAGAGTTTCACTGACGTGTCCGGGCATCCAAGTATCACAGACATTCTTTTTCGGTCGCTGTCAAACTCATGCAATCCCAAAACATTATACCTTTGCATTTCACCTCGGACATTAATAACTATATGACCAGAGGTTCTCTCAATGAGCAAGAAACCATATGAAGCTGCTGCGTAGACTAACGCTTGTTCATCAGGGGACTCCCCTTGATAATCCACCAGCTTTACATTGGGATCAGATGTGTTGGTGACAATCGGCACAATTGTATTGCAAGCTGCCAGTGAGAGAAAGAACTCATTCGCACGTTTTGCTTCTTTTGTTGCATAGCCATTTTTCGTTAATTCGAGAAGCACAGGATCAACTCTCACCCTCATCTTTGGCTTCAAAACATTTCCATCAACTGTATCATGATAAAATATCAGTCAGTTAACAGAAAAAACATACTACTCTTAACAGCACAAGAGTTTATTAAGAAACTAGTGTTTCTATACCTTCAACGGAGTATCCGGCATGGCTGTCTGCAGACTCCCAGTCAGAGTAATCTACACCTCCTATGCAGGCACATTGAAACTCCATCTTGTTGTCAGTGAGAGTCCCCGTCTTATCAGAGAACAAATACTTAATCTGTCCTAAATCTTCATTTATGTTCAACGCCCTGCACTGGAAACTCGAATTCGAAGACTCGTCGTACATCTGATCATCTCGAGTCATGAAGTACGCTTGACCAATACGAACAAGCTCCATAGATATGTAGAGAGAGATGGGTATCATGATCTGGTACACGATAACCGCCATAAAGAAAGTGAAGAATATCTCCCAACCCCAACCATAGTAGTTATGATTCTTCCCTCCTGGCCTCTCCGAGTAGTCCTTCCTCCTATAAAACAGAATCGTGTCCAAATCATCCCTGTGCCGTCTCAACCACACAGCAGCTGTGGCAGCCGCGGTCGTACACAAAGCTATCAGAAACAAAGATAGCAGAATGATCTCTAGATTCATCCGAGTCTCCAGCCTACTCCTCTTAGACGGTGCTCCAGAGTTGTTCAGCATAGCTTTAGTCTCACCACCAGCATATACAACAACCCCTAACGCCCACTCAGTGTTCTTCAGCTCACATCCTCTGAGAATAATATTAGAAGGTCCAAGAGAGAGCCTTCTCCCATCAATCTCCATGTTCGCTTGAAACCCGTATATGTTCCTATTCGGTTTCTCACACTTAATGAACCCATTAAACGAATCCAAATCAGCAGCCTTCTGAAGAGTCTCCTGCTTAGCGTACCTCGTCTTCAAATTAGACTCTCCATCCAAATTAGTCGTCTGCACATACACAACCCCAGTAGGATCACTCGTAGCCAATAGCACCATGTCACAAGGAAGAGTCTGGTTAGACACAACTTTAACAACCTCCCCAACGCGTATATACTTCCACTGCTTCTCACGAAACTCACCGTCCTCAAACACTAAAGCCAACCTATTGTTCTCAACTCTATCCGACCTATGCCTTCTAAAATCCTCGTAAGCGTCTTTGATGGCAGAGACTAACAGAACAAACGCAAGAGGCATGATGGACGCCCCTCTACCGAAAACCGCAAGCTGGGGGAGCTGATTGAGAACAGCTATCACCAAAAAGTAAATGTAAGCAACTCTATGGAACTGTTCGAACAAGTTCCGAGGCAAGAAGGTGAAGACAGAGTACTTCGCAGTCTTGATTGAGTTCCCAGTGAAGTCGAAGTTCTCGTTGGTTCTCTCCGGGTCGTTGATGTAGATCAACCGAGCGTCCTCGTCTTTGATCTCCTTCTGAGACATGGACATCATCTCTGAATCGGCTCCTGCTGATCCGTGGCGGATACGTTTTGATCCTATGTCAGCGAAAGTGACTTCTCTGAGGGAAGGGTCTTTGGAAGAGAGGCTCCATCTCGAGGATATGGAATCGTTGCGATGATGTTGATCGGTTGAGTTCGTGGAATCCATAGAGAGGATTTGTGGGGTCCAGGGTTTCGTGGACCACTCAGGGGGAATTGGGTGGAGGATGGAATAAAGGTGGAGACTTTATGGATCAAATTGAGGATTCATTTGAAACAAAAACCTTACCGAAGAAGTAATTGATTACCCAGAAACCCCCCGGAGCTGGAATCAGCTTGAAGGGAACGAAAATGGAATTGATCCAGCGAAAGGATGGACCTTTAGGTATTGTTTTGGAGAAATGGGGGCAGATCGAGAGAGATTCTCAATCGGAGACAGAAAGCCCCAACCTTTACGACACGAGAATGGGAATTGATCCGGGGGGAGATTGATTGACTTGTGAGCTTAATTGGGTTTAGATCCGGATCGTGGAGAATTTTGCTTTTTTTTGCGCGCTAAAATAAATCAACCTTGAGGAAAATGGTTGAGGAGGAAGAAGAAGAAGAGAGATGGAGGTGACGTAAGCGAATACGAAGAAAGCAGAGGAAATGAATTTTAAAAAGGAATAAAATGAGAAAGAGAGATAAGAAGGCTTATTAAATGGAGTTTTCGTCTTAACGAAGAACGAGACGGAGACGAATTTAAACGACGACTTGTGTGTGTGTGTGTTAGAGAGAGAGAGAGAGATCTAGAGACGAAGAACAGGAGAAGGTCCGAAGAGGACGAAGTCGCCGATGGCTGGCGACGTCGACCAATCTTTTATTTATTTAATATTTAATTTGTAAATTTCATTTTTCAGTCAGAAATAAAACACAGATATACGAAGATAAAATAAGGAAAAGCCATGTTGTGTTTGTTGGTCAGCACTTCTAGAACTACTAAGCACATGACTTTTGAGCCACCGTATAGATTACTCTCTTTTTTTCCCCCAAACTGTTTTTTTTTTCCTTTTGCTCAATATTTTGAGTCTTGGATCCATTATTGAAGTTTGAATTTTTGATGCGCTGGATTGGATAATTCAGATATTGATTGTATTCAGAATTTTATACAATATCTTATTATATAAAGCTTAGTTTTCAAAGTTACTAATTAACACGATCGCGACACATGGCGGTTATATATTTTAGATTGCGGCATGTGTTTTTTAAATAGTTATTATCTTTTTTTTTTACAAAACCTATATACCAAAATAAATTTGTGAAATATTTAACATTGATTTTCCTATTTTTCTACTTTCATAATAATACAAATCCTATATACTAAATTAAATTTATACAATATTTAACACTATTTTTCCTATTATCAATAAAGAAAATATAATGTTATTAAAAAATTCGTAATTATTCTTTTAAAAATATTAACCAGAAAAAAATGTCAAAGACTTTTTATTAAAATGTCTAAAAAATCACATGATAAAACGATTTATCAAAAAGGTAATGGGAATTTTAGTTTTAACAAAACCTAAACCAAAACCAATTTGTAAAACTAATTTACTTAGAACTAATTTTCCTAAAACCTATACCAAAACCAATTTATTAATTAAAAATATTTTTTTCAATAGTTATTATCCTTTTTACAAAACCTATATACCAAAAACAAATTTGTGAAATATTTAACATTGGTTTTCCTATTTTACTACTTCCATAATAAAGAAAAGACAACATTCTTAAAAAACTTTTGTAAAGATTTTTAAAAATAGTTACTTTTGTTTTATACAAATCATATATACTAAATTAAATTTATACAATATTTAACACTAATTTTCCTATTTTCCTACTATCAATAAAGAAAATATAATCTTATTAAGAAATTCGTAATTATCCTTTTAAATAAACCAGAAAAAATATCAAAGACTGTTTATTAAAAATATCAAAAATATAACATGTTAAAACGATTTATTAAAAAGTTAATAGTAATTTTAGTTTTAACAAAACCTATACAATTTGTAAAACTAATTTATATTTGTAAAATTAATTTATTTAAAACTAATTTTCCTAAAACCTATAACAAAACCAATTTGTAACAATAATTTATTTTTTAAAAACTAATTTATTTAAAATTAATTTTCCTTTCCTAAAATCATGAACAAGATAATTTTAGTGAAATAAAAAGACAACTTGAACCAAAAAAGTGTCAAAGATTGTTTAATATTAATTTTCCTTTTTTTAAGTCCTAATTTAAAAAAAAACAAACCTAAGAGGAACTATGATTATTTACACCTATATATATATATATAGAGAAGTAAACTCTCTCATATTTGATCACCAAACATAATTATTGATTCACAAAAAATATAAGGTGATGATGCTACATATCTTCTTTGCCGCATCTCCTTTTCTTCACATAAGTGATTTTGGTTTGTTTTGTTCATATTATCATGCTGCCTACATTAATTACATAGACAAATCGTTATTTCCACGTTAATTATTTGTACTCCTTTCCTTACCGTCGCTAATACATAATGATGAAAATGATAATTACTTTTTGTTTTATAGTATTGCTATCATGATTGCTTATGTGTGTGTGTCCTAATTATAATTCTCTAACTAAAATTGTAATTTATTTTGTTACCAAAAATTATCCAGAAACGATGACTTCAACAAGTTATTGAATACTAAATTAATTAAACAAAAAAAATTCTTACCGTCATACTGTAATTCGTCTTACTAGAAAGTGGGAAGCAATAAATTTAAATAAGAATAATGAGTTTATAGAAATGAATTTCCTCTTACTCGATGAGAAGGTAAATATTTTAAAAAAAATCTTTAATAGTTTTATTATTAAATATATAATTTGTTATTATATAGGAAAATACTATTCAAGGTTGTGTGCATCATTCTCTTCTTGAAAATTTTGGAGATGGATTACGCGAAGGAGCCATTATTGAAATCTATAATTTTAATATGCAAGATTGCAATGAAATCTACAAAGTCTCATATCATAAATTTCAGATAAGATTGGCGTGGAGCTCCGTTGTGAAAATTTACTTCGCAAATAATAGTATAGATCTCACACAACATATGCAAAAATCAATCGTAAGACTATAATAAAATAGTTTACTATTTTATGTTTTTATTAAATTAAAACATCAAATAAAACCCGTTGCAACGCAACAGGCTCATATCTAGTAGTAGGGGTGGGCGTTCGGGTATCCATTCGGGTTCGGTTCAGGTCCAATCGGGTTTCGGGTTTTCGGGTTCAAAAATTTCAGTCCCATTCGGATATTTCTAAATTTCGGTTCGGGTTCGGTTCGGATCTTTGCGGGTTCGGTTCGGGTTCGGATAACCCATTTAAATAATTTTTAAAATTTTAAAATTTATTATATACTTTAAATTTCTCAAAATCTATAAACAAAATACATATTACATATAAATTTGAATATCATATATCAAAATATATAAAATTAACCTATAAATTGGTTTATTTTGAAAATTTTGATTGAGAATCAATAGATATTTTAAATATTTTTGGTGTTTTGAGTATACTTTAGCTATTTTAGACATGTATGTTTGACTATTTGTATATTTTTTTAAGTATTTTGGATTACTAAAAAGTATTTATATACTATGAATGTTTTTAATATACAATAAATCTAAAAAATAGTTAATATATATAGGTATATAAATCTATTTCGGATATATTCGGGTACCCGAAATACTTCGGTTCGGGTCGGGTTCGGTTTCGGTTTTTTAAATACCAAAAATTTGAATCCATTCGGATATTTAATCAATTTCGGTTCGGGTTCGGTACTACTTTTTCGGTTCGGGTTCGGTTCGGTTCTTCGGATCCGGGTTTTTTGCCCAGCCCTATCTAGTAGTAAGAAAACAAAAGTATATTGACACGTTTATGAAAATGCATTAATTTGATTTTGGAAACTAAATGACGCTGCAGATTCTATGGGTTTAACAACAAGATGATACATAAAAAATTATAACACTAATGAACAAAACAGAAATTTAATTCGTGCAAACAAATATAACGCAATGCCTTTCATGAATCTACAAGATGGTCCACATCATACATTTGTTCAGGACTTGCACGTATTGTAGGGTATATTTATTTGTTTTGACATCATATTGTATATCTAATGTACTATGTATATATTTACCATTGCAGTGCTTCTTTATGTTTAAGTAACTTAGTGAACAAAATATCGTAAAACTATGTTTAATGCATTTGGTAAGAGTCGTTATTTGAACCGGTAATTGATTTGACTGCTAAATAAATTAAACGCTAAATAATTTTAAAACTAGCTTCAAGCACGTCAAAACCAATTTGTTATGCGCTCGGATTAGTTGTAAGCTGAAGTTAATTAAACAAAGAGAAAGACAACACAATTCAGCTTGTGAGTGAGTCTCACATCACATGGCCAACCAAACCATATGTAACAACTTCCACGCTCTTAATTACAGTTTTTGTTTCTTGGGCTCGTTGTCAGGCAACCGTCTATTGGGCTTTATTTAGCCCATGAGTTTTGGATTTCGTTATTTATGATATTTATTTTACTAATAAGGACTGAGATGTAAATTCACGAAACCAAAGCTGACTCTGCACGTTTTCTTGTCCACAACACTAAAAAAAACGATCGTGGTTCGGTTCGGTTCTTCTCCGCCGTTGAATCTCTCCGACACACCAATCGTCGCCGGTAAGCTGTATGATCAATCTTTGATCGGCATCTCCCGCCTTCCATGGCCACCAGTGAAAGCAGCAGAATCGGATTGTTCACGAGCGCGGAGGTGACTACGAGCGGAAGACCAGTGCTCCGCCGCAACGAAGTGGAGTGTTTCCTCCTCTCCTCCGTCGACCTAGATTCCGAAGACGATCCGCCGCGATTCACCTCCCTGAGAACCGGAAACCTAATCTTAACCACTCATCGTCTCATATGGATCCCTTCCGCTCAACAGTCAAACCTTCCTCCTTCTTCCCTCCCGTTAGCCTCCGTGACTCACATCTTCTCACACAAGAAGTCAATCAAGTCCATGTTCCATTCCCCTCGGATCCGGTTCCAAGTGGATTCGGTTGTTGTCGTGACGATTGTATTCAGGGGAAAGGGTGATTTCGATGGGTTTTTGACGAAGTTCTGGGAGTGTTGGAGGGGGAGAGCTTGGGAGGAAGATGAGAAGATGGAGAGCGAGGCTTCTTCGGGGACAGGAGGTGGAACAACTGTTGCTCAGGGTTTGTATGGGAACGATGGAACGGTGAGGATGGTGGGATTGGCTGGGATACTGAGGAAAGAGCAAGAGCAGTGGGAGAGCACTGATAAGAGCTTGCAGGATGCTTTTCAGGATTTGAATGCTCTTATGGTATTGTTGTGAATACGAAGTTCAAAAACTGTTTATGGATTATTTGATTGTTTATTGTCTAAAAATTCTAGAATTCTTGTTTTGTTGGTGTTTACAGAGTAAGGCTAAGGAGATGGTGAGTTTGGCGGAGAAAATGCGGCAAAAGCTCTTGTCGGCTCCTAGTAGCCAGAACGGATCAGGGGATGATGAGGAGATGGGGTCTAAAGAAGAAATGCAGCAGTGGATGTTGAGCGTTGGTATTATCTCCCCTGTTACTAAGGAATCTGCTGGCGCCTTGTACCATCAGGAGTTGTCTCGCCAGGTTCTCTTCTTATTTTGCATCAAAGATATATTTGTGTGTCATTATCATTAGCTTTATTGTGTTCTGTGTTACTAATAGTAACAATCTACCACTGGCCTAGTAGAGGCACTAGAGAACGTTTAACTAATTGTGTTTGAATGTGGGGGGAATTCGTGGTCTTGAAGGCCTTCAAAGTAGATGAATTCGAGGTTGAAAACCTTGTTTACCATACCTGCAGTTGGCAGATTTTGTCAGAATCCCATTAGAGCAAGCTGGAGGGATGATCAGCCTTACTGATATGTATTACCACTTCAATCGTGCTCGGGGAACAGGTTGGACCTTTTGTAATCTATAGAGATTTGCTTCCAAGCTCTTTGTTCTGGATTTACACTTGAGTCTATAAATCTGAAACCTTTCTTTGCATCAGAGTTGATTTCTCCAGACGATCTGTGGCAAGCTTGTACCCTCTGGGAGAAATTTGATGTGTATGTGTTTTCTCAAATCTTTCCTCCTGGATTCTTTTTGCAAATTATAATGTCCATAATTAGACCATTGAAAGAAGCCAAATATGTAGAAATATTGACTGTGGCTCATGTGTTATGATTGGTAGTCCAGTAATGGTACGGAAGTTTGATAGCGGTGTGAAGGTCATCCAGAACAAGTCCCATAGTGACGAAGAGGTACTCTCAAGTCTCATATTATTGACCTTACTTACTGCTTTGGATCCTCTTCTCACTTTTCTTGCTACGGAACGCTGTTCCTTTTACTACTTTTTTTTTTCCCATCCACCTGATGAAATACTTTTCTTGCCATGTAGGTTATGAGTAGAATCAGAGCGCTTGTGACTAAAACCGAAACTCTAAGAACCGGAGTCACTGCTAGTGATGCAGCTTTGACACTGAAAATCGCTCCAGCCATGGCCAAGGAACATCTACTATCTGCAGAGACCAAAGGTAATCAGAATCCAACTCGTTGACACATGAATCTATCAGATTTTATGTGATTCTCACGCTCCCATTTGTTTTGATCAGGTCTGCTGTGTAGAGACATGAGCCCTGACGGGCTTCGGTTCTACTTCAACTTGTTTCCCGAGTTCGATCTGACCAATCTCCATATGTAAGTCAAATAGCACCCCATAGATGTGTCTCCCGTTGTGTTGATCAGTGGTAAACTAATTAACCTTTGTGCTTGGCAGAGTGAAGGACTTTGGGACATACGGCGAATGGGTCAAAGCTACTAGTTTATTGTCCGTATGACAGTATTTGATGTGTGCACATACAAACATAATGATCAAAACATTATTTTCACTTCAAATACTGTGCTTTTAAAGTTTTGAATTTGCTATTGTGTATTTATATCCACCAGACAGAGCTTCATGCCTGACAGTCTAATAGATAACTTTGAGAATAACAAATCCCATTTGCACATGCTTCTAAAACATCAAGTTTACTGTAGAATGGTAAAGAAGTGATGAGATTGAGAACAACTAATCAGCTTCAAGGGCTGCAATCTCGTACCTAACGTCTTCCAAATACTCATTGATGCAAGTCACAGCGTCTTGCACTCCTCTAATAGCTTCCTTTAAAGCGTTGTCAAACTCTGCATCCGCTTCTGCTTCCTCTGTTCCTGCATCTTCAGTAATCTCGTGAAGATGAACACACTCGTGCTGCATCGGTTTCTTGAACTTGCAGTTCTCATGCGTCAGCATTCGTTCCGACGGCCTCCCTGCCTTCTTCAGTACCTGTATTGTAACCGTCTGCAAATAAAAAAAAACAAAACGAACTAAAGTAAGAAACTTTTGTTCTGTCCAACAAGTAAACAGTTATGTTCGTAAATAGGAATGAAACCAGATGCAATTTCTGCTTCTCTTGAGTTTGAATGTCGCTGAGCAGTTGAGCAAGATCCGATCTTCCAACTTCTGGATTCAGGAACAGAGTTTCCATTTCGCGTACCTGGATTATTGCCATCAAACAAAGGCGCAATCTTTAACACCGTTATGTTCAACAACAACATTGTGAAAGTAAATCAATCAAAAGAAGAAGAAAAGGTGCATACTTGTTTGGAACATTCGTTGAACTCAGCAGTAATCTCGCTGCACAGCTTCTGATAAAGTGCTTCATCATTAGACTCCACATACTCTGAGAATCCTCTGATAAATGAAATCCGAAAACATATCAAGAGATTAACAAAGAAAGATCTTAACTGATGTAACACACGAAGTAACAAAAAAAAAAAATCTAAACTTTATGAGACATCTCTTCCTCAACACTATCAGTTACTTACTCCAACATCTCTCAAGTAACAATCACCAAGTAAATGAATCCAAAGATATGGTTTAGGATAAAATAACAGCATAAACAAAAGATGGAACCTTTTGAGTTTGGCGTAAGCCTGTGCTCGACGTTCCTGAATCTCAAGCAATCTCCGAAGCAAAACCAGGCTTTGAGAGGCTACCCCCGTGGAGCTACTAGACCCGCCGCATTCGATTTCGGTTTCCTCGACAGCGATAGGATCACTGATGGTAACCTTCTTCTGGAAATCTTCAGCACTCATCCTCCCTCCGATCTCTCTCCCACTCTCTTCCAACTTCTCAATCACGACAGAAACAAAGAGAAACCGATTTCACTTAAAACCGTTTACATTCGATCGTGTCCGGTTATTTTAAATTGAAATCAAGTTAACCGGTTCTTCGGTTTTATCCGGTTTGACTTTCAAATGATTGGATTTGAGTTCCGACCAATCTGGTACGCGTTTTCAAAGGTAGTGCCTGCCTTTGAATGAGATTCGATTCCCTGTAATAATAATTTAGTAGCATCCCCTCTCCTCTCCTTCTCCTCGTTTTCTCCGTGAGCGGCGAGAGAAGACTTCTGAATCTTTCAGGTTAGTCTCTGTTTCCTTATTATCAATAAATAATCTGATGCTCGAAAAAAAATCTGATCGGTCGTTTAACTTGGATATGAATCGAAGTCACGTCTTAACTAATACATTACGACTCCCATCTTTGTTCACGTGTTTAGTTTAATCGATGTGAAAAGTATGAATCTTTCCTATTTTTGGAAACGAAAGTTAGAATCTTTATCGTTTTGAAACTGTGGAAAAGCAGGGGAATCGATGTCTGCGGAGGAGGAGAAGAGACCATTGATGATGAGGGGAGGAGAATCATCATCACCATCTGATCGGAACCTCCCTGATTTCAAAAAATCCGTGAAGCTCAAGTACGTCAAGCTAGGTTACCACTACCTCATCACGCACGGAATGTACCTCCTCCTCTCCCCACTCGTCCTCGTCATCGCTGCTCAGGTCTCCACCTTCTCCCGCAACGATCTCGCCAGCCTCTGGGAGCATCTCCAGTACAATCTCATCTCCGTCATCCTCTGCTCCACTCTCCTCGTCTTTATAATGACCATCTACGTCATGACTCGGCCCCGTCCTGTCTACTTGGTTGACTTCTCTTGCTACAAACCTGACGACGCTCGTAAATGCACTAAAAGAATCTTCATGGAACGGTCGAAACTTACTGGTTCCTTCACCGAGGAGAATCTTGAGTTCCAGAGGAAGATTCTTCAGCGTTCGGGGCTTGGGGAGTCAACTTACTTGCCTGAGGCTGTGCTCAATGTTCCTCCGAATCCTTGCATGGCAGAAGCTAGGAAGGAGGCTGAGGCTGTGATGTTTGGAGCTATCGATGAGCTTCTTGCGAAGACGAATGTGAATCCAAAGGATATTGGGATCTTGATTGTGAACTGCAGCTTGTTTAACCCTACGCCTTCTCTGTCTGCTATGATTGTGAATCATTACAAGCTCCGTGGGAACATACTCAGCTACAACTTGGGAGGAATGGGATGCAGCGCGGGGTTGATTTCGATAGATCTCGCCAAGCATCTTCTCCACTCTATTCCCAATACTTATGCAATGGTGATCAGCATGGAGAATATCACTTTGAACTGGTACTTCGGGAACGATAGGTCGAAGCTTGTCTCTAACTGTCTTTTCAGAATGGGAGGTGCGGCGATTCTTCTCTCGAACAAACGGTGGGACAGGAGAAGATCTAAGTACGAGCTTGTGGATACGGTCAGGACGCATAAAGGAGCGGATGATAAATGCTTTGGCTGCATAACTCAAGAAGAGGATTCCACGAGTAAGGTTGGTGTGACACTGTCTAAAGATCTGATGGCTGTTGCTGGGGATGCGTTGAAGACGAACATCACGACGTTGGGACCGCTGGTTCTGCCGACATCTGAGCAGCTTCTGTTCTTTGCGACATTGGTGGGAAGGAAACTCTTCAAGATGAAGATCAAGCCGTACATCCCGGACTTCAAGCTAGCGTTCGAGCATTTCTGCATCCACGCGGGAGGAAGAGCTGTTCTTGATGAGCTGGAGAAGAACCTGAAGCTCTCTGATTGGCACATGGAACCTTCGAGGATGACGCTCTACCGTTTTGGTAACACATCGAGTAGCTCATTGTGGTATGAGTTAGCGTATAGTGAGGCCAAAGGAAGGATCAAGAAAGGTGATAGAATCTGGCAGATTGCTTTTGGCTCAGGGTTCAAGTGCAACAGCTCGGTTTGGAGAGCGGTGAGGTCTGTGAATCCTAAAAAGGAGAAGAACCCATGGATGGATGAGATTCATGAGTTCCCAGTTGATGTCCCCACGCACGCAACAATCTAGAAACCACTCAAGCCAGCATTGTCTATTTGTTCAGAAGAGACCTCTCTTGTTTTTGTTTGGTTTTGTTTCCATGTTCTCTTGAGTTTTCTTATCTTTGAGATTTTGCTCTTGTTCCATTTTCTCTTCCTAATGAGCTTAGCTTGTTCTTGATTGGTTGACAAATTAACCAACCTTGTTAACATTTTTTCCTCTTTTTTTTGGGTTAAAAATAAATTTCAGAAGAAATCTTTATTAATTGCGCAGATGAACTTGTTGTCATGTATTAGTTTCCCCTTTAAATGACGCTATCATAATGATCATAAAGATGATTTTCTTCTATAACCAGAGGTGCTTATAAGATACTGTGGAAGTATTCAATTTAGAAGTTCAATTGAATTTGAAAAAAATTGGAGTTTCCATTAAATTATGTTGTTATTCAATTATGTATTTCATCAATTCTTTTAAATTCTTATATTATTAAATTATGTAGTTGAAATCATTCTCTAAATTATTTTAAATTCTAATGTTATTCAATTCATTAATTTTGTAATTTTATTAAATATTTTGTTATTCATTTTTTTGGTAGATTTCATAATAATTGTATTTGAAAAGAATTTAGTGAAAACTTTATTATAAAAATGTAAATTCTTAAGGTTCAAACTAGGTTTTGAAGAGAATCCATTATATTATTATTTATTAGAGATGTTACGTCAAAATTAGTGATATAATAGATTTGAAGATGTATTGTTTGTTGTCAATTAAAAATATATTATTGTTTTGACAAATGACAAAAGTATATCACTAGTACATATTACAATGGAGGAACATTTTTTATATTATGATATATCTTTACATCTTTATATATTGATATAAAAATAGTTGGCTTTTATTATTCATGTTAGTATAATTTCTATTCCACTTTTTAAAATGATTTTCGCTACCTATACTGTAAGGAAATTATTTTGTGTTCTCTTCTTGTGCATTTTTCTACAAAAATTCAAAAAGTTCATAAAATCGAAAGAGATTGGTTTCTATCAGATTTCATTTGTATTCCTATAAAATCTGAAATGAATCCTTATCAAATCATCTAAAATACTTCAAAATCTATTATTTATGTCTTCAACCGAACTCTTTTAAAATCAATTAAAATTTTGAATCCAATACCACCTAATCAAAGCTTAGAAACATGATACTTTTCCTTTGGATCATCTGATTGGAAATTTGGATTAATAACTACAGAAAACTTAAAGTGAGCAAGAATATAATGTTCAAAACAAACTGGTGGAGACCACTGATTTCACTACTTATGAAACTGAAGTTCAAGAAAATAAGCCATTCATTGATCTCAGCCTCATATTTCATCTGCAATAGGTGTTAGTGTAGAGCTGCAGAATGTCTAAGTGTTTTCATCTCTGACATTCTTTTTTTTTTTGAATTGATTGTTAAATTAACTCAAAAAAACCCTTTTTACATTAGTGTGCTTCCTTTCCCTATTTTGCTATGTACAATTTTTTTGAAAATTAAACTTCAAACACTACGAATATAAACTGCCTCAAGCTTCTTATCCTTCTTTCTCTGAACTAAGGAAAGTTTATTCCTCACTGTTTTGTCTATCAATCTTGTTAGGAGAGTTACCGGAGTTTCTGTTTCCCCATGTCGTCTCCTGTTTCTCTCCCTCCAAATGCTGTGCACTACCACTACATATCTAACTGTGAAGAATTGAAGCTTGTCTTGGTTATTTCCTGAAATAAACCTCAAAATCTCTCTCCAACACTCTGTATACTTCTCTCAATACACCCTTAACCAAGCTCCCCTAAATCTGCTTTGAGTAAGGGCACTCAAAAAATAGATGAGCAACTGTCTCTGACATTCTCATGTAATGATTCTCCATTATTTCATCAATTTTTGTTGGCTGTTTGCAGTACTCTCCTCGAAACTCAATATGAGGTGTTCTTCGGCCAAATGCTTCAACATCTATCTATCTATATATATAAAATAAGGTTTACTCTCTACAGAATGCGCCACGTCATCAATTCGTCAATCCTGCAAGCGACACATGTCCTTTCCCATTAAGCTCTGCGTTTCATTTAATCGATAACGTGATGGGCTTTTGTTTATAGTTGGGCCATACAAAAAAGTTGCGACTTATGTTGTGACGTGCTTCTTCTTTCTCCCTGCTTGAACAAATTTGTCGTTACAGTTCTTGGTGAGTTCACTTAATAGAATTAATATTGTCATTAATATCACCGATTCACTCTTCCCAGGACATCTCATTACATACGTTTCTTCACCTATAAATAAGTGATTTCAATTCTGTGAAGTTCATCATTTTTTTTTCTAATTCATTTGAGAGATTTCTCCATTTTTTTCCGGTTGTTAGCAATTGAAGATTATTGAAAGTTCTGGGTTTTATGGTTGTTTGACCTCCGCCTTCTCTGTGATTTCTCTGATTAGAGTAACTCTCTTGGTCTGTGAAATTGATTTTTCTCTCCCACCTCATATAGGCAGTTGCATCTTCTCACTTCTAATCTTTTTTTTCTCCCTTCTAATCTTAAAAGATATCAGAGTTTTATGTGCAGGTAAATCTAATACTCTGTTAGGGCTATCCATCTTTTCTTACTCATCAGAATCGTTGTTTGGTTTTGTTATTGATTCTGCTTCCTGTTCCGGTATGTTCCCGGTGGAAGTCGATTATTTTCTCTGGCGACGACGTTCCAGTCAATGAAGGTGGTGAATCTGGTGATGTCTCGGCTCGGCACGTATCTTTCTTCGTGACGCGACTTTCACGTGGAACAGCTCTCGGGTTGATCATTATCTTCCTTTAGATTTTCTTTTGATTGGGCCTGTAGGGCTACTTTGTAAACTATTTTGTTACCTGATTCAAAAAAATACTAAATATCAACAATAACTGTTCTAGATTACTTTGAGTAGTGTTTCAAAAAAAAAAGATTACTTTGAGTAATAAATCTTAATTACGGTTCTATTATCGGAAAATAGTAAGCTTGCTTTCTCTTAATTACTAATCATTTATTTCTCTTGCGAACAATAGTTTCCAGTTCTGTAAATATTTAGAAAATTTCCATGACAAAAACGAAAACATAATTTTGTCGTAGTCTGTTAACTTTTAGTAAAACCTTATAACCCTAAAAATAAGAGAAAAAAAAACAAAATCATGCGGCTTTAAAATTCAAATAAGCATCAGATTTTCCCATGCATTGGCGATGGTTTCCGTCTTACTCTTTTCTACCTCTTCTAATAAAACACGAACATTATCATCATACAACTATAGTGAGTAAACTGTATATATTTTTGTATTTAATTCCTTTTGTCCTTAATATTATTAAATCGAAACTTTTTGTCACTTTCTATTAGCGCAAAACTTATGAGTTTATACGGTCCAGTCCTAAACAGATTGCCATTTAAAAATAAACGATCTGAAACAATTTTTTATGTATTAAACTACTAATGCATACTCACATAATAGGATTTTTACTGATTAAATACAGCTATTGTTTTTAATAGTCCTACCTCCTACAATTTTGCTAAATTCTTAGCAATATAGGCGCGAAAGGTCATAATTTTCTCTCTGATTGGGATATAGATAGCAAATTATATTTTTAGATGCTTTTCTTTCCGAAGGATTTATGGAACAAAATTACATTATTATTTGTGTTCAGAGTTCCATAATTCCAAAATTAGTGTATCTACCAAATGCTTATCAGATTAAAACATAATTCAAACATTATATCAAACTCGCATACATCCTCACTCTAACAATGAAAAAAAAAAGTGAAACACAAAAACAACCAATGTTTACTAAACAATATTCCATAAAATTTTAGGTTTTAAAATTATTTTATATTTCAGTAACCAATGTTTCAAGTAAATCTTTAAGGACATCGGAGCAATACATCGGAGCAATACATGTTAGAGCTATGCATTCACTTTATACTTTTGTATATACTCAAATCTGATTGCAATTACTAACGTTCGTGACTTGCATTTGTAAAATTGGTCGATCCATATCTCCCAGTTAGCAAAGACACGGCGAAAGCATTGAGCGGGGCATGTTTTTTTGTGCTGTAACTGTCCTGATTTTTTAAAAAATTTATGATTACTCACTCGGACATAAATCTCTTCTTTCATATTTACTTAAAATTCGATCTATGTTAACATCATTCTTTCATTTTTATGAGATTTACTAAAACATATAACAACGTACTTTGAATTTATATTCAAACATCGCAAAGTTAATATTTTAGAAATTTACTAAGGCAGTTAAAATCAAAAATTCAGTGGTGCATAATTTATTTAGATTAAAAGTTGATCAAATGTCGGAATTCACAATACCGATCAGCTACTTGAAACAAATTTTAATACATCTGTATTGCAGATAGCAATTTTATAAATCACTAATTTTCTATAAAAACCTAATATGATATTGATAATTCCTACAAAATCACCTACTCTGTTTCAACTATACAACCACTCGAAAACCATTCCAAAATTTGTTCAACTCTAACACCCCGCCCGAAAGGCGGGCCGGTCCTAGTAAACATATATGAAAGACTCTTCTAGCTAGTAAGTTTCTATATTTTCTTATGGCTTGTAACCATCACATACCTAGTGAGTGTGATTTATGATGGCTATTAGTATTTAAGTATATATCTCTCAAGAGCAATTATAAATCACTTTGATCAGAGTTTTATGGTAAGGAGAGATACTTCTATCTTGTAATAAATTATATCACTGAAAAACAAATAGTCTTGAATGAGTTAGTCACTGCTTCAAGCAAATATTATATCTCTCGGATTTTGAAATGCCACCTAGGGAAGAAACTGAATCTGTGCCAGGTATTATGCTATTCTTCACCTTGCTGCGGCTTGAAGAATCAACTTATGGTTTATGTTCTTGTTACTCTTGTAGAATTTTTTGTTATTCTGAATGCATCTCATTAGGATTATCTCGAACTGTTTTTGCTTGGTCAAAAACGATACTACATTTTGTAATCATCTCATCAACTGTATATAAAATTATGGTAACTTGTAACTTCTGCTTCCTTGATTATTTTCTTCAGGTGATTAGTGGAATCAATCAGTGACTAAGCTGTGGCATCAAATTTATGCGGTTTTGTCTTTGTATATAACTGGTTATTCCTTGAATGTCCACCTGCTATGTGTTTAATGATGGCAAAATCCTGCAAGTTCTATTCCAGTGCAGTGGCTGGAGCCAGGGAAGCTTTGTAAAATATCTACCAATGATTTAAGGAAGTTGATGTTTCGTTCACATATGAACATGTAACAAAACAAAGAATGTGGAGGCAGAGTCCTAGCTGGCAAGATATTTAAGCTAACCATCATCCAGGTGCTGTGAATTTCATGTCCAACTACCAAAGCCTAGAAGCTCAGCTTACCCAGCTTAGCAGAGATGCTTCAGCTGCTGTGAGTATACTCCTATTCCAAATATTTAGCCGCAACTCTATCGTTTCTATGTTAGTTTTTGTTTGGGTACAAGATCTAGTAAACACTACATTTTCCCGCCGCGATTGGGGTGTTTATGAATGTGACGGTGTTGGAACCAAAGATTTTGCAAATGAAAACGCTATAATTGCTGTATATTGTATCTATTTTGGTTTCTAAAGTATATTTCAAAGCTCACATACACAAGACACACGCAAGGCCAACTACTTGCCCTTGGACCGCCTGCGCCGTTTTCCTCCAAGGAGTTTAAGCATGTTATCAGTAACATCAGGTGGAGAATCTGCGTCTCCATTGTATTGTTGGTCAGTACTGTTATCAGAGGTATGAGTCAACCAAGCCAAGGCCTCAACAGCTGCATCTTTCTCAGCGAGCGTTTTGTTCCTCTGAGGCTTCCCAACGAACTGCATCCCTTTAAACTCCACAAGCGCTCTAAACTCGTTCGTCTTCAGATGTTTGGTCTTGTACTTTGGAGGTGAGTGTCCAGCTCTCATCAGAAGTGTCTGAAGGAGACTCTTCGGGTTTGTCCCGTCTTTGGAGAGTTTGTTCTCTCCTGCTAATTGCGGTTGGCTTGGCCTCTTTGTGTCACGGCCGAATACGAACCTCCCTTCGCATTGGTCACCAGCCACGAGTTCTTGAACTGCAAGCATCAGGTACTTGCCTTCTTTGTGGATGTCCACGCTTGGATCTTCAAGCTGCATATACTTAAAGGTGTTAAAAGCTACATTTCGCGCTCCTGTCCTTTGAAAGTTGAAAAAAGGAAAAAACTTGCCTTCTTCTGGAGAAGCTTGTCGAGTTCTTCCTTCAGCTTCACGTAGGAGTCTGCCAAATTTGGATCCATGAAGAAATCAATGTACCCGTCAAGCATTTTAAGATGTCCCACCTGGAAACAACACAAGAGTTCAATCAATCCCGGGGTATTCAATAATATGACTCCTGTAAAGGTTTTAAAGAGATGAATATGAGAGAGAAATCACCTGTACTCCGGTGCTCAGTGCACCACCAAAAAGGATCAAACTGGAATCAGGGACACCGGTGGAGTCTCTTATGAGCACTGCATTCACTTTTACTTTCTCTCCAAAGACTAGCCAAGGGTATGGAATCGTCGGGAACCTTGAATTAACAGAATTCTAAAACATAGAAACAGTAATTTAGATAAACGATGGTCGTAACGAGAGATTCAAGCAGTGGTCTTAGGAAATATAATTGAAGAGGCTTACCGCGTATAGTGATACTTGGCCATCATCCATCGTCTTGAATGACATGGAAGTCTCTCTGTGCTGTACAAAGACAAAGACAACACGGTAAATTTCACTAAACCCTGTGATAGAAGCAAGGAGACATGGTTACTTAAGACTTACAACAACAGATGCGATCCCGGGGAATAAGCCAGAGCAGATGACAGCGCGAACCAGAGACTGATTGTGACTTAGCTTGTTGTTGAGAGCTGAATCATCATGTACTAAGCCAGCTTCTTTCAGGATATAGTTGAACTGCTTCCTCAGAGAATGTATCGCCTGAAGCGTCTGAGCTGACAGAAAATTCCTCCAACAGTACTCATATGCCGATCCTTCTCTTTCAGCGTTTTTCCACCCTTCGAAGGCACGAACGAGTGCCATATGGTCACTGTAGTCTTTTGCGGAGAATCTCAACTTGGCTGATAAAGCTAACTACAATAAAACAAGGAATCATCAGATGTTCCATTTTCTGAGATTTAAACCACATAATATACAAAGCTATAACATCTAAACTTACGTCCTTTTTTTCTTGAGGTAGAAGGAAAGGATCTCTGACACTGAGCCCTGATACAATTGTCAGGATCGGATCAAAGCAGTGGAAGATGGCACCCATTATGAGCATTTTCCCCAGCTTGGGATCAACTGGGAGAATCGACAAGAGTTTTCCTAGTTGGAACAAATCAAAAAGAAAACAAGCAGGAAAGTGTCAGTCATGACAGATAGATGGATCAGAAAAAGTTGAAATATGTTTTGTACAGGACTTAGAACACAAACCAAGATCCGTTAGATTTTCCTTCTCATCCAGTGCTCCGATCATTTTCAGGAATCCAATAGCATTTTGAACCTGTCATGAAATTTACAGTTACTTGGACTAATCTTTATCCATAAGAACAAGCTGCAATTAGAATCATATCTTCTGTGTGCAACGATTCTGATAATTAATAAAATTTGTCACTGTTAACAAGAAAACTGGCTAGATCCAGGTATCTGTCACTTACGGTCAAAGGCTCTGGAGCCTGAAGTGCAGCTGACAAGAACCCTGCAATGCTATCCACCTGAAGACTTTTAATTTGCAGGCAGAGAGAGTTTAAAGGAGTCCTCAGAAGTTCAGGAAGTTGATACTCCGAAAAAGCTTCGTACACGCATTTGGGGTACAGGTGATAGCATTCTCCCGGAAGCAGACGACCAGCTCTACCCCTTCGCTGAAGAGCAAACAGGGGAAATATGGAGCATATTAAATGAGGGAAAGCTTTTGAGCTATTACAAAAATGTACCAGAAAGAAATGTCTCTGAATTTTCAAACAGTAGTATCATGCAATGAAATCATTTGAAAGAACAAATGTTGTGATTGCGCAAGTGTAAGAACAAGGAAACACAGAAGAACGATATATCTGGCTCATATATATAGTATAATGAATTCACCTGTCGAGCAGAAGCTTGAGATATCCATGAGGGTAGCAAACAAGGAGTATTATTCAAAGCATCATAGGTGGTCTCTTTTGCCTTTCCACAGTCAACCACAAAAACCACATCGTTTATTGTAATACTAGCTTCTGCCATGTTTGTAGCAAGTACAATTTTGCGGATATTAGGAGGCGCTCTCTCGAAAATGAGTCTCTACAGAAACATCAAAAAGAAAAACATATAAAGATAGGAATCATGAATCAGGCGGCTCAGAAAGCAGTTGTTCCTAGCCAAAACTAGGAAACAATAAATACAATAATCACGACTAAAATTGAAAGGAAACAGATTGACGCATGAGTAAATAAATCTACCTGTTCAGCAGTTGCCATTGAACCGTGGCACATCAACAGCAAGACCCTATTGGGATCCCCAAGGAGAGGATGGGCTTTAATTTGGTCCCTCAGGGAGCTAATATCATCCCATCCTGTCAAAAATACTAATACGGCTCCTGGACGTTCTTTGCGGCATATGTGACAGAGAACGGCCTCAATAAGATTAAACCCTACACAATCAGGCATCCAAGACGAGAGCGAATCACGAGTCCTAGAGCTGTAGCTTTCAAAAGTTGACTTGCTGAGAGCTTCCTGCAATTTTAGAAAAGACAATATTGTTGAACGCAGAGAAGTGATCTTTATGTTATTGTAAGATTTAGTCTGCTCAGAAAACATACTTCTTTTGAGGCTAGAGGTCTTAATTCTAAAGATTTTTCATTTTACGTAAGCAAATTAGCCAAGTACCTCAACAAGAGAAGTGATCTGGTTTTTCCTTTTGCGTGGCATCAACTGCTTTTGCGTTTTCCAAGTCTTTTCTTGGCCGTAATCATCAACTTGATTGAAAGAGGTCAACTTATATCCCGTCATTTCCAGCACATCCTCCAGAAAATGTGCCTTCACTGGATGTGTGAAGCCCTGAAAAGAAACTTTAAGTTCAGGCTCTATCCAGAGCGTCAAGAGTAAGGTGAGGAAGAGGAGAAGTTGTTTACTGGAATGTGAATTGTAGGTGCTCCTCCAAAATAGTTAGAAAAGAGTTCAGCATTCAAAGTGGCACTCATAAGAACCAATCTCAAATCTGGACGCCGTGGAAGAAGCTCCTTTAACACTATTATCAAGAAATCTGCAATCATAGAAGCCAGAGACATAAAGAATTGTGAGTCTCAACTGACAGAAACCTAAAACATATATTTGATATATAGAGCATGCACCTTCATTCATTCCCCTTTCGTGAATCTCATCAACAAAAACATGTGTTATGCCATTCAAATTTCGATCACTAAGCAGTCGTCTGAGAAGAATACCACTTGTACAGAACAGAAGTTGGGTATTCTTCCCTCTCATTCCTTCTAGCCGAACTTTAAACCCAACCTACCAAAAAATTGTATGTTGGGTATGAAATCAAGAATAAACAAGCATCTATAGACAATACATTTAGTATTGATCAGAGTAATGAAATAGCTTATTAGTTGATGTCGACATGAAAGTTTAGCATCTTGGCATACCGTTTCACCAAGAGGTTCTCCTCTCTCAGCAGACACTCTTTCTGCAACAGCCATGGCAGATATCCTCCGAGGTTGTGTACAGATAATGTTGCAGAATGCTCCTCGACCAGACTCTATCTCCGATTCCAAAATATACTGTGGCAGTTGAGTTGTCTTACCACATCCAGTCTCCCCAGATACCACTATTACCTATCATAATTCATGCATAGAGTAAGAGACGTAAAACGAAAGCAAGTTTACTGTAGAAGCAATTCCAAGATTATCATCTGTATAACTTTACCTGGTTCCGAGCAATAGCTTGAAGAAGTCTTTCTTTGTCCTTGAATGAAGGCAAAGATTTTCGGAATTCCAGCATTGTACGCCCCTCAGGTGATTCCTATTATTCAACCAAACAGCTACTGCTTTAGCCAAACGCATTTTTATGTAATGAGATACGACGGCCAAAGCTAAAGATGATAAGAATAATATACCTGCCAGGCTCTCTGCATATTGCGCATCCGCATACTCCTCCTCTGAAGTACCTTCTCCATAACAGAACCATCAAGAAAGGCATCAGAGCTTTCATCAGGAAGTTCTTCAGTCTGCTTAGGAGGTTGAGAATCAGCTCCACTTTCATTAGCCTTTCCTAAGTTTAGCTGCTGTCTATCAAGGTGTTCCTGGAGGAGTCCCTCTACCCTTCTCTGCAAACTCAAAGGAAGTACCACCTGCACAATGACATGCACTACAACTTCAGCAGCTAAAACTAACAAAAAAATTGAGCTTTCCGCACTTCTTACCTCCCGCTGTGGTCGCTTATCATCCAAATCTGGCCTGTAGTTGGGAAGAGGAACCTTGCTTGCAACAACCACTTTTCCATAGATCTCACTTTTCCAAAGAAACAAGGATTAGGTTAACACATTGTTCATGAAAAATAATAGACTATTGACCTCAAAAAAACTCTGCTTTGTCTACCTGTAGAGCCCCATTCTCTTGGCAAGGTTAGAGATCTGCTCATAGTCCCTTCGGTCTCTTTTATCTCTAGAAACAATCTCTCGTTCGCTATCATTGGCCAACAGAATCCCTAACTTCCATTTCCACTCGTCAACATTGGCCACAGAAGATGAAGCCTATAAAAACCATTTTATGCCATTGCATCAAATCATTTCCCCTCATAAAAAGAGGATAAAAATTCAAGAGTAGAAAAAGATTAAACAGAGAGTAATCAAAATCTCTCATTTTG
The DNA here is from genome assembly GCA_026261945.1 of Hirschfeldia incana. Taxonomy (NCBI): domain Eukaryota; kingdom Viridiplantae; phylum Streptophyta; class Magnoliopsida; order Brassicales; family Brassicaceae; genus Hirschfeldia; species Hirschfeldia incana. The sequence goes on from JABCMI010000003.1 coordinate 3,220,006, forward strand.
AGAAATGTTTTATCATCTGAAGACTGAACATCAACAAGAAACAGAACATCACAACTGTCTGAACCAAAATGTCTAAAAAGCTACAACCTTTCATCAATCTAACAATCCACCAACTCGAAACAAAACACACGAACCTTATGTTCCTCGAATTCACACTCGTACTCATCATCAGAGAACTGTTCCGCAGTGTAGCCGATGAAACGACGACGTATCGGGCCGTGAGACAATCCCGTGACAGCATCAACACTACAACGGCTCGAAATCAGCGAACTAGAGACTGGGGCAACGATGTAATAAGACCTGCATAGAGATGGGTGAGAGCGAGTAGGGAGCTTGGTGGCCTGCCACAGGAAGAGGCTTATTCGTCTTGTGAAACGCATTTTGGGGAGCGTGATGGACGATGAGGCATGGTTTCTCTCAGCCTCGCGCCGTCTTTCAGGGCAAAAAGGAGGTCACTTTCTGCTTCGTTCAGTTCCCAGTTCAAATGGGTTCTCTCTCGGACAGAAATGGTTAGATAACGAATGGGGTCTTTGTGATTTCGGATCTAACTTGTAAAGGGTTTAGGGTTTATGAATTTTCATTTGTTCAGGTTTATTGAGTTTTTTTTGGTTTCAAGGAGAAAAATAATAATTATATCTGTATTAATCAACTATTGGTTATAAACTTTAGGAATGATTTAATATTTTATTTTCTACTAGTCAATAATATTATAAATAAATCATATAAAATTATTCAATGGATACGTGTTTGTAAACGAAATTAGTTGATTCTAGGCGTGGTCAAAATATCCGTAAAATTTGATTTGATTCCCTATTCGTTTCGATCTGATCTGGAAAAATCTGAATATCTATAATTTTACAAATCGAAACAAATATTAAAATTTAATATCCGTCAAAGACGAAACAAATCACAAATATTAAAATTTTGAAGAGCGGATATCTGATCCAATCCGACAATATATAAGTAGATGTATATCTTGATTATATTTAAAGTTTTAAATGTGTAAAATTATATAATTATTATTCTGACATATGATTTGACAAATTTTATTCACATTATTACTTATATCAAAGTAGCACAAAAATAGAAAATTTTATTTATGACAATTATAATTTTTTTCTTAAGTTTTGTGTTATTATAGTTGTTAACTAAGTTTGAAATTTTTACAAAATATGTAAATTCACTACTTTTTTAATTTTTATCTTATATATCGTGTAAAAATATATTTTACAAAACAAATTTGTGTCAAATTTTTAAGGTTATTCGTATTAGTCAAAACATATGAGATATCTATAGTGTTCGTAAGTATTCGCAAATATCTATTTATTTTCCGGATATCCGTTTTTCCGAATATCCGTATTTTCCCGAAGCAAAGCAAATAAAAAATTAGATATCTATACTGTAACATACGAAGCAAAATACAAATACCTTAAAAAATCAGGATATCTGATCCGTGTTCATGCCTAATTCTAGGTGTAATTTGAAATTAGTATTTTTCACATTTCATACCACTATCAAATTTCTTAAGAAATCATGTGGAAACATGTTTTAATCCGTAAGTATCGTATAAAGCACCAAACTTCATTTTCACCAAGAACAGATTCCAACCAGATTTCAAGAGAAGTTCTTTACATAATAGTTCTCCTAAATCCTAATGTATATGTGAATCTCTAGCATCGTTTTTGTGCAAATGTATATGTGTTCCAAACATGGCATCACCAAAGTTTATTAGAATTCAGAATATATCACATTTACAAAGTGTATAATAGCACTCCCCTTCACACAGCTTCTTTTAAGACCACATGATCATTCAGGTTTGGTAGAAGGTGATGAAGAACATGAGCAAAAGCTTAGGAAACGTAAGCTCCTAGGGCAAATATAACAAGAGCAGCCACTCCTACATTCACCATCAACTTCTTCTCTTCACTTGTTATTTCTCTTCCACTTATTTTCTCCATTATTCCATTCCCAGATTTCTTTTCTTTCACCACCAAGTAACTTAGTTTTTCTTCTGCTGATTTCACAGCCTCGCTTGCTCCTCTAGACAGAGGTTTGGTGGTCCTAGAACCAGGTGTTGAATCTGTATAGTCCAGTTCTGGAAGCTTCCTCTCTTCTGGCATTAGTATCTTCTCTTTTCTTACAGATTCATCCATAGACTTCCTCTCTAGTGCAGCTTCTTCCAACACCTTCTCTTTTGCTTTTACTTCTTCTTGGAGCCTCCTTGCCTCAGCTCTCTCTTTCGCTACTGCTTCTTGAAGCTTTCTGGCCTCTGCGATCTCTTTTACTTTAGCTTCTTCTTGCAGCCTCCTTGCCTCGGCCTTCTCTTTTGCTGCAGCTGCTTCTTGCAGCTTCCTTGCCTCAGCCTTCTCTTTTGCTGCAGCTGCAAGAAGCAGCTTCCTTGCCTCGGCCTTTTCTTTTGCTTTTGCTTCTTCTTGCAGCCTCCTTGCCTCAGCCATCTCTTTTGCTGTTGCTTCTTCTTCAAGCTTCCTTGCCTCAGCCATCTCGTTTGCTTTAGCTTGTTCTTGCAGCTTCCTAAGTATTCCCTCTTTCTCTTCCAAAAGCTTCTTCTTCTTCTCAGCCTCTACTTCCTTCTCTTTCCTTATAGATTCCTCCAGCAACCTCTTCTCCTGTAGCTTCTCCACCTTATCAGCCACAGTTTCAGAAGTTTCTGGAAGATTAGGCATCTTCGTAATCGTCTCCTTAGGCATGGTGATTGTTAAGGTGTTGTTATTGAAGCTCCCATGGATCTTATTTGCTAGGCAGTTATGTGGAACAGTGAAGACTTTGTTGAAACGGCTCCATCTCTGACCAGCCAGGGGACGTTCTCCGGTGACTCTTATCATCTTCGAGGCATGCACATACATAACCTTTATTTGCTCTTTTGTAAAACCTTTAAAAAAAACATTCCACATCAGAAGCATACAACCACAACTAGTTAAATTTATTAATTACATTGTACATCAACCTGGAAGATCAATGGTGAATAGAGTGGTTTCAGGTTGATCTTTCCAATCAGATTTGGGGACAAAATCCTCATACTGAACCTCCAAGACTGTTCCTCTCGGTTGCTGTCTTGATGCCATTAATTAATTTTCTGAATTGGGTGCTTTAGTCTGAGCTTTGAGAATATCCAATAGGGTTTATTGATTTGAATATAAATAAGACCTCAATCTCTGCAATGCATTAGTCATTTTCTCTTGCGTTATGCAATTGATCATATTACCTAGTTTTGAGGCTATGTCTTCATCAAAAATCTCTTCTTTTGTCTTAGGTCATCATCATCTGTTTATCTTCTTACAAAGAAAGCATAATATGTTTGCTTTTCTTTACAAGTTATACCTTGTGTTCCCCCAAATGACGTTAGTTAAGGAGATGTACCATTAGTGTCCACTGTCCACTATGTTCAATGTATAGAATGTAGTGTTTTAAAGCAGAGACTTGTCTTGACTTTTGAGTTTTTATATATAGAAGAACTTGAATGTTCTATGTTGCACTAACGCACATAACGTAGGTTACAAGAAAAATAACACACATTGATGGATGGGCAATTGTAATAGACAATTTTCAAGCTTTTATCATAAAAATCTCTTAGTTATTATTTTCGAATTGATTTTGCTACACGTACTCTGAAAGGACATGGCATGGCATTTTAACATCGACCCGAAGACCGATTCAAAAAGACCTGACCCGAACTTTGACCGAAAGTTTACAAGTATCTTTTGGATCTAAATTTATTTTATCCGAACAGACCCGGATCCGAAAAGAACCGATCCGAATAGACCCGGACCCGAAAAGAACCGACCCAATAAAAACTGATTTGTACCCGACATTAAAACATGTATATTCAAAACTATGATTTTTTTGTGTTCTATTTTATATATATATCATTTTTATTTAGTTGAAATATCTTTTGTTAATAATATTTATTGTTATTCTGTAACATTTTTAAGTAATATGAAGTTTTAAAATATAAAATTTAGAGTTTAAAAATGATTTATGTTAATTATTAATAATTTAATTTAAGTTATTTTGTAAATTATTAAATACATATTACAAATATTGATTAAATTTGAGAGTTTGGGTACGTCATGTAACTTTCAGATCTTAAATACTCGGACCCGACCGGACCCGATATAGATCCAAAAAATTATGGATATTTTATAGGTATTGGAATTATAGACTTGGAACCGACCCAAAAAATTATAGGTACATATATGGGTCTAAATTTCCAAGACCCGAAAGACCCGGATCCGATAGGACCCGACCCAAACCCGACCCGAGGACACGGATGCCCATGCCTAGTTTTCTCTACAATCAATTTTACAAGAAAAATGATGACATTGCTAGTAAAATTGATGACATGACTTATAGTTAAATATGACACAGTCAATTATATTTATTGCTAATATAGATATTTGGTAAACTTTATAAAATATGGCAATAACCATATTTTACATTTAATGTTGATTATATTTTTGGTAATCTTCTTAAAATATGGTAATAGTTCATAAACCATCACTAAAATAAATATATTCAAATATGCATTAAAAATTTCGAAATGCTATTTAATTTTAATTTTATAATTATAAAATTTTTATTACTAAAATTTTAAAATTTTCTATTTTTTTAAAAAATAATAAACTTTTAATTGATCATTAGTTTCTTTTAGATATCTTCAAATTTTATAAATATTGTTTAGTTTAAATTTTTAATAACTATACAATTTTTATATGATTTTTTAGTAATTTTATACAAGTTGATTTAATTCATTTAACAAAAACCAACAGATAAAAATTGATCTAAGATTTGAATTTTAAATATATACATATATATTATTTAAAATAAACTAAATTACTTTTCTCTTAATTTTATGCTTAGTTAACTTAAATTTATATTAAATATTAGTTAAAAATTATAAAATATATAATATTAAAAAAAAATCATTTTGAATATAATTTAATTTTTTAATAATTTATCGCTGCGCATGATGTAAGAAAACACCTAGTAGACCATAAGGAAAAAAATGACCAAAATATTTCATTTAATAAGTGAAAAGACTCTACTACCCAAGATATATGAATAAAATAAAAAAATAAAAAAGTAAAAAAATAAAAAATAATCTTTTATAGTTTCAGATTCAAAATTTTTGATAATTTGTTTTTGGAAAAAAAATCGATTTTTTGTTCAAAATTTCTTTTTATAGTTCGAAAATACTTTTTGGATTAATTCGGATTTGAATTAATTAACCCAAAATCCTACCCCTTAACTCTAAACCCTAAGATTTGGATTAATTAACCCAAGGATATAAGTCCATATTTAACTCTTTATGAAATACTAGATCTTGACCCGCCCTTTAAAAATGCAGGTATGTTTCAAGGGCATATTCATAAGCAGTCACCTGCTTTAATAGTACAATAGAATCTATATAAATTAATAATCGATAAATTAATATACACTAAAATCTCTATAAAGTAGTATAATTTTATAGTATCAAATTAAATTTTTGGTTCAATTAGTATCTCGATAAATTAATATCTCGATAAATTAATATCTCTATAAATTAATAAAAAAATAATTTTGGTGTAGTCCTAACATTATTAATTTATAGAGGTTTCACTGTATAGTTTTTGATCATTTTGATCATTGAGATCTATATTTGTGACAAAACTTGGTGATGTCTTAATTAGTTTCTCTTGATGGATTAACCATGGAGAAATTTAAATATGCATTAGGACGAGCAGAGCCTTATTAAACACACACAAAACATAGTAGTTTGAACAGAAAAATAACATTTGAATTTGAATGTTTAGATATTCATTAATGGTAACTTCTTCATACTAAATTTAGTCACAAAATAGTTAATATATTTAAATATTTCAAAAACAAAATAAACATTTTTTCCAAATATCGTATTTCCACTAAATCTTTAAATATCATTTATTTTAAATCAAAATGTATTTTTATTGATAACATTTTATAAGTTTTATAACAACTGAATATATTCTTCATAAGTATTATAAATAAAAGCTTAAAATAAAATTGTTAGAATAGCTAAAAATTACTAAACTATATAATATATCTATAAAAGTGATATTATTAACATATCTTAGAATTTTACATCTATAACTATATATTTTATAAAATATCTAAATATCTTAAATATAATTTTATCTTAAATATCTCATTTTAAGAACAGTAGAAAGAACAAAACACCAAACTCCACCAAAAACAGATTCTCACCAAATTTAAAAGAAGTTTCTTACACAATAATTCTCCCGATGTATATGTGAATCTCTAGCATCGTTTTTGTGGTAATGTAAATATGGTTTCACCAAGCTTTATTAGATTTCAGAATATATCACAGTTCTAAAGTATAATAACACCCTTTAGCATAAGGAATATGAAAAAGATGAAGAAGAAGTTGATGATGATAAGAGAAGAAGATGAACATAAGAAAATAAGAAACGTAAGCTCCAAGAGCAACTACTCCTATATTTACCATCAACTTCTTCTCTTCACTTGTTATTTCTCTTCCCCTTATTCTTTCCATTTTCTTTCCATGTTCTCTCTTTTCTTCTTCGCCAAGTAAACTAGTTTTTCTTCTGCTGATTTTCAGGCCTTCGCTTGCTCCTCCAGACACACGTTCGGTCACAGAACCAGGACTGGACTTTGTGTAGTCCAATTCTGGAAGCTTTCTCCAGTTCTGAAGACTTCTTCTCTTCTGGCATTAGTATTTTCTCTTTTCTTACAGATTCATCAACAGGCTTGTTATTCTGGATCTTCTTCTCTAGTGCAGCTTCTTCTACAAGCTTCTCTTTTGCCTTAGTTTCTTCTTGGACCTTCCTAGCCTCAACCTTGTCTTTTGTTACAGCTTTTTCTTGGAGCTTCCTTGATTCGGTATTCTCTTCTGCTATAGCTTCTTCTCTAAGCTTCCTCTCTTCCTCCTCTTTTGTTATAGCTTCTTCTTGAAGCCTCCTCGCCTCAGCCATCTCTTTTCTTTTAGTTGCTTCTTCAAGTTTTCTTGCCTCGACCATCTCTTTTGCCCTAGTTTCTTCTCGAAGCCTCTTTGCTTTGGTTCTTTCTTTTGCTATAGTCTTTTCTTGAAGCTTTTTCGCCTTAGCCATCTCCTTTGCTTTAGCTTCTTCTTGTTGAAGCTTTTTTGCTTCAGCTCTCTGTTTTGCTATAATTGCTTCTTGAAGCTTTCTCGCCTCAGCCATCTCTTTTGCTTTAGCTGCCTCTTTAAGCTTCCTTGCCTCGGTCCTCTCTTTTGCTATAGCTTCTTCCTGGAGCTTCCTTTCCTCAGCCATCTCTTTTTCTTTTGCTTCTTGAAGCTTCTTTGCCTCAGCAATCTCGTTTTCTTTAGCTATTTCTTGCAGCCTCCTTGCCTCAGCTTTCTCTTCTTCTATAGCTTTTTCTAGAAGTTTCCTTACCTCAGCTTTCTCTTCTGCTATAGTTTCTTCTAGACGTCTCCTTGCCTCAGCTATAGCTGCTTCTTGAAGCTTCCTTGCCTCAGCTATCTCTTTTATTTTTGCTTCTTCTTGAAGCTTCTTTGCCTCGGCCCTCTCTTTTGCTATAGCTGCTTCTTGGAGTCTCATTGATTCAACTACCTCTTTTGCTTCTTCTTGAAGCTTCCTTGCCTCAGCCTCTTTTGCTTTAGCTTCATGTTGCAGCTTCCTAAGTATTCCCTCTTTCTCTTCCAGAAGCTTCTTCTTTTTCTCATTCTCAGCCTCTTCTTCCTTTTTTTTCCTTCTAGATTCTTCCAAGAGCCTCTTCTCCTCAGCTTCTTTTGCTTTAGCTTCTTCTTGTAGCTTTCCAAGTATTCTCTCTTTTTCTTCCAGAAGCTTCTTATTATTCTCAGCCTCCTTTTTCTTTTTGTGCCTTATAAATTCTTCCAACAACCTTGCCTCAGCTATCTCTTTTGTTTTAGCCTCTTCATTTAGCCTTCTTGCCTCAGCCTTCTCTTTTATTATAGCTTCTTTTTGAAGTCTCCTTGCCTCTGCCATCTCTCTTTCTTTAGCTTTTTCTTGAAGTCTCCTTGCCTCAGCTCTCTCTTTTTCTATAACTGCTTCTTGAAGTTTTCTCGCCTCAGCCATCTCTTTTGCTTTAGCTTTTTCTCGAAGTCTCCTTCTCTCAGCTCTCTCTTTTTCTATAATTTCTTCTTGAAGTTTTCTCGCCTCAGCCATCTCTTTTGCTTTAGCTCTTTCTCGAAGTCTCCTTCTCTCAGCTCTCTCTTTTTCTATAATTTCTTCTTGAAGTTGTCTCGCCTCAGCCATCTCTTTTGCTTTAGCTTTTTCTCGAAGTCTCCTTCTCTCAGCTCTCTCTTTTTCTATAATTTCTTCTTGAAGTTTTCTCGCCTCAGCCATCTCTTTTGCTTTAGCTTTTTCTCGATGTCTCCTTCTCTCAGCTCTCTCTTTTTCTATAATTTCTTCTTGAAGTTTTCTCGCCTCAGCCATTTCTTTTGCTTTAGCTTTTTCTCGAAGTCTCCTTCTCTCAGCTCTCTCTTTTTCTATAATTTCTTCTTGAAGTTTTCTCGCCTCAGCCATCTCTTTTGCTTTAGCTTTTTCTCGATGTCTCCTTCTCTTAGCTCTCTCTTTTTCTATAATTTCTTCTTGTTGTTTTCTCGCCTCAGCCATCTCTTTTGCTTTAGCTTTTTCTCGAAGTCTCCTTCTTTCAGCTCTCTCTTTTTCTATAATTTCTTCTTGACGTTTTCTCGCCTCAGCCATCTCTTTTGCTTTAGCTGCCTTTTGAAGCTTCCTTGTCTGAGCCCTCTCTTCTGCTATACTTTCTTCTTGGAGCTTCTTTGCCTCAGCCATCTCTTTAGATTTTGCTTCTTGAAGCTTTTTTGCCTTAGCAATCTCTTTTGCTTTAGCTTTTTCTTGAAGCATCTTTGCCTCAGCCATCTCTTTTGATTTGTGTTCTTCTTGCAGCTTCCCAAGTGTTCTCTCTTTCTCTTCCATAAGCTTTTTCTTCTTCTCAACCTCTTTTTGCTTTTTTCTTCTTATACTTTCTTCCAACAACCTCTTCTCATCAACCTTCTCAGCCACAGTCTTAGAAGCTTCTGGAAGATCAGGCATCTTTCTAGTTGTCTCTTTAGGCATGGTGATGGTGAGGACGTTGTGATTGAATCTCATACGGAATACACGACAGTAATGTGGAACCGTGAAAACTTCGTTGAAACGGCTCCATCTCCGACCAGCCAGGGGACGTTCTCCTGCGACTTTTAACATATTTGAGGTATGCGTATACTTTACCTTTATTTGCTCCTTTGTAAAACCTTGAAGAAACAGTTCACATCAAAACCATATATACCACCACAACTAGTAAAGTATATATATATATATATGTAAACCACCAACCTGGAAGATCAATGATGAGAAGAGTGGCTTCAGGTTGATCTCTCCAATCAGATTTGGGGACAAAATCCTCATACTGAACCCTCGAGCCTGTTCCTCTCGGTTGCTGTTTTGCTGCCATTAATTAACTTTCTGAATTTGGTTGTTTTTGCCTGTGTTTGAGAATATCTATTAGGGATTAATTTCTCTGCATTTATATAAGACCTCAAATTCTGCAATGCTTAACCATTTTTCTCTTGCGGTATGCAATTGATATTCCTAGTTTTGTGGCTATGTCTTCATCACATAAATCTCTTCTTCCGTCTTAGGTCATCATCAGATGTTTATCTTCTTACAAAGAAAGCATACTATGTTTGCTTTGCTTTCTTTACAAATTTATACCTTGTGTTCCCTACGTTAGTTAAGGAAAGTACGTACCTTTAGTGTCCACTATGTAGTCTATGTTCCATGTAAAGATTGTATAGTTATAAAGAAGAGAACTGTCCTGACTTTTGAGTTTATATATATAGAAGAACTTGAATGTTCCAGGTTGCAATAACACACATAACGTGGCAAATTGATTCATTGGTGACTAAGAAATTAAGCATGGTTGGAAAAGCTGAAATATGCATTAGGACGAGCAAAAATTTAAACACACACAAAACATAGTAGTTTCAACAGAAAAATAATATTTGAATATTTAGATATTCATTAATGGTAACTTCTTCATACTAAATTTAGTCACAAAATATTTAATATATTTAAATATTTCAAAAATATAAATGTCTATCTCATTTTTACTGATAACACATTATAATTTTTAAAACAATTAATTTTTTTCTTCATAATTATATAAACAAATACTTTCCAAAATTAAAATTGTTAATTATCTTAAAATCAGTAAACTATTTAATATATTTATAAAAAGTGATATTATTAACATGTCTTAAAATTTTACATCTACAACAATATATTATCTAAAATATCTAAATATCTAAAATACCTCGTTTAAAAAATGTGGACTAGAATTTAGTATCAAAATGAAAGAGATAATCACTTTCCAATCAATCATAGAACAGTAAAAGAACAAAACACCAAACTTCATTACCACCAAAAACAGATTCCCACCAAATTTAAAAGAAGTTTCTTATACAATAATTTTCATAATGTATATGTGAATCTCTAGCATCGTTTTTGTGGTATTGTAAATATGACATCACCAAACTTTATTAGATTTCAGAATATATCACAGTTTTTTTTTTTGAACAAAATATATCACAGTTCTAAAGTATAATAACATCCTTTCACATAAGGAATATGAAGAAGATGAAGAAGAAGGTGATGATGATAAAGAAGAAGATAAACATAAAAAATAAGAAACGTAAGCCCCAAGAGCAAAGATAACAAGAGCAACCACTCCTATATTTACCATCAACTTCTTCTCTTCACTTGTTATTTCTCTTCCCCTTATTTTTTCCATTATCTATTTTCTAGTTTTTCCTCTGCTGATTTCACGCCCTCGATTGCTCCTCCAGACACACATTCGGTCACAGAACCAGGACCGGACTTTGTGTAGTCCAGTTCTGGAAGTTTCCTCCAGTTCTGGAGGTTTCTTCTCTTCTGGCATTAGCATCTTTTCTTTTCTTACAGATTCATCAACAAACTTGTTCTTCTGGACCTTCTTCTCTGGTGTAGCTTCTTCTACAAGCTTCTCTTTTGCTTTAGCTTCTTCTTGGAGCTTCCGTGACTCGGCCTTCTCTTTTGCTAGACCTTCTTCTTGAAGCTTATTCGCCTCAGCCATCTCTTTTGCTTTATTTGTTTCTTCAAGCTTTCTTACCTCGACCATCTCTTTTGCTCTAGTTTCTTCTTGAAGCCTCTTTGCCTCAACTCTCTCTTTTTCTTTTGTTTCTTCTTGAAGCTTCTTCGCCCTAGCCATCTCTTTCGCTTTAGCTTCTTTTTGAAGTTTTTTTGCCTCAGCCATCTCTTTTGCTTTATCTTCTTCTTGAAGCCTTCTTGCTTCAGCTCTCTGTTTTGCTATAATTGCTTCTTGACGCTTCCTCGCCTCAGCCATCTCTATTGCTTTAGCTGCTTCTTGAAGCTTCCTTGCCTCGGCCCTATCGTTTGCTATAGTTTCTTCTTGGAGCTTCCTTGCCTCAGCAATCTTTTTAGCTTTTGCTTCTTTAAGCCTTTTTGCCTCAGCAATCTCATTTTCTTTAGCTATTTCTTGCAGCCTCTTTGCCTCAGCTTTCTCTTCTTCTATAGCTTTTTCTAAAAGCCTCCTTGCTTCAGCCATCTCTTTTGCTATAGCTGCTTCTTGAAGCTTCCTTACCTCAGCTTTCTCTTCTGCTATTGCTTCTTCTAGAAGTTTCCTTGCCTCAGCCAACTCTTTTGCTATAGCTGCTTCTTGAAGCTTCCTCGCCTCAGCCATCTCTTTTATATCTGCTTCTTCTTGAAGCTTCTTTGCCTCGGCCCTCTCTTTTGCTATAGCTGCTTCTTGAAGCTTCCTTGCCTCAACCTCTTTTGCTTTAGCTTCTTGTTGCAGCTTCCTAAGCATACCCTCTTTCTCTTCCAGAAGCTTCCTCTTCTTCTCAGCCTGTTCTTCCTCTTTTTTCCTTTTAGATTCTTCCAACAACTTCTTCTCCTCTAGCTTCTGGACCTTCTCAACCTTCTCAGCCACAGTCTTGGAAGTTTCCGAAAGAGTAGTCGTCCTTGTAATCGTTTTCTTAGGCATGGTGATGGTGAGGGAGTTTTTTTTGAAAGTTCCATAGATCTTATCTACAAGACATTTTTGCGGAACAGATAAGACTACGTTGAAACGGCTCCATCTCCGACCACCCAGGGGACGTTCTCCGGTGACTATTAACGTATTCGAGCTTTGCTCATCATATAGCTTTATTTGTTCCTGTGTAAAACCTTTACAAAAAAAAAGTTCACATCAGAACCATACCACCACTACAAGTCGAACATATGTATACCAACCTGGAAGATCAATGATAAGAAGAGTGGCTTCAGGTTGATCTTTCCATCTAGAATTGGGGTCAAAATCCTCATACTGCACCCCCGATCCTGTTCCTCTGGGTTGCTGTCTTGCTATAGCTTCTACTTGAAGCTCCCATGCCTCAGCCAACTGATTTGCTATAGCTGCTTCTTGCCTCCTTGCCTCAGCCAACTGTTTTGCTATAGCTGCTTCTTGAAACATCCTTGCCTACACTGTCCAAGAAGGTGGCAAGTGCCCCCACAAAATTTTCAAAGGTTGTTAAATATGCTTAAATTTTAGTTATTGTCTCTTTGTAAATAACATTTCTAATTATATTTTTGAGTTTATGTAAGATTTTCCCCCACAAAAAGCTAATCCTACATTCGCCACTGACTCATCCACAGTTTGAGAAGCTTCTGGAAGATCAGGCATTTTCCTAATCGTCTTCTTAGGCATGGTAATTGTGAGGACGTTGTTATTGAAGCTAGTACGAAGCTTATCTACAAGACAATTCTGTGGTAGAACAGTGGAAACATTGAAATGGCTCCATCTCCCCCCAGCCAGGGGACGTACTCATGTGACTCTTAACATATTCGAGGTTCGCTTATATGTGGTATTTATTTTCTCATTTTTAAAACCTTTACAAAAAAAAACAGTTCACATCAGAACCATACCACCAAAACTAGTAGAATATATGTATATAAACCTGGAAGATCAATGGTGAGAAGAGTGGCTTCAGGTTGATCTCTCCATTCAGATCTGGGGACAAAATGCTCATACTGAGCCCCTAAGCATGTTCCTCTCGGTTGTTGTCTTGCTGCCATTAATTAACTTTCTGATTGGTTTGTTTTTGTCTGAGCTTTAAGAAAAATATCCATTAGCGTTTATCGCTCTGTTATATAAGAAAACCTCAATCTACGCAATGCTTAGCCATTTTCTGTTGCATTATCCAATTGATATTCCTAGTTTTGAGGCAAAAAAATCTCTTCTTTCGTCTCAGGTCATCCAACATATATGTTTATCCTTTTATTACGTACAAGCTTGCTTGGAGGAGAAGAAGAAGATAATATCAATATTTCTCTTATTGATTAAAATGTACAATTACAAGTATATATAGTCAACTGTACAAGACTAATAACCGGACAACAAAACCGGATTAATAGATTAAACCACTAAACCAATATACATAGACTAATAGGCCCCCTCAAGATGAGCATCCAAAAATGTTAATGAGGCTCATCTTGGACATAAGATGCTTGAATTGATGAGGGAACAGAGGTTTAGTCATGATGTCAGCAACTTGATCAACAGTGCGAACATGAAGTGTCTTGATAATCTTCTTATCCAACCAATCTCGAACCACATGACAGTCATTTTCAATATGTTTGGTCCTCTCGTGGAACACGGGGTTCGTGGCTATATAGATGGCTGCAGTACTATCCGAAAATAGAATTGGAGTGTTGACACGAGGTATCTTGAGATCGTTCATGAGTTTGATGAGCCATACCATTTCTTTTGACGCCTGAGACAATGCACAGTATTCAGCTTCAGCGGAAGAGCATGAAACCGTATCTTGTTTGTTTGATCGCCAAGAAATGAGAGAGTCACCAAGAAACATGGAAATGCCTGTTGTAGAACGCCTGCTGTCTCTACAAGATGATCAGTCTGCATCAGCAAATCCCTTTAAAGTCAAATCTGAATCAGCAGTGTAATACAATCCTTGACCCATTGTGCCTTTGATGTACTGCAAAACTCGATGAGCAGCTACCAAATGAGGTCGTCTTGGTGCTGAGGAGTACTGACACAACTTGTTCACTGCATAAGTTATGTCAGGACGAGTGATCGTCAGGTACATGAGTCTCCCCACAAGACTTCTATAACGCTCAGGAGCTTCAATAATATCACCATCTTCCAATGCCAAATGTAGATTTGGAACCATTGGAGTAGAAACAGGTTTGCAGGCGAGCATACCAGTGGTATTTAGAAGTTCCAACGCATATTTCCTTTGGCAAATCGAGATTCCTTTACTCGTCCTAGCAATCTCCAACCCCAAGAAATACTTAAGTGCACCAAGATCTCGAAGTTTGAATAGCTGTGACAGATCATGAATCAACTGTGTCGAGTTTGAATCATTAGAACCAGCCACTATAATGTCGTCCACATAAACCAATACAGCAAGGAAATGACCATCTGCACAAGTCTTCACAAAGAGTGTATGATCTCCAGTACCTCTTGTGAAACCCAAACGAAGCAGAGCAGCTGAAAACTTAAGAAACCATTGTCTAGAAGCCTGCTTTAATCCATAAATAGACTTCTTTAGGAGAAAAACATCACTTTTAGATAATGTAAGCCCTTTCCTTTCTGCATAACCATCAGGGATTTTCATATAAATTTCTTCATCCAATTCTCCATTCAGAAAAGCGTTTGAAATATCCAGTTGATGCAGAGTCCAATTTCTAGCTGCTGCAACTTTCAATAGAAACCGAACAGTAGTAAGCTTTGCCACTGGAGAAAATGTCTCTGTATAATCCAACCCTTCCTTCTGAGTGAAACCCTTTGCAACCACTCGAACCTTTCGTCGTTCAAGAGTACCATCTGCATTAAACTTCAGTGAATACAACACCTTACTTCCCACTGCTTTCTTTCCAGCTGGTAAAGTTGTAACTTCCCAAGTATTTGTCGCTTCCATCGCACCAAATTCCTTATCAACTGCTTCACACCACTCTTTAGAGTCCTTTGCCTCAGAATATGATTGAGGAATTGGGATTTTAGTGATGTTATTGATAAAAGAAGAGTAAGAGGGAGAGAGTTTTGAATAGGAAAGGCAAGATGATATTGGGTAAGGAATGTTTGAAGTGAAGTTATAGCAATGGTAATCTTTTAAGTGAGCTGGTAACTTTCGATTTCTAGAAGAAATTTGTGGTGGTAGAGAAGAAGATGGAGAAATTTCTGAAGGTGAGACAGGATTTGTGTTACCTGAAGGGGAAGAAGAAGAGAGTGGTGTGAACAGTTGAAGGACTTCTTCATTTACTGAATCTTTCGCCATAGGAAAGACTTCCTCATGAAATATAACGTTCCTGGAGACTGATATACGGTGAGTCTCCACATCCAACAATTTATAACCCTTCACACCAGACGGATAACCAAGGAACACACAAGCTCTTGACCTTGGTTGAAACTTATGTCTTTGTTTAGGAGAAGTAGAACCATAGCACAAGCAACCAAATGTTCTCATCTGATCATAAGTAGGAACTGTACCAGTGAGAATCTCATACGGAGTCTTTCCCAACAGAGGAGAAGGCATGCGGTTGATCACAAATACTGCAGTTAGAACGCTGTCACCCCAATATTCAAGAGGTAACTGGGACTGAAACATGAAGGCTCTGGCCACGTTCAGTAAGTGTTGGTGCTTTCGTTCAACCACGGAGTTTTGCTCGGGAGTTTCAGGGCAAGAATGGTATGCAACAATACCTTTAGCTTGGAACAACTCTGTGAATTTTAACTCCGGTGCATTATCTGATCTAACCGCCTTAACTCTCACATTATACTGATTTTCAACTTGGTTTATGAAAGCAGGGAACACTGTGATTACTTCAGCTTTGTTACGTAGTAAATAAACCCAAGTAGCACGTGAATGATCATCCACTATTGTCAAGAAATACTTATAACCATCCACTGTCTCAACTGAGAAAGGTCCCCAAACATCTATATGCAAAAGCTCAAAGTTTGATTTACACATGTTGTTTGGAGAAGGAAAAGAGAGTTTCTTCTGCTTTGCTAAATGGCATATGTGGCAAAAAGAGTTGCCTTTATTCTTCTGCCTTGTTGTTCCCAAAACGTCAGATATCAAGTCAAGCCTTGCATATGAAGCATGACCCATCCTGTTGTGCCAAGTGCTCACATCCACCACTGCATTCACTTGAACCGAAGCTTCGTTGACATCTAGCACATACAGGTTTCCAATTCGTCTACCCTGACCAATCATCAAGTCCTTGGTACGAGCCTGTATTGCACAAGAAGACGAATCAAACATGACGCTGGAGCCAAGATCAGTCGTCAGAGAGCTTATACTGATGAGATTCAATCTAAACTCTGGGATAAATAAGACATTCCGGAGAAGAATGTGTTTATTCAACTGTATACTTCCAACACCACTGATTCTGATCAAAGAACCATTTGGCAGATTCACAGAACTTGTAATGTTTGTGTCCAACAAAACAAACAAGTTCTTGTCATGAGACACATGGTGCGTAGCACCAGAATCAAGAATCCAAGAGCCTTTATGTAAAGTATTCTTGGAAACAGTGAGAATACCAATGAAACAAAAAGTTGATTGTGAGAAGTTGATACCCGGAATCTCATTGGTTTGTTGAGAGGAAGAAGCTTCACCAGTACCAGAGGAGGTGATGTTGGTGTTGCTCTGAAGTTGAGAGCTAAACAGAGCGATGAACTGTTGGATTTGATCTTTAGAGAGGTTTCCAATCAGGTTGTCAAGAGAACCAGACTTATCATCAGGTTTCGCAGAAGGAGTAGCTCCAGAGGGTTGTTTCTGAGGCTTATCAGGTACCTTCCCACGTGTTGCATAACCTGGAGGAAAGCCATGTTTCTTGTAGCAACGCTCAGCTATATGACCCACTTTGTTGCAGAATGAGCAAATAGGTTTTCCTTTGTGTGCACCAGACTGAACATAGCAGATACTCGTGGCACTCTGAGGTGAAGGAGGTGCTTCCGAGACCTGAAATGCAGCAGGAGAAACTGCAGTGACAAAGTTCTTCTGACTGTCATCTTGGTCCAGGATGTTGTAGACTTCAGTCATGGAAGGCAGAGTCTTCTTCATGATGATTTGGCGACGAATCACAGCATAAGATTCGTTCAAACCAGCTAAGAACTTCACAATCTTGGCACGTTCAGCTTTCTGTTGAAGACGAAGTGCTTTTCCACACGTACAGGGGTCATCA
The DNA here is from genome assembly GCA_026261945.1 of Hirschfeldia incana. Taxonomy (NCBI): domain Eukaryota; kingdom Viridiplantae; phylum Streptophyta; class Magnoliopsida; order Brassicales; family Brassicaceae; genus Hirschfeldia; species Hirschfeldia incana. Next base: position 3,237,273 of record JABCMI010000003.1, read on the forward strand.
GGCTCTTCACAATTCTCTAAGTTACTCCACAATGTTTTCAGCTTCGTGTAGTAATCAGAGAGTGAGAGAGCACCTTGACGAAGATCCTGAATCTCTTGTGTGAGATTGTAGGTTCGAGGTAAGTTCGTCATGTGAAAGCGACTGTGTAAGTCGTTCCACACATCAGTAGCATCATTCAGGCGAAGGATACTACGATAGATCTGAGTTGACACCGAGTTAAGGATCCAAGACTTAACAAGGCTGTTGCAACGTGACCAGATCCGAAAGTTTAGATCTGATTCGAGAGGACGAGGTATCGATCCATCTACGAAACCGATCTTATTCTTAGCGTCAAGCGCTATCTTCATCGCAGCTTCCCAATCATCAAAGTTCGTTCCATCAAGTTTGAGAGAGATGAGAATCAAACCAGGGTGATCGGATGTATGCATAAAGTACGGGGAGTGGATCGAATCCGTGAGGTGGACACCGGTAAGCGCTCGCGAGGCCTGAAGATCCGGACCTGATATCGCCGGAAAAGCCATCGGAGTTGTACGGGTCGCGATTCGGGACGATCAACGAGGAATTTTCTTCACAGACACCATCGCAGCTTGAAATGAGAAGTAACACGAGCTCGAGCAAGGAAAATCACAAGGAAATCGAGCTCAATATTAGCTCTGATACCATATTACGTACAAGCTTGCTTGGAGGAGAAGAAGAAGATAATATCAATATTTCTCTTATTGATTAAAATGTACAATTACAAGTATATATAGTCAACTGTACAAGACTAATAACCGGACAACAAAACCGGATTAATAGATTAAACCACTAAACCAATATACATAGACTAATACCTTTTACAAAGAAAAGCATAATATGTTTGCTTTCTTAGTGCCCACAACGATTCTAAATAAGATTGTCTAGTGTTATAGAGCAGAACTTGAGTTTAAATAGAAAAACTTTCCCAGTTAAAAACATCCAAAAATGTTCCAGGTTTTGCAATACTAACACACATAACATGGCACATTGTTTAATGAAAAAATTGCTAAAACACATTAAAAAAACTACTACATTGTCCCTTTAGCATAAATCATTTTTTTGTCAGATTTGGACTAAGATACCCTTGACCAACTTTAAAAAATCATATCAATTATTTTATAAGTCAGAAAAATATGAAACTTTATACAAAATGTACATAAACATTGAACAATCATATGAAAAATAATTTGGTTGCCTAAATATTAACAAAACACAATTTCATATTTTGATCTACGGGCAGCAGAAAACAAAATCTACTGTCTACGGACTGGTAGATTGATGTTTCAGCTAACTACATATAAATCTGGCAATGGTAGATTTTAAAATTTACAAGTCCTTAATTATCCTACCACCGTAGAAAGTAAATGTTACGATTTTGCTTACAATCTGAGATACCGTAGATTTTTGGAACTACTCTTTCCTATAAATCTACGGAAAAGGAATCATATAATCTGCCTATTACTAACAATCTACCAAGGTGGAATCATAGGATCTGCCGAGAACTAATAATCTACCATCGTTATATTTCATAATCTACTACAATATTATATCCTACTACTGCTAGATTCTATATTCTATTGTCTCGAAACTACCATCATATGTACAATCTACGATTAGTAGAATGTATGTTCTGCCAGATTCGAAATATTTACATATTCCTTAAATTTCTCAAAAATCAGTTAAGAAAATATTTGAAAATATATTTTGTTTCCAAATTTTGGATTTGCCTAAAATTTTTCTCAACGTGTAAATATATTTTTCTCAAAAAAATTTTCTCAAAAATTTTTTTCTGAAAATATATTTTGTTAATAAATTTTTTTTTTATTTTTTTTATTAATGAAATAAGAAAATTGTTTTTTTATTTGATCTCTTTACAAAATTGTTATTATCCGATTTTATTTTTTATTTTTTTTTATTAATGAAATAAGAATTTTTTTTTTTATTTGATCTCTTTACAAAATTGTTATTATCCGATTTTATTTATTTTTTTTTATTACTGAAATATGAAAATTGTTTTTTTATTTGATCTCTTTACAAAATTGTTATTATCCGATTTTTTTTTAACTAATGAAATAAGAAAATTGTTTTCTTTTATTTGATCTTTTTACAAAATTGTTATTATCAATTTATTTTAGAAAATTAATTTTGTATTTAGAATAGAATAGGGGCTTAATTGGGTTTAAAAAAATATTTATGTTAAATGGACAACTTTCTATTCATAATATGGTATAAGGACAATCTATTTATTGTTTCAATGTATTTTCCCATATTTCCCTTGTTTAATTGGTGACTGAGAAATTAAGCATTGTTGGAGAAGTTGAAATAATGCCATCAGCTAGGACGAGAAAAGCTTCTAAAACCTCCGAAACAGCGTAGTAGTTTCAACACAAGAACAAAGTCAAACATACACACACACACAAAAAGACAAATGATCATAGACTGACTATGATATAGTGGACTCCTCTTCCTAGTTGTTTCTTCCTTGATTTGGTTCTGTTTTTGCAACATGACAGGAGTGGAAGATAGAAAGGGAGGAGTTGAAGAAGTGGTGGAGTGTTTAGGTTTTGGAAGAACAAGAGGTTTATATAGCCATGGGTTCAAGAATATTTAGTTTTAATTGCCATTGAGAAATTCAAGTACATAAATAGAACTTTCTTGTTTAAACATATCCAAGAGAATGTTACAGGTTGCATTGCAACAACGGCACATAAGATGATGACAACGTTTCAGGATCTCTTTAGCTAAAAGGGCTTACAAGAACAAACCTACGCCTGCGAATGGATCTTCTACTCCAAACTTCTGTAGCTTCTCAAATTCTAAAAACTCGGCCTAAGCTGTTGACAGAAAGTTGGCAAAAAAAACATCAGATTCTCACCAATTTCTCTGGAGAAATTCAAAACGGAAGTTGGAACTGGTGAATGATACATACCTTGGGAAGAGAAACAGAGAAAGGAATGTGACTAAGCATGGCATTGTGCTAGCAGCAGAAGCTGACGTTGACCTGTTTGCAACCAGCAAAAAAAAGGAGTTAAAAGGCTTTTTAATCTCGTGTCTGAGATTAATAAAACATGAAGCTCTATGTCAAAGGATTTTATACCTAGCGACAATGCTCGCAACAGACTCAGTTTCAAGACAAGACCCGTAAGAAAACAGCGGGTCATAGTTCGGATCTCCATAGCTCATAGGCAACTGCTGCGTGTTCCTGAACCATGTAACAGGAAGCTTCCCACTGAAGCCATGGTCCCCAAAGAGAGCATCAGTGATACCTTGTCCTTCTGTTCCCGGTAGCCACGCTGCAACCAAGGCCTCGATGGAAGCAACGTAAGGTTCCATCACAAGTGGTCTACCTGAGACGACCACAACCACACATTTGACAGCCTGACAAGTGGAGGTGACGATGGCTGGACCAGGATCCATCATAGTCAGCTTGTCGCTATCTCCAGCCGTCTCTGCATACGGAGGTTCGCCAACGGCAATGATCGCGTATGAGAAGTTGTTAGACTTGATGAACTCAGCACCTGGATTCTCCTGGAAGACAACTTCAGTGCTTGGATCAACAGATGATTTTATAGCGTCAAGAATTGTAGTTCCTGAAAAAACAAATCATCAACTAAGTTTGTTTTTTACATCATTGCTCAAATATGATGTAGCACTTTGTATTAAGAGCTTTACCCCTTGTGTTCTTGTTGCCGCTCAATCCTTGCCAAGTTATGGTCCAACCACCACATTGGTAACCTAGAATTTAGTATCAAAATGAAAGAGATAATCACTTTCCAATCAATCATAAAACAGTAAAAAGAACAAAACACCAAACTTCATTACCACCAAAACAGATTCCCACCAAATTTAAAATAAGTTTCTTATACAATAATTTGCATAATGTATATGTGAATCTCTAGCATCGTTTTTGTGGTAATGTAAATATGGCATCACCAAACTTTATTAGATTTCAGAATATATCACAGTTCTAAAGTATAATAAAATCCTTTCACATAAGGAATATGAAAAAAGATGAAGAAGAAGGTGATGTTGACAAATAAGAAGATAAACATAAAAAATAACAAACGTAAGCCCCAAGAGCAAAGATAACAAGAGCAACCACTCCTATATTTTACATCAACTTCTTCTCTTCACTTGTTATTTCTCTCCCCCTTATTTTTTCCATTATCAATTTTCTAGTTTTTCTTCTGCTGATTTCACGCCCTCGGTTGCTCCTCCAGAGACACGTTCGGTCACAGAACCAGGACCGGACTTTGTGTAGTCCAGTTCTGGAAGTTTCCTCCAGTTCTGGAGGCTTCTTCTCTTCTGGCATTAGCATCTTTTCTTTTCTTACAGATTCATCAACAAACTTGTTCTTCTGGACCTTCTTCTCTGGGGTAGCTTCTTTTACAAGCTTCTCTTTTGCTTTAGCTTCTTCTTGAAGCTTCCATGACTCGGCCTTCTCTTTTGCTACACCTTCTTCTTGAAGCTTCCTCGCCTCAGCCATGTCTTTTGTTTTATTTGCTTCTTCAAGCTTTCTTGCCTCGGCCATCTCTTTTGCTCTAGTTTCTTCTTGAAGTCTCTTTGCGTCAACTATCTCTTTTTCTTTTGTTTCTTCTTGAAGCTTCTTCGCCCTAGCCATCTCTTTCGCTTTAGCTTCTTCTTGAAGCCTTCTTGCTTTAGCTTCTTCTTGAAGCCTTCTTGCTTTAGCTCTCTGTTTTGCTATAATTGCTTCTTGACGCTTCCTCGCCTCAGCCATCTCTTTTGCTTTAGCTGCTTCTTGAAGCTTCCTTGCCTCGGCCCTATTGTTTGCTATAGTTTCTTCTTGGAGCTTCCTTGCCTCAGCAATCTTTTTAGCTTTTGCTTCTTTAAGCCTTTTTGCCTCAGCAATCTCATTTTCTTTAGCTATTTCTTGCAGCCTCTTTGCCTCAGCTTTCTCTTCTTCTATAGCTTTTTCTAAAACTCTCCTTGCCTCAGCCATCTCTTTAGCTATAGCTGCTTCTTGAAGCTTCCTTACCTCAGCTTTCTCTTCTGCTATTGCTTCTTCTAGAAGTTTCCTTGCCTCAGCCAACTCTTTTGCTATAGCTGCTTCTTGAAGCTTCCTCGCCTCAGCCATCTCTTTTATATTTGCTTCTTCTTGAAGCTTCTTTGCATCGGCCCTCTCTTTTGATATAGCTGCTTCTTGGAGCCGCATGGATTCAACCATCTCTTTAGCTTCTTCCTGAAGCTTCCTTGCCTCAACCTCTTTTGCTTTAGCTTCTTCTTGCAGCTTCCTCAGCATACCCTCTTTCTCTTCCAGAAGCTTCCTCTTCTTCTCAGCCTCTTCTTCCTCTTTTTTCCTTTTAGATTCTTCCAACAACCTCTTCTCCTCTAGCTTCTCGACCTTCTCAACCTTCTCAGCCACAGTCTTGGAAGTTTCCGAAAGATTAGGCGTCTTTGTAATCGTTTTCTTAGGCATGGTAATGGTGAGGGAGTTGTTATTGAAAGTTCCATGGATCTTATCTACAAGACAGTTATGTGGAACAGAAAAAACTTCGTTGAAACGGCTCCATCTCCTACCAGCCAGGGGACGTTCTCCTGTGACTCTTAACGTATTCGAGGTGGGCACATATGTGGTCTTTATTTGCTCCTTTGTAAAACCTTTACAAGAAAATAATAAACAGTTCACAGCAGAACCATATCACCACAACTGGTTGAATATATGTATACCAACCTGGAAGATCAATGATGAGAAGAGTGGCTTCAGATTGATCTTTCCAACCAGAATTGGGGAAAAAACCTCGTACTGAACCCCTAAGCCTGTTCCTCTCGGTTGCTGTCTTGCTGCCGTTAATCGAAATTTTTCTTTTGCTTTTGCTTCTTCTTCAAGCTTCCTTGCCTCAAACTTCTCTTTTGCTATAGCTTCTTCTTGAAGTCTTTTTGCCTCAGCCTTCTCTTTTGCTACAGATGCTGCTTTCAGCTTCCATGCCTCTGCCTTATATTTTGCTGCAGCTGCAAGAAGTAGCTTCCTTGCCTCCGCCCGCTCTTTTTCTTTTGCTTCTTCTTCAAGCTTCCTTGCATCAGCCAACTCTTTAGCTTTTGCTTCTTCTTGAAGTTTCCTTGCCTCATCCTTCTCTTTTGCTATAGCTTCTTCTTGAAGCCTTTTTGCCTCAACCTTCTCTTTTGCTTTACCTTTCAGCTTCTTAAGTATTGCTTCTTGCCCTTCCTTCGCAGCCTCTTCTTCCTTTGCTTTCCTTGTAGATTCTTCCAACAACCTCTTCTCCTCTAGCTTCGTCACTTTCTCATCCACAGTTTTAGAAGCTTCCGGAAGATCATCAGGCATCTTCCTAATCGTATTCTTCGGCATGGTGATTGTGAGTACGTTGTTATTGAAGCTCCCACGAAGCTTATCTACAAGACAATTCTGTGGAACAGTGAAAACTTCGTTCAAACGGCTCCATCTCCTACCAGCCAGTGGACGTTCTCCTGTGACTTTTAACATCTTCGAAGTGTGCACATACGTTACCTTTATTTGCTCCTTTGAAAAACCTTTTAGAAAAAAACAGTTCACACCAGAAACATACCACCATAACTAGTCGAATATATATGTATACCAACCTGGAAGATCAATGGTGAGAAGAGTGGCCTCAGGTTGATCTTTCCATTCAGATTTGGGGACGAAATCCTCATACTGAATACCTAATCCTGTTCCTCTCGGTTGCTGTCTTGCTGCCATTACTTAAATTTGTTTTTTCTTTCTTTCTGAACTGGCTGTTTTTGTCTGAGCTTTGAGACTATATCCATTACGGTTCATTGCTCTGAATATATATTAAAAAAAAAAAACTCAATCTACGCAATGCTTAGCCATTTTCTCTTGCATTATGCAATTGATATTCCTAGTTTTTGAGGCAAAAATCGTCTCAGGTCATCCATCATATGTTTATCCTCTTACAAAGAAAGCATAATATGTTTGCTTTGTTTACAAGTTTTTTATACCTTATGTTCTCCCAGTGTCATCAGTTAAGGACATGTACCATTAGTGCCCACAAGGTTTCAATATAAAGATTGTGTGGTTAAAAAGCAGAGGGGTTAAGTTTAAATAGAAGAACTTTCCCAGTTAAAAACATCCAAAAATGTTCAAGGTTTTGCAATAATACACACATAACATGACACACTGATTGATTGGTGACACTAAGAATTAAGCATTGTTGGAGAAATATAAAATAATGCCCATTAGGACGAGCAAAGCTTCTAAAACCTCCGAAACAGCGTAGTAGTTTCAACACAAGAACAAAGTCAAACATACACAAAAAAAAAAAAAGACAAGTGATCACAGACTGATTCTGATATAGTCGACTCCTCCTAGTTGTTTCTTCCTTGACTTGGTTCTGTTTTTGCAACATGACAGGAGTGGAACATAAAACGGGAGGAGTTGAAGAAGTGGTGGAGCGTGTAGGTTTTGGAAGAACAAGAGGTTTATATAGCCATGGGTTCAAGAATGTTTAGTTTTAATTGCCATTGAGAAATTCAAGTACATAAATAGAACTTTCTTGTTTAAACATATCCAAGAGAATGTTACAGGTTGCATTGCAACAACAGCACATAAGATGATGACAACGTTTCAGGATCTCTTTAGCTAAAAGGGCTTACAAGAACAAACCTACGCCTGCGAATGGATCCTCTACTCCAAACTTCTGTAGCTTCTCAACTTCTAAAAACTCGGCTTAAGCTGTTGACAGAAAGTTGGCAAAAAAAACATCAGATTCTCACCAATTTCTCTGGAGAAATTCAAAACGGAAGTTCGAACTGGTGAATGATACATACCTTGGGAAGAGAAACAGAGAAAGGAATGTGACTAAGCATGGCATTGTGCTAGCAGCAGAAGCTGACGTTGACCTGTTTGCAACCAGCAACAATAAAAAAAGGAGTTAAAAGGATTTTTATTCTCGTGTCTTGAGATTAATAGAACATGAAGCTCTATGTCAAAGGATTTTATACCTAGCTACAATGCTCGCAACAGACTCAGTTTCAAGACCAGACCCATAAGCAAACAGCGGGTCATAATTCGGATCTCCATAGCTCATAGGCAACTGCTGCGTGTTCCTAAACCACGTAACAGGAAGCTTCCCACTGAATCCATGGTCTCCAAAGAGAGCATCAGTGATACCTTGCCCTTCTGTTCCCGGTAGCCACGCTGCAACCAACGCCTCGATGGAAGCAACGTAAGGTTCCATCACAAGTGGTCTCCCTGAAACGACCACAACCACACATTTGACAACCTGACAAGTGGCGGTCACGATGGCTGGACCAGGATCCATCATAGTTAGCTTGTCGCTATCTCCAGCCGTCTCTGCATACGGAGGTTCGCCAACGGCAATGATCGCGTATGAGAAGTTGTTAGACTTGATGAACTCAGCACCTGGATTCTCCTGGAAGACAATTTCAGTGCTTGGATCAACAGATGATTTTATAGCGTCAAGAATCGTAGTTCCTGAAAAAACAAATCATCAACTAAGTTTGTTTTTTACATCATTGCTCAAAGATGATGTAGCACTTTGTATTAAGAGCTTTACCCCTTGTGTTCTTGTTGCCGCTCAATCCTTGCCAAGTTATGGTCCAACCACCACACTGATAACCTAGATTATCAGCATGAGTACCAGTTACTAGGATCTTTGAAGCCTTCCTTGGAAGTGGGAGCATAGGATTGGTTCTGTTCCCGTTTTTCAGCAGCACAAGTGATTTCCTAACAGCCTCCCTTGCTAAGTCTCTATGTGCCTAATATAGAATTTGAGAACATTGATACTTGCAAAAGGTTCTTGCTCAGGGAATAATACTAAAGCAGCAACTGACCTGGCTTCCTAGTTCATTGGAAAAGCTGTAATCAGCCAAAGGGTTTTCAAAAAGACCCATGGTGAACTTGACAAGTAGGATTCTGCTGACAGCATCATCAATCCGGGTGATAGGGATTACTTTGCTCTTCACCAAGGACATGAGATCATTGATGAACTCATTGAAGTTGAAAGGGACCATAACCTGCAATATAATTTTCAGACAATTGAGTGAAATTTTCTTATAATCAGAAATGCAAAGAGTGTCTGTGAAAGTTTGAAACACAAGACCATGTCAATGCCAGCCTGAATTGCAGCTCCAACAGAAGCTTTGTAGTTTGAATGCGGTGGTGTTGAAATCTTATCAACCCCTTGCCAATCCGAAATAACAAAACCCTGCACATACCATAGACAAGATAAGTACTGCAAGAGCACAAAGCACGCCAATGAAGCAATGGATGAAGAGGAAAAAGTAAGAAGACCTTAAACCTAAGAGTACCCTTGAGATACCCTGTAATGAGCTGAGTATTGGCATGCATCTTCTCACCATTCCAGCTTGAATATGAAACCATCACTGTGGAAACGCCTTTGTAAATTGCATCAGCATAAGCAGGCATGTGAATACTAAGAAGACCGTGTAAATCAGTCTCTGTGTTGTTCTCATTTACTCCTCTGGTTGTCCCACCATCTCCTACATAATGCTTGGCACACGCTGCAACTTTATCCCTATAATCAAAAATTCAAAATGAACATTACTTTTTGTAATGGCTCATATCATTCACACGTTAAAATTTAGCAGAGAAAAGCCTTTACCTTCCACCAACGAATGGAACTCCGCGGTTATAGTTGGAAGGAGGGTCTCCTTGTAAACCAAGTATGACATCCGTCATGTCTTCCACGACTTTGTGATCCTCGCTGTAGCTCTCATAGCACCTACCCCATCTAGGATCTCTACAAACCTACAATAAGCGAGTTTAAAGAATAAGCTTTCTAAAAAAATGTCCAAAGTAGTAATGGACATTAGAAATCTATTTACTGCAATGCAAGGAGCAAAGGTGTATGGAATCCCAGTGGCTCTGACTTCGACTGCAGTTGCTGCTCCAATCCTCTTAACCAGGTCAGGATCCCTGTGAAAAAAAATTCAAAATCTATCAGCAGCAAGAAACGGAAACATGGAAACATACAGAATCAACTAATACTTGCCTGGTGGCTCCAAGGCCAATATTGTGAGGGAAGATGGTTGCGTTGTAGACATTGTTATGGCCGTGAACGGCGTCAATGCCATATATCATAGGAATGCCTAACCGACTCGCGAGAGCTCCCTTCTGATACCCATTTATCATATCAACCCAATTCTGAGCAGTTGCCTCAGGGAGTGGAGAACTCCCACCACCACTCAATACACTTCCTGTACACAACCAAAAAAAATAAAGACGTTCAAGATGCAAACAAGCTTAAAGTGTTGAAGAGAAAGAACATAAGATATGATGAACCAACTTAATTATCAAATCAAGTTATCAGAGTTCTATTAAAATAAATCGAAGAAGTATGGTTTTTATTTTGGGCATACCGATGAAGTAATCTCTCATAACGTTGATAGTGGCAACACTTCTGTCAATCTGAACCATCTGACCAATCTTCTCTTCAAGAGTCATTCTACCCAGCAAATCAACAACTCGATCTAAAACCGCCCGCTTGGGATCCTTGTACAGCACATACTCTCCCTGCCCATTACAAACCCACACACAACAACACATCCATAGAAGAAGAATCCCTACGATCCTTACCGGAACTTTGCTCATCTTCTCAACAATGGAAATGAAATTCTAGGAGAGCAAAAAAAAAACAAACAAAACTCAAGATAAGAAAACAGTTCCAAGAGTTTTCATTTTCTTAGCTTCTCAGCAGCCAAACAAGAAATACATAAAAGCAACCTTTTTACATTAGTGAAAAGAGAGAGAGAGAGAGAGAAAAAAAGCAAAGCATTTTTAGATAAAGAAATAACTTTTCTAGATTCACTGCTCGAGATGAGCAAGCAAGCCCCACGAACGATTAAAGGATCTTTTTTCTCACTTTCTTACTCATACAAGATTCTAGCCAACCAAAAGTTGAGTACTAGCAGCTGGATACATGGAAGTATACAATGGAGGAACAAAAACACAAGATCCCACACTAGAATGGAGTAAGAAAGAAGAACTTACTGGAGGAGAAGCTCGGGAAGATACAGCAACACTAGAAAAAAAAAATATCTGCAAATGTTTTTCAAAAATTTATAAAGTGAATGAATAATAAAGTACTAGTTAACAAACGCTTTCGAAGTAGATAGATTGAGAGGATATATAAATAAATGAATGAGTGTGATATAGAGAGAGAGACGTTTGATGCAGTTGTTCTCTCTCTGTCTCTTGAAACGTGGGTTGGCTCACGTTTTCCCACAAAACATCTGTTATTACCTGACGTGAGACTGCGAAAACGACGAATCAAAAACCGACGTCGTTTCTTTATCAAAGTTTCTTTCTTTTTCCAGAAATTTTCACTTTTATTATTAAGCACCGAAAGTATCGTTAGTAATGCCTTTAACTGCAAAAATAAACTCGAGCTGCTTTATAACAAAACACTCTGTAGACACGTGTCAGTCGACAGTGGAGAATCAGATTCCTTTAGAGACTCTTCTAATCGAAAATACTTGGCCTAGCCGCCGCAACAAAGGAGGCATTTTGGCTTTTGCTTGAGGTTAGGGGTTTGATTGTTAACTTTGATTCTCGTTCTCGAATCTCGATTCTCACCACAGCAATGGCGTCTTCTTCTTCGTTCTGGAACATAGCTTATCAACAAGCCATCAAAAGCGGTGTGCTTGTCGCCAAAGTCTACTCCTTTCTCCATGTTACCACTAACTATCTCGCCTTCCCTGCTTACGTGAGTGTCCGAGTCTCACTCATCCTTCCTTAGGTTTTAATCAGAGGTTTTTCTTAGAGCTTTTGTCCTCTTCTTGTCTTGAGAGCAGGCTTTTGGTCCGAGCATGATCCCAACGCTTCATCCTTCAGGGAATGTCGTAGTGGCCGAACGAATCTCCAAACCGAGTCGTGGAGATGTCGTTGTCTTCCAATCTCCACAAGACCCTAATAAGCTTCCCATCAAGAGAGTCATCGGACTTGAAGGAGATTCTGTTAGCTTTGTCCTTGATAACAACAATGAATCAATAACAACCATCGTGGTATATAATCTTATTCACCTTCTGCTTTTGAACTCATTAGTTAAATTTGTCGGAAAATTTGGTTTGTCATAGTTGTAAAGCTTTGTACTTTATGAAACTTTAGCATTGATAGTGTACTACTGAATACAGTTTTGCTTTTTTAGTTTCTGTCTTTGACATTGGCAAGTAAAGATGCTGTTTACAGCTATTTGATCTGTTTGACTTTTTTTTTTCATTTTTGTTTAGGTTCCTAAAGGGCATGTGTGGGTGGAAGGTGACTATACTCAGAACTCGAAAGACTCGAGAATCTTTGGTCCTTTGCCTTATGCTCTTATTCAAGGCAGATTGTTTTGGAGGGTATGTATCTTAAGATCAAAAGTGTGTGAATTTCATTTTTTTTTTTAATTTGGCAATCAGTCTGGTCTTTTTTAATTATGGTATCAAATGATGTTGTAGGTTTGGCCATTTGAAGATTTTGGACCCATTGGACCACCGACCACAACTTAAGAAATATGGGAGCTAGCTTGGTTGGTCCTTTTGGCAGATGACCTAGGCGGTTTGTTAGTGTAGTAATCTGTTTGTTGAGCCAAGTTTGAAAGAGAGAAATACCACATATTATATCACTATAGAATAGTGTTGATGATTTGCTGGGGTTGGATACCTTGTATGTAAGTCTAGTGGATATATTTATAAGTAAATGATTCTTTTTGGTTAGATGCCGCTTGCCAAGATTTTTGAGTAACCATTTTTGTAAGTCTAGTGGATATTTACAAGTTTTCTCTTGTCTGCATAAATTGCCAATGTTTTTCGTCTGCAATGTCACTGCGTTCATGTTCGTGCTTGATTGATTTTATTCTTTAAAATGAAAGGCTTTTCAATTCAGAAGCTTTGCTCTCAAGTCAGATTTTGGTAGCGGAAACTGTCTCAAGATCATAAGTTAGTGCATAGACGCTGTGTGTGATACAAGTTCTATGAGCTTGACTAATTTTCATTTGTGTGTGATTAGTCTGCGTTTCTGCTTCTGCTTTGTTGAAAGGTTAGGCTTAGTAATATGTGTGTTTGCGAGCATTTGATTGACCATTTTTCCTCATAGCTCTTTTGTGATTGCTGGACATGTACAAGTGATCTTATATATTTCGACTCATTGAATTAAAAACTACGGAAAAGCTCAAGTGAATGAAACTTTTAAAAGTTAGGTGAAATTAACACCTAGTTAATCACAGATGTGGTAAGTGACGGCCTTGGGAAGAACAAAACTGAAGTAAGCTTGGATCGAAAGAAAAGAAATATTGCTTGCCAGCAGAGGATGAAAAGGATTGATGAAATTGGTTGAAGAACTAACAACATCTCGTCTGATTGATACGAAGGCTTGTTTGAACGTTTTCAACCGTGATGATCGTAAGCTGGTGGCGTGGCCATCTCAGGAGGATGCTAACTCTCTCGTAGAGCGTTTATACGCCGGAAAACGAGAGGAGCAACAATGCGGAGAGTCAAGAGTCATACATCATAAGAAAATTACGTGTTTGGAGAGAAAGAGATTATTTACAAGTTTTTTTTGTAACCAGTTTTTTTTTGTAACCAGAAAGAGATTAGTTACAAGTTGTCAACAACGAGCCCATTCTTGGTGATGAGATCCCAGAGGCTTCGGATGTTAATGCACCTGAATTGCAAGTGGGAAGGAGAAGTGTCTATTTAATGGATGAGTGGATCATGCAACCATCTGATGACGATGAGGAGTAGTACATGGAGGAGACCTATGAAGGAGAGAGAGCAGCAAGTCTTGTGGTGCTGACCATGCCTAATGAACCTAATGTGTCTTGAAATATTGTTGTTGTTGTGTCTTTGAGAAATCATTCTTTTGTTGTAGTTGTGTCTTTGCATGCTCGTTTTAAATTTTCCAGTTTTTTGTTATTTTGGTCAAAGCTTTGGTCATGTTTCTTGTTGTTATGTCTAAACTTCTGTCTTTGTTTTTTTTTTTCATGTCAACCTAAAAAATAATGCAATGTTTTCCCTTTGGAATTTCAAGAGCTTTAAGCAAATTGTGTGTGAATAAAGAAATTAAGACAAATCTTAATTAAGACAAAGATAATTAAAGACAAAACGCAGCGCAAAACATGGCGGCGATTAGATAATAAACAGACACGAAAGAAAAAGACTAAACGCGTTTAAGAAGACTAGTTCAACCTTCTTCTTCAGCGTCTTCTCGCCTCCAACCTTTGACCTCACTCTCCCCCATTAAATAAAATTAACATTCTCTCTACGGTTTATGCAACTGTAGTGCTATTAAACTATCCTATCCTCTTTTCTATCCCCCAGATCTCTCTGTTCTTGGGGGTGATTCTCGTATCATTCTCTTATCAATTCACAAACTTTCCATTACCCTTTTGATATCTCTTGCTCTTTTGCTTGTTTCCGATTTTAATCTTATGGTCGAATCTAATCATTAGACGTAAGGGTTTATCATCTCATCTGTGTATTAAATCTGAAAGCTTTTGGGTTTTTGATCCTTGAAATTCAAGGTGTGTCTTAGGCATAGAAAGGGTTTGACTTTTTCATGGCATTAGATTGTTTTGAGCATTTTGTGATCAGATCTTGATTCTGGAGATAAGAGATTTAAGACTTAAAGTGTTTTAGTAGTGGGTATTGGATGGGTAACACTTGTGTTGGACCAAGCAGAAATGGTGGTTTCCTCCAATCCGTTTCCGCTGCAATGTGGCGGCCTCGAGATGGAGATGATTCTGTTTCTCAGAGCAATGGTGATACTGCAAGTGAAGCTGCTGTTTCAGGAGAGCTTCGTTCTCCATCATCACCTGATCAACAAGTCATGAATAAACCTCCTGAACAGATCACCATGCCAAAGCCGCCAGTGGAGACTAACATTGAGAGAAAGGTAGAGATTCAGCCTGAGAGTCCAAAACCAGAGTCCAAACCAGAGACCGTGCCGGAGATTAAGGTGGAGGCAAAGGCTGATACTACTCCAGCTAAGCCTAAGAAGCCTAAGCACATGAAGAGAGTGACCAGCGCAGGCCTCAGGACTGAGTCGGTGTTACAGAGGAAAACTGAAAACTTCAAGGAGTTTTATTCCCTGGGAAGGAAACTCGGACAAGGGCAGTTTGGGACGACTTTCTTATGCGTGGAGAAGTCTACGGGGAAGGAGTTTGCCTGCAAGTCCATTGCTAAGAGGAAGCTGTTGGCCGACGAGGACGTGGAAGATGTGAGAAGGGAGATTCAGATAATGCATCACTTGGCTGGTCACCCTAATGTCATTTCCATCAAAGGAGCTTATGAGGATGTTGTGGCGGTGCATCTTGTGATGGAGTGTTGTGCAGGTGGAGAGCTTTTTGATAGGATCATTCAGCGTGGTCATTACACGGAGAGGAAAGCCGCTGAGCTCACTAGAACTATAGTTGGTGTGGTGGAGGCTTGTCACTCTCTTGGTGTTATGCATCGAGACCTCAAGCCTGAGAACTTTCTGTTTGTGAGTAAACATGAAGATTCCCTCTTGAAGACTATTGATTTTGGACTCTCTATGTTCTTTAAGCCAGGTTTGGATTCGTTGTTACTTGTCTTTAATCATTCAGTTTCGAGATTTTGATTTAACTTGAACGTGGCGTATGCTTTTTTGCAGATGATGTTTTTACAGATGTTGTTGGTAGCCCTTACTATGTTGCTCCTGAAGTTCTTAGAAAGCAGTATGGTCCTGAAGCTGATGTGTGGAGTGCTGGAGTGATTGTGTACATTTTGCTAAGTGGTGTTCCTCCTTTCTGGGCTGGTAAGAAAGTGTCTATATAATGAATACGATATATGTCAGTTGTCCTAACTAGGCTCTGAATAAAATCTTTTGTTTCTTTGAACATTTAGAGTCAGAACAAGGTATTTTCGAGCAGGTCCTCCACGGTGATCTTGACTTTTCGTCTGATCCCTGGCCGAGCATATCTGAAAGTGCCAAAGACTTAGTGAGGAAAATGCTTGTTCGGGATCCAAAGAAGAGACTTACTGCACACCAAGTATTATGTAAGTTCATTTCAGTCTGAAACCTTTCTGTTCGTTCCATAGAGCATAGATTTCACTGGTCTTCATGATAGAATGTGTTGTCTCACTGACATTTAGTAATGAAGTTTCCAGATACATAGTCATGTTGTCTGCATTTGTGCCAACCGCTCTGTTTCTCATGAAGTTTTGCTTGTGAACAGGTCATCCATGGGTACAAGTGGACGGCGTGGCTCCTGACAAACCTCTGGATTCTGCTGTTCTGAGCCGTATGAAGCAATTCTCTGCGATGAACAAGTTCAAGAAGATGGCTCTTAGAGTAAGCGGATTCTCTTTCTCTTATGTGGAAACAAAGAGACAATTCAGATTAAGTTTATCTTTTTTTATGCCTTGTTGTAGGTCATTGCTGAGAGCTTATCTGAAGAAGAAATAGCAGGCTTGAAAGAAATGTTTAATATGATAGACGCCGACCAAAGCGGTCAGATAACTTTCGAAGAACTGAAGGCAGGACTAAAACGAGTTGGGGCTAATCTCAAAGAGTCAGAGATTCTCGACTTGATGCAAGCTGTAAGTTTCCTTGCTAGTTTGTTATTCTGGTTGTATAGTTCTGCGTGTTTGCTTGGATTTGTAATTTATCTCTGTCAATGTGTGATTTTATTCAGGCTGATGTGGACAACAGTGGAACAATAGATTACAAAGAGTTTATTGCCGCAACATTGCATCTAAACAAAATAGAGAGAGAGGATCATCTGTTTGCAGCCTTTACATACTTTGACAAAGATGGAAGCGGTTATATCACACCAGACGAGCTTCAACAAGCTTGTGAGGAGTTTGGTGTTGAGGATGTCCGCATAGAAGAAATGATGGGTGATGTTGATCAAGACAACGTAAGCTCCTTTACACCTTTTATCGCAACTCCTGCAACCCTCATGTTAAGTAATTTGGTTTGAATGATGGGAATGTTGGAACTTTTTTGAATTGTTGTTTTTTTGCAGGACGGGAGAATAGACTATAAAGAGTTTGTGGCGATGATGCAGAAGGGAAGCATCACAGGAGGTCCAGTGAAGATGGGACTAGAGAAAAGCTTTAGCATTGCTCTTAAACTCTAGTTTCAGTTTATTTTTAAAAAAAATTACAAAACCAAAGTCAAAGACGAAGAGTTTCTTCTGATAATATATGATTGATTGTGTTGAAGACAAATACACAAGCCAAGATTCTCAATCTTTTGGATGAGTTCTGTCTAAATTTTTCAAAAACTTGGTTGGTTGCATTGTGACGTTGAGCATAAAACAAGAATGTCAAAGTAGAATACTATAGGTGTAAATCTTCACCACATGTTGGACAATGAGCCTGGTTGTGGTTATGAACGGTGGTGGACCAGATCCAGGGATAAGCACAGCTTTTGTGGAAAATGTGTCCGCAATTCAATGCAACGACTAGAGAAGTGTTGTGATCTTGTTGGAATGTGTGAGCTTGTTGACACAGGTTGCATGTAGTGCAGGGTATGCTAAGATTAATCGACTCACCTGGACGATCCCATCTACCAGCTTCCCACCCTCCACCTGCTGTGCGATCTCTCATTATAAGAAGTGTGCCAAAGGCGTGGTCACCTTTGACCCCGAAAGGGGCTGCCGATTCTAGGACACTCATATCTTGAGCATAGCCAGAGAAAACCTTGGCAACGTCTAACCAGTTCTCATCAGTCATGGAATCAACCTCGTCGGCCAACCCGGGAGGTGGACATTCATAGATAGAGTCTTGGAGTTGGGATCTGGAGTTGATAGATTGTCGCGGTAAGTTGCTCTCATGGGTGTAAATCACCGCTGGTTCAACGACCTGACTCATGAGGATGTCAGGCCGTCCCTTTTGGACGTAAAGAGTTCTGGTGAACTCTCTGCCCTTGACTTTGAAGTATGGCTCTGCCACCGCCTCATTGCTAATGATTTTCTTTGGATAAACCTCAACGATGTTGGACTCCTCCATTCCATTCCTCGCCATGTTTTCGTTTCTTTTTCTTAACCTAAAGCTAGTTTTCTTGAGAGGGACGTTTGAAGCTAGTTTACTATTATATAGTTCCTTGTCTTCTACTAGGTTAAATTTCTGGGAGACCTAGAAGGCATGAGTTACGATCTTGACATATTCGACGGTCCAAATATGTTTCAAAATTGCCTGTTTTCCTATTTCAGTTATGTTAATTTTGTAAGGTTTGTCTTTCCTTTTTGTTTGTTCCGTGCGCCAGAAGTTTAGAAATAAAAACCCTAATTCTTCCTTTTTCCTTTCACCACAAGGTTCTTGAATATCATCTGACTAGCTTTTCTGTTATGGAGATTACGGAGAAAGTTTTAGCTCCAGTGAGAAGCCTGTTACTGTTAACTTTGACAGAAATTAAGCCAGCAAAGAGAATGGTAGTATTAAAGACACTTCTTATCACAAACTAATTAAGTCAACTACACAGTCGGAAAATTTCCAAATATCTTTAGTTTATATTTGTACTAGTGGTTGGTGCGCCCTACGGGCGGGTGAGTTTACACTAAAAATATAACATGATTAATTTACACATCTAAATCGAAGGCATCATAATGAATTTGAGTTTTGATGATTCAATTATAAACCAAAAAGCTAATATTAATAAATACGTTTAGAGATACAGTGAACATCTAAGGCTAAGCTTAGGCTTTGATATTCAGAAGAAGACAAAGAGGAGACTGTAAGAAAAATGTTCTCGTAGGTTGAACCATGGATAATGAATGAGAGATACAGAAAAAGACAAAGTGGAGATGACATAGAGATTGTTTTCGAAGGTTAAGCAATGGAGTCTTGATTACGACGATGATTCATGTTTCTGAAGCATTCATCTCTCATGGTGGTTTTGACCTGTTTCAGTAGCCGTTTAATTTCCTGGGCTTCTTCCAGGTTTGGATCGTTTAGCCTCATTTATATTAGTTTTGTTACCGGTCTCATCTTACTTTATAGTATTTATGTTAGCATAAAAACAACGTGTAGTCAAAATATTTATAGATTGAGTTTATAAGTTTTATGTTGTGTGGTTTTTTTCTCACAGCGTTGCAGATTGTTCCAGTCAATATTGAATGCTCATTTTCTTACTTAGATTTTTGTTGATGTTAGGAAGTGCATCTCTTTGGGTTGGGTCAGAGTTTAGTCATTTTTGATGTTCCTTTATTTTTGTTAGCTTACAGTCCATAGTCCCTATTCAGTTTGGTTTTCAAGATCTACTTTTTGATAATCTGACTTCTATGTTCTCTTTCATAGTTTGAGGATGGCTCCACCGTTTGCTGATTTCGTTTCATTTACTCTTCCATATATTCTGTCATCCCATTGCAATTTTCTCTATTGTCTCTCTATTTCGCTAAATTTGCGACTCGAGGTTTTCGTGTATGCTTTGTAGATTTATAATGTACTTTCTGGTCTCAAGCTTGAGCTCTTATTTTTTAGTGGTTAATTTTCATTCTCCCTCTTTCAGATTGTATGTCTTCTTCCCCTCTTTTTTTAGTATAAGTGTACAAAGTTAGTTTATTGGAATTTTGGTCATTTCTATCTAGAGTTTTGTGGTTATATGTTGGTATGGGCGCCTTTTTGTTCTTGTTTAGTTTGTGGGGGTGCTTCTTACTTCTTAACTGGTGGTTGTACTTATGGTGTGTTAAGTTTTTGTCTTTTTTTCGTGGTGATTTTTGCCTTCTGTTGAATATTCTTGCTATAACACGTTTTTTTGGTTCTTTGTGTTGGTTCTTGATCGAGTTTCTTTGTATTCGAGAAATGCTTTGTCTCAGATTATCTTTCTACTTTTTTCGACATCTCTTTATTATGGCCAAAATATTCTATGATTAAATGATTTAAGTTAGTTTTTGTTCTTGATCTTGTTTCAGCTCATAACCTTTATTTAGTTAGTATCTTTGGCATTTTGTTTTTTTTCTATGATTATAGAGATTTCATGTTTTGATTATGAGTTGCGATTTAGTTTATTTTTCTTAGTTTGGTCAATATTAAAATAAATATATAATTTGTAAACGAAATACTGTAAAATAGTAAAAACTAATAAAATAATGAAAGTTTATGCTATTTTAGTTGTAAATAAATTAAAAAATAAAATATATATATATATATATATATATATATATATTTATATTATTTTATTTATTTTTATTCAATTGTATTTTGTAATCAATAAAATGGATAATCAAACTTTAAAAATGGTTAGTATGAAAAAATTAGATAGTGCACAATTAGAAAGTGGTGAAACAAATTGTAATAATATAAAAGATTAAAGATATAAAATATAAAAAGATGAAAAATTTGGACACATGTCATCAAACCCCCCTTCCACATGTCATAAGAAGAGAGAAAAGTCTCCTTTATATATATAGATATTTAGATAATTACTTTTTATTTGTGTTTTCCATATTTTTGTGGTTTTACTATTTAAATTAGGACTAGGTTATGGATATATATATAAATAGGCAAGATCTTAAGTTTCTGATTGATTAATAAAAAAGAGATTGATTTATGAAAGTTCTTTAAGAACTAAAAAGAGTATTCTCAAATCTAGTTTTAGGTATTTTTAGAATCAAATTCTGTCTAGTTTTCGCTGCATCAGTTGGTATCAAAATCAGGTTCATGTGATAAAATTAGAATAACTTGATTCTGATACCAACTGATGTAGCGAAAACTTTATAGAAAAAAAAATTAGGAATCCATTAAATTTGAGAATATTCGAAAAACTAAAATAATCACAAAGTATTATCTTGAATCTCAGGACTCGTGTCCCGTCCCTTCTACAATGAATGTTCTTGTTTCTTACATTCGTTTTGCAGTCTTTTCTTTTGGTTTTACTAGCTTCTAACTCTCTTCTTTCTTTTGGTTCACTAGAGGCTTTGACAGAACCCACCAGACTCGGACAATGACCATGGAAACTGCATCAACTTTCGAGTGGTACTATTACAATAAGTCAGGCATGAGAATCTTGAAATCTTGAAATTAATACTTGATGATCTTCTTCATAGTGGTCGTTGTCCGTTAGATTTCTTGATTTGGATCGTGTAAAACGGAAAAAGTCCACTCCGTAATAGTAGGTCCAGCCAAATACAATTCTTTAGTTTATACAATTCGTAGCTCACATGAAAACAAGCTCCACGTACGTAAGCGTGTGCCTGCCCAAACTTCTGACGTTTTTGTTTCAACTAGTCGTGTAATTATTATTTTATCTAAATAAACACAGACCGAACATCCAATTGTTTATGTCTGAATTAGATAACTCGAGTCTTTGCCGAATCTAGCTGAGCTCCAATTCGATTCTAATCAATGTATCATATAACTAAATTGATCACTGAAAATAATAGCCACCTAAATTCCTAACCGTCTCAACGCGTATTTATTCCATTATCACTGTACCACACAGAAAAATTGTTAAAGAATCCTTACAAAAATAGGAAAGCATTATAGAAATTTTTATATCTCAAGTCTGTAGAGTTGTTTTGTAGGTTTTCCCTTTAATGGGATTTAGCTTGTTTAATTTATTTAGTGAATACCTAACTTATTTATTTGGAGGAGAAAATTAGTAGTGGGTCTCACAATCAACTATTTTCTCCATTAATATATTAATGTAAAGCGTGCGTATATTGTTGTTGGCATGCAAAAAAAGGTGTGCATTTCTAGATTAAGACTTCTTGTTTTTTTTTAATAATATTAATCAAAAAAGGACTTCTTGGTTTGTAATATTAATAAGTTTTTTTTCCTATATTAAGTTTGAATAAATTGATTGAATTGTCTATTTGAAAGCTGTGTCTCTATCCCTTTAGTTTCAGAATTTTAGTCCACAAAACGTGATCATCATTATTAACCGTGTATCATAAAGTTCATTTACTCATGAGTGGGTCTAAATGTGCAAGAGCAAATAAGTGGTTCATGTTTAAAGTATTCTGTTCATGTTTCTATAACCATATATAAAAGACACCTCTCTGTTTTGTCCTAAACAAAACTATAAGTGCGGAGTGATTATTATTTTAAAATTTTCACAATTTTTCATTTATGAAACGAAGCTATCTGATAAAAAAAAACACAACAAAGTTTTTTCCATGAATAAATACATTAATTTTTTGGCAAAAAATAAATTAAATAACAAACAACTATAATTATATAAACATACAAATTCAACAATGATCGAATCCTCAAAACCCTTGCGCAAAGCTAGCTGAATGTACGTGTTCAGTAGATAAATCTCAAAAACATCAAGGTCAGAAAGACACGTCACATTGGATTGATGAGTTGTATTTTTCAGAGTGGATTGAGTTCTACTTTTTATGTGCCATTACAAAAGAAGTAAATAAGAAAAACGATCATGAGAGCATGAGGTAGTGTAGGGACTATTAACTTTAAGTTTAATGGCATATGGTTAGGAGAGTTAGCCCGTTGGGACCTTATGATTAGGACATACCTAACTTTTTCCTTGCATTTTAAACACCTACAAGTACATCATTCATGAACATTAAAATAAATCTTATCTTTCATTGGAGAAACTAAGCAAATTAAACATATGATGGACGACGCATGTTTTTATCTTCCCATATATGTTATATTGGTATTTATAAATCCAATATTTAGTTAGGTTTGGTGTGTCAGATGTTACATTGCATACGATATGTCACATGTTACATATCTTAGTTCAAAGTTTGATTCTGTATGTTTTTCGTGGTTATGTCCATAAACGAATCCACAAGGGAAAAAAAATCATTCATCTGCAAATACTATCAAATACATCAGTTTATTCAATCAAGGGTGCCTTGTATTTATGCATGAGTACTCAAAAATATATATATATGTGCATTAAATTCTACAACAAAGAGGACTGCGTTTGTTAAGTACTTTTAAGAACTTAAGGACACCAGTGACTGATTCGAAGTTTCTAACGATTTTTTGGCAAACACGGTCATAAGCCATGACCAGGTTAACTAACTGAACAAGACGGTAACATCAACAACAAAATAGACAAACAAGATGCCGCATGCAAACATAAATAAGCTTCTGACATGTTCTTTTTAGGCGTCGGTCTTTTCAAGGTCACGTAGCATTCGTATTTATGGGACATAGAACCAATTTTTGCATATACACCCACACACATGACATACATATAGTATGATTTAGCTTCCTTTAGTAGTCCTAAAAATAATTATTCCGTGACCAAAAATATAACGTTAATAACAAGTGGTTTAAAGAAAAAGAAAGCAACATGATCAAAGATGGGTCGTAACTAGTAATGATTAGACAGATCTATTTCATGTGGGTCGAAATTATTGGTCAAAAGAATTGGTGGGAGATGCATATCAAAGTCAACTGTTAGTTGTTTGTGATCAAGATTTAAAGTCTCTCCTAGAGTCTATAATGTAGACATGCATCCTGCGTCTGGCTACAAATTAAAGAAGCAAAAACATATGCTGGTAGATTAACAAAGAAAAAACATTCTACTGACAATTAAGAAAAAAACAAGTAATTTTCGAACCTCAAAAAAAAAAGATAAAGGGAAGATAATCCACATTTAATTACTGAATAAAATAATACCAGGGATAATATCAAAACTGAAATTATTCAGTCATTCAATTATGGTAGGTAATTTCGTGGATAATGTTCATATCTGAAATTACTCAATCAGTTCTTAATTTTTCCTACAATTCCATTTAAATACTCCTCTGATCCTCTCTCTATGTATTATAATAGTATAGATATCATTAAAAATTAATAAAACCAATAAGACTTTTTGCAACTCCAACGTGGATACAAAGACGTATGCTGTATATATCCCTCTGTCTCACCTGCTCTCAAAATGTCTGAATACAAAAATATTTAAATAAATAATATACAATTTGTCAACTTTAAAACCATCATTTTAATGAATTAAAATAATGAATATTCAGAGCATTTTATATAGCCGTCCCTCTCTTCATAAGAGTTGACTCTAAAGAGAAACCAAACGCAGATTCCTTCTCTATACTCTCTCATATCCTCTCTCTCCGTTTCTTCAAAAGTTCAAAACTTTGCGTCTGGATCAAAACCGCGTCCACCAAATCCGTCACACCCATATCTCAAAAATCCGATTCTCTTCCTCCTCCGCAAATCTCTCAATACTCCAAAAGCAAAAACCTTATCCACAAAAATCAAACACTTTGATTGATCTTCTCCGATCTTAGGTCTAAAGCAGCCAATAGCCATGGTGGTGAAAATGAAACAGATCATGCGGTGGCCGCCGTGGCCTCCTCTCTTCGCCGTCAAATTCGACGTGATCGTCGTCGTCCACAGAATCGAGGGTTTGAATTCCGATAACGCCGATACCACCACCGCCGTCGCGAGGAAGAGACCCGTCGTCGAGATCAGATGGAGAGGACCCAGAGCGGTGACTCTCAAACGCTCCTCCGTGGAGCGGAGTTACACAGAGGAAGGCGGGTTTCGAGGAGACGGCGTGGTGGAGTGGAACGAGGAGTTCAAGAGGGTTTGCGAGTTCTCTGTTTACAAGGAAGGAGAGTTTCTCCCCTGGCTCGTTTCATTCACCCTCTTCAATGTTAGTCTCCTCTCTCTCTCTCTCTGAAAATCGTTGACTTTTGATTATAATCAAATCATCTGAATCTGATTGATCATTTCATAAAGATGTTACCTTTATCCTATATACTCTGTTTTTAGCTCTAATTCAAAGGAGTCATGTTGAAAAAAAAAAATTAGGGCTTTGGATTCGTTTTGGAGTTTTAATGGAATTGTTGGTTCAATCTGTTGTTATGTAGGGACTGAATCAAGGATCCAAGGAGAAAGCTCGTAGCTTTGGGAAGGCGTCACTTAACATTGCAGAGTACTTTTCACTGATGAAAGAAGATGATGTTCAAGTCAAAGTGCCTCTTAAGATGCGTGGCTCTTCTTCTTCATCATCGTCACCACCATGTCTTCATGTGCGTCAATGATTTACTGATTAGATGTGTATCTGAATTTATAGTCTTATCGCAAGTTTCTAACTTATATGTTTACTTACAGGTTTCTCTTCAGTTCTCCTCTAAAGAATCACTACCCGAAAGACAAAGATCTGCTCTTCCGGTCCTGTGGTCTCCTCTCTCCGGAGAGGCAGAGAAAGCCGAGTCTGTTGTGAAAGTAGGCCTGAGGAAGATGAAAACATTCAACCACTGCATGTCTATCCGCCAGGCTTCGGAGAAGGAGGAGACTAGTAAAAAAGATGGAAGCAGCGGGAGTGAAAGCAGAAGCCCTGAGAGAAACCTTGATTCTGAGTCTTCTTATCCTTTTGATACAGATTCTCAGGATGAAGCAGATGCTGCTGCGGATGAATCAGAAACCAGTGGTGTGGTTGAACCTGTTACTTACAAAACGCTAAGATACGCTAATTGGGCTAGAGGCTCTTTTCATGCTGGTACAAACCCTGACGATGACGATTTGATATATTACAGCCACCGCAGCCCATCACCAGAGACAGGGGAAGAGGTTTCCAATGACGCAGTGGCCTCGGAGCAGGGGAATGGACAGATGACAAAGAAGAGAATGTTATCTTGGAAGAAGAGAAAGCTCAGTTTCAGATCTTCTAAACAGAAAGGAGAACCGCTTCTTAAAAAGGACTGCCTTGAAGAAGGAGGTGATGATATTGATTATGACCGTAGACAGCTAAGCTCATCCGATGAGTCTACCTCTGATGTATGCATTCTTCTCACTATAACCCTTTATTGTTAACGTTAACAAATACTGTTTCTTAACTGCTTGATTGGTTTTCTTGCAGTGGTATAGGTCTGATGATTCAGTCATGAAACCTTTGTCTGAGTTTGGAGACGATGACTTCGTTGTTGGTAGTTGGGAGACGAGAGATATCATAAGCCGTGATGGGCTGATGAAACTCAAGGCTCAAGTGTTTCTCGCTTCAATAGATCAAAGAAGCGAGAGAGCTGCTGGAGAAAGCGCCTGCACAGCTTTAGTTGCGGTGATGGCGCATTGGTTAGGATCAAACAGAGACATCATCCCAACGAGGTCAGAGTTCGACAGTCTCATCAGAGAAGGGTCGTCCGAGTGGAGGAACTTGTGCGAGAACGAGGAGTACAGGGAACGGTTTCCTGACAAGCATTTTGATCTGGAGACGGTTCTTCAGGCTAAGATCAGACCTATCTGCGTAGTCCCAGAGAAGTCCTTTATAGGTTTTTTCCATCCAGAGGAGGAAGAAGAAGAAGACGCGGGTCTAGACTTTCTGAAAGATGTGATGTCCTTTGATAGCATCTGGGAAGAGATCATGAGACAAGAACCGGAAGAGTCAGGAAGCGAACCTGTGATCTACATTGTGAGCTGGAATGATCATTTCTTCGTCCTCCTCGTTGACCACGATGCTTACTACATCATAGACACGCTTGGAGAGAGGCTCTACGAGGGTTGCAACCAGGCTTATGTCTTGAAGTTTGACAAAGAAGCAGAGATCCAGAGATTGAAACCAGAGGTTAAGGAGAACAATGCCGAGCAGAAAGCAAGTGGTGATAAGAACAAGTCAGAGCAAGCCGAGAGATCAACAGAATCAGATGAACAAAAGGAAGAGGAAGTAGAAGTGTGTAGTAGAGGTAAAGAGTCATGCAGAGAGTATATAAAGAGCTTCCTCGCTGCGATTCCAATACAACAAGCTAAAGCTGATATGAAGAAAGGACTGGTCTCGTCTGTGCATCACCGTCTTCAGATCGAGCTTCACTTCACAAGACACATTCCTGAGCAGCAACAACCAAATCTGCTGCTGCTTGAATCCTCTGCAGGTGAAGCAAATGTGGATTGGTCACTTGCGAGCAATAGTGGTGGGTTTGGTTGCGAGATGGGTGAGTTTTTGGGAGTTGAAGTGTGAGAGACAGAAAGTGTATAGCTTTGGTGTTTATAACTCTTTGTTTCCTTTTGACTTTTTTTTTTTGTTGTGGTGTGGATAAGTTCGGTGGTGTTTGATACAATGTCTGTCTTTTCTTTGGAGAGTCAAAGAAAGACTTTTCTTCCTCTCCTACAATAATGTATAGAGGAGAGAAACTTACCAGAGAATATTATTATTATTTTCCAATAAAATCAGTGATTAATTTATAATGTTATTTTTTTGCTAAACTGTAAATATTATAAATGCTCAAAGGAACTACAAGAAGATCTAACGTTTGAAATCATCTTGGCAAAAAAAAAAAGAAAAAACAAGATGGATCCTGGAATTTAAACAATAACACACACTATCTCAGCCACATGATCATAAGAGAATTGAAGTACTTCCTATGTTTCCTAGCTGAGATGATATTTTGCATCTCTCTCTCAATGCCAGCGAAAACCAGAGCAGGAGAAAGAGAGATCTGATTATGAATCAGGTTGTAATTTATAATGTTATTGAATCTCAGAATGAATTGGTTTCACTGTGTGAAAAATACCTAATGTAATATGGAAACAGAATTGGAAATGCGAGATTCTGAAAAACACAATAGAAAATGGGTATGTGTTGGAAGTGTATATATATATATATATATATGTAAGAAATTTTTATAAAATTTATAACTAAAAATTTATATGATTAAAATTTAAAATAAATCATTTATTCATTTATAATAATTTTGAATGATTTTATACTAAAACTGTGAAAATTAATATATAAAATAAATTTAAATAAATTATTATATTAATTATTTTAGTACTTCATACATAATTTGACAAAATATATTTGAATGTGCTAAATTTTTAATAAAAACCTTAATACATAAAGATAATTTATAGTCTTAGTTTTAATATTTGTATAATTATGTTTTCTCTATTTTATTACTATTAAATTTTAATTTTTTATATAAATTAAAAAAAAAACTATGATTTAATATTTTTATTGATTTATAAAATTGTTTTTGAAAACGAAAATGTGACTCCAAAACAGAATCTTAAGCTTTTAACGTTTTTTCAAAAAAAATACTTAAAAGCGTTTTAGAAACAAAATTCCACAAACTTTCATGAGAATTTCGGTTCTAAATTCCGAAAAATGGGCGTACTATGAAACTTTCATACAACCTAGAAAACTATTAGTTGGTAAAATATTTAATTAATTAAGAAAATAGAGAAAAAAAAAGAGAAAAGGTATTTTTTTTAATGAAATCGATAAATACAGATGGGTAAAAGCAATCTCGGAGAAGGAAGCTCTTGCTATTGTTGTCTTTCTAGAAGTCTTTGGTGTGTCTGTCTGATTTAATTGATTTTTTGGGGAGAAGAAGATGAAGAGAATATTCGGTGCGAAGAACAACAAAGAGCCTCCACCGTCCATCCAGGATGCCTCTGATCGGGTTTCTACTACTGCTCCATTCTCTCTTTTCGATTTGTTTTTCTTTTTTTAATTATTGTTTCGTCTCGAAATCGTTTTGAGGAATGTATGTATCATTGAGATTTGTTTCTAGATTTATTAGAAGTGATGGGTAGATATAGGAGCTAGTTGCATCTTTAAAAATCCCTAAATGTAAGTATTTTTTCGTGTTGTCCAGATCAATAAAAGAGGAGAGTCAGTGGAAGAGAAGGTGAAGAGGCTTGATGCTGAGCTCTGCAAATACAAAGACCAGATCAAAAGGACCAGACCTGGTCCTGCTCAAGAAGCTATCAAAGCTCGTGCTATGCGAGTTCTCAAGCAAAAGAAAATGTAAAAGAGTGTATTTTATCGTGTACGTATCTTGTTCTGCTTCTCTCAGTGTGTTAAATATCAGGGTATTTGATTAGGTATGAAGGACAACGTGACATGCTGTACAATCAGACTTTCAACCTTGATCAAGTTTCTTTTGCTGCTGAAGGCCTCAAAGACGCTCAACAAACTGTATCTATCTCCTTCTTCTTCTTCTTCTTACCTTCATATACATATACCAACCATGTGTTTTTGATATGATGCTTTATGTACATGAATGTGGATTGAATACCTTGATTAATTGCAGATCACAGCGTTGAAATCTGCCAACAAGGAGTTGAAAGGAATGATGAAAACCGTCAAGATTCAAGATATTGATGTACGTTTTCTTTCTGAATCTCTCTCTCTTGTTATTCCTCTTCCTGTATACTCTTTTTTTTTTATTTCTTACTTAATTGTATCACTCAACAGAATTTACAAGATGAGATGATGGACTTAATGGATGTGAGCTCTGAAATTCAAGATTCACTTGGTAGGAGCTACAATGTTCCTGATGACATTGACGAAGATGACCTCATGGGCGGTAATTCCTTTTGACACATTCTTTTTTTCTAATATATCCATTTTCTACTGCTGCTACTTATTGCCATGCGTGTTGTGAATTACAGAGCTTGATGCTCTTGAAGCTGACATGGGAAACGAGACTGAAGCAGACGGTGTGCCTTCCTATCTCCAACCCGACACAGAACCGGATCTTGATGAAGGACTTGACTTGCCTCCACCACCATCGGGGAGGACAACAACTGGAGCTCAACCTGAACGAGCTGCTCAAGTGAGTTCCCTCCTCTCAGCTTTTCTTATGTATGTAACTTTATGATGAAGATCATTTTTTTTATGTTCGTTGCTGATGAGAGAGATTTTAATGATGAAACAGAAGGCTGAGGATGAATGGGGATTACCCGCGGTACCACGTGCTTCACTTCGGGGTTAAATTCACACTTTCTGCTTGTGTGCATTCCAAGAATTCATCTCCAAGCGTTTTCACTTGTGAAAGCTACTATTGTTTTTTCATAACCCCCTTACTTATTGTGATATAATACGTTCTCTGCATAAGATCCTCAGATTTGGTTATGGTTAGTTATGTATGATGCGTTTCTCACAACATGCAAATTCTTATCAAACTATTGATGTAGCTAAGGCAAATTTTGGTTATGTAAGGGACATAGGCGTAGTTAACGCCTGATGTTCCCTCCTCACAGTTACTCAACTCAAATCCGGCATAACGAGCCTCACTATGTACAACATTATAATCTTGTAATTATAACATTGTTTTTGTTCTAAAGCGTATCAAATTTCCAAAGGATATTAACAAACATCCAACACAATGCAATAGACTTGGAAGATTGTACATAGTGTTGTGGTATAATAAGTGACAGATCACAAATTAGGAATTGAAGCACATCATGTCTGTTATTATAAGTAGGAAGTATGATCCTATAACCCCACAATAAATATTTGGTAGTGATTGTTTGTAAAAATTTAGAGACAAAATAACAGTGTTAAGATATCTTCAAAACACAACGATTTAATCAGATTCTGGTTAATAAAAATAGTCTTTATTGATAAAGGTTGATCGGATACAATGATAACAAAGAGATCGGATTACAATGATTAAGAACTAAAGAATAAATATCAAGAATGAGAAGTGAGAGATAACGGTCGAGGCCGTGTGTAATGTGTGTTTGCTGTAGGATTTCGAATGTCTCCTCTTCTTGATCCTCGCCTCCTTTATAGCTTCTTCTTTGCGTAAGATATTTTGAACAGGTCAGGCTCACATCTTCCTTCCGCATTGGGTTGGTCGTTATTTCATGATGTGAATACGTCCAATATTCCTCTCAAGACCTTGTAGAAACCTTATTTTACTATCATAGATAGACAACTGATATTTATAAAATAAAATAAGAACAAAAATTAAAATTACAATACCGAAACAAACAAATAAAGAAGAATTGCAGAGTCAAGATAGTTAATTTCTTTCCTTAAATCTTTAAACGCCTCGTAATATGACGGTTGCATGGCGTTCAGATTCTCAGGATACAACTGCAGCATTGTTTATATTTTACCATCACCGAAAAAACAGAATCTATTGACCCCAATTTTGTGTTGTACTCTCAGACTCAAAATAATAAAATACTAGCATAACTATTCAACATGGGAGAAAGTCACATTTCTTTTTGTTTTGTAATGGTTGAAAGTCTATGTTTTCTATAATGCTTACAAGTTCTTTTATAAAAAAATAATGAGAAACCCACATTTTATTTTCAACATAAAAAATGAAACATCCATGGTGCATTAGTGGAATCTTTAATTCTTATCAATTAATATGTGAATTCATTTCACATTTTGACCAAGAAATTAAAGAGTAAAATTATTATTGTTTAATCAATTCAAACTAAATAATATACTTTAAAATAGATTTCTTTTTTATATTTTATCAATAGAAAAGATCAACATATATTTGGTTTATAAGATTAAGTTAATGAACATGAAATCCAACTAACAAATCAAAACTCAAATCCAAATATCTAATGTGTGTATTTGTTACTTTATACAAGTTTCTCAAATCACACATATTAGACCTCCATTTTTCATTCACACTAACTCTATTTTTAGCATATGAATACATTTTTCATAATGCTCGAAAAATAGTTTCAACAATCCCCCACATGAATAGAAATGACTCTAGACACTAGACGACTCGACGGACTTGACAGACTTGACTTCCTAGACAAGACTCAAAACTCACTAAAGACTTTTGAGAGTACAAACGAGAAATCTACTGCATGATGAGTTGGTAGCAATTTTTCAGCCTTGAACTAGTGATTATTAATAACTATCGGATTTACTCGGCCAGGAGGTGGCCATGATGTCTTAAACCTCCCGGGCTTTGGTGTAAACCTAGACAATAGCCAAAACACAACTTCATTCTCTCACAGAACTAGGTTCTCTATTGTGTTCATTTTGGCCGTGAGCAGTCCTGGTTATCATGAGTGAACTTAGAGAATATAGTCTTTCCTTCATTCTCCTAGAAACGGCCTCATTTCACACTCACTTGCCATAGCTTTGTTTAGAGGAGTATCATGTACTACTTCATTCATATTTCAAAGCTTTGGACACAAATCATTAAAAGCAAATGCTTATCCTATAATCTTTACATGTAGCACTGTTTAATCATCTTAGGAACTGGGTATAGACCGAAGCATTACAGTGTTTTGGACAGATTTAACTTCGCTTAGTTGTCTCCCTGAACCTATTTCTTGGGATCTCCAGTCAGTTAGGTAGAGTTACCGCAAAGTCTCATCTTAATTCAACAGGCGAACTCATTCCTCTTGATGATATACAATTTAATCTCATTACACACATTTAATATAAAAGATCTTAGGTTGTCATAATAATAAACATAATCTCTTGAGATTAGTCGAGATCAATTGTCTAATAATTTTTGTCATCTTTTTTCAAGATACAATTAACCATTATACACAAAACTCAGTGTATGACACTAGTTTTTTTTTTAAAATATGAACTATCACTAAATGAATTTGGCCTCTTGCCAACGACATTATATGTTAAGCAAAGCTTCCCCCCCCCCCCATTTCTTGAGATAGCTAAAAATATGCATATTTATTTACATTTAAAATTTCTTAAGAGTTTAGAAAATTGATCTACAACTCTTTTAGATTTAAATGAATAAAAAAACAATTTCAGAAAATATTAAAATTTTCTTTTTGATGTATTTCATTCTCAGAAATCACATTTTACAAACAACTATTTTCATAGTTCTCTCAAGTTGATTTATAAATCCAACTTGTATATGCTTGGAATTTTTTTCAAAACATATTTTTGCTTTTAGCAAATGTACATATCATTACATGATATTTTTGTACCATCAAAACCACCATTGTATATGGTTATTCTCAATCATATTGACTTTAGAAACTACAATACACATGTCAGTTTCAGTCATGTTGATCTGAAAATTTCCATTAGTTTTGCATGGTCAATCTTTTTACAATTTCCATTTAAACATTGGTAAAGTATAAATATTTTGATCAATATCAACAAACATTTTATTTCCTATGACAAATGATTTATATGTGGCAGACCTCTCCCAAACTAAATTTGGTTGTCGACTCACAAAATCTATTTTCATCCATATAACATGATCCCTTAAGAATCAAAATGTTTTTTATGACTATGGTTTCACCGTACTTTAACTTGAGTTTCTTCTTATTTTCTCATGGTCATCCATGTACTTAATAATTAAATAAAGTTACACCATAGAGAAAAAATCTGTAACAATAAAAAAATATGTTACATATTCTTTGATAATTAAATCAAACAAGTCAAAGCATTAACAAGCAATGTGACTGAAAAACGTTTTTCTTTTAAACACCTTTATGAGGCAATAAAATATCAAAACCGACAGTTTTTTTTTAACTTCAATTAAATTCAAAATCTAAAAGAATAATGAATAAATTTCAGGGATGAAACCAATAAAATATACTGAACCAACGTCCTCTTTCTGGTTCAAGAATTGACTAGAACAAATGATAATCACCTCTTCTTGAAAAAAATAATTAGATTAATTGTTTTATTTCAGAAAAATATAATCAACTAAAATCATAATCGGAAATCGGAAATAAGCTGATGCAGAAGAGGGATTCTCGTCATCTGAATTATCTGATTTCCAGCAACAGAGTCAAATAGATTCTGACACCTATTCTGAATATAGATTAATCTGTTCTTAAAAATAATTTTTAACAAATATCAGTATTGTTAGTGCAAAAGCATTAGCAATATTTAAAGATTTAAGAGTGTAGGAACCTTATTTTACTATCATAGGACAACTGATATTTATAAAAAATAATAAGAACAAAAATCAAAATTACAATACCGAAACAAACAAACAAAGAAGAATTGCATAGTCAAGATGGTTAATCTCTTTCATTAAATCTTTAAACACCCTGTAGTGTGACAGTTGCATGGCGCTCAGATTCTCAGGATACAACTGCAGCATTGTT
Organism: Hirschfeldia incana; assembly: GCA_026261945.1. Taxonomy (NCBI): domain Eukaryota; kingdom Viridiplantae; phylum Streptophyta; class Magnoliopsida; order Brassicales; family Brassicaceae; genus Hirschfeldia; species Hirschfeldia incana. Next base: position 3,270,975 of record JABCMI010000003.1, read on the forward strand.
TTTGTTTTACCATCACCGAAAAACAGAATCTATCGATCCTAGTTTTGTGTTGTACTCTCAGATTCAAGATAATAAAATACTAGCATAACTATTCAACATGGGAGAAAGTCACGTTTCTTTTTGTTTTGTACTGGTTGAAAGTCTATGTTTTCTATAATGCTTATAAACCTTTTTATAGAAAAATAATGAGAAACCCACATTTCATTTTCAACATAGAAAATGAAACCTCCATGGTGCACTAATTGAGTCTTTAATTCTTATCAATTAATATATGAATTCATTTCACATTTTGACCAAGAAATTAAAGAGTAAAATTATTATTGTTTGACCAATTCAAACTAAATAATATACTTTAAAATGAATTTCTTTTTTATATTTTATTAATATAAAAGATCAACATATATTTGGTTTATAAGATTAAGTTAATGAACATAAATTCCAACTAATTAATCAAAACTCAAATTCAAATATCTAATGTGTGTATTTGTTACTTTATACAAGTTTCTCAAATCACACACATTAGACCTTCATTTCTCATTCACACTAACTCTATTTTTAGCATATAAATACATATTTCATAATGCTCAAAAAATAGTTCCAACAGACCCGACATGTCGTCATATTTTAAATACTATATCTATTAGATATCCAAAAATATTTTTTAAAAAATATCAAAATAGTCACAAGTAAATATCTAAAAAAAATTGTTCAAAATATTGAAAATATTACTTGTTCCCCATCCAAATATTTAAATTGAACTCATTTTTATCTAAATATAAATACTTAAGTCTTATATTATGCAAATTGTTATGTTTTATATTATTTTATTTTTGAATTTTGAAGTTTTGATTATATTTGGATTTTTGTTAAAAAAAATACATCATCTAAATGGGTATCCGAACCCAAATCTGAACCATATCCTCTGAATCAAATTTAAATTTCTAACACTGAAAATATAGAAACCTTATTGATCGACTGAATCCAAAAGATATATGAATGTTATACCTAGAAAACCCTATACGACAAATCTCTTAATTTAACATATCATAAATAATTTAATCAGCTATTTGAGAGCAATGCTGGATCACCACCTATTCATCAATCTAATACTCTCAATTAACCAAACTAAATTAGAAAAAAAAACACTTCTAAACACTACATATAGGGGTTCTTTTTGTGTGTTTAGTTTTCTAAACGGGATTGAGTAGATACTAAACAAAATAAGGGGGTGAGATTTCAATATATTAAAAACAAAGGTATTATTTATTTATACGTTCTTAAACCCAGTCGTATGCATATACATACACCCTAATAATGCAACAATCTTTGGTTCAAGCCGCCGCTTCTACGGGAGTCGAGGTACCACCGTGGAAAAAGTGGAAACCGAATCCATCTCCACCGTCGTCGTTTTTGTCGCTTCCAGATGAAATCATTCTACACTGCTTAGCCCGCATACCGAGGTCGTACTACCCTAAACTCTCCCTAGTCTCCAAGTCCTTTCGGTCTCTCATTTCATCCATCGAGCTCAGACGCGAACGATTTCACCACAAAATACAAGAACCGCACTTTTCTGTATGTTTACAGCTTCCCGACCGTCCTCGTCCCTCGTGGTTCACCCTCTGGGTACAACCTGATCAAATCGAGAAGAAGAAGAAGAAGAAGAAGAAGAAGAAGAAGAAAAAAGCTACATTGGTGCAAGTCATGCCGTCGTGTTCCTATGCTTCTCGAGAACCATATTTCACTCGCAGGGTTGGTTCAGATACCTACTTTTTCAGACAGAGTTACCCTCCGTCCCAAGTCATGTTAGTCGGCACCAGTGAGAAGTTTTTTTTGAGTAACGGCCCCAACATGACTGTAGCTCGACTGAGTCCATCTGCGTGCGTACTCGACGGGAAGATATACGTGTTGGGAGGTTGCAGCAAGGCCGAGGAAAGCTGGGGTGAGGTTTTCGATACAAAGACTCGAACGTGGGAGCCTTTACCTGACCCTGGAGACCAGCTTCGGTTCTCTCTGATGATTAGGAAAACAGAGATCATCGGAGGGAAGATTTACGTTACGAGTAACGAGGAGGTAGAGGACTCTGTCTATGATCCGGTAACGCGTAAGTGGGACTCTATAGGAAAACTGCTCGATGGTGACAGTAAGTGTACGGTTGGTGATTTATTTTACTCTTGTGGTAGGGAAAGTTGCATGTGGTACGACGCAAAGTGTGACGAATGGAAACATGTCAACGGTTTGGTTTCATTCAATAAGACTTGTCGTCGTGGTTTGATTCAAACGGTTCAATACGGTGGGAAACTTTTAGTCTTGTGGGACAAGCCTGCGAACCGGCGTCGTAATTGTGAAGAAAAGACTATTTGTTGTGCTTTGGTTGCGCTTGAAAAGCGCCAAGATGGTCAAGTTTGGGGAAAGGTTGAGTGGTCTAATGGTGTGCTTACGGTTCCCAATTCATACCTTTTCTTGCGTTCTTACGTTATACGCAGATGATCTATTTTTATACTATCGAGAATGTCTTTTAGATTTTTTTTTTCTTTTTGTTTTGTTTAAACATTGGTTATATAAAATTATTGGTGGCTTTCTTTGCTCAGCCTTGTTGATCAAGTTTGCAACTTTTTTTTTCTTTTAATGTTTTTTTCTCGTCTATGTTTATCTAGTTTAATATTAACTAGACCTCGACCCGCACAACCGTGCGAGTGTTATTTTTAACTATATATATATATATATATATATATATATACTTTAAATTGATAATGGTATACATTTTTAATTTTAATGTTTTATAACTATTTCAAATATAATAACTTATAGTTTACATGTTGTAAATAATCAGTTGTTTAAAACTGTTACATGTATTTTTGTCTCTTATTATATATTTATCTTATTTTATTTATTTTTATTTATTAAACAAATTAATATGCGACGGATTGTAAACAATAAAAATATACTTATTAATGCATAATAATATATAGTTCAATATTAATTACGAAATTTGAGAAAATTATGATATTGTTAAAATATTTAAATCAGATAATAAATTTTAATATGATTGATTGTGATTATATAATAGATAAAATATAATAGAATATTTATATTTCATTTTATAAATGATAACTGAATATATTAATGTTAAATTATATTTCAAAACTAACTACGAAATTAATGTAAATATTTACATATAAGTTTTGAAAATTAAGATCTTTTTAAAATCTTTTTAAACAGATTTTTCAAAAAAAATTGAAATGAAAAGATATCAAAAGATATTTTGGTTATGTTTTCGGTTTATTAGAAAATAGATTATATTTTTTTTTGTCAGCAAACACAGACTCATATAGACTCTATAAACCAATGCGGTAGATCCATATCCATGTGGACTATGAACGACGGTTGCTTCCTTGCACTGCGTGCGAGACAGTCCGCTCTTGTGTTCTATGTCCGAGGTACGTGGATGATCTCTGCGTGAGTGAAACTCTCCTTCAAATTCTTCATATCTTCCAGGTAATTCGCAAAAGCCGGCCATTCATCAGGTTCTGAAACCATCTTCACCAACTGATGTTATATTATTCATGTTATATATAAGTTATATTATTATTAATAATAAATGATGTTAACTGATTTCTATGGATGGTTCATTGGGTCCATTTATAAAAAAATCACACATAATAATATTAGAGTATAATTTTTTCATCAAATAGATTGTTTCAAATTTTCACATGTATTTTTTTATTTATTTATTTTTATTTGTTATATTAGTATTTCATTACTGAATAAATAAATAATAAATAGAAATCGAATTTGATAGAATGTTAAAATATAATCATCTGCAAAGATAATGTAAATATAGTTAAAATTTTTAAATTTATAACTTCATATATTAATATTATAAAGAATTTAATTAAACTTTTCAGTTATATATATATAAATTTATTTATTTTAGATTTAATTTTAGTCATATTTTTCAATGTTTCTATAAATATTTCAAATAAAATAATTTATAGTTTACATGTTGTAAAATTTCTAAAACCATCACATGTATTTGATTCTTATTATTACATATTTATATTTTTGTATTTGTCTTTAGTTCTTAAACAAATTAATATGTGCATGAAAAAACATATTTTATATTTATTTTATATTTAATTTATGTTGAATTTTTATCTGCCCTTTTAATATTGCATAATAATATTTCATTGCTAATTACAAAATTAGTGAAATATTTACATATATATATTATTTAAAATTAATATATTGTTAAAATATTCAGATAGACATAATAATTTTATATTAATATAATTTATTTGGATTGTATAATTGATAAAAAATATATAATATATTTTTCATTTTGTATACATCAATCAAATATATAAGTGTATAATAATATTTCAAAACTAATAACAAAATTAGTTAAAATATTTACATATAATTTTTGAAAATTAAGTTGTGTTAAAATATTTATAAACAGTTTATATATATATATATATATATATATATATATATATATATATATATATATATATATATATATATATATATATATATATATTAAATATAAGTGGAATTTCATATATTGTTATTTTTTTTATGAAATCCCTAAAATATTGGAAAGTTATTGTTTTTTTATATAATATTAAGATTATTAATGATGGAATAATGTAGTATATTCTATTTAATATAAAGATAAATGATGATTGAAAATATCATGTGACTAATTCTAGTTATAGTCAATTTTATTAAAAATCACTTATGAATTAAAAGTCATGACTTATGTTTTAATATAACAGATTGTCAAAAGATGTTGGGGGCAGAGGAGTCTATGAACTTGGAGGAGACTTGTCGACTCCAAGAGCATCCACATTGCCAACCCCCCCCCCCCCCCCCCAATCTCGATTCCCAATGTATTATTTTATTTTATTTTAAATTTTTTTTCGTTTGAATCTCTTTTTTAGAAAAAGAAGATTTAATAACCAAACCTATCGTGGGTCGTCCCTTGTTGTGGAAACCGCGGAACAGTGACAATACAGGTTTCATCACTGTGCTTTTATTATATTATTTTTTTTTGGAAAGCGTGTGAACCCTAGCTATAATCATTCAGTGCAGTTGCTATGAGACTTAACTTGGGGCGAGCTAGATCCCCCACTCTCCTATTAAAACAACTATATATGGAACACACACTACGAACCGAAACTCCTTTTATAAATATAAATAGCCACATTTTTAAAATAACATTTTGTGAAAAAAATATAATAGTTTTAAAAAAAAACATGTGTTTCTTGCATTTAGCTATATTCTTTTATTTATAGCTAGGGATTGACTGAATACTCCTCTCCAGATTCGGCATGTCGTTATATTTTAAATTTATATAAATTATATATTAAAGAATATGAGAATTTCTAAAAATTATCAAAATAGTCACAATTAAGTATCAAAAAATAACAAAAATATTAAAAGTATCTATTTGTTATCCATCCAAATATTTGAATTGAGATATTATTTATCTAAATTTAAGCACTTAGTCTTACATTATTCATGTTATGTTTTCTAGTATTTCTATTTTCAAATTTTGGGGATTTAGTTATATTTGGATTTTTGTTAAAAAAATACATAATCTAAATGGGTACTTGAACCTGAATCTGAACCAAATTGATACACTAATAAATTTGTATTTAATATTGTCAAGTAAACAATGGTTGTTACAATATTTTTAATTTTACGATTCAAATCCAGAAGACTAGTCCACACTTTATTTCTATAAGTTTTCAATTTAGCTAAAACAATGGTGTTGTTTGAAATGATGGTTTCGTGAGAAACAAGTAACAAGAATAACAAAAGTATGCAATTTAAACAAGAAGCCATCGTAGGGTTGTTTCATCGGGTGCTAATACTGAGCCACATGTCCGTTTAACAGCACGTGCAAGTAGAACGGTCGAACAGGGTCCGAATTAAAAAATCAGGTCCCGAGCTAAAAAATATAAGAAAAATTATGAATTTTTGAAAAATATTGTATAAGTTATGATATAAACTTAAAAAAAAAAACATAATACTAAATTTAAAGCAAATATTTTCAAAAACGAAGTCAAATACATGTAAACAAAACTATATTTTTTTAAACCTACTTTATCACATTGTTAAATATATCATTAATATTTTTTAAACATGGTCCATAAATAATTTGAGACGGCTCTGCTGAGCCAAATAATTAAGCATAATCTAGAACTCATATCATTCATGTAGAACAGTCCACTGTCGTGGAACTATCCCCTATGTGAATTGATCTTGGTACCTAACCTCTTGCTTGGAACAAGATGCAATAGCAAGCATTAAAGATCAAGTTCGATAGGTTCACTAAACACCCTAATATCTACTCTTGCTGATTCGGGTTGTTAAGCTCATTCATATTATATCACGGTTAGTGAGCAGGTTAGACCTAGGTTCACAATAAGAGTTGGTATGAATGAAGACAACATAATGAATTTCTTATATATGTTTAGCTCATATGATAAACACCCTAGAACCCTAGACAAGCTAGCCGACTACTCAGACATCACACAAGATACCAAAGACAAAATTTATGAATAATATTGCATATAAACAGAATAGAAACAATGGAGTTCAGGATGGTCTTCTCTAAATGAGAATGGAGCTGTTTTCCTTACAAGTAACAAATCGCCAAAAAAGAAAATTCTAGGTATCTTTCAAAACCAGCGTAGTAAAATGAAGAATAGATGGGGACACTTTTATATGGACTATGGAGACGTCATTGTAGGTACCTAGAAGATACAATGGTTAGGGTAAATCTTGGGAATATCTCGAAAGTTTCCATAAATGTCGGGAACAATCACCAGGCTGCTCCTTGCGGGATCAACCGTCCAACTGCTTCGCCTGACTGTTCCATGTTGAAAACTCTGTTTATGGGATCTTTCTTCATGCATCATCTTGCTACTTCTTCGATCTACTCCGGACCTGTAAAGACTCGAAAAAGACTGGACAAACACGATAAATGACTAAAAACCATTTATAAACATAGTTACAATGATGTCAAAATACCATTTATCACAAATCCAAACTGAAATTTGTCAATATCTGAATCGGATTTAAATTTTTAGTTCTAAAATCATATCAATCAACTGAATCGAAAGGATATCTGAATATACATCCTAAGAAAAAAAAACTACACAACACATTTCTTAGTACAACATAAAATAAATAATTTAATTAACTTTGATCAAAAATAATAATGATAATAATTTAATTAACTATTTCACTTTGTGCAATGCGCGGATCACTATCTATACTATTATTTGTAAATTAATTTTGCTTATTTGTCATGTTTTTATTAGTTTTTAGCTTGAATCATTCATTTGTTAATTTAATTGTTTATTTGTCATATTTTTATTAGTTTTTAGCTTGAATCACCAATCTATTAATTTAAATAATATAAATATTTAGAATTTAATTGGAATTAGAACTATACTTATTTTTATTTTGACAAGTTAGAACCATTATTATTACTGTTTGGTTTATAAGAAAAATTATGCGTTGATATTGAGTTTAGAGAGTCGGCGTAATCATGTTGTGAACATGTATTTAATGGTTTAATTTCTAATATGGTTAAAATAAATATATTTTTAATGAATAATTATATGTATCATTAATAAATAATCATAAATTAACTAAAATAATAAAAGTATCACTATCTATTTTTTCTATTAAAATAAACTTATGAAATATTAAGATTAGTCAATGTATATATATGTATATGTATTACATAATATTGAATGAATCATCTATATTTTAATCTAAAATTATTAGGACAATTAAAATTACTAATTGTGAAAATTTCTGAAAAGTTTGGTAAATAATTCAAAAATATTTATACTATTATTTCCACAATGATTTTTTCACTCTTACGTTAAACATTGGAGCTTTTAAAATATATATTACTCTTAATAAATAGTTACATAGATTTATTAATATATAATTACCAATAAATTACAAATGTATTTCATTAATTTGATAATTATCATTATCTAAAAAGATTATATACTATGTTATCCAAAAATATTTTACATCATAGTATTTTAAAATAAATATAAATCCATGTATATAATTTTGTTTATATATGAATGTTTTCAAGTTTATTTTACGTAATAAATACACTATATTAAATAAAACACTTTATCATATATAAAATTACTCCATCCATTTTATTTTAGTTATCGTTCTAGGTTTATGCACACAAATTAAGAAAACATACGATTTTGTATATTTCAAAAATAAAAACACAATTACCTATACACCTAACCATATCTCAACCAATAAAAATAGAGTGGAGAATCTTATTAATATTTTTTTCATTGAAATTCTAAAGCGACAATTGTTGGATCCAATTTTGGTCCGATAGCTTAACGGACCTAGATAGAGACATGACCTGCGAAGCGGAAAAACCCACGAAGACCCGCGACGAACTCAAGAAGAACCTGGATTTTTTGACGTCATGGAACACCTAGCTGTCCACCTCCCATATGAGGCATTACTTTGTGGACCTGTACATTACGGATGGATGTATCAGTATGAACGAGCAATGAAATATTTGAAGGGAAAAGCAAAAAATCTTGCGAAAGTTGAAGGTTCTATAATTGCGGGAAGTTTGACGGAAGAAACTTCTCACTTCACATCGTATTACTTTGCGTCAAAAGTACGTACTCGAAAAAGAGCTCCAAGAAGATACGATGATGGTGGTGTCGCGCCAACATATGCAGTTGCTGGTGTTCCTGACATCTTTAGCCAGATAGGTCGACTGGGTGGAAAATTAAAAGTGGTTTGGTGGTCGAGTGAAGAAGACGCTCATAGTGCACACATCTATATTCTACTCAATTGCGATGATCCTTTGATGTGTTATTTTGAAAGGTAACATATATTGACAATTCTAAATACATATATAAGTTTACTTTTGAATACATATAAGTATATTAATTTCCATAAACTCTGTGATTTTATAGCATGTTTGTATCTCAAGTTGAAGAAACATTCCCAGGTATATCTACAAGTGATGTAGACAAAAAAAAGATCAACACTTTATTAAGTGGTTGAGGACTCATGTATTACTCTAACTTTTAAATTTTCAGAATTTTCCATTCAATGTATAATATCACACTCTTAATTATGCAGGTTGATTATCAAGACGATCCAGATTATCCTAAGTGGTTACATGAAGTAATTCAAGCTCCACGTGTAAAGGTCACCACATCACAGATGTATTTCACACGAGGCTATACTTTTCACACATATGATTATGGTAGGCAGCGGGCGACCAGTAACTATGAAATATGTGTGAAAGGTGAAACAGATTTCTACGGTATCTTGACGGATATTATTGAAGTGGAATTCCCAGGAATATTGAAGCTGAAATGCGTTCTTTTCAAATGTGAATGGTTTGATCCTGTCGTGGACAGATGTGTTCGGTTTAACAAATTTGGTGTAGTTGATGTCAATGGTGGGCGAAGGTACAAGAAAACATTTTTTGTTGTCATACATGTATGTATTAATATTTACGTTTTTCTTATTTTGCAGGTACGACAAATTCGAGCCTTTCATCTTAGCTTCACAAGCAGACCAAGTTAGTTTCTTTCATACCCCCGAATGAGAGAATCGGGAATAAATTGGTTAGCCGTGAATAAAGTTACACCTCGAGGACGAATTATTGGTGGGGAAGAACCACCATTGCAAGAAGAACAAATAAATATCGTCGAGCAAGCTCAACAACAAATTGATGACATCCTTCTCATTGATCCGCATAATGAAGAGTATGAAGATGTTATGGACGATGCCACAGACGAAGTTGTTGATGACGGGTTTAATGAAAATGATGATGGTTCTAGTGATGACGAGAATGACGATGTATCTGATTGATGTATCTGTTTTTCAATATAATCAATAAAACTATTTAGATAATTTTTGTTAATAAAAAAGATTCATATTATAAGTATTGAAATTATGTTTTATAATTTATGGTTTGGATTGGAGAGAAGAAATATGAAGTAGAAGATAAGAAAAAAAGTGTTTGGGGTTTGGAGACTTCGGATTTAGCACGTTTCGTCGTAATATACTCGTTTGTTTACGTGGATTAAACGAGGAAAGTGGACAGAATTCGTCCTTATTTCCTCGTTGATTTTAAATCCCTTTAAAAATCCTTAAAAGTATTAACCCTTAAACTCTAAGCTTTCTATACTTTTTAATTTCTATAAAAAATACTAAAAAAAAGAAGAGAAGAAAGATACTGAAGTCACATATGGCAAAACCTACGTAAATCTAACCCGCAAGGCTTTACTATATGTAACTCCAGTATCTTCTTCACTTCTTTTTTTTCAAATCTTTCTAATTTCAAACCCAAATTTATGAGTATATTGTGTGATTTGGGTGATTGTGTGGGATATGAGGAAGGAAAACACCCATATATATAGATGTCTACGGGTTCAGACAGAGTTACCCTCCGTCCCAGGTCATGTTAGTCCGCAACCGTGAGGAAATTTTATGGAGTAACGCACCAAACATGACTGTAGCTCGAGTGAGTCCATCTGTGTGCGTACTCGACGGGAAGATATACGTGTTGGGAGGTTGCAGCAAGGCCGGGGAAAGCTGGGGTGAGGTATTTGATACAAAGACTCGGACGTGGGAGCCTTTACCTGACCCTGGAGACCAGCTTCGGTTCACTCTGATGATTAGGAAAACAGAGATCATCGGAGGAAAGCTTTACGTTAGGAGTAACGAGGCGGAACAGGACTCTGTCTATGATCCGGTAACGCGTAAGTGGGACTCTATAGGAAAACTGCTCGACGGTGACAGTAGGTGTACGGTTGGTGATTTATTTTACTCTTGTGGTAGGGAAAGTTGCATGTGGTACGACGCAAAGTGTGACGAATGGAAACATGTCAAGGGTTTGGTTTCATTCAATAAGACTTGTCGTCGTGGTTTGATTCAAACGGTTCAATACTGTGGGAAACTTTTAGTCTTGTGGGACAAGCCTGCGAACCGGCGTCGTAATTGTGAAGAAAAGACTATTTGTTGTGCTTTGGTTGCGCTTGAAAAGCGCCAAGATGGTCAAGTTTGGGGAAAGGTTGAGTGGGTCTAATGGTGTGCTTACGGTTCCCAATTCATACGTTTTCTTGCGTTCTTGGGTTAGACGCAGATGATCTATTTTTATACTATCGAGAATATCTTTTAGATTTTTTTTTGTTTTGTTTAAACATTGGTTATATAAAATTATTGGTGGCTTTCTTTGCTCAGCCTTGTTGATCAAGTTTGCAACATGTTTTCTTTAAAATGTTTTTTTTTCGTCTATGTTTGGTGCTGTGGTGATGAATAGAAAACAACACATTTAGAAGAAATGTTTATCTAGTTTAATATAAATCGTCAAAAGAGGTTGGGGGCAGAGGAATCTATGAACTTGGAGACTTATCGACTCTAAGACTTAACTTGGGGCTAGCTAGATCCCCCACTGTTCTAGTCTGACTGGTTTAACTGCAGCGGTTGCGGTTACGGGTAGTTGCGGTTCTTAACGGTTTTAAGCGATTTGTACGACTGGTTAACTAGCGGTTGATTAATAAATTAATAGTATTTATATTTTCTATAATTATAAAAATACCAAAAATCATAAAATTGTAATAAATATCAAAGTTATATTTAGAAATTTATAGTTTTAAAATTTTAAAAATAAAAAAAAACTTTTATTTTAAAATTTTATAGTATTAATTGAAATATAATAGATATATTTTAGTATTTTAATAATTTTAATTTAAATTTTTTATGGAATATTTTTATTTTTGTATTTATATTGTTTTTGAGAAAAATATTTTTTTTACCCTCTCGCAACCGCAAACGCTAGCTGAAACCAGCTTTTGAATTTATGAGGTTTGAAGCGGTTTGAAGCGATTTGAAACGATTTGAAGCGGTTTAAAGCGGTTTGAATGATTGTTGCAAAACGCTAATAACCGCTTTCAACTGCAAAAGCTGCGCTTGCGGGTGGTAGCGGGAAAACCAGTCAACATCTAAAACAACTAGATATGGAACACACACTACGAACTGAAACTCATTTTATTATGAATATGCCACATTTTCTAAAATAACATTTTGTGAAAAAATATAATTGTTTTAAAAAAAACATGTGTTTCTTGCATTTAGCTATATTCTTTTATTTATATCTAGGGATTGGCCCAATACTTCTCTCCAGATCCGGCATGTCGTTATATTTTAAATTTATATAAATTAGATATTCAAAACTATGAAACTTCTAAAAATTATCAAAATAGTCAAAAGTAAGTATCTAAAGATAACAAAAATATTAAAAGTATATATTTTTTATCCATCCAAATCCAAATATGTAAGCACTTAGTCTTACATTATCCATGTTATGTTTTATATTATTTCTATTTTCAAATTTGGAGATTTAGTTATATTTGGACTTTTGTTAAAAAATATTACATAATCTAAATGGATACCCGAATCTGAATCCGAACCAAATTGATACACTAATAAATGAATTTTTAATACTGTCAAGTTAAAAATGGTTGTTACAATAGTTTTAATTTTAAGATTCAAATCCAGAAGACTATTCCACACTTTATTTTTATAAGTTTTCTATTTAGCTAAAAACAAAGGTGTTGTTTGAAATGATGGTTTCGTGAGAAACAAGTAACAAGAATAACAAAAGTATGCAATTTAAACAAGAAGACATCCTGGGATTGTTTCATCGGGTGTTTATACTGAGTCAAATAATTATTTAAGCACGATTAAGCATAATCTAGAACTCATAACATTCATGTAGAACAGTCCAATATCGTGGAACTACCCCCTATGTGAATCGATCTTGGTACCTAACCTCTTGTTTGGAACAAGATGCGATGGCAAGCCATAAAGATCAAGTTCAATAGGTTCAAAAAACACCCAAATATCTACTCTCTCTGATTAGAGTTGTTAAGCTCATTCATATCATATCACGGTTAGTGAGCAGATCAGACCTAGGTTCGAACATTAAATGATCAGGTCAATGCACAATAAGAGTTGGTATGAATGATGACAACATAATTTCTTATATATGTTTAGCTTATATGATCAACACCATAGTACCAAACACACGATTTATGAATAATATTGCATATAAATAGAATAGAAACAATGGGGTTCAGGATGGTTTTCTATAAATGAGAATGGAGCTGTCTCCCTTACAAATAACAAATCGCCAAAAAAAGAAAAGTCTAGGTCTCTTTCAAAACTAGCGTAGTAAAATAAAGAATAGATGGAGACACTTTTATATGGAGACGTCATTGTAGGTATTTAGAAGATACAATGGTTAGGGTAAATCTTGGGAATATCTCGAAAGTTTCTATAAATATCGAGAACAATCACCAGGCTGCTCCTCGTGGGATCAACCATCAAACTGCTTCACCCGACTATTTTGTGTTGAAAACTCTGCTTATGGCATCTTTCTTCATGTAGCATCTTACTACTTCTTCAATCTACTTCGGACCTATAAAGACTCGAAAAAACTGGACAAACACGATAAATGAAAAAAACTCATTTGAAAACATAACTACAACTAGATTTTGACCCGTCCTTAAAAAAGGCTGTTATATTTTTTGTTGAAAAATTATTTACGTAATAAAAATTATTATTATTGATAAATTATATGTTTTAACATTTTATGAAATTTCTCTTAAATTTACTTATATGACTTATTTTTTATTTTAAATATGACTAAATTTTTGAAGACTCTAAATAATTCTAACCTGTTATATGATTTTATTTATTTAACCCAAAGTTAAACTTACTTTACACTGATTTTTTTTAATTCAAATAAAATATTTTATATATTCAAAACTCTCTGTATTGAAAAATCCATTTGTGCATTTGAAAAAACAATTCTATAACTTTATTAAATTTAGTTATATAATTTATTTTTTCTTTTAAATGAAAATTTTTTAAGGAGTTGAAATAATTCAAATCTGTATCATAATTTTATTGATTTAATCTTTTTTTATTTCAACTTGATTTTATTTTGAGGTTTCATTTAATAAATGATTTTATCTCAAATTTTTTAAGACTCTAAATAATTCTAACATGTTATATGATTTTATTTATTTAACCCGAAGTTAAACTTATTTACACTGATTTTTTTAATTCAAATAAACTATTTTATATACCAAAACTCTCTGTATTGAAAAATTCATTTGTGCATTTCAAAAAACAATTCTATAACTTTATTAAATTTAGTTTATATAATTTATTTTTTCTTTTAAATGAAACTATTTTTAAGGAGTTGAAATAATTCAAACTCGTATCATATTTTTATTTATTTAATATTTTGTTATTTAAACTTGATTTTATTTTGAGGTTTCATTTAATAAATCATTTCATATAATTAATAACGTGAAAGATCATATAAATAATCACATATATTAAATTCTTAAAATTTAATGTGAAATATAAAAACCATAATTTAAGTTGGTATATGAAATTAGTCTTCTTGTTGTATTTTTCTTATATATATTGAAAACATTTTTTTAACAATGGTTATTGAAAAATATTTTAGTAAAAATATTTTTTTGAATATATGCATATGTTAAATCATTTTTTATATAAATCAAGTTTAAATTATTATTTTGATTTGAAATATTTATATAAAATTTTAAATTTTCTTTATGGTTATTTTAGACAAAAACTGTTTTTAGATAATTAGATTAGTCCATTTTGTATATTTTAAAACTGATTCAAGTAGATAGTTTTTGTAATATAATTAATTTCCAATTTTTATTAATAACATAAGCCATTATTTTTTTCTTCTTTACATAATTTTATCCATTTTTCAATTTTTTTTTGCATTAGTTTTCTGTGAATTATTATTAACTTTCTGATATATTTTTTGAAAATTGAACTCTTAAAATTTTATATTTGACTAAACTAAATAAGGTAATAATGGTGTATTTAAAATATATATATATATATAATATAAAGGTCCCTATAATATACTATTTATATTTCAGTTTGTGTTTTTATTTTCACCATAAAGTATTGTAAATAAAAAGAATTGTATATATAGTTACATAACTATAAAAAGATATTGTTTAATTACTGTAAAAATAATGGCTAAATGTGTAAATATAAAGAAGTATTAAATATGTTATTCATGTTTCTAAACAATTTTCATTTATTATTAATTTATTAGAAATACAATGGTTAGATGTGTAAATAAAAGAAAGTAAACAATTCTACTATTCATGTTACTAAACATATCTCATTTAATCTATTATTCTTGTTTCCAAACATTTTCAAAATGTACTTCAACTTTAATAATCATATATATAATGAGACACTTTCTTCTCTTCTTAAGGTGTCCACATCAGATTTTATTAAATGTTTGTGGAACCCATCTTTATATTTTTGTTTTAATATAATATGTATTCGTATAGATTTCACTAAATATCACTTAGTGCAATGGTTTATGTATCATTAAAGAGTCTCACAACCTGGGTTCGAACAGAGAACCTGTGTGTTTTGCATTTTTTTATGATTAAATTTAATGAAAGGCAATTATGATTTTTACAAGTCATCTTTCTCTTTAGACTTTTAGATTTTCTGCAATATTGACTCCACAACTTATAATTTTTCAAGAATACATCAGTTTCTTCGTTTTTGCCATTTTTTTATACTACTCGATTATAGGATGCAATGAGTGAAAAAAAAAGTCTTTAAGAATTTCGATTTTTGGATTGAGTCAGTATAAATCGTCATTGTTGGTGTCTGAATTACGTGCTCCGGTGATTTTTCGGCCATCGGTAGTGAGTATTCGAATGTGATTATATAATGAATTAATGATTGTTGGGTCATTTTAAATTAACTTGCGGCCTATGTCACTCAGTTTCTACATAACTTTTAAAAGGTGATGTTGATGCGTCAGACATACCCAAAAAAACTTTTTAATCGTCTATTCTTTTGCACCGTCTCTGAATATGGCCTAGAATTCTCCTACTTTGTCGCTTAACTCTTACATCCGATGATAAACCATTACACTCTCAATTGTTCTATTCAATGTCGCATATCATTAAAACTCTTTAAATTGATAGAATTTCATAGTCTTACTGAAAACATGATTAGTATAACTTTTCTATGTTCTTTGTTCTACTTTCTGAAGTTGTCGGCTAAGACATATATGCCATGGAGGGATTCACTAATTTCTCATACTTTAAATTTGAATTAGAACACATTGATAGTTTCAAGGAGGGGGCGAATAAAATTGTTTACACAGCTGATAACTACAGCAAAAACCAATGAAAAAGAAACATAGCTTTTTGGACGGACCGATAGAGTTCGCATAGACCTGAGAGGAGTTCATGGAAATTCATTTTTTATTTCTGTTAAAAAATCTTGCATTGACTATTTTTCTGGATATGTATATATTATTGTGCTATGTTTAATAAATGGTTTTACTATTGTGTGGGGTTTCTAAATTGAGATAGATTATTATTTTCTTATATTTACACAGCTTGCAGATATACTAAATAGCTAATGAAGATGTCAATTAGTCAGCGTATCAGGTGTTGAATCTCAGTGGATATATAGTCTATGTCTGACATATTATTGGGAAAAATATTGCTAGATGTTGAATTCATGAAAACAAATCGAAAACTCTTTTAAACATTCACGACTCCGCGCTTGCGCGGAGCTATATCCCTAGTATAGATAATGTCAAAACACCATATATCACAAATCCAAACTGAAATTTGTAAATATCTGAATTGAATATAAATTTTAAGAATCCATAAATCTTATCGATGAACTGAATCGAAATGATATCTGAATATACATCCTGGGAAAAAAAACTATACAATAAATCTCTTAGTACAACATAAAATAAATAATTTAATTAACTATCTCACCTTGTGTAATACGCCGATCACTATACCTAGTAACCAATCTAATTCTCTCATGTTAACCGAACTAAATATTAAAAAAAAAAATTCTAAATTCTATGTATCGGGTTCTTATTGTGCTTTAGTTTTCTAAACTGGATCGAATAGATATTAAACAAAATAAAGGAGTGAGTTTGCAATATATTAAAACAAAGGTATTTATACACTTAAAAGTTCTTAACCCAATTGTGTTTATACACACCCTAATGCTACAAGCCGCCGACTCTATGGGACTGGAACCACCGTGGAAAAAGTGGAGACCGAATCAACCTCAAACGTCGTTTTTGTCGCTTCCAGATGAAATCATTCTGCACTGCTTAGCCCGCATATCGAGGTCGTACTACCCTAAACTCTCCCTAGTCTCCAAGTCCTTTCGCTCTCTCATTTTATCCATTGAGCTCAGACGCGAACGTTTTCACCACAAAATACAAGAATCGCACTTTTCTGTATGTTTACAGCTTCCCGACCGTCCTCGTCCCTCGTGGTTCACCCTCTGGGTACAACCTGATCAAATCGGGAAGGAGAAGAAAGCTAGACTGGTGCAAGTGCACCCGTCGTCTTCCTATGCTCCACGAGAACCGTCGTTCGTTTGCACGGTTGGTTCAGATATCTACGCGTTCAGACAACATTACCCTCCGTCCCGAGTCATGTTAGTCCGCAACAGCGAGGAATTTTTATGGAGTAACGCACCAAACATGACTGTAGCTCGAGTGAATCCCGTTGCGTGCGTACTCGACGGGAAGATATACGTGTTGGGAGGTTGCAGCAAGGAGGCGGCGAAAAGCAGCTGGGGTGAGGTTTTCGATACGAAGACTCGAACGTGGGAGCCTTTACCTGACCCTGAAGACGACGAGCTTCGGTTCTCTCTAGTGATTAAAAACCTAGAGATCATGGGAAGGAAGCTTTGCGTTACGAGTAACGAGGAGGAAGACACTGTCTATGATCCGGAAACGCGTACATGGGACGTTATAGGAAAACTGCGTGAGGGTGACAGTTGGTGTACGGTAGGTAACATATATTACTCTTGTCGTAGGGAATGTTGCATGTGGTATGACAAAGAGTGTGACGACTGGAAACGTGTAAAGGGGTTGTCTTATTTCAATAAGTGTTGTCCTCGTCGTGGCTTGATTGAAACGGTTCAATTCTGTGGGAAACTTTTAATCTTGTGGGACAAGTTTGCGCATTGTGAAGAAAAGACTATTTATTGTGCTTTGGTTGCGCTTGAAAAGCGCCAAAATGGTCAGGTTTGGGGAAAGGTTGAGTGGTCTAGTGATGTGCTTACTGTTCCCAGTTCGTACGCTTTCTTGCGTTCTTTTGTTATACGCAAATGATCAATTGTATCTATTGATTATATTCGAGAGAGAATGGCTTTTAGATTTATTTGTCTAAACATTGGTTGTATAAAATTATTGGTGGCTTTGCCTAGCCTTTATTAATTAAGTTTGCAACTTGTTTATTTTCTAATGTTTTTTCTTGTCTATGTTTGGTGCTGATGAATACATAATAGTACAAAAACAACACATTTAGAAGAAATGCGTATCTTGTTGAATATAAATCGTCAAGGGAGGTTGGGGGTAGAGAAATCTATGAACTTGGGAAGAGGTTGTTGATTCTATGACTCAAACTTGGGGCGAGCTAGATCTTCCATTTTTCCATTAAAACAATTAAGGAAGGAACATGCATCATATCATACAGAAACTCATTTTATAAATATAAATATACCACATTTAAAAAAAAATATGAAAAAATATAATTGTTTCAAAGAAAAACATGTGTTTCTTGTATTCTATACTATTATTTGCGAAGTGATTTTTCGCAACGGAGTTCCCACGTTAAAAGTTAGAGCGGTTAATATCGATACTATCCTTAATGAATTTATATATATATATATATATCATATATTATATAACTAAAAACGAAATTTTATGTCAATAATATTAGATTTTAAAACATTAAGATAATTCCTAAGTATTGTGTTGTTATATAATTAAAAACGAAATTTTATGTTAAATAATATTTGATTTTGAAAAATTAAGATAATTCCTAAGTATTGTGTTGTTATCTTGAAATAATATTTTAGAGTTCCAAAAGTAAGATATTTCTTATATATTATGTTGTTATCTTGAATTAATATTTTTATCTATACTATTATTTGCGAAGTGATTTTTCGCAACGGAACTCGCACATTAAAAGTTAGAGCGGTTAATATCGATACTATCCTTAATGAATTTATATATATATATATATATATATATATATATATATATATATATATATATATATATATATATATATATATATATATATATATATATATATATATATATATATATATATATATCATATATTATATAACTAAAAACGAAATTTTTGTTAAATAATATTAGATTTTAAAACATTAAGATAATTTCTAAGTATTGTGTTGTTATATAATTAAAAACGAAATTTTATGTTAAATAATATTTGATTTTGAAAAATTAAGATAATTCCTAAGTATTGTGCTGTTATCTTGAAATAATATTTTAGAGTTCCAAAAGTCAGATATTTTTTTATATATTATGTTGTTATCTTGAATTAATATTTTTATTACAATATTTTTATTATAAAATAAGGTATAAAAATATTTAAAAATAAGGTATAAAAAGTATATAATTAAGTATTAATCAATTAAACACATTCGTATCAAAATATATTTTAAAAAAGTTCTAATATGTGAATGTTTTAAAAAAAAATTAACACAATCATGTGTCTAATATGTGAATGTCTAATATGTGAATGTTTAAAAAAAATAACACAATCATGAGAATATATATTTAAATAATCCGGTGTTTGCAACAAAGCCCTCACGTTGAAAATTAGAACGGTTAATATCTATATTACTCTTTATTAAAAGAATATATAAATTAGCTTAAAAAATTCTAATATGTGAATGTTTGAATAAAAATAACACAATCATGAGAATAAATATTTAAATAATATGGTGTTTGCAACGGAGCTCTCACGTTGAAAATTAGAGCGGTTAATATCTATATTACCCATAATGAAAAGAATATATAAATTAGCTATAAAAAATTAATATTTTTATCAGGTAATTGATTAAAATTAATAAGTTAGGAATTATCCAAATGTAAAACTATATTCTAAGATAAAAAGATATTTTTTATATATACAGTTATCTCACAAATATTTTGATTAAAAAATAGAAAATACATAATTAAATATTCATCAAGTAAAATTCTTAATTTATATAATTGAAAAAATAATATATTTTAAAATTAAAAATATAGCTATAAAATAAAACGAATTTTAATATTTTTATTAGATAATTGATTAAAATTAATAAGTTAAGAATTATCCAAATCTAAAACTATATTCTAAGATAAAAAGATAATTCTTATATATATATATATATATATATATATATATATATATATATATATATATATATATATATATATATATATATATTGTTATCCCACAAATATTTTGATGAAAAAATACAAAATACAAAATTATATTCATCAAGTAAAATTCTTAATTTTATATAATTGAAAAATAATATATTTTAAAATGAAAAAGATAATTCCTAGATAAACTATAATATACAAATAAATTTAGAGTCAGTTATAAGACAAAAAAACTTTTAGATGAAAACATATAAAATACTATATATTACAGTTTTTATTTAGTAATGAATGTACTATCGTTGATACGGTTAGTAAAAACCGTTATTTGACAAAACAAAATTATGTGTATTGTATTATTATCCGTACTAATATTATTTTCAGTAGATAAATTCTTGAACATATTTTTAATCGAGTAAAAAAACTCTGAATTGAAAAATCATTAAGTAGTGTCGATAATTATAAGTTCTTATATTAGCTGTTTTTGATAAATATAATTGAAGATCTTGATAATTAATGAAAAAAAAAATTTAAAATAGAAACACAACCAAAATTGTATATAAAGAGATTTCTACAATATTTACACAACATGATTGTTTAAAATATAAAAAAATGTATATAATGTTTTAGTGAAAGATTGCATCATATATGAATAGTTTTATTTTAAAATTGTTACTGGTTTTGTAAGTGCATGGCGATAAATTGTTTTATTGGTTTTTAAATTAATAATGAATTTATTAATAAATATTTGTAAAGTAATTATGCCCGCATGGCGGGCTAAACACCTAGTTTAGCTATATTCTTTTAGTGACAATACTGAAAATCTATATTTTGTTCTATAATTTTGGTGGTAAAAAATTAAAAATATGTTGGTTCCAATTATTTTATATTATTCAGTTAGTTAAGTTATTCTGAAATCTCAAATACAGTTTAATATTTTAAATTAATTAAAAATAAAACGCATTCTAATTTAATTATTGCTACTACATTAATGAGGTAATTTAGAAAAATAACTCTAACATTCATGATTCATTGATTTGTTTGAAATCAATGAAGGCATGTATGGTAGAAAACATGACTCCATGATTATTTTGTTAAATCTTGTCTGTAAACATATTCTTCTAAACATATCACACAAATTTTCTGAAAGTGAATATTTGCAATTGTATAACTTTACGAAAATGTTTATATCTCTGTGTTGAACTAATCTACAGTTCATAATTCTTTATTTGAATTGTTGAAAACATTTATGAAACACATAATATATTTTGGTAGTGTTCCAATTTAAATTTAATAGTCTGAAATTTTTGAGATTGAATAAAAGCATTTGTAGATTTTATCTTGTTTTTCAAAAGGTATAAATTTTCTCTTGTCCGATCTTACGGTCGACTCTTTTATTGATAGTTCGTCGCGTACATGGAATTCAATGGTTTTACAGGGAATTATGGAACCTGAGGATGTCAAGATTGTGAAGAGTATACCCTTGAGCAGGGTACCAATAGCATACCAGAATGGTTGGTACTTTACAAAAAATAGAAAATATACGGTCAAATCTGGATATCAATTAGAACGAGCATACCCAGATAGGGGGATCGGAACGATAGAGTTTGGCCCGACAGTTACGGATCTTAAAGCACATTGCTGGAAAGTGCGGTGTCCACCAAAGATGAAACACTTTCATGTTGCATAGCTGTTAGGAAAAATCTAAAAGTCTGGGGCCTCAAGAGAGATATTGGATGCGACAGGTGTGAAGCAGCTGAGGAATCTGTAAATCATGTATTTTTTGAATGCCCACCAGCAGTTCAGGTTTGGGCTCTATCAATGATTCCTTCGCACCCGGAATTTTTTCCAAGACAATCCCTGTTTACGAATATGGATTATTTATTCTGGAGAATCAAACCAGCAATGGATGACCATCATTTTGCGTGGATACTTTGGTATATATGGAAAGGCCGAAACAATAAGGTCTTCAGTAATTTGGATATAAACCTAAGGGATACCCTTAAACTGGCTATGACTGAATCATTGCTATGGTCGGACGCTTAACAAACTATAGTAACAAAGAATCACGTTTCGGAAATGTCTGGGATGGCTTTACCGCTTATACCGGGCAGATGGTGTTTTACGGATGGTTCATGGAAATTAGGTGATAGTTTTTCTAGTCAGGGATGGTACAGTACTTTAGAGGGATTTGAAGGACTATTGGGAGCTCGAAACATAAGAGCAAGTCAATCACCCTTACATGCGGAGGTTGAGGCTCTCATTTGGGCAATGAAATGTATGCGGAATTTACGGCAGTACAATGTTACTTTTGCAACGGATTGTTCTCAATTGGTGAAGATGATTTCGGAACCTGAAGAATGGCCGGCTTTTGCAAGTTATTTAGAGGACAACAGAAGTCTCAAGAGAAGTTTTCACAGCTCGGAGATTATTCATATATTAAGGACGCAAAACAATAAGGCGGATAGCTTAGCACGTGGTGTGAGGCAACAGACGTCGTTTATATTGATACAGAGCAACCAATTTAGTTTATAGAGTCCACATGAGTCTGTAATCTTGTCGACAAAAAAAAAGTATAAATGTACGAACCAAAAGTTGTAATGGTTTAAACATAACCACAACGTTTTCAGTTATGATTCTTTTTATTAAATTTGTGTTAGGATCTTACAAGACGCCCCATTCAACCTTGGATCCTCAATTTTCTGTTATGGTTTATGTAAGATCTTTTTCTTACGACATACAAATCTTATCAATCTTGGTTTATGTAAAGGAATGTATATAGTTAATTGCTAATATTCTCTCCTTGAAGCTACTCATTTCAAATCCAGCATAACTCACTACACTATGATTACAACATTAGAATCTCGAAAGTGCAACATATTTTTTTGTGCTAAAGCAGACTACGTCCAATACTCTTAACACAGAGAGTTGGATACTTTTATACAAATCGGAAAGAGATTTGTTCTTTTTTCTTAAAACATAGAACTGTCATCCTCAAGCTACTTATTCTTCTTGTGAGAGGGGGGTTCTGGTCTTTAGTTGAGATTGAGTTTGGTCAGATCAAGCAAGTTCCAGTCCAAGTGTGACGAAGCTGCCCTTGGACCTATACTTGAACCGGCAGAGTAAGACCTAGCCAGCCTGTTGTTGTTGCTGTTGCTCCCAAAGTTTCTCAATCTTGAGTTCAATCTCTGAGCTTCCTTCTTTAGTAACTGGTACTCACCTATACAGAGAATATATAAGATACGATAAAAATCAGTAAATCGATTTTTGTAAATTTTGATTCAGACATTCAATAAATGTTTTGGTTTTAAGTATTTACCTTCTCTTATGAGCTTGTCCTGCTTTAGAATCGCCATCTGCTGCTTCATCTGGCTATTCTCCAAGGACAATGTTGCACGTGTCTGAAGAAGTGAAGCCACTCTCACTGATAAATCTGCTTCCACTGCCTGCAAAACAGTATTAGTGCATGTTTAATATTATCTTCTATAGATGTGCATCTAGCTATGTTGTAAGACCAATAACTCGCTCATCAAACCACGGAGATCTAACATACATCATCCTATTTTTGTACATATAACTGTATGATCTACAGGCAAAACAACCAATGCGGTTGAGACCAAAACCCAAACTGGTTGGGTTTTAGAAAGCAAAAACTTGAACAGAAACTATACCTGGAGCATGGAGACCCTCCTCTCAAGTTCAGCAATGTACTGGAGCTTACGAACTCTTGAACGCTGTCCTGGGTTCCTGACAGTAAAAAGACAAATGAAAGAATGAAAACACATGACACAACAAGATAATGTACAAGCATGGACATACACACATACAAAGAGTAAACCAAATGCAACCTACATATTTGCCAATGTAGCCAGAACTAACACATCTTTAACTACAAATCAAACAGTAAACCAGAGATATGAAAGTTCTCGTCTCCTATCTTCCTTTTCTACAAACTTAAAACCAAATTACCCCTTTCGTTATATATGAGCTTGATCTAGAACTAGATACAGAGATACCACGTTAGAGCTCGGAGACTAAAACTAGATTCAACCATACGAATTACGTTTATTAGGAGCTTGTAAATTCTCTACAATAAATTAAATGATTGGTTAATGTTCTCTCACCGTTTTGCATTTGGTACGCCCATAGAACCGCAAGCATTTTCTGCCACAGGTGGACAGGTGCTTCCTTTCACAGCATCATCCGAGTTCTGAGGAGCTTTCTGAGAACCGTAATCCGAGAAGGCAGAAGCAATAGAGTTGTTAGAGAAGCTTGAGCTGTTCTTTGCCCTAGGCGAGTTAGGACCGTACACACAAGCTGACTCCAACTCCCCACAAGCTTCAGAAGTCAAACTCTCTTCATCTTCGCTTTGGTTAAAACCAGCAAAGTCAGCTGAGATGTCTCCCAGCAGCACAACGGAGTCGCTAGCTGAGCGGCGCAGAGGAAGAGGACCTCCACCACCACCAGTGAGCAGCATCATCCCATCGGTTTTCTCACCCAGCAGCTCATCGAGCCAAGCTGGTTGTTCCTCGAGCGTGGAATCTTGAGCGGGGGAAGACATGTGTTGTTGGCCAATGTATGATTCAATGGGTGAAGAAGAAGAGTAGAATGTATCTGCATAGGGATTCAAAGAGAGCTTCTTTGGAATGGGGCAACGAGGAGGAAGCTGAGCAGGTCTTGACATGATAGATTTCCCTAAGACATCAGCAAAAATTCAAAAGCTTTTCTTAGTAGAGAATAATAGTATACAAAGTCATTTATATGCAAAAGAGCGAACCAAAATTTAGAGCTTTTAAACCCTAAAATCGTCTTCTCAATTATCAAACAGTGACACCTCAAATCTAAGATAAACTAAGATCCCGACAACAAGTCTTGTAATAACCCCACACGACAAAGAAAAGACAAAAAAAAAAAGATCTTTTAAGACGAAGAACATTGAAGCGATGAAACAGTTACCAGCAGAGAGTCATTACTAACCATTAAACAAAAACCCGCATTGAAATCAAAACAAAGAAATTTAAACAGAAAAACTTTTAAATCTGTAGACTTTGAATCGAATAATCAGAACAGAGTCATAACAGAGCTTGAATCATCGAAAAAGGTATCTTACTTTACCTCCGGCGAAAGATTCTCCGGCGAAGATAGTGACGGGGAAGAACAATGTCGGAGTAAAAGAGGAGAAACGGCGAGAGTGTGTGGGCGAAGGAAAGATATAAATAGCGTGCAAGCACCAATCCTCTCTCTCTCTCTGCAAAAGAAAAGGAAAAAAAAAAGAAAGAGAGAATTTGATTCGATTGGCTTTAGCTCACAGCTGCGTCGTGTGCGTATAAATAAAATGTATTAAAACGTGTTGTAAATATACACACAGAGAAGAAAGAGGTAACAAGGGCAACACACACACACCCCTATTGGCTGGAGACGGAGACGTACGGACGGCTCTTGGGCCCTTTCGGCTTATATATTTTGTTTTGGGTCAAGGACTCAAGGGTCAGTGACCTCAACGGACCCATCCCTGCTTCTTTTTTTTTTCTTATAATATTTTTTTTCTTTTTGAGTTGTTGTCACATTGATTATGATATTTGATCAGATTTTGGCACTTAAATTATATTGTCCCAAACATATATTCTGAATCAGTCTGGAACGTTCGGGTAGAGAACAGCCTGTAAGAGAAGATTCAATAAGCATATACTGTTTTTTAAAATGATTGTCATTATATGGTTACTTAAATAAGTAAGGTTGTTGGTTTCTTTTGGTACATTTTGTAAGTTGTAACCATGGTGTTTAGCTCTGTATGTGTGGATCGTTTTTTTGTTGTCATCAGTTTTTATACATGTCATTGTGAATGTATAGAGAGAGTGACTCGTTTCATCCACCAAACCGTTTTGGAGCCTTGATAAAATTTAAGAAAAAGAATACATAACGTATTGGGTTGTCTACTGTTAACAAAGTGACAGAGCATGTACCTACCTTGGAATGGTTTGTTAACATGGAAAATTAAAAAAAAAAATCAAGATCTTCTTTTATGCCTTTTTCAGTAATGGCTCAAAGGTCTAAAGTTTATAAAACAGACTTGACCAATAAAACAGCTGTGCTTCACAGCTTTAAGTATTTGATAATATCGAGTACCTGTTTCGTTTACGCAAAGTTGAGAGATTTTTTGCGTGTTTTTATATATGTATTAGATTACTAATCATGGTGGGAATAATTTAAAGCATATGAAAATGAATAACAGAGAGTCCTCATATTAACATTGAAATAATGTTAAGACAAGGACATGTCAAACAAAAAATAAAGTAAGCATAAAGAAGCCATATTTTTCTTATAATTAAAGTGAATGGGTGAGGAAAAGAACCCACCTAGTCCCAATATTTTTTATTTTTTATTTTTTTTTTAGTCCCAATAATTTAACTTGTACTTTATTCTAGATATGGAAATCCAATTATTCCTCATCGTTTGCTTGAAATCTAGAAAGTTGCTCATTCACCTCACCTGGTACATATATGAGGTCTATATACACATACATATATCTGTACAGTAGAAACAGTGTGTGACTTGAGCGAGTTTAATAAAAATAACACTAGAGAAATCTAAGAATTAACAACACTCTCTGTATAAGTATAGAGAGTAATAAAACATCTAATTGTTCATTAGGTGGGTATATACATATTCACATGAAACATTGGATTAAAACTCTACAATCGCAAAGTCAGTATACATACAATTTCCAAATTAGTAAACATTAAAAAATCATTTACTAAATTATTTATAACCCCTAAGGCCCTAATATCTCAAGAGCCTATATATCCACGCTTAGATATATATCCACAATTCGATAGGCAAAGGTTTATGAATGAGAATCCTTATTCACGAGCTTGGTTTCGCCTTGAAACATGTATAGATAAGTTGCTGTAAAGTGTAAACCAAACCTCGCATTCTTTTGATGCGATATATCGTTTTCAAATTTCAATATGCAAAGCAAGGTCGCTTACTTCGTTCGTTCAAAGCGATTCAATGACCGCACAAATTTATCAATATTTTTTTTCTCGGTTTTGAATAATCAACGGTCAAAATCAAAGCACATATGGAGAAGATTCTGCCACGTGGGAGCTGTTCCACCATGATCCATGCAAATATCACTCCTTTCCCTCGCTTCAATTTCGTAATTCAACCTAATCGTTCAACAATTTTTCTTTTTGTTTGAAAGGAAGATCTCTGAAACTTCCATGGGGAAACACAGTAATTCGAATCCAGGTTTGTTTAATTAGAACACTGAATCGTTTTCACCTTTTTTATACGATCTGATCCATCATGGTTGTCTATGGGAGTCTCTTCATATTCTCCTTCTTGTATCTGATTGTTGATGAATCAATTTGTTTTTTTTTTTTTTTTTTGGTTTTCGCTAGGTGATACTGGAGCGGCGGCAACGGATCCGGCGTGGGAATGCGAGGGAAAAGGAGCGTGTGAATTGAAACAAAGGCGATTTGCTGATACCATCATGCCGCATATCCTCAACCTGTGAGCCCCTGATCTGTTATGTGGCATCTGTATTCCTAAATTTTGTTAGATTGGTAATTATTTGCGTAGTCCTAACTAGATCATGGTGAATCCGCACAGAAGAATTAGATCTTTAGGCATGGATGTTTCGTCTATGTGACTGTAGTTGACCAGTTGTCTAGCTCAGTTACTCCTACTTGTTCCTTGCATCACAAGTTTCCTTAATTGTTGGCAAATTGCAGCTCCATGTCAAATGTAGCAACGTATGAATTCGAATTTTGTAGTTTTTCATGATAACACCATGGCATATTTTGAACAGAAAGACATTTGTGTTTTTTTTTTGTTAACCACGACAGTTCTCTTTTAGGATCTTATACCCACTTTGGGTATTAGTTCAACCTTCTTGAGCTGTGATTTAGATCTTTAGGCATGGCTGTTTCATAACTATAGCTCACCAGTTGTCTAGCCCAGTTACTCCTACTTGTTCCTTGCATCACAAGGTTCCTTATTTGTTGGCGAATTGCAGCTCCATGTCAAACGTAGCAATGTATGAATTCTAGTATTGTAGTTTTTCATGATAAAATGATAATACACTGTCATGGCATATTTTGAACAGAAAGACAGAAAGACATTTCTTTCTTTCTTTCTTTTTTAACCACAACAGCCCTCTTTTAGGATATATACCCGCTTTGGGTAGTAATTCAACCTTCTTGAGCTGTGAATTGAATTGGATTCTGGCTTCTTCTTTTTTTAATTCTTCTTGTGGGGGATTGTTGTTAGGTATGGGTCTTGCGCAAAAGCCAAGGATTTTGACATGTATGCACCAAATGCTTCCTTTGAGGACCCTTTAACTCATGCTCAAGGGTATGTAGCTCTTCCAACTTATACGTCCATATTATTTACTTTGAAATTTCAATGTTCCACCGTTGGCATTTCAGGGTTAAGCAAATCAAATCAGCATTTTATTCACTCGCCAAGGTATATATATAATAAATCTCACTTCATTGTTTTCTACGGTGATGATGGAACCATCTCAATGCGAAGACTCAATCTCACACCTATATTCTCATTACAGGTTTTTGGTGAGTCGAAAATAGTTGAATATCATATTCACGAAAGTGATATCGCACCGGGGAAGAAAGAGGTTAGAATAGTTTACCCTCATTGCTATGCTTACTATGATTACCTTTTCACTATCTAAACAAACGAAAACAACTTATGGAACAAAACAGATACTAATTGACAACAAACAACACTACAAGCTCCTTGGAAAGAACATTCACATGATCTCTCTCATTAAACTCTATGTCGAGAACCACAAGATTGTCCGACACGAAGACTGGTACTGAATTATAACTATCCATCCTTTTTTTTCTCGAACCCGCTAAATTTCACAGTTCCTATATTCATTTAACTGCTGCTTGTTGGTGGATAATGTATAAGGTGGGACAAGAAACCTCTAAGGAACAGAGACACCGTTAGCTTCCCATTAGTCGGGCGGGTGATGGAGATGGGCCGAAGAGGCTTGATGCTTGCTACTCATGCCATGATGGGTTTTGGTAAAGATCCTGGCTCGCATCGAGATTGAAGGATATTCATCAGGGAAAAAAACAACACAATATATTGTAGTATCCAAGATTCTTCGAAACAATCACCGAGTTTGATGAACTCCTTACTTGTAAGATGTTAACGTATTGTTGGTTTTCTAGTCTCTTTTTCTACTTCTCGCTATTCCTTGCGCCTCAAGCTCATGAATGCATCTAAACGAATTTATTTGTTCAAATCTGAAACCTTGTGTGGCTGAACCGTACTGGTTTTGGTTTTCTTTTGACTTGGTTTGTTTTCAACTGAATCCGAATAAACCGTTGTGGGATCGGATCGAAGAACCTTCCTCAAATGGGCCTTCTCTGTCTAATCGAAGTTCCCATTACTTTTGTCTCGTTCTTGGCTTTAATATATTTTAGATGTAGATTTTGTGACTGTACACTCGTTTTTATCAAACAAGTTGGGCCCCTGTTTTATACTTTATGCTATAAAAACATAATGATAGATAGTGATTTTGTAAGTAGAAACAAAAAACAATATGTTCTCTGAAAGAAACTTGGTGTTAGTTGTATGATGTTACATTTTTTTAAAAGAAAATCTTTATGACAAAGTTGTGTTGTTATGTTACAGGTGTTTGATATATAGGCTTATATAGTCCTAATCCCCATTTTCCCATACCATATAAAAATCCCACTTTTTCTTATTTCGTATAGAAAACACATACCTGAGGACCACACCACTGCGATGTATTTCTTACAAGAAAAAATACCAAATTTATGAAATTGAGGAAGGAAATGATACAATACATAATACTTTTTTTTGAAACACATACAATAATACTTAAAACTATAAAATAATGATCAAGAGAAAGGAAGAAACATTAAACGTCGTCGTCTAGTTTGGTCCACGAATTAAATGTAGAGCAATAAATGGAAAGAGATAAGAGAGAAGTAGGTCTATGATGTTTGGGATGGATTCACAGGGTGTATGTGTGTGTGCCCACACCACCATTGCTCAATTCATGTTACTCTTTCCTTCATTTCACAATAGAAAATACAAATCACAACTCTCGTTTGTTTCATTTTCAAACTCACTGTAGACCAACATTCTCCTTTAATGCACCCTCGTAAATACAGTTTCTTTTTGTATTTCATCAGTTTGAAAAATTATCATATAAAAAGATTTCAATGTATATAGAGATATATATATATATATATATGTTGATCCAAAAAAAAGTATATACAGTATATATATATTTATATATTTATAAATATTTCTATTACACCTTTTTTACCGCGAGATCCGCAAAGTTCAGAGTCGAAGTTTTTTTTTTTTTTTGATCAAACAGAGTCGAAGTCTTTAAATCTTCATGGATATATAGCACAGTTTACTTTAGATTAACCTCTTCCCAAATCTCACTAGATCCCAAGGGAGCAAGACTTCCTCGCTCTTTTGGAGGGACTTATGATTTAGGTCAGTGTCCACTTTGTATTTATGTTACAATTACTTTTAAGATTTTGACTCCTCATGAGTCATGATTAACACAAAGTAAACAGCTTTAGTGGTACTAGTATATAGGATGTGAGTGATGATACGTTTTTATGTGTCAAATCAAATGTAGATAACACGTCAAATTCGATAACTAAAAGTTTCTAGATAGATGCAACTTTCTAAATAAATTGTTTTCTTTGGAGATAGTAATTTGACGTAACTTTTTTTTTGGTCCAAACTAATTTGATGTATATACTAACATTTAATGAAACTGTGATTATATAAAACGATAAAGAGATTGTAGCATAAAACACATTGAGGATTCATTGGGTAATATCCCTGAAAGAAAATTACTACGTCGCTAAAACAAATTGAGGATTAATTACTAAAGACCATCTATTATAAACTAATGTTTACATAAGAACTAGTAAGTTTCAATTATTAGATACTTTTTGTTGTTGTCTGAAACCCACAAATTAATTATAAGTTATAACACAGCAGCGAACAAAAGGACACACGATAATAAATTAACAAAAGGCTCTAACTAACTATATAATTTTCATCTAACTACTAGTTACTTTTTTTACAGCGTCCCAAAAAGTTAATCCGGTAAAAAAAAACGAGATTAAAATTAAAACAAACCATAAAAGTTCTCAACAACTCCGTCTCTCTTCTTCTTCGATCTCCGTCTGACCTTGAGACGACGAACATAACGGCGACGTCGGCAAAGAAGAAACGGCGGTGGAGTACCGAGCCGAGTCAGAAACCGACGATTCTCCGGCGCCGGAATCGGAGAGTCCCGAGAGGAGATCGACGAACGCGCTAACGATCACGCCGTGGCTCCTCTTCCCGTTCATCCTCAAGTACCACGCAAGCATCGACTCCAAGCTCCGCCAGTCCTTCGCCAGCTCGCCGTGGCTCCTCACCATCTCCTCCATCGATCGCCGGAAATCTCCGTACGGATCTTCCGACTCCATCGCCACCGGGACGCTGATCTCCTCTATCGGCGGCGTGTAGATACAATCCCGATCCTCCTCCTCCACCGCCGCCGTCGCCGCCGCCGCCTCCTTTGATTTCGGTTTCTCGTTGATCTCTTCGACGATCGAGCTGGTGAATCCCGGATCGAAGAACAACCGCTCCGATCTAACGACTCCTCTCACCACCATCTCCAGCGACTCCGCGTCGAGGTCTTGGTCCGACTCGGTTGAGTGACTCGCCGTCTCGGACGAGTTCGTGAACCACGACTCGGGCGTCTCGGCGTCTAATGCATCTCCCGCTACTCCATTGTGGTTGTGGTCGAAGAAGACGGAGTTGACAGTCTTGATCATGTCGTCTCCGACTCGAAACGATAGCGTTTTGGCATTGTAGCAGAGAGGAACCGCTAGTAAACCTCCCGAGACGCCTCTGAAGAGAGATGAGAGCTTTGTCATCTTCTTCTTCCCCATTGTTGAACTCAGTTCTTTTTTTTTGAGAGAGTTGGCAATTAATGGGGAGGGGAAAGAGTTTGGAGGGAGATTGATATAAGGTGAGAGAGCTGGTGGGTCAGCTCATGTGTCTATTTAATTTTATTTTTTTCTGTTATTCTTTTATTATAATATATGATTATTTTTATAGAACTGTCTAAAGTCTAACATAATTGATCAAATGTGATCAAAATAATTTAATAGTATATATCATTTTCTCACGTAAACAATGTTAAAGAACCATATTTTATAAATTTATAAAAATATATTTTACTAGTTTTAGAACATTCACTAACGTGTGGTGAACCAACCTTTTTCACATATAATTCATCTAGCACACATTATTAGCTCCTTTTGGTTGTTGGAGAGGTGAACTTGAAGTAACTAAAAAAAGATCATGCAAATACTGATAATGGATTTATCCAAAATTTTGAATTTAAATTGACAATGTTATACTTCTGAACATGTCCTTGTTATAAGTTAGTAACACATCAGAAGCATTAAATCTAGTTGAAGACAAGAGAAATTAAATGTTACTCCCGAGCCAATGGCAAAGCACTGTGCAGAACACCAAGCATTAAAAACGATTGCTTACAAGAAAATGTTGCAGAAAACAAATCCCAATACATAAAATATAAGTATTTTTATATTACTGTGTAAAAGGTTGATTGACGGTACTACATTCTTGTCCATTGGCTCGTCATGTCAAATCTTCTTCTCAGTAATAACATCTCTCTACTTACCACTCTAGGATGATATTAATACTTCAGTTTTGTATGTTCCTTTAATATACAAAAGAATTTAACAATACAAATTTTTAGATTTCGCGTTTCTTAAACGGCATCGTAAAAGTTGTATAAACTGCAGTCAGGTTTTGACCTTTCCATGAGCTATATTGGGTTATTGACAGTCTGTTCTACGAATATTCACGGTCAACATGTTACTTTTTTAAATTACCATATAAATACACATATATGCTATTCTCTTAAAGAGTTTAAAAAATCTATTCTTTTAAATAAAATTTAGACAGGTACAAAACATTATATTAGATGAGCCGATATTCAATATACATATGAATATAGAAACAAATAATAATATACAAGTAATTGAAGTCTATAACTGATTAACTGAATCGAATGACTAGTCGCAGCGCATATGACTACTAAACTTATTTGAAGAATTAATAATGAGTTTTTAATACTCTTGTTAGAGTATTAAAATACTAACTGATTCATCAATGTTGTCCATGATTGTAAAGGGCGAGGACAGTGTCCTTGAAGAATCAATAGTCTAGAGTTTTAGAGATATATAAACTGAAAATAGTAAAAGATTTAGGCAGAGCCAATGTGATGTTCAAACCTATAGTTGTGAAATAAAGACACCAAGTGTTTACGTACCCATTTAACTTTATTTACCCGAACATTCATCATTTTGTCTTTTGCATTTTTTTCTGATTTCCATATAATTTGCGTAAGATATTGGATAAACTTCTTTTGGGATAAATATGGGAGAATAAACAAAAAAAAGAGAGAACGAGAGGGTGCAAAACTCATGTGATGAATTAAATAGGGCACCGGAATCACGCATATATTAATTGTGTATTTTCTTCTGTTAGATCTCTGTGGGAATAAATTTACAAAATAGATTCTCCCTTCAATTCAAGTCCATTAGAGTATTATTCCCATTTTCGACAGTAATTGGTTACTGTATCTGATTTAACGTTTTTGGATTGTTCCCTTTGATATGTTCTGTTGAATATAAAAAAAAGTCATAAAACACGAAATAATGATAAGCTATTTAATTAAAAAAAGAATTCTGTAATATGCGATAAAGAGAATGTACTCTACAGTTCCATTGTTCCAACATTTTTTGTTAATCTCATATTCAAATTTTATGTGTTTAGCCATAATTATAATTTAAATCCCCTCTCCCTATTTATACTGTTGAGAAAAAGACTTATTTGAATACTTTTACTCCAAAATTATGAAACTGCTCGGTCTATAATTTGATGAAATACGTAAAATAAATAATCAAATGAACATCTTCGTCAAGCCTCTTTATCCGTTTCCTAAAGACCGATTTCTATATAAACATTCTCGATATTTTCCAGCAGTGTAAGAAGATAAATAAATGCCAATCACAGTTGTAAGAAATCTTGGAAGTAACTTCTCAACAACTACAACGGTGATTGAAGCTATAAATGTATACTAGACCATGACCCGCCCGACCGGGCGGGTGCTTATCTTAGTTTTAATAATATTTTGAATTTTTTTTTGGGTTTGTAATAACAATCGAATGTGTAAAAAATGTTTGGTAGTACATAATGAAAGTGTTAAATCAACAATGATAGACTATAACCGATATATATATATATATATATATATATATATATATATATATATATATATGAATGTAGTTAATTTAAATCTGTTTCAAAATAAATATTACTTTGAGTTAGTAAAATATATGAAATAGATAAATAAATATAATTTTGTAACATCAATTTATTTGTCCATCTTGTATGGAAATATAACATATTAAAATGTCCATGTA
The DNA here is from genome assembly GCA_026261945.1 of Hirschfeldia incana. Taxonomy (NCBI): domain Eukaryota; kingdom Viridiplantae; phylum Streptophyta; class Magnoliopsida; order Brassicales; family Brassicaceae; genus Hirschfeldia; species Hirschfeldia incana. The sequence goes on from JABCMI010000003.1 coordinate 3,305,883, forward strand.
AGATTTATAAGAGAATTAATAAAAGTCATTTGTATAAAAAGTAGTTTATTGAAAAAAAATATATTTAAAAAAAATAGTTGTTTAAAATATGACATGTATATCTGTAAAAAATGTATTTTTATTTATATGGATCAAAATTTTATAAAAATGTATGACTAAATTGTTGTATATACTATTTAAAATGTATGGTCCTATATATTTTCTACTTTTTAACATTTATTATACTGAATTTATATTGGACTAATATTTTTATGAAAATATACGTAACATAACATATTTATATATCAATCTATATATTATATAAATGTTTCTTTTTGTGATTTTTAATTTTGTTATTACTTATAAATAATAAAAATATAATAACTATTTAAAGATAGGTAGATAATTAATCATTAAAATCCTAAAAGGTAGGTTAATTAGTATGAAATTAATTATTATGTATATATGGAATTAGTAAAATAATTACCATATAATTTATGTTTAATTACGAAATATATATATATATATGGATTTAATTATTTTCAGACACACATATATATACTAAAATAAGAAAATACAAAGAATATTAAAAGCTAGGCTTATTAATTATTGTTTCCAAATTTTTTAGTTAGAATATAATTTTGGAAATGCATTAATTAAAGAGAAAAGACAAAAAATCATATATGGTAGGTTAATTAATACTCTCAGTGGCATGCCTTTGTAAATAACACTGAAAATTAATGGTCATTTTATAAGTGTACTTCTCTTTTAATAATAGAGATATTTTACCCATCACCATCTAAAGTATTTGAAGGAATTCACCACAAATACGGTTGATGTTGATATTGCTAAGTATTACTTTTTATTAATTTATAATAACTAAGTAGGTTGATTTGGTTGACAAGAAAAAAATGTAGGATTGTTCAAAAAAAAATGTAGGTTGATTTGATAAATGACCAATATTTTTCTTAGTATTTGATTCACGGAGGAAGGATAATGAAGTAAACAAGTTATTGGAATTATTAGAGACACGTCTAAAAACTCTGGCTGGTTAAATGTGGTGATAATTTTTATATTGACAATCGGATACTAGAGACATCCTGCCTTCTACCTATTATCAAACGACTCACGATTCTGCGAGATTACTAATTAAAAACTAAAGTTTTGGTGAATAATCGTCAAGCTTTAGTATTTTTAATATATGATTAATTTTAAAAGAATAAGAGAGTACAATTATGTGCGACTTGATTTAAAGTAAGATTATCAAGATTGCATGTAAAGAGCATTACTTTGAAATCATCGAGCAACAGGCAAAGCCAGCAATGCATAGAACAACATGTACCCCGTCGACCCTTATGATTAGTTATTTAATTTTGTAAAAGTTAGTAACTAATCTATCATAGTTCGACCCTACTATATGAGTTTATCATGCTAGAATAAAAATTATAACTAGCTAGAAGCCTAGAACTAATATACAATTATCATGTCACATACCATAACTAAATACCTTATGGAGTTATGGACTCATGGGTTTGTTTGGTACAAATATTTATCATATGCTTTCTATATTTGAATAATTACACAGTTATTATACACTCGTACACCTCCACAAGTTATATGCATGAGCGCAAAGTGGAAACCTACTGATACTAGGTTCGTCTCTAGAATGCACTGGCATGGACATATTGTTGCAAGAGATACATATTAAAAATTCCAATAAAGAAATGGACCTTTGTCTGTTCTTATTTGATTGTTCTTATTTACAGTAACAATAAAGGCTAGTTTTGTTGTCAACAGTAAAGATGGGTTTAAAAGGGTTCACATTTATGAATGAAATAGTTATATTGGGGAAATCTTAAATAATTATAGTGGGATTAATTATGTAACATTTAATTTAAGGTCATGTATGTGTGCCTAGGTTTTAAATGTTAGGAGGCCACATGGGCACCGCCTCACTACTTCGCTTTGTCTCAACTAGATTTTGACTTGTTACTTTTCTAGTTCAATTTTCAAACGATTTGATGAATAAAAATACAAGAAATATTATTTCTTGACCCCGCACTTCTTTAATCTCTGCATAAAAAGTTTAAGATGTCGACAAGATTTTGCCTACACAAGTGCGATGGAAAAGGGGTTAGTGGCTCAATATCTTCAGAGTCCATATCTTTATTAGTTGGGTGAAACTCAAAGCGGAAGAAGAGAAGAAGGTACTGATCGTATCGTGTTCCATATCATATTGTTCCTTCTGTCTAGGCTTTCCTACTCATAAACATAATATAAACTACATGATTGGTTCATCATTAATTCATTTTTATTTTGTTCTTATCCTAACCTTTACAATTATGCGAAGACTGAAAGTCTTTCGACATTATGATTTAGTTGGTGTATGAATGTTTATTTGTTATACAAGCATATTATATAACATATGACTTGTGAAACGTACGTTTGCGAACCACATGTTTATATTTTATAAGATTTATTTAACGTATCATGCAACGTATTGGCCAAATTCTTTTATATTCAGTTTCAGTCTTCACAAAATTAAATATGTAGAAGGGCATGGGTTCATGAGGTTGGATAGTTCTGAGACTGCTGTTTTATTAAGATTCCATACTAAATTATTTGGTTATATTGCAGATTTGAATATCCTCGATCGAAATAATAGTAAACAGAAAATATATATTTTTCGTTAATGCGTTTACACATGAGTTGCATTAAATTTTGATAAACTATACGTAAGCAAACTGTCACAACATGTGTCGCTAAGATAATGTAATTTGTTCTATTAGGTGTTATTAGCCTCAGTGAGATATGCAAGTTTTGTTTACGTGAATAATAAATGAATGTACAGATACATTTTCAGTTAGTTTTTGGTTATGCACATGATCGATATCTTAGACCAGAGGGATTTTTTTTTTCTTTTTTTTAGACCAGAGGGATTTTATTTACTAATAAATCAATCATTTTGGACGTACACTAGTTCAGTTTGTCGATTTTTGTAAGAGTTTCAGAGTATTTATCTTTTTGAAAAAAAAAACAATTTCTTTAAGGATTACTATTAGTTATGCAGCTTCAACACTATGATATTTTTCAAAGAATGTTAGACTCATTCGTTGTAGCTTTGTAAATATATGGATTAATCAAACATGTATATCCTATAAAAAGAGTAATCATATACCCTTGAGCAATTATGAATGTGTGCCTGATATTTAAACGAAACTTGAAAGTTTACACCAATTAGCACTACTGATTCTAGGCCGCATCCTATCTAATTGAATTGATGTTTTTTTTTTTTGTCATTTGAACATTGCAAACGCTACGCGGTCTGATTTTCTGATTCTATCAAAAGAAAAAGGTTAATTTCTCATATCGTTTGAAACTTTCGAGTTTTTTTGTTAAATATATCAAAGATGCGAAAATAGCCTTTATAAAAAAAAACCCCAAACCGACTTTTGCCCTAGTATAAATCAGAAGTAGCGTGACATTCGTGTGCGAGAAGGCAGAGGAGAAAAACAATACGATATGGCTCAGAGAATGCTTAGAGATCATGAAGCTAATGGATGGGAACGTTCCGATTTCCCAATCCTCTGTCAGTCTTGCCTTGGTGACAATCCTTACTTGCGAATGGTGATTCTCCTCTCTTCCATGCATCCCTCAAACACAATCTTTTTTGTTCGTGTTCTGTATATTTTGAGTGGTAATAGATAACTTGGCAAGCAATCTAGGTTTAGGATTTAACGTTATTATTTCAAGTATAACCAGCTTCGTCTAGTTATAGTTCTGATTGGTTATAGTTGCTACTATTAAAGTGTTATATATTGTTTGGTTTGTAGGCACTAGCCAATTTTGACAAGGAATGCAAGGTATGTACACGACCTTTCACGGTGTTTAGGTGGAGACCTGGCCGGGCTGCTAGATACAAGAAAACCGAAATCTGTCAGACTTGCTCCAAGTTGAAGAACGTGTGCCAAGTCTGTATTCTTGATCTTGAGTATGGTCTTCCAGTTCAGGTCAGAGACACAGCACTAAACATCACTACTCATGGCTCTATTCCAAGAAGCCATGTCAACAGTGAGTATTTTGCTGAAGAGCATGACCGAATGGTATGCTTACATACTTCATGGTTTGATAGTTTTCTTATGTTATGTGAAAGATTGATGACTAAGTTAATCTAGTCTCCTCATTGGTGATTTTGATTATTTTTTTTCTTAAATATATTTAAGACAAGAGCTGGACTGGATTATGAGTCTTCGTATGGGAAGATGGGACCTAATGATACTCTTCTGATTCTTCAAAGAAAAGAACCAGCCAAATGTTTGCAGTTTCAACACTATTGGTAAGTGTACAGGAGGTGCAGGATGTGCATTCAGGCATGAGATGCCCAAGACAGGAGAGTTATCCCACCAAAACATAAAAGATCGTTATTATGGGTAAGCAGCTATTTTCTTCTGTTTTGCCTTTTCAAAAGCTTGTTTGAGTTGTTTCTCATTGATCTTCTTTTACTAATTGACAGTGAAAACGATCCAGTTGCGATGAAGCTGCTTCGAAAAGCTAGTGAGATGATCACTTTGGAACCACCAGAAGATGAAAGCATCAAAACACTTTACATCGGTGGACTTAACTCGGGAAAGATTCTCGAGCATGACATACGGGACCAGTTCTACGCTTATGGCGACATCCAATCTATCAGAATATTGGCCGAGAAAGCTTGTGCGTTTGTCACATACACAACCAGACAAGGAGCAGAGAAGGCCATGCAAGACCTCTCCAACAGGCTAGTCGTCAACGGTCAGAGGCTAAAGCTCACATGGGGAAGATCTCACGTCCCAAAACATGATCAAGATAGTTGGAAGTACCAACAGGGCATTGTGGCTCAGAGTGGTTTACTACCTCCACCAATGCAGCAGCAATACTATATGCACCCATCAATGGACCCACAGAGAATGGGTGGTTCAAGCTCCTGTGAGTACAATGGAGCTTCTTCTTACCTTGTGCCTCCTCACCAGCCATACACACCACCACCATATTGACATAATATAAGTTTTATGGTTGGCGTTGAGAGATCAATCATGTGATTTGATTAGCCACTTTCAACAAGTTTCATTTTTATTTCGCAGAAATAAGAAACATAAACAAAACAAATATAACAAAAATGTGAAATTGATCTATACTAAATCTGTTACAGCTTACAAGACTATTTTCTCTTACTAGGACGATAATAAACCAGAAACCAAGTTAACATCATCATCACTATCTTCAACATCATCATTATCATCATCCTCGGAATCCACATCAGAAACCTGATCCAAATAGCCATGGTGATGATGATGAGAGCTCCAATCAGGTGGGAAAGTCTTCTGTAATGTCTCTGTGAGCTCACCACCAGAACCTTCTATCTTACACAGACATTTAGACCAGTGAACCGCCGTTCCCATATCAACAATCAAACCTGCTTCCACCATTTCCTTGCAGATTGACATGACTCCCGAGTAAATGTACCCTTCTGCCATTGAAGCACGAGAGAGAAGCGATGTCATAAGGCAGTGATACACAGCCTTATCTGGTTTTAACCCCACCGCTTTCATCTCCTCGTAGCAACTCAAGGCTTTCTCTGGAAGAGAAGCTCGAGCCCATCCTTTTATCAAAGTCGTGTACGTCCTGACGTTTGGTTGCACCCCTATTGCTTCCATCTGTTGGATTGTTTGTGTAGCTCTCTGTCAAACAAACATGTTCAACAAAGTTTCTCTGGTTACAACAAAACCAAGAAAACATAAAGACATGACTCTGCTTCTTAAATGAAAACTTACATTCATGTCGCCAGCTTTAGAGCAAGCACTAATGAAAGATGTGTAAGTATGGATGTCTGGTTTAACACCTTCTTTCTTCATCTGCTGCATCAAGTCAGCAGCTTCCCATACATCACCTCTCCTTGCCCATCTACAATAAACCAGAGGAAGTTAGAATGTGATTTCCCAAGAAGAGGCTACAAAACATTGATGTCTTACCCGTCGATCAATATGTTATAGACGAAGGAGTTGCGAGGGATATTCCTTGTGCTCATCTCTTTAGTAACAGCTAATGCACTCTGCATCCGTCCTGACTTGCAGCAAGCTTTAAGCAACGCCTCGTAAGTGAAGATGTCAACCTTCAAGCCTTCGTTCTGAAGCCTCGTGAAATACTCAAAGGCCTTCCCTGTATCACCAACCGATGCATAGCCTTGCATGATCTTCGTGTAAGTGTCCTCGTTTGCACTCACACCAGCTAACGCCATCTCATCTAATATCTCAACCGCCTTCTCCATCTGACGCTTCTCAACCAGACCATTAATCAAGGCATTGAAAGTGTGAACGGTTGGAACGCATCCGCATCTTCTCATCATATCGAAAACTTCTAGAGATTTCCTCATGTCACCGGACTTGGCGTATCCGTTTATGATAGGCATGAAGGTCCTTGTGGTTGGTCTGTGTCTCAGCTTCTGCATCTCCTTCACAGTCTGGATGGCTCGTTCCATGTTACCCATTCCGCAGAAGGCTGCGATGATGTTGTTATATAGTATAACGTCTGGTTTCATGCCGTCGTTGACCATGTCTTCAAAGACAGCAAAGGCATTGGCCCAGTCTTTTAGTTTAACGAATCCATTGATCATCATCGAATAGGTCTTTAAGTTATGCTTTATTCCTTGTACCTTCATCGTTCTGCTGACCTCCAAAGCTTTTGGAATCTTCCCAACCTAATATAGAGGGAGAGGCAAAGAGCATTTGAGACACAATAACAAATAATGTTTGGCTTCATAGACAACAATATTTTTCTCCTTACCTTAGTATAAAGATTAATTAGGCAGCCATAAGTGACAACTGTTGGAGTAAATCCACATTCCTATAGCAAAAAAAAAAAAGAAAACGAATAAACGATCTTTTCACTTGCTCAGATACTAGAAGAGGAAGTAAGTAAAGGAATAAGAACCAAAAACCTTGAGTCTTTTGAAAACAATTTCTTCTCATCGGCGACCATTGTGTAACCATCCATCATGGTGTGGTAGATAGCAATAGGAGCGTCTATACCTTCTTCTTCCATCTCCCTAACCAATGCCTCTGCTCGTTCCATGTTGCACGTCTGGCTGAGAAAATTATCCAGACAAGATCATTTAGTTTAAAGACAAACACTACTGGACTCGGAGATCATATGGCTTACCAGTGTGCATATATGATTTTCCCATATATGCTGGCATTAAGGGATTTGTGTATCCTTTTGGCTTCATCAAACCAATGATCTGCAGCTCTTCCAAAAGACAACAAAAGGTATCAGATGTGATTAGTGTATGTATAACTTGCATTTGAATGATTTAAACACATTTATTTTAATTTACTTACTCGGCATTGCCCGCTTTAGAGAATCCTCCAACGATTACACGATAGGTCACCAAACTCATCTCAATACCTTCTTCTTTCATCTTACGAACACAAATGTCTACCAACTGCATAAGCGTGAATAAGGCTGCATGAAACAAATCACCTTTTTAACCTTCCCAAAACTAAATTACATCCAATATCAACATGGTTCAAGCAATGAGTAAACAGAACCTGAGCACATGATACTGCAACAAAAAGGAGATAGTTACCTAATTTAATAAAGTCAACGTTGTTGAATATTCCATGAATCTTCCTCTCCACTCGTCTCTCCTTATCTATTCGGACTCCTTTCTGTGGTCTTGTGTCATCGTTGAATCTTCCTCTTCACTCGTCTCTTGTTATCTATTTACTAGTCTTTGGGTTCTTTTGTGTGGGTTTTGCGTCATTGATGCTATTTCTCTCTTTGCTGTGTGATTCTGTTCTCAGTTTCTTGAGTGCTCTCTCTAATTAATGGCTTCTTCTTCTCTCAATTGGACGCATGATGTCTTCCCGAGCTTCTGTGGAGGCGACGTGCGCAAAGGCTTTCTTAGTCACTTGGTGGAAAAGCTCGGAAATACGGGAATCCAAACTTTCATTGATGACGAGATTGATCGAGGCAAACCTATCGGTCCCGAGCTCGTAAAAGCGATCATAGAATCAAGGATTGCTATTGTCTTGCTCTCCCCTAACTACGCTTCTTCAAGCTGGTGTTTGGATGAGTTGGTGGAAATCATTAAGGGCAGAGAAAGGGATCAACAAAAAGTGATAACCATTTTCTACGGAGTGGATCCAACTGATGTTAGGAAGCAGACAGGAGATTTCGGAAAGGCCTTTGACATAACCTGTGTGGGAAAAGAAGAAAAGGTGAAGAAGGCATGGAGACAAGCTTTGGTGGATGTTGCCAATATAGCTGGTTATGATTCTAGCAGATGGTTCGTTCATTTTTACTTCGACTAGCTTTTCATGATGTCTTTTTTTTCTAATCGTTAGCCTCTGTTTTTATTAGGCACAAAGAAGCTGATTTGGTCAATAAAATTGCCGTATATCTTATGAAAGTGTTGAGGGTTACACCATCAAAAGATTTTGATAACTTTGTTGGCACGGAAAAACGAATCAAGGAGATAAAGTCGTTGTTGAGCCAACAATCAGATGCTAGAGTTAAGATCATAGGGATCGTGGGACCTGCTGGCATTGGTAAGACGAGCACTGCCAGAGCTTTGTACGACCGGTTATCTCCTGATTTTGAGTACAGCACGTTTATTGAGGATATCAGAGGAAGTAAAGAGATGCCTTCTCTCGGTGGCTCCCATCATAAGTATCAGTTGGATTGGCAGAATGAGTTACTGTCTCGGCTTTTCAACCAAACGGATAGTAAGGTTGCGCACTTGGGAGTGGCTGAACAAAGGCTGAGACACAAAAAAGTGTTGATTGTTCTTGATGAAGTGGATTGCTTGTTGAAACTAGAGGCAATGGCAAAGAAGGCTGATTGGTTTGGTCCCGGAAGTGTTATTATCATTACAACAGAAGATAGAAACCTTCTCAAGGCACAAGGCATCAAATGTATTCACGATATGGAACTTCCAGATGAAGTCGAGGCAATTCAGATCTTATGCCAATATGCTTTCGTTCAAAAGTCTCTAGATTATGGTCCTGCCAATATGCTTTTGATCAAAAGGCATTTGGCAACTGCCAGGGCTTTGCACAACCAATACTCTCTTGATATCAGAGGATTTGAGATCTTCTGCCAATATGCTTTCGATCAAAAGCCTCTAGATTATGGTCCTGAGACGAGAACTGTCAGAGATTTGAGCAACCAATTCTTTCTTGATATCAGAGGAAGTAGTGAGATCTCTTATCTCCTTGGCTCCGATTATATATTTCAGTTGGATTATCTGTATGATTTTTTTAAGCTTGCTTGGGAAGTCACTGAACTTGCTGGTTGCCTTCCTCTAGGCCTGAGAGTCTTGGGATCGTCTCTACGAGGAAAGTCCCGGGACGAGTGGGAAAATGCACTACAAAGGCTCAAGTCTAGCCTTGACAAAGGAATTGAATCAATTCTAATGCTTGGCTTCAACGGCTTAAGTGATGATAAAGATAGAGATCTTTTTCTGTATATTGCATGTTTCTTTGTTGGTTTCAAGGTTGATCGCCTTAAACGTTGTCTTGAAGATTGTGATTTACAAGTCGACCATGGGCTTCTTAACTTAGAGCATAAAAGTCTCATATACACAAAATACGGACAAGTAAGGATGAACACATTACTTCAACAACTGGGCAGAGATATTGTCCAGAAAAAGACGAAGGAGATTGGAGAGCGACAGTTCTTGATGGATGCCAAGGATATTTCTGAATTACTTGAAGATGAAGATACTGTAAGTAGTTTTTTTTGTTTACATCTCTATCTAGTTTTCTGTATTTTTGGTTTTCTTAAGATGAGAATAACTTCTTTCTTTTTTGAATAATCTATATTCTAGGGTACTGGAAAAAAAGTTATAGGCATAAACCAAAAAGAATGGAGGGAGGGGGAAATCAAAATAAGTAAAAGTGCCTTCCAAGGGATGAAGAATCTCCATTTTCTAGTAGTCAACTTTAGTAACGTACGCATACCCGAAGAAGGCCTCAGCTGTCTTCCCGACAAACTCAGACTTCTAGAGTGGACATGCTATCCATTGACTTTTTTGCCTTCCAAGTTCTCTTGCAAGTTTCTTGTCGAACTTATCATGAAAGACAGCAAACTTGAGAAGCTTTGGGACGGAATCAAAGTAGAAAAGAGTTAACCCTTTTTTTTGTAATGTATTGCGTGTAAAACACGATTAGTCATTTTTCTAAAGCTTATCTTTTTCTTTTTTCTTTTGTATAGCCTCTCCAGCGGCTCAAGAGGATAGTTTTGAGGGAGTCTCGGGATCTGAAAGAGATTCCAGATCTCACAAATGCAACCAGTCTCGAGGAATTAGATCTCCACCAGTGCGAAAGCTTGTTAGAGCTCACTAGCACTATTGGTTATGCCACTAAGCTTAAAAGGTGCATACTTAGCCGTTGCGATCGTTTGGAGGAGCTCCCCTCTTCTATGAGTAGGTTAATCAATCTCGAGGAATTGGATCTCACGAGCACCAGGGGTTTGAATGAAGTGGAAAAACTCAGTAGTTGCTCGAGGTTGAAAGAAGTCAGTCTGACTGGGACTGCGATATGGGAAGTGCCACCATCAATCAGATTTGGTTGGTCTTGTCTTTATCTGTTGGATATGTCTGGGTGTATAAACTTAAAGGAGTTCCCAAATGTTCCTGACAGCATTGAAGAGCTAACGTTGAGCATGACAAGGATAGAGGAAATTCCTCCATGGATTGAAAATCTTTCTCGTCTGCGTAAACTAACTATGTATGGATGCGAGAAGCTGAAAAAGATATCTCCGAATATTTCCAAGTTGGAGAATCTTGAGTTTCTTGGTCTATGTAACCGTGGCCATAAGTTTGATGATGCTGGTGTAGATGAATATAATCCTTACCTATTTGGAGCAGTAATCGACTGGGGGGACCCTGACTTGAAGCGCATGTTGACAATAATATCAGACTTAGAGGTTCACTACATTTTATCGATATTTCCATCCGCGAAGGCGCAATCATTCCTTTTAAATAGTTATGGTCTCAACTCTATTACAGATTGCATCAGAAGTCTCTCGGGACTCATTTCTCTTACCCTCTCAAAATGCACAAAGCTCGAATCACTTCCACCGCTTCCAGACTCCCTTCAATATATATTTGCAAACGACTGTGTAGAGTTGAAGAGAATAGACTCTTCTTTTCGGATTCCAAATTGGATAGACTTTTCTGGGTGCCTCAGCCTGAATCAAAACGCGAAAGACCTCATCCTCACATCAGACTGCAGAAATGTGCTCTTACCGGGTGAGGAAGTGCATGCACACTTCCCTCACCAAGCTACTTCAGGTTCCCTAACGATCAATCTGACCCCAAGTCCTCTTCCTTCATACTTGAGATTCAAATCTTGCATCTTGCTGCCAACATTAGAGAATTTTGTGGATGTTTTTATTACGTTGGTTAGTGTATCTTGTCACGTCATTGGTAAACAGAATGGCCTCACTGTCCAATATGGGTCATATGAGCACTGTATACCATTTAGACATGAAGGATATGAAGACCATATGTATGTATTTGAAGATTCTTTTTTTCCAAACGATTGCCCTGAAGCCGGAGAAGCCACTTTGAGCGAGCTTGTGTTTGAGTTCAAAGGCAACGGTAACCTCTGGAAGGTGAAAAGCTGCGGTGTACGACTTTTGGAGGACGAAGAACAATCTGGAAGTGATGAGGATGAAGAGGACGAAGCTGGTGATGATGATAATCATGGCTTTGAGGAGACTATAAAGAATGATGTAGATAAAACTCAAGAAGGAGAAGAATCTGATGATGATACAGAGATAAAGAGCAAGAAACGAATGAGGTTCAGTGATACAACCTATGGTGTACAACGTTTGGAGGATGAAGAAGACGAAGTTGGTGGTGGTGATGATGATTGCGTTGAGGAGGATATACATAATGTTGTAGATATAACTCAAAAAGGAGAAGAATCTGGACGTGCTGATGATGCAGAGACAAGGAGCAAGAAACGAGTGAGGTTCAGTGATACAGTCAGGTTTTATCTCGTTTTTATTTTGATTATGATCATTGCAAGGTTTGTTTTATTTTGATTTTGTTTTTATGCGTGTTTGGATTGTGTAACGATGTTTACCTGTTTGGTAAACTCCAAACCCGTTTAAAATGGAACTTTTGATAAATGGAAACTAATATCGAAGCGAACTTGTTTTCTCAATCTCAAAATATGGACTGAACTGTTGAGATTTTAAACCTGCTGAAGTGTTCAAACGATAGGGATGACGTGGCTTATGAAAGATTCAGCTTTTCTAAGGATGAATATCAAATCGAGAGATTCTAGGAAGTGGAATGATAGATTTGTAGTTATCTTGGACACAAGATCAGATCGCTTAGAGATATAATAGGTGATGCTGAGACTTTGTGAAGATACGGTTTTTGGCGAGAGACTGTGTCGGATCTAGTAAGAAACAAAAGCAAACCAAAAATTTGATATTGCTCTATACTAAATCTGTTACAAGCTTATAGGACTGTTTCTCCTTACTTGGAAGATAACATACCAGAAACCAAGTTAACATCATCATCACTATCTTCAACATCATCATCATTACCATCATCCTCGGAATCCACATCAGAAACCTGATCCAAATAGCCATGGTCATGATGATGCGAGCTCCAATCAGGTGGGAAAGTCTTCTGCAACGTCTCTGTCAGCTCACCACCAGAACCTTCTATCTTACACAGACATCTAGACCAGTGAACCGCAGTTCCCATATCAACAATCAAACCTGCTTCCACCATTTCCTTGCAGATTGACATAACTCCCGAGTAAATGTACCCTTCTGCCATTGAAGCACGAGAGAGAAGCGATGTCATAAGGCAGTGATACACAGCCTTATCTGGTTTTAACCCCACCGCTTTCATCTCCTCGTAGCAACTCAAGGCTTTCTCTGGAAGAGAAGCTCGAGCCCATCCTTTTATCAAAGTCGTGTACGTCCTGACGTTTGGTTTCACGCCTATTGCTTCCATCTCTTGGATTGTTTGTGTAGCTCTCTGTCAAACAAACATGTTCAACAAAGTTTCTCTGGTTACAACAAAACCAAGAAAACATAAAGACATGACTCTGCTTCTTAAATGGAAACTTACATTCATGTCGCCAGCTTTAGAGCAAGCACTAATGAAAGATGTGTAAGTATGGATGTCTGGTTTAACACCTTCTTTCTTCATCTGCTGCATCAAGTCAGCAGCTTCCCATACATCACCTCTCCTTGCCCATCTACAATAAACCAGAGGAAGTTAGAATGTGATTTCCCAAGAAGAGGCTACAAATCATTGATGCCTTACCCATCAATCAATATGTTATAGACGAAGGAGTTGCGAGGGATATTCCTTGTGCTCATCTCTTTAGTAACAGCTAACGCACTCTGCATCCGTCCTGACTTGCAGCAAGCTTTAAGCAACGCCTCGTAAGTGAAGATGTCAACCTTCAAGCCTTCGTTCTGAAGCCTCGTGAAATACTCAAAGGCCTTCCCTGTATCACCAACCGATGCATAGCCTTGCATGATCTTCGTGTAAGTGTGCTCGTTTGCACTCACACCAGCTAATGCCATCTCATCTAATATCTCAACCGCCTTCTCCATCTGACGCTTCTCAACCAGACCATTAATCAAGGCATTGAAAGTGTGAACGGTTGGAACGCATCCGCATCTTCTCATCATATCGAAAACTTCTAGAGATTTCCTCATGTCACCGGACTTGGCGTATCCGTTTATGATAGGCATGAAGGTCCTTGTGGTTGGTCTGTGTCTCAGCTTCTGCATCTCCTTCACAGTCTGGATGGCTCGTTCCATGTTACCCATTCCGCAGAAGGCTGCGATGATGTTGTTGTATAGTATAACGTCTGGTTTCATGCCGTCGTTGACCATGTCTTCAAATACAGCAAAGGCATTGGCCCAGTCTTTTAGTTTAACGAATCCATTGATCATCATCGAATAAGTCTTTAAGTTGTGCTTTATGCCTTGTTCCTTCATCGTTCTGCTGACTTCTAAAGCTTTTGGAATCTTTCCAACCTAATAAAGAGGGAGCGGCAAAGAGCATTTGAGACACAATTACAAATAATGTTTGGCTTTATAGACAACAATATTGTTCTCCTTACCTTAGTATAAAGATTAATGAGGCAGCCATAAGTGACAACTGTTGGAGTAAATCCACATTCCTATAGCAGAAAAAACATTTTTTTCACTTTTGCTCAGATAATACTAAAAGAGGAATTACAGTGAAGGAAGAAGAACCAAAAACCTTCAGTCTTTTGAAAACAATTAAACATTTCTTCTCATCAGCGACCATTGTGTAACCATCCATCATGGTGTGGTAGATAGCAATAGGAGCGTCGATACCTTCTTCTTCCATCTCCCTGACCAATGCCTCCGCTCGTTCCATGTTGCATGTCTGACTGAGAAATTGTTCAGACCAGATCTTTTTTAGTTTTAAAGACACAACATACAAATCACACCAATGGATTCGGAAACTATATCAGTGCTTTACCAGTGTGCATATATAATTTTTCCATAGATACTGGCATTAAGAGATTTGTGTATCCTTTTGGCCTCATCAAACCAATGATCTGCAGCTCTTCCAAAAGGCAACAAAAAGTATCAGATGTAATTAGTGTACATAACAAATGATTAACACAATGATTTTTACTACTTACTCGGCGTTTCCCGCTTTGGAAAAGCCTCCAACGATTACACTATAGGTCACCAAACTCATCTCAATTCCTTCTTCTTTCATTTTACGAACGCAAGAAAGCGCTTCCTCCATGTCTCTACCAACTGCATAAGCGTGAATAAGGCTGCATCAAACAAATCCTCTTTTTAACCTTCCCAAACTAGTTACATCCATATCAACTTCGTTCAAGCAATGACTAAGCAGAACCTGAAGAAGAAAGGGAGACGATACCTAGTGTATATACGAGATGTTGGCGTGATACCCCTCGCACGCATCCTCTCAAAAGTCTCACGTGCTCGATGCATGTCCCCTCTTCTGCCATAGTACTTCACCATCAAACCAAACTCTGTCCTAGATGGCTGTGTATAAACATTGAATCAATGAGACGTTTCAACCTTCTTATAGCATAAATAGAATAGTAGCCAAACATAAGGAAGATCAAGAGGGTCACAGATCCATTGATTGATCTCTCTATCTTCTTCCAACACACATATCAAAACAGAGCATAAGTAACAAAAGACAGAAAGGCAAACCTTGTTGATCTTCTCGAAAGCAGAAACAACAGCTTGCCAGTTATCTCCATTACTATCAAGAATCCTCTGTAGTGTCTTTCTCGATCCTTCTCTCTCCTGATGCCACGACGACTTACTCGCCATCTTAGCGTCTTCTTCTCCTTCTTCCACCCATCTCACTCTCTGCTCAGCTTTAGTCTTCAGCCTCTTCCCGTCGTCTAGCTTCACAGTCAACACTCTACCGTGAAACTCCACTCCGTCGAACTCCACAGCCTTCATCGCAGACTTCTCCGCCGCGTAAATGATAAACCCAAATCCAGCGTTCTTCTCCACCTCGTGATGCCCTTTGATCAGAATGGTGTTCTCTATAGGACCGAACTGTCGGAAAAACTCCTCCAACTCTGGTTTCTTGATCCAAGTCGGTAAGTTCCCGACAAATATCTTCCCTTCTTGTCGGAACTCACGAGTTTCCTCAACCTGTGGCTTCGTGTCTCTCCGTAAGGATTCATCTCGGAACTGGGTTTCCTCCAGAGGAGCTGGTGGAGGTGGTGGTGGAGGAGAGAGCTTGCTGGACAAACGTAGTTTCGACGCTAAAGCAGAGCCAAAGGAAGAGACTTTACTCGCCACCTCTGATTGAGACACAGAAGGGCGACTTGTGAGGCCCTTGAGAGGGTTCTTGAGAGGGGCTTTAGGCGTAGTAAGGGAAGAGGAAGAAGGAGAGGAACCGAGAAATTTCTCCGGTCGGCGAAGGTCTGGACTCTCGGGAGGTTCCGGCGGAGGCTGTGGTGGCTGCGGTTTGAGTGAGTAGGAGATGGAAGACGCCGGAGAGTGACGGCGGAGGATGGTGGCGGAGTAAGGAAAGTGTGGAGCAGAGAGCGACAACACGCTCCCTCCATTATCCATTCTTCTCTCTATCTCACTCTCTCGGTTTCTTTTCTCCTTCGGGATTTAACATCGTCCTTCGCTCATTAATGTGTGTTAAATTACTTAACTGCCCTTCTCAATCTGTATAATCTCTGTTCATTTATGCATGTTAAAATTACCTAATCGCCCTTCTCAATAGGTAAGATCCCAATTTTTTTTGGTCAACCAGGTGTATATTCTCTATTTTTTTGGTCAAATGTGTATATTCTCTATTAGAAATTAGATATTCAATTTGATTTTTGTGAAAATTTAATTATCATAAGTATTACTCAACGATCATCAAAACTCAACAAACCATGGAATAAAGAAAAAGAGTCTCAAATTTCAGTTTCAGACATAAGTCTAGAATCAAAAGACATAAACACTCAAAGAACTGCGCAACTCTTTCGTCCCTAACAGTGAAAAACAACAAACTCCTCAGAACCTTCTTGGTGGCCTGCTAAAAACAGGTGCAGCCTGAGTCTCGACTTCGGAGATGCCGGGAGTGTCACCCATTCCAAGGGAAGCAAGCATCTCGAGAGTCTCCTTGTCGACCTTGATCACATCGGTCTTGATGGCAGACTCGTCGGGGACAAAGTCCATGCGGCGCTCACGCTCCTCCTCTTGGAGCTTGAGCGAGATTCCACGAACCGGTCCCTTCTGGATCCTCTTCATGAGATGGGTGGAGAATCCGGCGATCTTGTTGCGGAGACGCTTCGAAGGGATGATTGCGACTTCTTCGAGGATCTTCTTGTTTGTGTGGAAGTCGAGTGTCATGCGAGAGTAGTACTTCTCGATGACTTGGCGAGATGATTTCTTCACGGTCTTGGTACGGACACGCCCCATCTTTTCAGTTACCTGTTGACTTACTTACTTACCTGCTAACAGAAAAGAACAACAAGCAACTCAATGTCTTAATATGTCGAAATATTCTTGTATAAAAAGGAATCAAAAGAGATCAATAAACATATGAATACTAATCTGAATACATAAAATGTTATTGCAAGAGAGTCAATAGAATTGCAAATTAAGAGGATGTTTATCAGCAACATATGAAAACTAAGATTGAATACTCATTTTTCAAATCTAATCCATCGATACATACACCAAACTTCTATATGTTCACCCACACTGATTAATCTAGCAAAACCTAAGAATACTCACTCTACACCTTTCCACACAGTAAAAGAACACCGAGAAAAATAGAAACATATCAAATGTAGATCATACGCTTCTGAATTGTTCATATGAGTTATTGACAATGATTCAGTCTCCAGGTTAACCCGAACGTACCTGCGAGGAAGATGATGCGGCGGCAGAAAAATGAAAGAGCAAAGACGGAGGAGAGGAACTGCCTTTTCATTATAAATATAGGCGCTCGTTAGGGTTTAATTGTTATCCAGCTACGGGCTTTCACATTAAGCCCGTAATACATTGGGCCTACGTTCGATTCAATAAGGCTGAGCTGATAGTATACCTAACTGGCCCAAAAAGTTAAAATCCTCTTTGCTTTATTTATCTACAACAAGTCTGCAACTACACAAACAATTATATAAATTTGATTTCTTCCTCATAAGAAAATAATATTGTTTTGACTTTTGATTGTCAAACAAAGTTGTATACCTTTGCCGACTTTATGTGTAAGTCAATGGTTGAACCTTTTATTAATCCAATAGATGACAAAGAAAAAAAGAGTGTCAAACAAAGTTTGTCGAGTCACCGAATTTCCTCTAAAGAACAATGACCATCACTGATCCACACTGGAACGGTGAAACCTGCTAGCGTCTCTTGCAATGATTTAATCTTCTACTAATATTAGCCGTACTTTCATGAACTCGTGGTAATCCACACATATACTCAGCTTCTTTACGATCTTGACACTAGAACCCTCTGATTAATACATCAGACCAAAAACCAAGGCTGAAACATATGGTAACAGCCAGAAAACGGTATACAAGAACAAGGAATTATTTGTTTTTTTCATTGGAATTGTGAAACCTATTAACATCTATAGCAATGATATATCTTCTTGTAGGCATTCTTTCATGGCAATCCAGGTATATACTCATCTTCTTCGTGAACTTAACACTAGAACCCTCCGACAAGTACATTAGACCAAAAACCAAAGCTAAAACATGTGGAAACAGTACAAAAAAACTGTATGAAGGAACAATTATAGTAACTATATTTTCTTAGAAGGCCACGTGACGGCTGGATAATAGGCCACCACATTTGGATGCGTTGGTCCGATGCCAAAAGCATCATTGAGAAACAATTGTCAAAGGACACGTGGGTTAATACTGGTGGAGAGCCGGTCGAGTGCGTAACGTATCCACTTAACTCGTGGATCCAATTAAATTAGCAAAAGTGTCAAGTGCATGAATCATTGTATTAAAAAAACAAGTGAATTGCTTTGTGAAAAAGCAAGTACAGTTGCTAAAAGTATAAGTTGAACGTTGCTTTGTTTTTTTAGTTAAATCGTTGAAGTTCATGCAGAAGTGAAAGTAAAACGAAGAAGTTCATGGAGACTAGAAGATATATGCAGTGCATATACATACAATGAAGAGATGCTGTAATATTAGACGTAATCGAGTGTTATCTTTGCTTTTTGTTGAATTAAATACCGGTACTGAGTTCTTATAGTATAGTATAATATCAACTTAAGTAACTCTGTTTCTCCGTTTTCACAAAAAAAAAAGTATGTTTCTCCAATACAAGCTTGTTTAACCGAGACATGTGCACTGTGAATAGTGTACTTATTAATAGTTGTGAACCTTTTTAATGTTACACGAAAATTCTAAAATAGTTGAAAATTGGGGTTTGACTAGCATTAATGGCTCAACTGTAAAAAAGTTGGTCAAAATTTGTGGTACGTAATTAAACCAGTCATACATAAATTATAAATTGGTCAGGCAATGCGTTTCCGGCCGGCGGTTTAGGCTATCTTAGCCACCGTCCGTCGGGTTGTGTTTCTGTTCAGTTTATTTCTTTGTTTTATCTCGGCTTTATTAACGTTTTGACTTCGGCGTCGCACCAAATATATGATGGTGGTGGTCGTCCGACCTTGCTTCTGGGAAGAAGATGCTTCTTCAGCGTCTACTTCGCCGGCTTTTGTTTCTGGGTGGTGGTGGCTTATTTAGCACTATCTATCGCCGGCGTATGGTTCTGGTGTCGTTGTTTTTTCTTCAGTGATGTCTTTGATTGAAGATCTCCGTCGAAGAGGCTTAGGTGGTGAGATAGTACGTGTTGGTGGTGCTAAAGTCATAAGTGGTGGTGTCGATGGCTCGGGATGAGATCTCGGGACAGTCTCGAAGAAGCTCTCCGATTAAAAAGAGTCAGGCGATGAAGTAGGGTGTGGTGGTTCTGATCCCGGTGTGTTCCGGTGATATACGTGGTTAGTTTCGTCTTCTCCGACGGTAGCTTCGCGGATGGGTCACGATGCAGTGACGATGATGGATTGTGTGACGCGTGTCTTCCCTTGTTGTTGAGGTGTTGACACGTGCACTTGTCTTTCGATAAAAATAACACGCATAGTAATGGCGTTGTATTGTCGGTTTATCCGACTAGGTAGTTTGGGCCGGAGGCCATGCTGTAATTAGTTTTCTTTGTTGGTCCGCTGGTTGGGCTTTTAGGGGTTGACTTTGTTGTATGGTTTTTTCTGGGCTTTAGCCCATTTAATAAACTATAGATGGCAAAAAAAAAAAAAAAAAAAAAAAAAAATTGGTCAGGCAATGAACAATCATGTAATTTGTATTTTTGCATCACGACAATAATTGATCTCTCTCGGACATGTTTAAATGTATCATCTCCCAATAAACATGAAAACAACATGTTCTACATACGCACTGAAAGGTAATTAAACAAAACTGTCAAAACAAGATATAGTCAATAAATCAAGGTTTAAGAATGATCAAGATTTTAAACTAAACCGGGGGTATATCAAAAGCAGCACATCAAAGGACAAAGTGTCGGGGTTACCTTCGCGAATGTGAACCCAAAACACCTCTTTATAGTTCTAGCTTGCTTTTCGTATTTTTAGGCGGTTTTTAATAGGAGTTATTCTTGGATTCACCCCCTAGGGATTCACCAACCAATAGAATTTGGTTATTTTAAATTTGACATCTTTTAAAAAAGTAAACAAAATATTGTCAAAATATATTACGTTTTAAAAATAAAAAAAAGTAAAAATAAATAAAAATAATATTAATTGCAAAAAAATATTTTTTTTTCAAAAAAAAATAATATCACAAAAAAAACAATAAACTCTAAATGTTAAACCCTAAATCCTTTAGTAAATGCTTAGATAAATTCTAAAAATTTGATTTAAAAAAAAACTATTTATAACACAATTAACAAAAACTATACCCTAAATCCTAATCCTAAACCCTAAACCCTTGGGTAAATCCTAAACCATAGGGTAAATTTTAAACTTTAAATTTTAAGATTTATCCAAAGTCTTAAATTATTTTTTTTCAAAATAAATTATTTTTTAGATTAAAAAGTCTTGTTTTTGGTGATTAGTATAAACTTAAAAAATATATTTTGAAAATAAACTTTTTTTTCTAAATTAAAAATTCTTGTTTTTTGTGATTAGTATACTTTTTATTTAATTTTATTTTAAAAGTATAATATAATTCGATAATATTTTGTTTTTTTTTTTAAAAGATATCAAATCTTAAATGACACAATCCTATTGGTTGGTGAACCTAGAGGTTCATCTTAGGGAGTGAACCCAAGAATAAGTCTTTTAATAGCTACGTGTTCCGATGTTAATGGAAACTAAAAGTGGCAAATGCTTATAAATAAATAAAAGGAGATTTATAACGAACTGGAGAAAACTTCAGTCGCAAGGTAGGTGTGTAAGTCTAACCCTAAAATTAAATGAAAGAGACAAAGAGTGATGTTAAAATGAATAGAGAAGATAGGTAGACAAAAGACATCCAAATGCAGAGAAACCGTGTCGAAGTTGGTCTCTCAGCTGCTTCCTACCCTTTTTTATAAAAATCCAGCAAATTCTTCTCTTTCATAAATGTCATTTTCCTTAATAAAAAAAAGTAGAAAACCTTCCTAATAAGAAAACAAGAGAATTCGTATAAATAATCTGAAGAGACTTCAACGGTTTCTCAAAACATCAATCAAACTTCCGATTTCTTGGTTTTCGTCTTTTTCCACCTTTGAGTCATTTATGAAACCAGTAAGAAAAAAGATCGTTTGATATGGCGTCGAGTCAGTGGACAAGGTCGGAGGATAAGATGTTCGAACATGCTTTGGTGATTTTCCCTGAAGGATCTCCTAATCGATGGGAGATAATCGCTGGCCAGCTCCAGAAATCGACTGATGAAGTTAGGGAGCATTACGAGGCCTTGGTGCATGACGTCATCGAGATCGATTCTGGCCGAGTCCATGTCCCTGATTACGTGGACGACTCAGCGGGATGGGACTTGACAGGTCAGATCACGTTTGGGGCAAAACACGGTGAGAACGAGCGGAAAAGAGGAACTCCTTGGTCGGAAAGCGAACACAAGTATGCGTCAATCATAACTAAATTACCCAACTACTTTTGCATAATAGCAAGAACTAGTGTTTTGGTTGGTCAGAGAAGAGTTGAGTATTATGAATGTTTTGTTGCAGGCTGTTTCTGGTCGGATTAAAGAGATATGGCAAAGGAGATTGGAGGAGCATAGCTAGGAACGTGGTGGTAACCAGGACACCCACGCAAGTCGCCAGTCATGCTCAGAAATATTTCCTTAGACAAAATTCTGTGAAGAAGGAGAGGAAAAGGTCGAGCATACACGACATAACTACGGTGGATACTAGCTTGTCCATGCCTGGTTCCAACATGGACTGGAATGGGCAGCAGGATAGCCGTGTTCAGCCTCAGCAGCAGCAGCAACAACACATCGTGTCGGAGTTTGGTCAGCAAACGACTCCGGATGGTCATTTTGAGAATTTCGTTTTTGGGATGTGATGAAAGAATAGGGGAAGAAATTGACGATGTTTGTAGTTTGTTAGCGTTTTACACATTTTATGTGGATAGGAAAGCAAATAGCATTGGGTATTTTCTGATGACGATGGTGATGAAAGACTAACAAACACACAAATACGTTTGGTACCATTTTAGTATTTTGAATCAAAATGCATGGTGGTTTTTCAGTCGACGCGGTCATTTATATCTTCGTCTAAAATTTGACTTCGTCACAACACACAAACAAATACACATGAGGAGTCTCGAACCAAGAGAGGACAAACAAATTTAACTATTGCTTGCTTTATGATCAGATGGTATTAAGGCCCATTGGGCCAATGAGCTAGTTTTAGTTTAAACTAATAGTAGATGGTACAGGTGGGACCATCTAAGAAGTCACGTCGTACAATCAGTTCTGACTTGTGAGTCAGCACTCCATCATCATCTTCTTCCTTATCACACAAAACGCCAATTATTCTCTTCTTCTCACTTGGGAGCTGAAAGAAAGAATAATCTGTGTTTGTCGACTCTTCAATGGCGCTCTCCAATAATATCTTCTCTGTTTCTCATTTAGCTTCCTTTACTTCTTCTTCTTCCGCCACCAGCTGCCAGACTCGCTTCCCCGCTCTAGTTTCACATCCAGATCTATCTCCTGCTTTCTTCGCTGATCCCCGGAAGTTCGTCGATGGTGTAATTCCTCAATCCAAGAGGAGGTTAGTACTTCAGATCCTTCAATTACTAGAAGATCTTTACTCTTCTTGCTTTTCCTGATAACTCCATTTTAGTAAAACTTTACGTGGTATTTGATGTTGGCCTACTCTTAGTTCGAATCTTACTTAAAAAAATGTTTTGCTCTGTATGTGCTCGAAGGATCTTTCTTGGAAATGTGATTACTCAATTAACCGATTTTAAAAGTTCTTGTTTTGCGTTTGTGATAATCGTTGGCGTGTATGACTTTTTCTGAGATCTGCTAATACATCTTCGTCCTTTGATTTGCTTTGCAGTATAAGGAACCGTGTATATGCTTCGATTAACAGCACTAATGTTTCACCTCCATCTTATCAGGTCAGTAACTTGTTCCCCTTTTAAAATTATTGATGTTTCTTGAATCTGTTTGGTTTGACCTACATTGAGCTTACACCTAAGCTCCGCAAGTAAATGTAGAGGTTACAATGTGGATTTGATAGTGTGTATACTGTTTTTTCATTTCCGATATGATTTTTTTTCTTATGTTTAATAGGGAAAACGGTCTCTGCGTAGTTTTGTGTTGACGTGTGCTTTTGCTTTGAGATGACATTTGCTGGATAAATTTGATTCGCAGAAATCGGAAGACGATGATGATTTCGTTCCAATGCCAATGGTTTTGATAGACCAGGATGCCGACCCTGAAGCCACCATTGTTCAACTCAGTTTTGGAGATCGTCTTGGGGCTCTCATTGACACAGTTGAGTCGATTATGTTGTGTATTTTTGTTATTATAAAATTTTATTTCTTATTGGTGCGACAGATGCGTTAGTTATTTTTGATCTACTTGAGCCAGAGATTTGTAGAGTTTTTTTTGTTTACTATCAGTATTAGGTTACATTCTTTCTTATTGATGTGACGAAAAAAAGCTTTAGTTATTCTTGATCTACTGGAGCCAGATTTGTAGCATTAGATTGTCACCCATGTCTGTTGTTACTATGGAACTGTGCCTTCTTTTCAGCTTATGAATCATTATAATGTTTGGCAGATGAGGGCGCTGAAAGATTTGGGATTGGATGTGATAAAAGGAACCGTCTCAACTGAAGGATCCGTTAAGCAGACCAAACTCTCTATAACAAAACGGTAAGAAAGGCCTTTCTTTCCCTGCTCCTCTTTTGCCTTTTGGTGTTTTTTTTTCCGTCACTTATTAGACCACTTATTCAATAGGATGTACAATCTTTAAGCCCTTCCTTGTATTAATTGTTTGTGAATTGTGATCATCCCTTGGAAATTTGGTGTAGAATATGATAGTATTGGTTTTAACGTTTCACTGTTCAAGGATAGACTATTAGCATTGGACAAGTGAGCTGAGCATACTCTTAGGCTGGATGATCATATAAATATTGCTGTCTTGTGCAAGTATTATCTTCTGCTACCTGAATTGTTAGATGTCACAATTGCCGGAATTGATTTTCTTTCTTTTTTTAACACCAGAGACTCTGGTCGGAAAGTGGAAGATCCTGACTCCTTGGAGCAAATCCGATTGACAATCATCAACAATCTTCTGAAATACCATCCGGTCTGCTTCAGCTTTCTTATCTCTCTTTATACATTCACATTCAAAGAGGCTTGGATCCAACTGTTGGATATTTTTGAACGTTTCCTTTATTTGCTTTTCAGGAATGCAGTGATCAACTTGCAATGGGTGAGACATTTGGAATAAAGGCCCCACAAAAGAAGGTAAGTGTTTACTCTGCTTGCTAAATAATATTTCTGCGTCCTATGTTTTATGCAAACTCTTTTCCTATATGGTGACAGATTGATGTTGATATCGCGACTCACATACATGTGAAAGAAGATGGACCAAAGAGGAGGTATCTATTGCGTAAAATAACTACACCACAAGGTCACGTTATAAGTGCTGATCGAACAGTGAACATAACCTTTCCCCGTTTCATGTTTTCTCTAGCCTCCTTTGCATAGAGACAGCAGACAGGCCAGGTCTTGTTGTGGAGATGATAAAAGTGATGGCAGATATCAACATAGACGTTGAATCAGCAGAGATAGACACAGAAGTACTCAAAGCTCTTAAACATCTACATATGTACCTACAGTGTGATTCCATTTCTGTAACAATAATTCCGTCGTCTTATTAAATTTGTAGGGACTGGTTGCGAAAGACAAGTTTCATGTAAGCTACCAAGGGCAAGCGCTAAACAGTTCGTTGTCACAGGTGAGTTTATGTTTCTGTTACTTTTTCATTTTGAAACCTTACAAAGTGAGAGAGAGAGAGCTAAAGAATCAAACTTCTCCTGCAGGTGTTGGTGAACTGTCTACGTTACTTCCTGAGAAGGCCTGAAACTGACATCGACAGCTATTAATTAGCTTTTTTGTTTGTTCCAAAACAAAAACAAAAAACTGCTGTTTTTCTCCTTTTCGAAATCGCATCTGTTGCGGCATATCAAGTCTCTCTCTTTTGAACATTATGTGGAAACTCGTAATACCATCATGTCTGCGAAATGTTTGTGTCTTGAACTGAACCATTGGTGGCTAGAGAATAAAAATGGTTTGGTTCTTATGTTACCGAGCCATAGTTCCCTCCGGTGCACATACCACGGATTCAGTATCTTCTAATCTGAAATCTACTAATATGCAGAAGTGGAAGATGGATAGTGAAGACTATGTGTAAGAGGTTGTTAAGGAAACACTTCCAGAGAAAACAGAGCATCGCTAATCATATTCTTTAAAGATGAAGGACAAGTTCGGTGAAATTGCACCGACTCTAGAGTCTTGAGTGCTTTAACTGAAAATACACAAAGCTTGGTAGTTGCTGCTACAGACCTACTCGTTGAGCCTGAGTTAATGAAACATACACACAACTTGCTACAGATTAGCAATGAGTTATTCATACAACAAGCTCCCAAAGTCAGTGAGGGAGATCAATACTCAATCGCCTACTCCTTGAGCCAATCAAGGCTGAAGCTTTTTTCAGCTCCTTCAACGCGAAGTCCTGGAACCACCTTCTCGACATGCTCCCAGATCCAGACAGTCTCTTTATCGCAGATTACATGGCGAAGAGAAGTCAACGAGACCGCAGAGCTTGGTATGCTCGCTAAGCTGCATTCTCTCATGTCGATTTTCTCAAGTGTCCTCACCTTTCCTATCTCTTCGGGAAGGAAACTCAGGTTGACACACTGAGAGATGTCGAGGTACTTTAGCCTCGGCAGCTCACATATCTCTACAGGCAGAGTTTTCAGCTCGAGACAAGCGTATAGCCTCAGAAGCTGAAGTGCCTTTAGCTTGCTCAGATCCTTAGGCAACTCCTTGATGCGTGGACAATTTGTTATGCTGATAGAGTTGAGAGAGGTGATTCCACAGACGGTCGCAGGTAGCTCCACAAGATCATCAGAGTGATCTATTGTGAGATCAGATAGGTTTGGGAAGATCTGGGACATGTCTACTGCTGTCTGGTCGAAACAGTTATTGATCTTGCACAGGATGAGAGACATCTTGCGGAGGCTTTTCAAGGGAACAGTACTTGTAGAGAGTTCAGGGACATGAACCCTCTCAAGCCAGAGACTCTTGAGTTTGGCCAGGTTGGTAAAGGTGTAAAAGTCATGAAGACGCGCAGGAGACATACCGTTGTTGATAATCACCAGCGCTCTAAGCCTGCCCATCTTAGCAATGAAAGGTGGCAATACATAGCTCTCTGCAGAGAAGTTTAGTATAAGAACTTCTGCCTTAGGGAGTTCCATGTCAAACCATTCCATTTCAGTCATCTCCTCTGTAATTAAAATAAAACAGAAGTCCATGTCAAAACGTTATGACTCTAATGAGAAACTAAATCGTTGTGTAACAAGAGTTCTTGCCTGTGTGTATGGAGACGACACGTGCATTGTATGCCTCATCATTGATCCTCTCCCATTCTCTGGGAAGCACCGACTGTCTTTTCGGCATCAATAGCCTCTCTCTTTTGTTAACTCTCCCACGGTTGCTAAGATGAAGTGCAAGGTCTCTTAGGACATCGTGCTGCGTCACAAAAATATCATAGTAGCTGGTGTACATAGCGCCAAATCTGCAAAAGTATCCACGGTAAGTTAAGTTGGCTACAAGAGGATGAGATCATAGAGAGTTGCAGAACAGTTACCTTGGATCTTTGACAAGAGTAAGGAGATTCCTGTTTGATAGATCAACAAGAACAGCAAAGGCTGTTGCATCCTCGAGATCATACATCTCAACCCACATGTTGATGATAACATCAAGAGGGATCTTCCTGTCTTCAGGGAAAGCACCCATATCCATGAAACACTCTCTGGTTTTAGGGTCTAGAGTTTCTAGAGTGGCTTCGATTTGAGCAAACACTCTACTCTCATGAGTTTCATCAGCAGGTTGACCTCTTGATAACCTGTTCACTACACCTTCCCAGTACTTGTCAGGCCGGCCTTTCAAAGAAGCACCAACAACTTTTAGAGACAAAGGTAGACCTTTACACTCCGCAACAACCTACCAAACAGAGTCAATAACATGAGATATTGAAAGCAAAAAAAAAAAGAGAATGTTACTATGCATAGCAGACTCATTAGTACCTGCTTGACCAACTCTCTGCTGAATCCGAAAGGTACTGATTTCTCGTTGAAAGCAGAGAGACAGAAGAGAGACGTTGCCTCGTTTACATTTAGTAACTCAACGTCATAGGTGGTTCTAGGATCTGCTAACTTAGACCTTGAGACCACAAGAGTTGTGGTCCCTGGAATGTTAAACATCAGCTTGTCCAGTGAGTCCCTAGTCCACACATCGTCAAGGATCACTAGCCTCCGTGCCTGACCAACCGGTTCCGGAAGAGTGGCACCAACGCTATTGTTACCCGTAAGAAATCCCCATATAGAGGCTTTCAGTTCCTTAATGTTGGGAGATTGTGAGATAGTTAGGAACAGAACTCGTCTCCCGAAGTGGCCTGTAGTTCAATATCAATATCAATATCAAGAACTCAACCGTTCATCAGAGATGAACAAGACATAAGCAAACATACACACATAAATACACAGAAGCATGATAAATCATATCAACAGAACATACGATTTGTGGAAATGTTTTAGATCTGTAAATCTACCATTCACATAATCAATATACAAACTCTAAACCCGTATTTGCTTATACATACCTAGGACCTCTTCGTCCCTCGCAAGCTCTTTAGCAAGAGTGGTCTTCCCTGAACCGCTCATCCCTGAGATCCCGACAAGTCCTCCTTCATCTTTCAGACCAAACATCATCTCCTTCACCTTCCTCTTTCCCAAATCCAACCCAACCCCCAAGTTCCCCTCTGACAACATCTCCACCGTAACTTCGGCAGTCTTCATCTCCTCCTGCACCAAACCACCTCCCCTGATCTTCATAGACCCTAGCTTCTCGCTCAAGCTATCGAAACCCCTATCGATCCGGTCGAAGCGGACCTCAGAATCAGCACGAATGTGATGAACGTCGCAGAGAACATGGAGAGGCAAGCTCCTGATGAAACTCGCGATCTTCTTCTCCAAGTCTTCCATTTTCTTGGCGTGGTATAGCTGACGAACCATGTTCCAGCGGTGGCATTGGAGAACCTTGTCGGTGAGCTTCTTGCACTTTTCCAGCGTCTCGGCGAACATACGAAGCTGGACCTGGCGATGGGCGCTCACCTCGACGCCGCTGTAGAGGATCTCCTTGATGGTCGGTTGAACGCCTACGATCATGGTGGCGAGATTCTCCGCGACGCCTCTGCATCGCAAGGCTTTTTTTGATACGGCGAAGAGCTGTTTCACGAGCTCCGTCACGACTTCTCCGCCGATAAGTTCCGCCATGATTAGGCAGATGGGAGGGAGAGAGAGAGAAGTTGGTGTGTGTTGTGTGGTGAAGAAGAAAAGTTCTCACGGTGTAGTGAAGTAAAAGAAGTAGTAGACGGGGAAACGTGGGACCGACCTACTCATGAAGCTTCGTCGCAGTTTACCCCCTTTAGCACAAGTCTTTGTTAAATTATTTAGTCTCCGGAGAGAGAGGCGGAGACCCAGTATACAAAGACTTTTGGCAGCGAGACGCCGTGATAATGCCACGTCACCTTCAATTATTTGTGTTATCTAAGCGCGCGAAAACGGATATTTATTCCATTCGGAGGATATTCTTCTTGAAACTATGCAAAATATAGACATTGGTTAAATATTATTTACGTGAAATTCTTAAAACTCTAGATTATATTTTTATATAAATTTCTAATCAAATCAGAAAGAATTCTACCAAACAATTAACAACTAAGTAAAATCATATGACATCGTTTTAAATATTGAGGCTGTACTGTAATCAAAGGGACTGTAACTGGTTTTGAGTGTTATAAAAGCAGGATTATCCCAGTCTTTACCCAAAATTTTTAGAGGGAAAAGGTGAGTGCAGGCTCCAAAAAAAAGAAGAAGCTGGTCACTTGTGTGCCGAAATTATAGACGATAGTTATGGTTTTTTTGCGGGCTCTACGACACGTGACGATCCACAATTGATTATTTTTTTTTTAACCATTTAAAAAAATAAGAAACTGAACACGGTCTCCGCAATGCAGATGGTCTAAGAAACAAAGTAAATGAGATGAATTGAAAATAGAATTATAACTATTTAAGTAATATGAGTGATAGTTCTTTTTCTTTTTTGAGGAATGTAGTGGGATGTAGAAGAATGAAAACATATTTATTTTAAACTGAATAAAAGTCTTTAATTAATACAATTTTTATTGTTTCTTATATATTGATAAAACTTTCTATTTCTGAATATTTTTCAACTCCGTTCCATTTTCACCACACATCATCAAAAATATATCTGTATATATATTATTTTCAGTCAACTCAAATGGTAATCTTTTGTGGAATCTTCATTAATAACTCATTCCAATTTTGTTCCAAAACATGATTATCTCAGCCTGAGAAAAAGAGAAATGTTTCCAAGCTTTGACTGGAAATTAGGTATGGACATTTAGAGTCCCAATCGGTTTCGGTTTTATCCAATCTGATGTTGATTTTTTGGGTTTATCAAAAACAATTCTATTTGGATTGGTTTGGGTTCTATCAGATTCGGGTCGGGTTAGTAAATCTTTACAGAACTGGTATAATCCGATGTATTTTCTGGACGAGGTTCCAAACGGTTATTTGGTTTAAAAGTACTCGATATATACTTTTTTATAACCAAAACATA
This sequence comes from Hirschfeldia incana, assembly GCA_026261945.1. Lineage (NCBI taxonomy): Eukaryota > Viridiplantae > Streptophyta > Magnoliopsida > Brassicales > Brassicaceae > Hirschfeldia > Hirschfeldia incana. Next base: position 3,335,845 of record JABCMI010000003.1, read on the forward strand.
TGTAAAATCGATTTTTTGGTTTAAAATACTTGATTTGTACATATTTTTAATCAAAACATAAGTAAATTTGATTCAAAAATAAGAAAAGAACAGCAAACGAAAAGCAAACATATTTTAATAGAAATAAAACCAAATAATGAGAACATAAAATGAAAACCAATTTCTGAAAAATATAGTTCAATGAAAACAAAACCAAAATTTGAAAAACTTTAACCGCCACTTTCAACCATCATCCTTTATATAATGTAATAGACAACAATATAGATGTTCAATAAATCTTATTGTATTTTGTGTTTTGAGGTGGGTTTTGAATGTTTCAAGGGTTCTATCGGATATACATTTAAAATTTGGATTCGGTTCAGATAATACCCATAATCCGACTATTAAACAATATCTAATCAATAATTATGTCAGATCGGTTCGAATTCATTTTTATCGGTTTGGGTTTAGTTTATTTGCCAAGTCCTGCTGGAAATAATGGAAATCCATTGATTTTGATCGGGCTTTAAAGCCTACTTCTAAACTATTCGTTTTTTGAAGGCCTATATCTATTAAGAATTCGAAACTGAATTATTAATTTAGCCCGACCCGAGCCTGTTATTTGGTATTATCAGCTTTTGCTTGAGACGTTTTATCTTCAGCTTTTGCACTCTATCGAAAGGAGGAACTGTGAAAATAAAAGCAGACACACACACTAATGATGGCGGCCATAGCTCGCGTTCCACTTACACACACTCTTCCAACGATCCTAAACCATACGCACTTCCTCCCTCGACGTCTCTCCTTTCCTACTTATCTCAACCGCTCTCCCTTTCGCTCCTTCTCAGCCGCCTCCTCCTCCTCCCAGGGTGATTCGAGATTGCTCGGGGGTAGTGATTCGATCGTCGGAGATCTTCTTGATTATCTTAATGAATCATGGACTCAGTTCCACGCCACTGGTAAAATTCACTGAAAACACATCCCCGACCTTGTTTTTTTTTTGTTCATTAATTAATTTGATTGATCCTTTTTTTGATTTTGCCAGCTGAGGCAAAGAGACAGCTTTTGGCTGCTGGGTTCCATCTCCTTAGCGAAAACGAAGAGTGGAATCTGAAACCTGGTGGCCGTTACTTCTTTACTCGAAACATGTCTTGTCTTGTTGCTTTTGCTGTCGGAGATAAGTGAGTTCCCGTTTCACTTTAATACCCTTTTAAAAAAAGATTATTTTATATATGTTTCTCGTTTTTGGTAGGTATGTTCCTGGTAACGGTTTTCATGCGATAGCTGCTCACACGGACAGTCCATGTCTCAAACTTAAACCAAAGTCAGCGTCTTCCAAGTCAGGCTACCTGATGGTGAATGTTCAGACTTATGGTGGTGGTTTGTGGCACACCTGGTTTGATCGTGACTTGAGCGTTGCCGGGAGAGCTATTGTGAGAGATAGCGATGGTAACTTTGTTCACAGGCTCGTCAAAGTCAATAGACCGTTGCTTCGTGTTCCCACTTTGGCCATTCATCTTGATCGGTATTGTTTACTTCCTTCCTTTTTATTTATGTGCTTGGTGGAACTAGTGTTGATGAAGCTCCTTCCTCTTGATGTTTTTGTTCTTCTTGTATTGTTGTTTTTTTTAGCACAGTGAACAGTGATGGATTCAAACCTAATTTGGAGACTCAACTTGTTCCTCTACTGGCAACCAAAGAAGATGGAACCTCTGCAGAATCAAAGGATAAGAATGTATCTCCCTCCTCTAAAGATGCTCATCATCCGTTACTCATGCAGGTATATAGCATAACGGTGGTATTTGCTAGAGTTAGTTAGCCGTACTATTCATCGTTTGTTAAACAAGCTTTTCATGACGCTATTGTTTGCAGATTCTGTCAGATGACCTGGAGTGTAAGCCCGAGGACATAGTGAGTCTTGAGTTAAATATATGTGACACACAACCTAGCTGCCTTGGAGGAGCAAACAACGAATTCATATTCTCTGGAAGGCTTGATAATCTTGCGTCGAGCTTCTGCGCTTTGAGAGCTCTCATTGATTCATGTGCGTCATCCGAAAACCTATCGACTGAACATGGTATCCGGATGATTGCTTTATTTGACAACGAAGAGGTATCCTCTTTTCTTTACTATCAGATGTTGCTTCAGTTTGAAACACCTCACTAGCCACACTGTTTGCCTGACAATTGTTGAATAAAGAGATAACTTGCACTTTACCTTCCATAACGTTTTTTTGCTTGATGCTGGCCATGCGCTAGAAACGTTTTAAGTTTTTACTAAATGTTTCTTGGTTCAATAGGTAGGTTCAGATTCATGTCAAGGTGCAGGGGCACCCACAATGTTTCAAGCCATGAGACGGATTGTGAGTTCCCTAGGAAATGCTCAAGTCACGGAGTGTACCTTTGACCGTGCTATCAGGAAATCTTTTCTTGGTACGCTTATGCGCAAGACATAGTCAGAATGATTTTCCTTTTTTCTTTTCTTTTTTGATGAAACTTGTGGATGGATTCTTGTGGTTGCAGTGTCTGCAGATATGGCTCATGGAGTGCACCCGAACTTTGCAGACAAGCATGAAGAGAACCACCGTCCTCAGCTACACAAGGGTCTGGTTATCAAACATAACGCAAACCAACGATATGCAACTAGTGGGATCACTTCTTTTCTTTTCAAAGAAGTAGCAAAGCTTCATGATCTTCCTATTCAGGTTAGGTGTTCGTTAAGACCCCAAGATGTCTCTGTCTTTGTCATCTTCTGTTCAAAGTTTTGGAAGCGATTTCTCTATGGTTATTGGAATCTTACATATCATATAAGATCTTCTAGATGCGAATCAACACCTTATTTGAGAACGGTCTCTACATGCAATGAGATATTGTGCTACTCGTGCAGGACTTTGTGGTGAGAAACGATATGGGATGTGGGTCAACAATAGGACCTATATTGGCTTCAGGAGTCGGGATTCGAACTGTTGATTGTGGCATAGCTCAGCTTTCTATGCATAGGTATATTAATCATGTTTACTAATGAAACTACCTTAAGACTCGCTCAGCTTGTAAGGGCGTTTACTTGTGAAACAGTGTGAGAGAGATTTGTGGAACAGAGGATATAGACATAGCGTACAGACATTTTAAGGCGTTTTACAGATCTTTCTCAAGCGTAGACAGGAAGCTCACTGTGGATGATTGAGTTATCTGCTGCTGCCGTAGGAGAGTTAAAAGAGTTGTTTTCGGTCTGGTGCTTTACTGGCGGTTCATTGGTTTTCTTGTTAAACCAAATTGGAATATATATTCTTCTTTTGTTTTTGGTGAAGGTTCTGATTTGTAATACGTGATTATGTTGTATTCTTGCATTAACTAAGTTATGCATTTGTTACCATAATTGATTAGCTAATAACAGTGTTTTTTTGAAATTTTAGTATTCTCTCATCAATACATTTATTTATCAATTTTTTATATGGCAATGTGTATGCTTTCTCTTGTAATAATCACTCATTGATTCAAAGATCAATTTTTGGTTAAAGACGATTTGTATATACGTTTTTTTTATTGTAGAAACAATCTTTCAAATTCTGAAAAACTTAATATATAGAAGAAAAGAAGAATTATTCACTGTAATCTATAAAGTATAAACCAAAACCCTTGTATGTATATTCAAAGTAACGTAAATAATAATTTACAGTTTTGGACCTTTGATTCCTTTTACCTGGGTTTATTGGGGGATCTGTATTACTTGTTATCCGCTTATCGCCTCCTTTTACTTTAAGGCAAAAAGTTAGCGTATAACAACACGTCACTAAATAAAACCTCGAAACCCTAATCGTCACTTCCATCTCCAATGGCGATGGAAACACAAACGACGCATCTCTTGGAGGTGCTGCAGACAGAGATTCTAGCCCGACTACCACTGAAAACCATCTGCAGATTCAAATCAGTATGCAAGAAATGGAAATCAACAATCGGATCCGCGTATTTCCGCCGTCTCTTTTTATCTCTGAACCGAAACTCCTACTCTTCAGCATCATCATGGTCCCTCATGCACGGACGAGACGAACTCATAGTTTTCCACGGGCTTAAAACATGGGAAGATCGTCTGAAATCTCCAGCTTCACTCATCCCACACTCTTTCATACGCTATTACATCGGCGATCGTGACTACAGGGATTCTTTCGGAGGATTGGTTTTGATCACAGACGGATCTGACAAAGCTTACTGCTACGTGGGGAGTCCAGTCACACATCAATGGGTTAAAATCCATCCACCTCCCTCTGACCCTAAAGGTGATTCTACAGTATTTGGTTTAGTGACTCGCTTGGATGAGGACGGTGTCGTTTTGAGCTTTAAAGTGGTTAGGTTTACTTCTTACCAAGTAACAAATGATTATCTCTCGAGTGACTTGAATGTGTTACTGTATTCCTCCGAGACAGGGATCTGGACAAATAAAGTACTTCACAGTCCTGTTCAAATCGGCAACATGTCTAATATCAACCTGAACGGTACGATTTACTTTGGTTGTCTCGGTGTCCCTGGAATACTCTTAGCTCATGATTTCTATTCCGAATCCGATCAATTCCGGGTTGTGCATTTACCGGACTATCCGGATCACAACAAGGACTACAAACGGACCTTGACTACATCAGGAGGCACTGTCGTGTATGTCAGAACGTTAGCGAAAAAGGAAGAAACTGTTTTGAAGATTTGGAGGTTGAACAATGATGACGACTCTTGGCATCTTCTGTGGGGAGTTGGCTTCCCGATTACCGGTAACTATGCACCCATGGCTATGCATCCATTTGATGTCGGTACTGTCTATCTGTGGAGTCAACGAGATCATCATTTGGTATCGTGTAACTTGCGAAAACAAGACTACACAGTCATGGGGGATGCAGATAATGATTGTTTCATTGACCAGACTGTTTGTAAGAAGATTGTTGATGAGTTGTGGCGTCCAGACTACGAAGACTTGAACTTTCAAGTTTGTATCTGGTTGTTCCAATTCGTGATCCCACGGTGGATGGAATCGGTGCCTCGTCCTCCCCAAGCTGAGATGATTGATACGACTTCACTACTTTCTCACACTGCCGCAACACATGAGAGAATGATGAGGGAACATGAGACAAGGATGAGGTTACGTGCGACAATAATGGGGGATGAAAACAATGACGATTACTTTTGGATGGGGTAATATCCGTATCTTTCTATGTGTGATGTTATGTGTTTCTAATTATACTTTCTTTAATTTGTCTTTAGAATTCTAAAGAACACTTTCAATTATTTTAATCCTACAAACTAGTTTTGGACAAAGGTGTTCGATAGCCACAATAGTATCATCAATCCATTATTGTCGGTTATGTTATTAAAGAAGTATTTGAACTCAAAACATGTTTTGGTTATTACAATAAAGAATCGATTTAACTTTTGCTCCAATCCAAACTCACGTTCATATATATAACACACTACATGAATGGATCGTCTCCCATCTATTGTCATTTTATTAAAATACAGAATTAAGTTTATATTCACATGATCAAGCTCTCTGAATTGGAATACGAAAACATCATGAGAAATTGGTAGTTTTCTGCGGCCATGATTTCTCAAGCTAGTCATCATGATTTTGATGTCTTTGGATCCTTTGTCCGAAGCTCATCAAATATTCATTTTTCTCACCATAAATTCTTTGCAAAATAATATAAAACCACATTGCAAAGATGGTTACACTCGATGCTTGGGCATCTAATTGTATATTTACCTTCTCCATCCTTTGAAACCAAACTTTTCTTCCAAAGCATGCAAGAGTGTTGGTAAGGCAATCGCCAAGGGTGTTTGAAAGATACAAAAACCACGAGTTATAGCAACAAATGGTAGTTGGCCCTCTTTAACGCCCCTGTGGTCGGACGAGTGGAAATGGAAGAGAAAGAGCTGTTGCGCGAAGGTGAGTGTCACTATTAAGTTGATGACGTCCCTATGAGCCATAAGCCATTGGTCTAGTTTTGTCAATGATGATGGCGAAAGCCGCATAGGTGACGGAGATGCAAAAGTGCTCAAAGTTACGGGGATAGTTTTCACTGGGATAAAATGGGTGGTGCATGATTCTTTTGACCAGGAAGAGTTCCACAGACATAAAAAAGGCGAGGAGCCTACAATGATCAAGATTCAAGAGAGGCTCTAAATATCTTCTAGTTTTGAAAGAGAAACCATGCACATGACGGTGTGTGTGCCCGGTTCTTTCTTGTTCTATCGTGTTCCCAACTATATTCGTAGAGCGGTCTCTGTTTTTTTTCCCTGTAATTTTAGTGTCTAATTCACTGTATATATTACAGTCTGGCACGTTCATATGTATACAACATACTACATAAGTATATATATGGATTGTCTCCCATCTATTGGCGTCCAAAGCAACATGCAAATGCAATAGATGACGTCCAAAGCATGCAAGCCATTAACATAAACCATATTCCTTGGAAAGAAAGCTCACAAATATAATGTTGGCCGAACAAAGCTCACAAATATAATGTTTTGTTTGTATACAAGAAGAATATATATATACACATATATAACTAGAGATCATTTGTTTTTTGAATGCAAATACTCTAAAGAAGTTTGGAGTGAGATTATTGGAAATTTGGGAGGGCAGGTATGCATTTATCAATGGGATCGAGTTTTGCAAGCTGTGGTGAGGGGAACGCAAGAGAAACAGTTGACTTTTTTGCTGCTGTATAGCTTCCAAGCAGTCATTCATGCGTTGTGGATTGAAAGAAATGTTCGAAGAATGGGGGAATCAGAGCAACCAGCCACCTGTCTCATTTCTAGGATGGATAAGCTGGTGAAAAGCAGAGTAACTTCTCTAGGAAGAAGAGTGAAGCAAAGTATGGGAAGGCAATGGAGTTTTGGTTTAGTAGGAGATAAGCTTTTGATTATTGTTTTTTAAGTTTCTCATCTTCTTAGAAAAATAGCAGTCTACTCTGTAAAAATATTTTTTTGAGATGAATAAAATTTAAAATTCTTTCATTATATATATATATATATAACTAGATTCTGACCCGCCTTTAAAAAAGCTTGTATATTTTTCATTTTTTTTAAAAAAAAATTAACCTTTATATTTAAGTATAGTTCATAACTTAATATGGGTTACCTATATTTTAAATACTGTCGGTTAATTATTAAAAATATGAGTTCTAAATAATTGGACCAAATATTTATCAATTATTCTATTTTATTAATCGACCTGGAAAGACAAATATATATATTTGAATTAAAAAACTATATATATATATATATATATATATATATATCCCCTAGACTATATTTGAGAAGTGATTTTTCAAAAAAATGTGACATGGAAGTCCACATGTCGATCAATTACACTTCTTACCATATAATTAACTTTCAGCATAAATTCTTACCATATTTTGTTACCAATGTTACCAAAATTTAATTAATAAAATCCAACGTGTCTAACCATTCGTGTCTAACCATTTCGGTAAAAAATCAAAATTGTGTCTAACCATTCGTGTCTAAACATTGGTTTCTAACCAAATAGGTCTAATAAAATCGTTTATAAGGTTGCATCTATTTCTAATTATTATTTCTTATCATTCTTACCTTCTTCCCAAAGTTCTTCTTCCACCATATTCTATGAGGTCTTCCAAATATATATGGCCAACAAATGGAGAGGTATTATGATTTCTTTAGAGATGCCATGTCTAGGAGATATTTTTTTATTATAATTTTTTTATTATATTATAATTCGGTTATAAGTTATAATTCGTTTATAAGCTCTAATATTTTAAAATTTATTTTAAACTTATGTTGTGCAGGATTTAGGCAAATGAAATAATAGGAAGTCAGAATTGTTCTCTCTTGATGTAAGTCGTATGAATATCATATTATTCACATGATATTCACAATTTTATTATTTCACAATCTTATTATGGGCTCAAATATATTTCAGGGATCGAAGTGCTATGAATATCATAGTATTGACACGAGAAACAAAAATTATGTCAATCTCCTAGATCATCAAGAAAAATCAAAGATGTTGGAATGGATAGAGAATAACAAGTCAGAGGAGACACTATGTGCAAGCAGCTTTGTTTGGGATCCACAATCTGAGAAGTGGAAAGCTAAACTTTAAATCGGCATCCATATATTCTTCTTAGTTGTGAAATGTTTTTCTTGTTTTTTTTATCGATTCTTCATTGTTTTGATTGTTTTTATGTTAAGTTTAAAATAATTATGGTTTTGATTGTTTTTATGTTAAGTTTAAAATATGGATCCAGAATTATTTTAAGGAATTATTTTCTTCTGGATATATGGTTTCTCTAAATGTGGTTCATATTTCGGGATCCATATATTATCAATAAGGAAAGAAGTGAGAGATATGGAGAGAGAGGATGGACACTTAACCGAAATGGTTAGACAATTCACTATCTCTTACTTAACCGAAAGCTACACATCTACATATCCTTCTTTGCTAAATCATGATCATCAAAACTAATTACAGTGAACAATTTGTTTTATTAGGAAAGTACAATATTTTTTTGCTTGGTGAACATTTTGTAACAAATAGTGAACAATTTTAAAAAATCACTTGGCAACCTTGAAATCACGCATTATGTGAATAATAATAACTTTAAGATTTAAAATATCCTTATTTATTAAGTCATGATCATCGACTTGAGTAAATAAAATCTATATTAAGACATCATTTAGTAATTAATAATCAAGTAAAAAAAATTAAATTAGGAAAGTACAATATGTTTTGTTTGGTGAACAATTTATCACAAATAATGAAATCACGAATGATTTCATATTAATAACTGTAAGATATACAATAAGGGATATGCACATTTAATATGATGAATATATACACATTAAAAGACGTAATAATAATAATAAAGAAAGAATAATTTATATATGAGAACCAATCCTTAACTATGCATAAGATATTTGATTTTCATATATACATATCTTTTTTGGTGCACTCCGATAAACTATTATAATGTATCAATAAATCATATATCACTAACTAAATAATATATATATATATATATATATATCAAAAACAAAAAAAAATATTATATTTAAAACTATTATTTCTGCGCATGGCGCAGGAAAACACCTAGTATATATATAAATATACTGTCATCTATAATACCTGCGTTTTTAACCATTTCACAAAATGTTTGTCTTTCCTTTTGTTGAGATCATTAGTTGATATTTTTGGTATAGTTTCTTCGACACGAGCAACAAAATCGCTGTTTTAAAACGAAATGATCATTAAAATACTATGTTAACAAGAAAAGTAATTATATTTAGTTACGTACCTTTCAAATAATTCAATCTCCTTGCAGTTTAGGAGTATATATGTGTGAGCACTGTGAACGTCTTCTGAACTCGACCACCAGATTTCTTTAAGTTTTCCACCAAAACGTCCAATCTGACATAATATATCTGGAACACCTTCAATAACATATGTCGGCATCACACCACCGTCATCCTATCGGTCGTAGTCCTTTTCTGTGTCCAGACTTGTGATCCAAAGTAATAGGACGTAAAGTGAGATGTTTCCTCATTCAAACTTCCAGCAACTATTGAACCTTCCACCCTTGCCAGATTTTTTGTTTTTCCTTTCAAATATTTCATAGCTCGCTCGTCAGGATACATCCATCCATTATGAACTAGTCCACAAAGTAGTGCTTCATACGGAAGGTGGATAACAAGATGTTCCATGACGTCAAAAAATGATGGAGGAAAGATTTTCTCCAGATTGCACATCAAAATCCGGATATTCACATCAAGTTGTGCGATGATAACTTCAGTTAAGATGTGTGCGCTAAGATCTCTATAAAAAACTCTGATGCATACAAATAATTTACAATTATCAGTTTTTTCCCAAAAGAATCAATATTAACTTTAATTTTTTTACCTGCAAGTGCTTCGTGAACATTTTTGGGAAGCAACTCCGCAAATGCAAATGGTAAAAGTCGTTGCATAAAAACATGACAGTCATGACTCTTCATCCCCGAAAACTTTTGTCCTTGCTGATCAACACATCTTGATAGATTTGAAACATATCCATCGCAAAACTTCACATTTGATGCCACCCATTTGAACAATGCCGCTTTTGCTTCTGCTGACAATCTGAATATGAGAACCGAAATTTTCCCATCGTTTTTAATATGCAACTCAATCCTAGAACATAATGCAGGCAAATCCAACTTTGACTTCTTGTTATCTTTTGTCTTCTCCTGGACGTTCAACAAAATATTGATGATGTTGTCAAAGAAGTTCTTCTTTATATGCATCACATCAAGATTGTGGCGCAAAAGTAGATCTTTCCAATATGGAAGTTCCCAAAATATATTCTTTTTGTGCCAATTATGCTGCGTCTCATAACCATCAGGCATATTTCCAAGAGTATGCCAATTACCTCCTTTCCCAACTGTCCCTACTCCACCATAGTAATCAATTTCCTTCTCGATTTCTACTCCAGATAAATACGGTGGAGCCGTGTCTGGAACAACTCTTTTCGCCCGAAACAATGTCTTGTTCCTGCGGTAGGGATGGTTAATGGGAAGAAATCTTCGATGACAATCAAACCAGGACGTCTTCCTACCATTCTTCAGCTGAAATGCGTTTGTGCTTCCCATACAATAAGGACAAGACAGCCTTCCATGCGTCGTCCAACCCGACAACATCCCGTATACTGGAAAGTCACTGATAGTCCACAATAGAACTGCTTGCATTGTAAAGTTTGTTTTTGTTGAACAATCATATGTCTCCACGCCCGTTGACCATAATTCCTTCAATTCTTCTATCAACGGTTGTAGAAAAATATCGAGGGACCTCTTTGGATGCTTTGGCCCAGGTATCAATATACTCATGAATAGCAATTCCTTTTCCATACACATCTCTGGTGGAAGGTTGTATGGCGTCAAAAAGACTGGCCAAAACGAGTATTGTCTTCCCGACATCCCAAGCGGACTAAAGCCATCTGTGCAGAGCCCAAGATAAACGTTTCGGGGATTGCTAGCAAAATCAGGGTACACCAAATTCAAGTGTTTCTGCGCCTTTGCATCAGAGGGATGATTGATCTCTCCTTCCTTCTGAACATGTTCTGCTTGCCATCTCATCGATGCCGCCGTCTTCTCAGATTGATACAATCTCTTTAGTCTGTCCTTAATAGGTAAGTACCACATCCGCTAGTACGACACCCGATTCCGCCCACGTCCTTGCGGTTTATATCGTGATTTCTTGCAAAATTTACACTTTAACAATTCAGCACTGTTTCTCTAATATATCATACAGTTGTCTATACACACATCAATCATCTCCGAAGGTAAGCCAAGACTATGAACAAGTTTCTGAATCTCATAATAAGATTCAGCACACAAGTTATCTTCAGGCAAATACTCTTTAAACAATTCAGCCCATGCATCCATTCAAACTTCAGGTAAGTTATGATCAGTTTTGATATTCATCATCCTATCTGCCAATGATAATTTAGAAAGACCTTCTCCACAACCTTGATAAATTGGCTGATTAGTTGCTGCTAACATTTCATAAAATCTTTTTGCATCCAAGTTAGACCCCTCTACATTTTCGACCTCCTGATCAATTACTGATGTTGTTTCACGAAATCCATCGGTAACCATATCATGCATCCTATCATGATCTACCAAATTATCTTCTTGAATGACGTTTTCAGAAGGCAAATGTGGCTCATCTCGGTTACAAACATTTTCAACATGATTACTACAACTACCCTCATTCCTATTCTCACCCTCCCCGTAGTTAAACTAGATATAGTAATGTGGGGTAAATCTTCTATTTACTATATGTTTCCAAACAATTTCACTAGTAGCAAACTTTGTATTGTTGCACTTATGACATGGACAAAACATTTTACCCGTTTCCTGTGTGAGAGGCGTCTGTCCGGCTTGATTCATGAATATCTCTGCTCCGTTGAGAAATTCGTCTGTTACTCTTGCTCTTGAATCTTTATGAGCATACATCCAACTTCAAATCTCATAAATATTTCCAAACATTTTTTTCAACTTTTTTCATTTTTTTTCTCTTCTTGTTTTTTTTTGTGCATCTTAAGAATGAGAGAGAAGATTATATTTATAGAGAAATTTAGATTTAGGTAGGTAGCAATGTTATAACGAATGTGCGTTAGATTTCAACTTAACAACTAACAAACAACTAATCTTGCATCTAAATTAGTCGTAAAATAGATGCAAGATATTCGAGGTATGTTAGTCATAGAATTACTCGTAAATTAGTCATTATGTAGATGCAAGATATTAGAGGTAAGTTAGTCGTACTTTTACATCTATTTTACGACTAAAATTTAATTTAGTCGTAAAGTTGATGTAACTTTACGACTAGCTTACCACTGAGCATATTAGTAGTAACTTTACATCTATATTACGACCAACTCAACCTTAGTCGTAACGTGGTCGTAACGTGGATGTAATATTACGACCAGTATTTCCTGGTCGTAATACCTGGTTGTTAAAGACATGTTTTCTTGTAGTGACTAGCCTAGTTAGATATATATATATATATATATATTTAAAATTATTCATTTATACTTTTAGTGAAATCATATATTTACATATTTTTTTTAAAAAAATATGTTATCTTATTATTTATTGATTTATGATATTTTGAAAATTTTCAAAAATATTAATTTATCGTGTTTATTAATTATATTGATTATTAATTAAAATTTAGAATAATGTGGGCTTTATTGCCTCTTCTTATTAGTTTTTTAAACTTAATTTCATATTAAAATGCAGGGAAAAAAAGAGAAAACCATACAGCCCAATGGATAGAGTATTTAGACCAAAGCCTCAAAGATCATAATAGCCTCCTTTTATTAGTTTAACCCAAAAATTTAGCGTAAGACCTCACTAAATAAAAACCTAGAAACCCTAGTCATAACTTTCGCACAGAGACCATCTCCAATGGCGATGGAAACAAAAACACATCTCTTGGAGGTGTTGCAGACAGAGATCCTAGCTAGATTACCACTGAAAACCATCTCCAGATTCAAATCAGTCTGCAAGAAGTGGAAATCAACAATCGAATCTGCCTATTTCCGCCGTCTCTTTCTATCTCTGCACCAAAACTCCTCGTCGTCATCGTGGTCCCTCATGTACGGAGCAAAAGAACTCATAGGGTTCCATGGATGCAAAACACGGGATGGTCTTCCAAAATCTCCACCTTCACTCATCCCACCGTCTTTCAAACGCAATCATAAGGGCGACTGCAACTACGCGGATTCCTCAAGTGGATTGGTTCTGCTTACAGACGGCTCTGATAAAGCTTACTGCTACGTGGGGAGTCCAGTCACAAAGCAATGGTTCAAAATCCCTCCACCTCCATCTGATCCTAAAGGTGTTTCTACCGTGTTTGGTTTAGTGACTCGCACCGATGAAGACGGTGTCGTTTTGAGCTTTAAAGTAGTTAGGTTAGCTTCTATTCAGACGACAAATGATTATCTCTCGAGTGTCTTGAGTGTGTTTGTGTATTCTTCCGAGACAGGGATCTGGACGTCCAAAGTACTTCACTGTCCTCATCAAATCTCTAACATGTTTAATATCAACTTGAACGGTACTATTTACTTTGCTTGTCTGATTGTGGCTGGAGTAGTTGTAGCTCATGATTTCTATTCTGAATCCGATAAATTCCGGGTTGTGCAATTACCGGACTATCCGGATCACAACAAGGACTACAAACGGACCTTGACCATATCCGGAGGCTCTGTCATGTATGTCAGAACATTAGCCAAAAATGAAGAAACTGCTTTGACGATCTGGAGGCTGAACAATGATGATGACACTTGGCAAATTTTGTGGGAAGTAGGCTTCCCGATTATCCGTAACTATGCACCCATGGCAATGCATCCATTTGATGCTGCTACTGTCTATCTATGGAGTCAGCAGGATAACCATTTGGTATCATGTAACTTGCGGAAACGAGACTACACAATCCTCAGGAATGCATCTAATGATGATGGTGGTCATCAAGATTGTTTCATTGACAAGTCTGTTTGTAAGAAGAGCGTGGATGAGATATGGGATCCAGAATGGTCATCAGAATTAGATGAAGACTTAGACTTTAAAGTGTGTATCTGGTTGTTCCAATTCGTGATCCCACGGTGGATGGAATCAGTGCCTCGTCCTCCCCAAGCTGAGATGATAGATACGACATCACTGCTTTCTCATGCTACTGCAACACATGAGAGAATGATGAGGAGGCAATGATGAGGGACGTGAGACAATGATGAGGGATGAAAACAATGATGAGTACTTTTGGTTTGGGTGATGATATCAGCATGTTTCTTTATGTGATTCTATAATGTTTCGAATCATACTTTCTTTGATTTGTCTTTTCGGAATTCTATAGAACACTTTTATTTATTTTAATACTACAACTAGTTTTGGACAAAGATGTTTCAATAGCAACAATAGTATCATCAAAATCCATTATTGTCGGTAATATTATCAAAGAAGTATTTGAAGTCAAAACATGTTTTGGTTATTAATTACAACAAAGAATCGATTTACTTTAGGCTCCAATCCAAAATTACGTTCCCGCGCTCAGGCTGCTATCCCAATAGGCCAGCAGGCGAAACGAGGAGTGGCTACAAGGGAGAAATCAAAAGGAAACTACATGCTTTCTGCTCGAGAATAGGAATAGACTCTAATGTCTATTTTAATACATACAAAATTATATTCACATGATCAAGCTCTCTGAATTGGAGAATACGAAAACAACATGAGAAGAAGTTGGTAGTTTTCCGGGGCCATGATTTTGATGTCTTTGAATCCTTTTTCCGGAGCTCTCACCATAAATTATTTGCAAAATGATATAAAACGACATTCCAAAGATGGTTACACTCACCAGAAACCAGCTAAAGTGAATATTAACCAATTGTATATTTACCTTCGATGCTTGAGCATCTAATTGTATATGTACCTTCTTCAACGTGAGGAAATCAAATCCTTTGAAACCAAACTTGGCGTCCAAAGCATGCATGCAAGAGTGTTGGTAAGGCAATCGCCAAGAGTGTTTGACCAAAGATACGAAAACCACGAGTTGTAGCAACAAATGGTAGTAGCCCTCAACGCCCAGTGTTGTCGGCTAGTGGAAATGGAAGAGAAAGAGCTGTTGCGCGAAGGCGAGTGCCACTATTAAGTTGATAACGTCCCTATTAGCCATTGGTCTAGTTTTGTCAAAAATGATGCGTCCAATGACTACTTTTGGATAGAGTGATATCAGTATGATGTCTTTTGGATTTGTTATTGTTTTATATCGTTTCGAACTATGCACTGTTTTTAGAGCGGTCTCTGTTTTTTCGGTAATAAAGTAATACCATTGGTAAGATCCCCAAGAGCGTTGTGAATTGTGATCAAAGAGACAAATACATGAGTCCTATCATCAAATGGTAGTGGCCCTCAACGCCCCTGTGGTCGGACGTGCGGAACTGGGAGAGAAAGATTTGTTGAGTGCAATTAAGTTGTTGAGGTGATCCCTATGAGCCATTGGTCTTGTTTTGTCAAATATTATGTCAAAAACTTCATATACATTATTGAAAGTGAGGGAGATGCAGGAATGTTAAAAGGTTGGTGATTCTTGAGTCCCAAAGAAATAAAAAGCTAGTAGGAGCCTATAGTGATCAAGAGAGACACTAAATATATTGGTTTGAAAGAAAAACATGTACACGATAATTGATATGTATGATTTTGGATGTAGAGAAAATAGTTAAAGAGGTGCCATAGACCAAGTGGCAAAAAAAAATCCATGTACGATGTGGCCCACCAGTGTTCCCATGTTAAAGCTTCGAAGGTTCAGAATATGGAAGGGGGCAATAAATATAATGTTGCTAAGATGCGTGTAACAGTTGAATGAGCAAAAATCATGACTTCATTTCAAAAATGAGGATGATTTGTGTGTAGACATGTAAGGCAAGTGAGAAGACACGATTCGATTTGAATATTTGTCTAAAATCGAAACCTCAAGTAACTTGCAAAGTTGCAACTATGAGCTTATTTGGGCGTCTCATTTCCAGCAGACTCCAATTGGGCTTTTCAGGAAACACAAATAAGAGACACCGATGAGATTGCAGAAATGAACGTCACATTTTCTTTTCAATAGTAATAAAATAATTTGATGAATCTACTACCGACTACCGTCATTATTAACCGACCTCCGTGACTCCGTCCACGAAAGAATCGATGCATCATGACATCCAGAAATAGACTTCAATTAAAAATCAAAATATCCTGATGTAATCTCCTGATTTAGCTGATGGGACCACGAAACCCCTCCCCTATTTGATAGAAACAATATTCAATAAAATTCACAGCTTATGATCAAAAAAACATTATTCAAGGGTTTTGAATAATTTCAAACACATATAGAAAAATATTAAAGAGACACCTCTTTTTTTGGGTAAGATTATGGGAGAAAGCATCCCAAATTTATTAAAATGAAACATCAAACTACATTCGAACTCATCTTGGCCGTACTGAACCATCAACATCCTCTGGTATCAAACTATCAAATTCTAATGGAACAACATCAAAACGATGAAAACCAAAAGTAAGAAAAAAAAATAAGGTTAGCTAACACGTCTACTTAGCTTTCCTATACACATGAATATCAGATTAACCAATTTTTTGTCAAGAAGCCATGGCACAAACGTATCACGAAAGACAGAGGATCCTCGATCCCTATCGTAAGAAAATCCACCACCATTTTATAATCAATCTCTACTTCCAGCCTACTTATTCCTTTCTCCCGAGCAATAATGAGGCCATAGGTTTAGCTTTATTTGGCTTTAAATTTAAAAGGAAATGATTTGATGTTTTAATACAGAACCATATGACAATATCCACGTGGTCTGAACCGACCACTTCAAACCCCCCCAGAAGCCCTACAATATTTCAATCTAATAAATCAACGAAAATAACATTTTCTACTATGTAGAGATAATCTACTACTTGGTATAAATACACTGTTACACACACTCATAGATAAACATCTAGACTTCACTTACAATTCTAAGAACTTTAGACCTTTACCAAAACCAGGGAAGATCAAGAAGAAGGAGAAGAATACATGGAGAGATCACCATACTACGGTTCATCGTCCCTAGACTACCTTTCTCTCCCAGACCCACATGTCTGTTTTTTCTTCATGGTTGTCTTCTTCGTGTTGTCTCTCACATGGTACTTGAACTACGAATCCGTCCTCGAAGATACCATGAATCAGCTCAAGCTCGTCTTCATGCTATCCCCTCTCTTCCTCCTCATCCTCGTCCACATTTTCTCAGGTGGCCTTTCCTTCTACGTCCCCTGGCCTGAACAAGACTCCATCCACCGTGCTGGTTCTTCTCCTTGGGGCGTCGCAGCTGTTCTCGTGATCATCTTGTTCATGGTCTCGTACCAGTCAGACATCCATGAGATGTGGTTCCCCTTTGGGGCTAGGTAGGTCAATCAACCTAAAATTTATTAATACTTATAACCAGCTTGAGATATGGAACATCCATGTATCTAGTCTCTCATGTGAGATGTTAAAGTATGTGTACGAGTGAAACTTTTGCCGAATATCTTTCAAGTCTTATCAGAGTGTCTATATATGTAGATGAAATTGAGTGTCTCCGCGTGTATATCTGCTTGTATTCGGAAAACTTCCCTTCAGATAATGAGATGTAGATAAATGAAAAATTTGATGGACTAGAAAAGTAATTTTGTGGATGAATGGATACATGACCTAAACTCCTACAGTGAAATATTACGGTGATGTATGTACACTGACTCAGACAAAACTAGTGGTTCTTCTTGTCATCTTTTGTGTGGGAGTTTGTATTGTCTACGTAATATTTTCCGGGATTTTTCACGGTTTATTAAGAAATTGCAATAACTTTTGCGATTGATTTATGAACGTTGCATTGTTTTGGTTATAGAAAAGAGTAATTTTGATTTTTTTTTATAGAAATCGATTACTATAATAATGTCAAAGTGTTATCTTTTATTTTCGAATTTGTTTTGAGAAAAGAAGACACCGACATATTTGCACATACAATTCCCACCACTACTTTATAAAGTCTGGGGTAGATTCTAGAGTATGATAATTCATCAAACCCAGGACTGAAAGCGACATCTTCCACTATAATTTTGCCAAATTTTCAAATTGAGCGTCGTCTTAAATGATAGAAGCTAGATGATTGATCAACGTTATGTGTGAGAATAGTTTAGTAGTTGTGAAACACTTAATTACTTTGCAAAGTTTTTTTTTTCTTTTTGACACACAAACAAGAGTAAATGTAAAAACTTTAAAAGTCAAACAAGTGTACTTGGAACTTACTACTTCCTGATTCCTACTACACATATGGCGTTGTTTCTACATTTTTTGTAAGAGTTTTCGAATATTCATATATATTGATGAAGTTATAAAAGTTATGTGATTTTTAGTGATAAAAAATCAACAAGGTTGATTCGAACAAAACTTAATTTTTGGATTTATATGGTTTAATATCTTTTTAAAGACACATCAGATATCATGTGTTGAAGGTTGAATAACATTTGATGTTGCATCTGTGTGTCTTAAATTTTTGTGCACCAGTTAAAATCCAGCACTCGCTGGTCGGACGAAGGTTTCCACAGTATGGTATGCTTTTTCAGTTTAGGAAATTTACTTTTTTATTGTATTTTTCTATTGGAAAAA
Organism: Hirschfeldia incana; assembly: GCA_026261945.1. NCBI lineage: Eukaryota > Viridiplantae > Streptophyta > Magnoliopsida > Brassicales > Brassicaceae > Hirschfeldia > Hirschfeldia incana. The sequence goes on from JABCMI010000003.1 coordinate 3,354,561, forward strand.
AGAAATCGGTTTTTTGAATCTTGTATAAATATGAGTTTAAAAGTTTATAAATTATTTATTCACACAATAATAAAAAATCTTAAAACGAGTATTTGTCTCAATTTGTTTTGTTTTTTTTGTTCTTGATAATTCGCGGCCGTTCACAGTATTTTTACTTCACCGCCACGAATCATGTATGATGTATGTCTTATTCTTATACGCCGGTTGAAACATTTTAAATTATTATATTTTCGATTCTAACAATACACCTTCAACATACAAAATAACTTCGGAAAATGCTCCCGGTAGAGATTCGAATATGCGACGTTAATCTTTTTTTTTCTTTTCAACATTAGTACGACGTTAAGCTTATTAATAAATTTGTTCACTTTCGGTTTAAACTTTAAAAACATTGACAGTAATTTGAAAATATAATAATTTTGTCTCACGTCTCCAGTTACCAGTAGTATATATTAAAAAGCTATGATTTTTCATGAAAAGAAAATACATTTTTAAAACTGTCACTATTATTTAATAAACGAAACTGTTCACAGTTCCATTAAAGTAAAAAGACCAACCTCGCATATCGAATCCTTTTCGGTGCTTCTCTAAGTTATTTTGTATGGTGAAAGTTTGTTGTTAGACTCGAAAAAGAACTAGAGATTTAAATCTGGAGACGAAATGATAAAAAAAATTATGGGAATGTTTTTTCTCTATGATCCTGAAAATCAGAAACATAATTGAGCCAACGTTGATGTAAATTGCTTTAATCCATTCAACAATGAAAAAGAAGTAAATCACATCAACGCTGCACTCAATGATGTTCATTCAAATCCAGGAAAAAAAAATCGTGCTCTGCTTTATCACCATAAAACACTTGTAATTTATAAGACATTGTCTGAAAGTAGTACAATGCCTTTGTTTGTACTACTGTGTACGATTAACGAGCGATGCTAATTAAATCGTATTTTTGAGGTTGCTGATAATTACTTTTTAATTATAATTGTCTAAAGTTCAAAATAGCTTCCATGTGACTGATGTAACAAAGAAAAACTTTGTTACTGTATTCTTTATTATTTAATCCAAGTTTCTGCATGTACTAAACATCGGTGTTCTTGTGTGTTGTACTGCAGCAAAGCATAGCTTTATATATGTACTACACGAGTACACGAGACCATCTCCACTTCAACGACGTCGTTCACCACTTTTTTTGTTTTCTTTTGCTTGCTTAATTACTTTTTTTGATGCTCATCTCATTTATATCTGTATTTATGATTTATAATCACAGAGAACAAATTAATAATAGCCATGGTTAAACTTAAAATAGTAAAAAAAAAATCAAATGGAGATAAACAATTGTGGAAAAGCACAAATACAACTTATTAAGTATTATCAACATCAAAGTTTAAGCAAAAAAAAAAGTATTATCAACACGTAAAGTTTGATCACTTGACGATACAATTAAGCAAAACCGTATTAGTTGACTCGTCTGCAGTCTCTACGAATCTCTCCATCGGTTCCTGTGATAATCCTTACATTTCCCATCTTGATCATTGATTTTGCAAAAGCTTTATAGAATTTACGTTGGCTCTTTGCAAAACGATTCACCAAAGACACAGTAGTCCTTTCGAAGAGAACAATATTTGATCTGATTCAATAACTCCACGGTTGTTTTGAAGGTTCTTGAAATAGTCGTTGTCAAATGAGTCAGGACTCGTAGGATCAAGATTGACCCTCGCGGTGAGACTTCTGCCTTGCGGACATTTTCGTCTCAGTGTTCGCAAGAATTTTGGTTCAATGCTCGGATCAGACTGTCCATTATTACCACTAAAATTGTGTAGACGATTTGTTATTACTCCACACTGAACCCTCCCGAAGGTATGGGCGCCTACATTTATTATGATTCATAATTCGTTATGATATATTGTAACAAAATACTATTTAAATCCCTTGTTAAAATTTGTATCATAGTTCTGCAAGATGATCAATGATTTCGTTTTCAAAGCAAATAATTAAATGTAAAGATTACCAGATAAAGCGACGAGATCGGTTGTGTCAAGATTATGTACGGAGAACTTAGAGGTAAGGATCTCCATAGAGTCAGGTCCTAGTGGAAGTGCAGCCACTGCATCCCCACGGTTCGCCGTGCGACCATCTCTCCTTCCTAACAATACGTCCCATGAGGGCCCTCCCGCCTTAAAGGATACAAATATAATTTTCTTATACTTAATTAGATATATGTATATAGATATATGGTAGTGTTTAGTATTTTAACACTAGTTCAACCACTAACTTATATATCTTGCTCAAGCATTATGTGTTTATTACCAGTGAGACAGAGATTTCAGCTGCAATAGCCAGGATATCGGCACAAGAGACGACTCCAGGGCAGACATTCTCGAGGGCGGTTTTGATATCATCGATCACTTCGAAACCGTCAAGAGAACCAGCGTTTTGGAAAGCTTCCTTTTCACCCTCTACTCCATCCGCAGGAGCAGCGTCCAATAGCACCGAACCATCGCACCCCTGTGTTTCACGAGGTCAATGTATTATGCACATTTTATTTTTCAGTGATCTAGTTACATTATCAAAGTAAGTATAGTTATGTTCTTTTGAAAAAGGAGAGTGCATACTTTTCTTGCTTAAGGATTAAAGTACAAGAGAAACCAAAAAGACTTATTTTAATTTTGGGTTTAGGAAGACCGTACTCACAAGAAACCAAAAAGACTTATTAATTTTAAAAACAATATAAATTAAATTCTCTATTATTTTGTTTTTTTTTAAATATCAAATAACCAAATACTATTGGTTGACCCAAAGAATAACTTTTAATGAAACTAAGATCAATGTTTTCTCAAAGAAAAAGAAGAAAAAACTACGGTCAATGCAAGGATTATATCACCAAACTTATAATCAAACATCAAATTTTAGACTTGATCTCTGGAAAACAGCTCAACATAACTCTTAGCCCTAATAATATGTCATTCGAATTTAAAGAAGATTGATGATGAAAACTCTAAATTTCAATTTCACTTCTGTTTGAAGTCCACCATACCCTATACAACGATCATAAAGCTGCACATATGGTTTAGATTCAACATGAATCACAAGATCACATGCACATTACACAGATAGCTAGATTTCTTATTAAACAAAATAAATCATAAATATATATGCTAATGAATAGAAATAGAACTTACATTCACAAAACAGTCGTGAAAGTGAAGACGCATCACTTTAGCAGTGAGTCTAACGTCGCTACGGCTAGCTCGTTGGATAAGATGCCGGGCGATGGTTGTGACATTAGGGCAGCTTTTGGAGTAAAAATCGGAGCTAAGTTGAGCATTACTCAAAACACCAAACATCAAAAGCGAGAACAAAAGTGAAGGGATAGTAGTATTACCCATTCTTCTTTCGCTCTGTGTTAATTAGTCAAAATGAGCGATAGAAATAAAAGCTTGAGGATATTGTGGATTGATATAAGTGACGCCTTTTATAAAGAGCTTATACCTAACGATGGAAGAAAATTTAAACATGTTCTAGGAAAGTTACAAAACATTTCAGTGCGGCATAGACTTCTAATTTTATTTTGTGACACGTAAAAAATAAAATAATTAGCATCTCTGACTACAATTTGGAATATACTTTACAACTGCACCAAATTGAACATGCCTATTCTAATTATTCCAAAAACGAATTTGTAAATTATTTTTGTAGTATCTCTTAATTAGCATCTCTTATTTGAAATATTTTCATAAAAAAATTGAAGCTTTTGAAAAACACAAATAGAATGTAAATATATGTAGAATTATTGTTGTGTGACGGCTGATGGCCTTAGGAGCAGGTCGGTAAAAGGGTCATATCAATGTACGTCGTCAACTCGTCATGAAAGGAAATAACTAAGATGGCTAAAAACGGACAAAGAAACTGAGTAACGGCACATAACAACTGACTGACGATAATTGGGTCTTATAATCAACGAGTGTACAGTACATGTGTAATGTGTTTTGACCTTGCTAGTTACAGTTTTCTTGTGTGTTTTAAATTCGATGAAGTAAAATTAGTATTCATTATCAAAGGGAAAACATTGAGATAACGTTAATTAATGCATATACGAAAAATGTGAATGTTATATGTTTACCCACTCATGTGGGAATTGTTGAATCTTTCATTCGGCGGCTCATGCCACATAAAAACGATTTATTCTTCCGTATATGAATTGAGCTCTGTTATGCCGTTGAATCGGTCTAGTCCATTATAGTAATTATACCATGGAGTTGAATCGTCATTGGTGTACGTAAATGTATTAAAATAACAGAAACACTGAATATGTCTAATGGAACCTAAGGCTATCCACATCGCAGTCCTTAGAATTTTTTTTTATTTTATATTTTCTGTTTTTTTTAAAAAAAAAATGAACCAATCGAAGTTCACCACATATCGTAGGACCTGCAAACAGTTTACAAAACGCATAAAGGACATATCGTAACTAAAGACATTTCACACTTTGTCCTTCTTGGTTTTCGAAATTGGTGGCTCCCTTTCCCCTAAGAACGCTGTAAGGACGGCCGATGTTGATGGTCTAAGGGCAAAATTATCTGTGGTCCCGAGATAAGTCCCTATTCTTTCTTCTCGGGAAGAGAGAATCTCTTACGTTTTTTTGGTCAGTAGATAGTAAGAAATGTCCTTTAATTAAATGATTTCTGTTTTTCTTTCTTCTTCGGTCCTTGCATTTCGTGGTCATTTCTCTTTTAAGGAACTCACCTTGAAACTACGAATAATCTTGCTCTAAGCTGTGAGCTGTTGAGCCATCATTGGTTTAATAAAATAATGGAATTAGAGATGTGAAAGCGGAGAGAAGTGGTTATTATACGCAAGCAATATGCCTATTCTACGTACTTTGCAAAAATAATTTACAAAAGGAAAAAATAATAATGCAAAAAAACGTTACTACGTATAAAAAGTGTAGTCCAGAATACGTTTTTCTTAAACACAATTCACTTTTATTAATTTTTGAGTTTTTTTTTTTGAAACTATTAATCTTTGAATATCTAAAATAAATTATTCATACTATTAAAACTACATCAACATAAAATAAATTAAACAGTATCTAATTCAAGTTTTTGAGTTTTCTGCATTTTTCTTTCTAAAAGTTTCAGTTATGTGATTTTGAAATATAGTGTGTGAGATAGTGTTATAAAAGTGTAATGTGGCTACCAGAAGCTATAAATTATTTTTTTAGAAGGTTGTGTACAGACTACAGTAGAAAGAACGTGAAGCTTTTCTAATACGTATGTGTGTATTTATATTTTAAATTAAAAATAAATAACAAGGGCATGTTTAGCTTTTATAGTAAAACAAAATCAATGGAATATAAAACATTTATGAAAAAGCACAGATAAATACCACTTAGAGCATGGTTATCAGGATCCTTGGACCTCGTCCTAAACCACTTTTGACCCAAAAAATGAAAAATGTTTGATTTACTAAGAAATTGCTCACGAAAGTTCTTGATTAAGATATTTTGACAGAGGTCCTTGGTTACAGGTGTCACTCGCCGAATGGAGAAGGGAAATGGTGTAGGGCAAAGACCCTCTCTCGTCTCACATCTCTCTCCTCTTTTGTCCCGATTCTCTCTCGACGGCGAAAGAAATCGACCATGTTCTTCTCCATTTTTCATCCGGATTTGAAGAGCCCTTCTGTTAATTCGCTCCCTGGAAACTGATCTTTTGTCCGACCGAAACCTTCTCCGGCAATTTCAATAAAAAAGGTATGTGTTTCTCAACTACTTTTAGATTTATCTCGCGTCGATCTACCTCCTCTGCATCTCGTTGTTGTTGCTGTATGTTTTTTTTAAGGTGTTATCAAATTTAAAACGGGAATACGTTTTATTTTATATATGTTACTAGTTATTTCAAAAAAAATAAATTTTTTACCTAAGGACCAGCAAAAAGTCCCACCAATAAACACTATTTTAACAAAAAGTCCTTAACAATAAGCACCATTTTTATCAAGGACAATTGATAATCATGCTCTTATTTCACGAATACTAAGTAAAGTTTTGACCATGCAATTATATGCAAAACCATATTAGTTGACCCGTCTACAGTCTCTATGAATCTCTTCTTCAGTTCCTGTGAGAACCCTTACATTTCCCATCTTGATCATCGATCTCACAAAATTTCTAAAGAATTCACTTTGGTTCTCTGCGAAACTATTCACCAAAGATACAGTAGGCGATCCTGTGGAAGAGAACAAGATTTGATCTGATTCAATGACCCCACGGTTGTTTTGAAGGTTCTTAAAATAGTCATTATCAAATGAGTCAGGGCTTGTAGGATCAAGATTGACCCTCGCTGTGAGACTTCCGCCTTGCGGGCATTGTCGTCGCAACATTTGTAAGAATTCCGGTTCAATAGTCGGGTCGGACTGTCCGTTGTTACCACTGAAATTGTGTAGACGATTGGTTATCACTCCACACTGAACCCTCCCAAAGGTATGAGCACCTGTACATTAATAATTCATTTAGATATACTGTAATACTATTAAAGTACCTAATCTTTATAAATAATATTCATATTTCTGCAAGACGGCTAACGACAAAAGGATTAAAACGAAAATGTAAACATTAATTTACCAGATAAAACGACGAGATCAGTAGTGTCAAGATTATGTACTGAGAACTTAGAGGTAAGAATCTCGAGTTAAGAATCTCGAGACTGGATCAAAAAAAAAAAAAACTTGATCAAAAAAAAACTTGATAAAAAAAAAACTTGATCAAAAAAAAATATCTCGAGTGAGTCAGGTCCTAGTGGAAGTGCAGTCACCGCGTCCCCACGGTTCGCTGTCCGCCCATCTCTCCTTCCTAACAATACGTCCCATGACGGTCCTCCGGCCTTAAATGATTAAAATATTAACATAATTCTATTAAAAATATTAACTTGGATTTTGAAACTTGAAATATGAATTTAGGGCATTGAGCCTTGTAAATTTCTACATGCTAATGTTGACACTGCGTTACTTAACCCGTATAATGGATGGATGTTGACATAAAATATGAAAGCACATAAAATTTCAAGAATTATGTTATTACCAATGAGACAGAGATTTCAGCTGCGACAGCGAGGATATCGGCACAAGAGACAACTCCAGGGCAAACATTCTCGAGTGCGGTTTTGATATCATCGATCACATCGAAACCGTCAAGAGAACCAGCGTTTTGGAAGGCCTCCTTCTCACCCTCTACTCCATCAGATGGTGCAGCGTCCAACAGTACCGAACCATCGCACCCCTGTGTTTCACACACGTTGACTTCAATGAATTAAGCATAGTTTAGGAAAAAAACAAGTCTTAGTCAAAGTCTATGTCTATGTTATTAGAAATATTTTTATTTGGTTTATAAAGACCGTTACTAAATAGAAAACCACGGTCAATGACAGAAAATTCTAGTATAAGGTAACACAAAAAGAACTTCAAAGTTAATGTAGAAATTAACGACTCCACTAAACTCTGGTCCACAAGTAAGTACTTATTTTTGGTCAATCAATGAGCATGAACTAAAAGTACCTATTGAAAGTCAAAACAAAACAAAAAGAAATGCCACCTTATCATATATAAACCTTCATATGTAGTGCTGGTTCAGATTTAACATGAATCATGAGATATTTTTTACCAACATGAATCAAGATCACATGCGCATTAGAACGAACGATTTCATTATGAACCCAAATATGCTAATGACTAGAAATTGATCTTACGTTAATAAACAGTCGTGGAAGTGGAGGCGCATGACTTTAGCAGTAAGTCTGACGTCGCTACGGCTTGCTTGCTCGATCAGACCCCGAGCAATGATTGTGACATTAGGGCATGTCGTGGAGTAAAAATCAGAGGCGAGCTGAGCAAACTACCCAAAACCCCGAAAATCAAAATGGAGAGCAGAAGTGAGGGAATAGTATCGCTTATACCCATTATTTGCCCGCTCTCTGTTTCTTAAACCGAGAGTTTTTTTTTTTTTTTTGAACAACTGAAGAATTAAATTAAAAGGCCTCAGGCCCAAGAGTTAAAAAAGAGAGAAATTTTTTCCAAACTGTCAGCAAGCCCATTCTCCTCACGGGGGATGAACGAAAAGAAACAGAAAGCAAACCGGCGAGAGAGTGACTTGATGTCCAACAAAATCCCGTAGAGGTTCATCGGCTTGGTGATCGAGTCTATCGCTTTGATCAGCGACAGGGAGTCTGAGCGAAGCCAGATTGAAGTGAGGCCAAGGTGAAGAGCGTGGGAGAGAGCTTCCCTGACTGCAAGACCTTCCGCCAAGAGAACCGATAAGACCCTTTCTTGATATTGGCATCCATCGGAGACCGGAATCGGTACCGGAGAGTCAAAGATCCAAGCAAGACCTGCACTTGAAGTTTCCTTGTTCCAAGCTGCATCCGAATTGCAAGTCACCACATCAGGTGGGAGCGTTGGTGATCTTCTTTGGATCTGAGTAATCATCTGGTGGGTAACATCATGGCAAAAAATCACAAAACATCTTAAACCGAGAGATAAAAAGCTTAAAGAAATATATAGGTTGATGCGAAAATAATATTTGGCTTTCTTTGCCTTTTATAGAGAGCTTTATACTTAACGTTATAAGAAACTTCAATAGGAAAATTACAAAACTTTCAGTGTCGTAGAGACTTTTATATATCTTGCAGGACACAAATAAATTCTATATAATGATTGGCATTATAATTAGTTATCTTGTAAAGTATACATATATAATTAACAATTCTGAGTTGGCAGGAACATAAGAAATGTGTGTGTGCTTTTTAATCTTTTTTTTAACACAGTGTGATTTTCAATCACAAATGTCTTTTTGTGTATATATACTGCATATGTTTTTAGAACTCTGCAAGTGTATTTTTCTTAACCAAGAAAAGTAATTAAATTGTTCAAGAAAATAATAGAGTAAAACAATATGTAGTTTCAAGTACAAATATAGTAACATTGTATACTTTCCGAAAATCTATATCATTAAAAAGAATACTCTTTATTCATATCTTACTGGATTAAAAAATTAATGCCATGAGATAAAAGGACAAAAAGTAACGGCATGTTGAAATTTTCAGATAAGATAAAAATATATACATGTCATATATTTCTTTAATATTGACCTCAATGAGTAATGTATCAATTGTTTGGCGAAAGGTATATATATATTTTTTTTTGTCAGCAGTGAAAGGTATATTTGAACTCAATGTCAGTGAGCCTCAATCACAATTCAACTGGAAACAATGTGTTTGGAATGTGAAATGCTCACCGAAGGTATGCCATTTTCTCTGGAAACTGAAAACAAATGCCTTGGCAGTAGGAGATACTCTGTTACGTAGAGGAATCCTCGCTGAAGGAAGCTGTAAAAGATGTGGTGACCTGGAAACAACATTCCATGTAATGTTCGATTGTCCATTTGCTAAAAAGGTTTGGGAACTTGCTCCGGCGTGCCTAGTTCCGACCTCAAGAGCTTGTGAATCTTTGGGAGACCTACTGACCCTATGCTCCAAAATGATTAATCTCCCTCCGATGGGTCTGACCTCCCCTCTCTATCCTTGGATCATGTGGGTCTTGTGGACGAGTCGTAACCAATTCTTGTTTGAGGACAAGTCTTTTTCTGAAGCAGAAATAATGCTAAAGGCAATCAAGGCAGCTAAAGAGTGGCAAGCTGCACAACCGATTCCTAAAGCCAAAACTGCTTCATCAAAAGACTATCCATTACAAGCAAACCTTCCTCCACATTACTCACAGATACCACATAATACCCTTCTCTGTTATTCTGATGCTGCTTGGAACAGCTCTTCTTGTGATGGTGGTTTGGGTTGGATAGCAACGGATTCAGAAGGGAACACAAAATTCCAAGGATCGTTTTCTCGCCGTTTTGTTGCTTCTGCACTTATGGCTGAAGCGATGGCTTTAAAATCAAGCCTTTCGATGGCTGTTAGCTTGGGGTACAAGGACATTATCTGTTTTTCAGATTCTAAAAGTCTAGTTGGCCTCCTCATAGATAGTTCTTCTGTGATTGCTCTACAAGGGATCCTTCATGACGTTTGTGTGGTGAGTAGATCGCTTGATTCTATCCTGTTTAAATTCATTCCTCGTCTGCATAACTCTGTTGCTGATGCTATGGCGAAGGATGCTTTGTTTGTACTTCCAACCTCTTTAGAGGACTGTTAAACTCTGTTTCCTTAATTGAATGAAGTATGGTTTGATCAAAAAAAAAGAACTTTGAAGTATAAAATTCCTTATATATTACCGTCGATATCTATTTGAAAACCAAAGATGGTACAGAATAATCATTTATGTTTCATCAAAATAACAAAAGTTCAAATTTGATGTTAAGATCTGACTCCACTAAAATTTCGTCCATCATCCTTTCCGATGAGAAGGTATTTAATTTTGGTCAATCAATGACTATGGACAATTTTTGACGACTATAAAAGTATAATGTATAAGAACTATTGATACCCATTTGTCACAAAAAAACGGCCAAATCAAGTAACAAGTCACATGTCTGAGAAACAGTGCCTCTTTTGGAAGGCAAAGGCAAGTAAATAAATAAATGGAAAAAAAAAGTCACATGTCTGATTTAATCAAAAAGTCACATGTCTGAGGTAACTTCATTCATAAGTCTTCACATGTACTGAAAATGTTATAGCGTAAGAATTACATAACATGTGAAAAATTGCCATGGTCTCTTATCTAAATCTGATAGTGACAAAAAGGTTATAGCTTCAAAATAAATAAAAAAAATGGAAGATTTAAATATGATTAAATCATTTTTCTTAATTATAGTAAAACGATTCAATAAAAAATCAATTATATATAAATCAACGTCAACAATATTACAAACCAACCCGTCAACACTAATTACTTATGGTTTGTTGAATTTTTTTTTCTTTTTTGAAATTTGATCATGCATTCTATTCTTTCCGCGTAGATTTCAAAGTCGTGTGTTTGTTTTGAAGGGATCAAAGTGGAGCCAGTCTTCTCAAAATGATTGGACATGGTCGTTTTCATCTGCACAGATATTCGTTGATGAATTCCACGAGCACTTTTGCCTACCTTTTTGTTTTCAAATCTTAATGTGGCTGATGCATTTGATAGTGACACTATCGTGTTCATGAGTACCTGTACTTTGCAAGTTGCACGGTTACACCTATATGATTTAGTCATTGAACTAGCGAACGATTTATTCAGCGCCATAGAATATCTACTGATCAACGTTAAATTGCGAAAGACATCATAGATCTTTCACCTTCGTAGCTAACCACTGTGCACGGCCTGGTAGCACCAATTCTATTCATTGCGTAGCTATCAAGATACTGGTTTTTCATTGTATTATATGTGTTGATTGTTTGAACTTGTTTTTGGTTTTAGTGTTTGTGTAATGATATGTAGCTAAGAAAATTCTAGTAGACTAAATTAAAGTGTGTAAGCATATACTCCCTCTGTTTTTATATGTAAGTAGTTTTGGTTAAAAGTGACAATATTAAGAAAATTGTTACTTTTGAGACGAGGACATTTAATATATAAATTCAACCCAGAGCCGGCCCGTGGGCCAAGCCAATGAAGCAGTGGCTTCCAGCCTTTTTATTTTAAAGATATTTCCGGCCACATATTTTCAAAAGTTTCCTTTAGTCTAGTGGTAAAATGTGAAGTCTACAGACTTTGATACCTCAACCAGGGTTCAACTTACCTGAACAGCTGCCATATTTTTTAATTTGCTTCTGGTCATGGATTTCCTAGGACCGGCTCTGATTCAACCAATAACAAAAAGGCGGAGATTGTTTGATTGGTTATATATTATATAATAAATGTAAAAATTGCTTTGGATTATGTAAACATCATATATTATGAAACAAATTTTTTTGGCTACATATAAAAACAGAGGGAGTATATGAATTACTAGGTGATTTTTTCGTCCTCATGCACGGGTATAAATATTTTAAAATAAATATACTATAATAATTTATTTACATTATAATAATTTAATATTTTTATTTTTAGTTATCTGTTATTTATATTGTAATCAATATGCATGGTTTATTTTAAATAACATTATGTTATTTTAATTAGACGTATAATTTGGATATATATTATCTCGACTGTTTGTTTATTATTTGGATATATTAGATAACATTTACTTTTTCGATTCAACTAAGATATTTTTGTTATACATATTAAAATTTTAATTAATTTTATTATTTTCATGTAGTTTGATTCTTGTTTTAGATTTATATATATATTTAGTAAGATTATGTATAATTTAATATATGTTATTTTGAGAATCAAATAGTAAAAGTAAAATTAAGTGTTGATAGATTCAAAGTTACATAAATAAATATATTAAATTGTAATAGTTAGCTAATATATTATAGTATTATGTGAGAATTTTATATTTATTTATTAATATGTTGAGTTGTTTTATTATGAAAATATATTATATTTTTATTTAATGTTAAAAAATAGATTGATATTGTTACTCATTTGTGGTATAATGTGTTGCATATATTCCGTCAAATTCAAGTATAAATATTTCTAATCTAATTCAACAAAATAATATTTATTGTATTCATTGCATTAATTTGGTTTCATCTTAGATGTGTATATATATTTATGAATTGTTGATATATGTTAATTTAAAAAATAAAGTGATGATTGATGATAGGAGTTTTCGGGCTCCTAAGTCAAATGATAGTATAGTGGTAAGTAAGTTGTCGAACCAGTTCTGAGGGACTCAAAGCAATGAGAATGCAAGTGTTTGCCTAATCTAAGTGCAGCCAGTGATTTGATGATTTCTAAACTAATGATTAAAGCTGATGGAAAGCAATAAAATGATACTTTTAAGCTATTGGAAAGGAGAACTCATGGGTATATGGATTTAGACCTTGGGTGATCAGGTTTCGAACTAAGGAATGCAAATGATAAATCAACTATCAACCTTAAGCCTAGACACAATTCTAAGCAAGCTCTATGTCTAGATGAATGCTCATTTGCTAACATGTCTCAAACATCAAATATCTTTGGTTGAATAACATGCAAGCAATCATTACTAACAAGTCTATTAGCTATCTTAGCATCTTTAACAACAAATCTCTTTGGCAAAGTACACTAAAAGCCTAGGAGAGTTGACTCAGACATTTCATCAAACACCTTTTGGGTGGGAAATGCCTAGAGATCACCCTTTGAGTGGCCTACTCAAATGATGCATTAAGATCACTCTACTAGCAAGGAACAAGCATGATCTATACCTAAAACATCCTAGAACTAATCTAATCACCCTTAATCACCCTAACCCATGAATCCAAAAGGTGATTACTCACTAATCTCCATGATTCCTCTTAAACCCATGATGGATTTCAGATTAATCATGTAGAGAAATAGAAGAGAAATCACAAGAACAATCACAATCAAAACCAAAAGAGATTGTTTCTTAAGAGATTATTTGTGTTCTTCAATAGAAAAAAGGATTATCTGCCTCCCTAGGCTTACAAAGTACTTAAAAATAGGTTTAGAAGTCTAAAAACGTGCATAAGAAATTGCTAAAAGGTCCTTGAAAAATCATAAAATCGTGTAGCAAAAAGGGGTGGAGCGGCCGGTGAGACTCGCTCCAGAGGTCGCTCCAGAAGGTAACGAGCGGCCGGTGAGACTCGCTCCAGAGGTCGCTCCAGGCTGGCGGTGGCACAGCGACCAGGCAGGGTCGCTGTGGGGGTCGCTCTGGTTCGTATGCCTCTAGTAAATTGGTCATAACTTCTTCATTACATCTCCAAATGACTTGAAACCACTTCCATTAGAAAGCTAACTCAATTTCCTATGTCTCCACCAAATCTTAGCAACAGAAGATTTCTCTAAGGCCTTCATCCATGCTCATCTTTCACCCCCTTTTATGATCACAATGCTTCCAAATGCATCCAAATGTCTCCAATAACTTCATTTGGCACTCCAGTACCTAATAGAGACTCATGTATGCAAAATGCAACATAAACATGTCTAAATCCTAATCTATATGATCAAAATGCATATGAATGAATAGCTAAAACCATGCAAATATGCAAGATATCAACTCCCCCACACTAGTCCTTTACTTGTCCACAAGTAAACTTTCAAGAACCAAGGAGAAGAGGTTTGAAGCTGGGGACTCATAATCAAAAGGAACTCTTCTTAGTTCTCAACCTAACAACCTTGCATAATCATACCAAATAGCAGGAACAAAGATTTTTTTCAATCTCTAACTTCTCTAGGCCTATCACAGCTCCTTTGATCTCTACACTCATTAATCATGCATCCACAAACCACAAATCCACATCTCTCTAACATTCATGAAGCTAACTCAATAGAAATCTCACAAATGGTCAAATGGTCCAAGTCATTTGGTTTGGTAAGAAAAAGGCTTAAATGCAAGTGAAATAAGAGGTTCAAAATGATCTTTTAAGGTGGTTTACTCTCAAAACAAAGTAGCTTTGACATTACACATAATATATCTAAGAAAGGGATCAACTCATGCATACAATGCTCAATCTCCATTGTTCTACCCTTTCCCAAACATACAAGATATTCAATTATTCCTCAATGTCAAACCCAACTCACATCTCTCACCAAAAGATCCAAAAAGAACATTTTTTTTTTTTCACATCAAACTCTTTCTTTTTGAAATCAATAAAGGATTTTTCACAATTTTTAAACAAATCTTAGCTCCTAACAACTTTGCTAGCCCCCTTTTTCTTTCTTTTCTCTTTTTTTCGATTTTTTTTTTTTTTTTTTTTAATTTATTTGGGGGCCAAGACTTTTCACAACAAGAGCTAGATACTTCTCTACTTATCCCATAAAGACCAGTCATTTAAGCACAAAGAGTTAAACCTTTCATATTCCCAATTCACAACACAACACTCACCCCTTTCCTATAGCTAAGACAATAGAGTGACTAATCTAGCAAGAATGGAGACTAAGCATTGTCGTTCCCAATACTCTCAACATTATGCACATGCAAAGCTTTCCAAAGAGGCCTCACTCAACAAATAATAATGGTTTAAAAAGGAGGTATGGGTTTAGGGAGTGGAGTACCACTTGAGTTAGTCAAAAAGATTGGTAAAACAGATGGAACAACTCAAGTATGTATATCCATGACTTAGTACACAAAAGACCATAAGCAAGAGACATCAGGTTTAGTTAAAACATGAGCTTGCTTCAAAGAGAGAGTATCAACAGTCAAATGAGTTTCAAGAGGAGCATTCAAGGCACGAAGTTTACAAGCTTTCCAAAGAATGTTCAAGCTACTTGTCATGATTACAAAGGTCATCAAATTCAGTACTTAGCATGAGCTCTTTACCAGGTTGAAATCCCCTAATGCATGAATGCAACCTATATGCTTCTAGACTCAATTCTAAAGATGCAAATGATGCAACTAAATGATTCTTTTTGTGCTTTTCAAAGTTTTTTTTTTAATTTTTTTTTTTTTTTTGTTTTTCTATGCAAATAAGAATGTAATATGCAATGCATGAGACTCAAAATCATCAAAACAAACATGATCAAATGCTTGGCACCTCCCCCACACTTAAATCACACAGTCTCTGTGTGAGTGAGGTACCCAATGAAATTATAAAATGTAATGAAAAATTGGGAGAAGGGAAGTTTCCAGTTACCTGAGTGCGGGAGATGGCTTCACAGCGACCAAGTAGACCCGCTCCAGGTGGTCGCTGCCGAAGAAGACGAGCGACTGGGAGGAGCCGCTGTGCTTTAGCCGCTGCGGGTTTTGGCGTCACAGCGACCGGGTACACCCGCTGGGGAAGCCGCTCCGGAAAGTAACGAGCGATGGGGAGGGGTCGCTGCGCCTAGGCCGCTCCGTGCTGATGGAGTAACAGCGGCCAGGCATGGCCGCTGTGACAGGTCGCTGTGGCTCTGCTCATCCTTGGTTCACTCCTTTTGCCTCTTTTGACCTGCACACAACTTCATTTTCCCATTTTTTTTCTATGCAGTAAGATGAAAATGTAAAGACTAATGCAATATATACAAGGATACTCATGGGACTTCCTCCCAAGTGAGCTTGTTTTAAGTCTCTAGCTTGACTTTGCCTCCTTTGGATCAGGCTGGTGTAGGTGCAGAAAGTGGAGTTGGCACCCCATCTTCTTCAGGTGGTAGTTCATCAAAGTGATCATCAGGAGGAGGGCCTATTTCTTCAATGATGAAGGCTTGTCCAAACACAGTGGGGTTCCTCATTTTCTCCTTGATATCAAAGTGGAGGATGTTCTCCTTGCCCAAATGGAGGTCAATCTTGCCTTCCTTCACATTCACAATGGCTCCTGCAGTAGCTAAGAATGGCCTTCCAAGAATCAATGGGTCTTGAGCCTCCTCACCCATCTCAAGCACCACAAAGTCTGTAGGTATCTCATACCTTC
The DNA here is from genome assembly GCA_026261945.1 of Hirschfeldia incana. Lineage (NCBI taxonomy): Eukaryota > Viridiplantae > Streptophyta > Magnoliopsida > Brassicales > Brassicaceae > Hirschfeldia > Hirschfeldia incana. The sequence goes on from JABCMI010000003.1 coordinate 3,370,967, forward strand.
CAATCTTTACAGGGAGGTTCTCTAGGATGCCCACAGGGTACTTCACTGAACGATCAGCCAACACCAGGGAGAGTCTACACTTCTTGTACTGAGTGAATCCAAGCTTCTTTGCCACAGACAAAGGCATCAAGCTGACACTAGCTCCCAAATCGCAGAGACATTTCTCAAACACCATAGGTCCAAGAGCACAAGGTAGTGTGAAACATCCTGGATCCTCTAACTTCTCTGGAGCATCAAGCCTCTGAATGATGGCATTGCACTCATGACTCAGAACCATCATGCCCTCCATCTCCTTCTTCTTAGCAGCTACAACATCTTTCAGGACCTTGCTGTATTGAGGAATCAGCATGAAAGCATCAATGATGGGCATTGTAACCTGAACTTCACTCATCTGCTTTTCAAACAAAGCCTTGTATTTCAGAAGCAGCTGTTTCTTGAATCTACCAGGGAATGGAATCTTTGGTTCATAGGGAGGAGGGATGGAAGTGTTCTCTCTTGCTGGAGCAGCAGATTCACCATCTTTTGTTGTTTTCTTCTCTTCTCCAGCCTTTCCTTTACCCTTAGCTTCCACAATCTTCTCCAAGATCTCATCATATGTCTTCTCATCCACAATTACTACCTCATCATCTAAGTTGATGGCTACCCCCTCACCTTGTTTCTCAGCATCCTTGTTGAGGGATCTAGGAGGTAATTGTTTACCACTCCTAAGTGTGACAGCTTTTGCTTCCTTGGGGTTTTGATCAGACTTTCCAGGTAGAGATCCTTGCTGGCGGTTCTGGTGGGTGCTCATGGAAGCAAACTGATTCTCCAAGTTCTTGACAGAAGAAGCAAGGTTGGAGAATTTGTTGTTGAGCTCATTGTAGCTTCCATCAATCTTGGAGTGAAGGTTCTTCAGCTCATAGCCAACATGCTTCTCACTTCTAGTCTGAGACTCCAAGATTTGTTTCAGCAAGGCATCAGTGCTGCTCTCTTGAGGGGCAGAGGAGCTGGGAGAAGGGTTTTGCTGAGGCTGATAGTTGCTCTGCTGGTTGTTTCTAGGCTGATAACCACTCTGCTGATTGTTGGAATAGGACTTTTGTTGGTAGTTGTTGTACTGAAAGTTGGGATCCTTCTTGTACCAGCTACCATTGTTGTTGATGAAACATAGCTCCTCTTGTCCTTCCAGACCCTCAACTTCATTGACAGTAGGAGGTATCTCCTGGTTTGGGTTCCCAACAAAGTTCACATGCGCTTGTGTGGCCTTAGCAGCAAGGAGTGTGTCAATCTTCTCCTGCAGAGCCTTTATCTCCTTCCTTGTCTGCTTGTCTTCTGATCTATTGGCTCTGTCATGATCCCCACTGTAGACTGCATCACTCTTAACCATGTTGTCAACCAGTTTCTCTGCCTCTGCTTCGGTTCTGTCCAAGAAGTTCCCATTACTTGCAGTGTCCAATCTGGCTCTGTACTCAGGTAGGGCGCCTCTGTAGAATGTACTGAGCAAGCTTCCCTTGTTGAAACCATGGTGTGGGCATTGAGCTAGGTAGCCACTGAACCTTTCCCATGCTTCACTGAACCCTTCCAAGTTCTTCTGTTTGAAGCCAGATATCTCATTCCTGTAGTCAGCAGTCTTAGAAGTAGAGAAGAACTTTTCCAAGAATGCTTTCTTGCAGTCATCCCAGGTGGTGATGGAGCTACTTAGCAGAGATTTCTCCCACTGACGGGCTTTGTCCCCCAAAGAGAAAGGGAAAAGCTTGAGCTTGAAAGCATCTTCTGATACACCATTGGTTTTGGATAGGCCACAATACCTATCAAAGCTGTCCAAGTGGTCAAATGGGTTCTCTGCAGCTAGGCCATGGAACTTGTTGTTCTCAATGGTGTTGAGCAACCCTGACTTGATTTCAAAGTTGTTGGCTGCTACAGCTGGTGCTCTGATTCCTAGCAGTTGACCATGGTTGGTCGGGCGGTCATAAGCACCAATAGGGCGGGCTGGTGGGGCGTTGTTAGCGCCATTCGCTGGTGGTGGTGGTGGGTCATCCATTTCAATGTTCAAACCCTGTATGTGAGCCTGTTGCTCCTCTTGTCTCCTCTTTCTAGCACACTCCCTCTCTAAAGCTCTGATGTCTTCTGCTCTTGGAACTAGGTTTGTTGGACCTTTGCTCCTCAAGTTCATACACCTGAAAGTCACAAAGAGGTGAAAAAGAGAATCAGTAACTTACAAAAAATAAAAATGACTTAGTCTCAAGCAAATGACTAAATCTCAGTGTTCAAATCAAAACTCAGAATTTGGCAACGGCGCCAATTTGATGATAGGAGTTTTCGGGCTCCTAAGTCAAATGATAGTATAGTGGTAAGTAAGTTGTCGAACCAGTTCTGAGGGACTCAAAGCAATGAGAATGCAAGTGTTTGCCTAATCTAAGTGCAGCCAGTGATTTGATGATTTCTAAACTAATGATTAAAGCTGATGGAAAGCAATAAAATGATACTTTTAAGCTATTGGAAAGGAGAACTCATGGGTATATGGATTTAGACCTTGGGTGATCAGGTTTCGAACTAAGGAATGCAAATGATAAATCAACTATCAACCTTAAGCCTAGACACAATTCTAAGCAAGCTCTATGTCTAGATGAATGCTCATTTGCTAACATGTCTCAAACATCAAATATCTTTGGTTGAATAACATGCAAGCAATCATTACTAACAAGTCTATTAGCTATCTTAGCATCTTTAACAACAAATCTCTTTGGCAAAGTACACTAAAAGCCTAGGAGAGTTGACTCAGACATTTCATCAAACACCTTTTGGGTGGGAAATGCCTAGAGATCACCCTTTGAGTGGCCTACTCAAATGATGCATTAAGATCACTCTACTAGCAAGGAACAAGCATGATCTATACCTAAAACATCCTAGAACTAATCTAATCACCCTTAATCACCCTAACCCATGAATCCAAAAGGTGATTACTCACTAATCTCCATGATTCCTCTTAAACCCATGATGGATTTCAGATTAATCATGTAGAGAAATAGAAGAGAAATCACAAGAACAATCACAATCAAAACCAAAAGAGATTGTTTCTTAAGAGATTATTTGTGTTCTTCAATAGAAAAAAGGATTATCTGCCTCCCTAGGCTTACAAAGTACTTAAAAATAGGTTTAGAAGTCTAAAAACGTGCATAAGAAATTGCTAAAAGGTCCTTGAAAAATCATAAAATCGTGTAGCAAAAAGGGGTGGAGCGGCCGGTGAGACTCGCTCCAGAGGTCGCTCCAGAAGGTAACGAGCGGCCGGTGAGACTCGCTCCAGAGGTCGTTCCAGGCTGGCGGTGGCACAGCGACCAGGCAGGGTCGCTGTGGGGGTCGCTCTGGTTCGTATGCCTCTAGTAAATTGGTCATAACTTCTTCATTACATCTCCAAATGACTTGAAACCACTTCCATTAGAAAGCTAACTCAATTTCCTATGTCTCCACCAAATCTTAGCAACATAAGATTTCTCTAAGGCCTTCATCCATGCTCATCTTTCACCCCCTTTTATGATCACAATGCTTCCAAATGCATCCAAATGTCTCCAATAACTTCATTTGGCACTCCAGTACCTAATAGAGACTCATGTATGCAAAATGCAACATAAACATGTCTAAATCCTAATCTATATGATCAAAATGCATATGAATGAATAGCTAAAACCATGCAAATATGCAAGATATCAATGATAGGTACAAAATTGCTAAAACCATAATCGATACATATTTAAAAGGAATATTAATTCTTTACTTTAATATCAAGATTAATTTTCTAAACTTTCCTTTTTGTTAAATCACATTATATGTAGAAAATATTTTTTTTAAGTTTTATAAATATTTTTTATCATATATGTTATTTGAAAAATATAAAAGGGAACATAAAAAGATCAAACTATATTTTATTCATTAAAGATATCTTAGTTTATGCTATTTAAATTATTTTGTAATAATTTTAAAAATATATTATTTTAAATAAAATGCTTATAATTTTAAAATATATATTATGATTTTTTTTGTAAATCATCAAAACTAATTTGTGAACTTTCCTTATTATGAATTACAATATATATAAAAGATATTTTTTGTTTTTTAAATTTATAAATTTTCTTCATTATATAGGTTAGTTTAAAAAGAAAATAAAAAGGAAACATATATAAAAAGGAAAAATAAAATAATAATAATGATATAATGAGATATATTTAATTTATTAAGCGTATCAATGTAATCAACTACCGTAAGAATTAACGTGAGCGGTACACGTAAGAAATTGACTTCTCAAATAATATTATAGAGATAGAGATATTATAGAGATAGAGATGTGGTTTATTTCATTCGTATATAAAAGTAGTAAATAAAAAGGAATTTTCCTTTTATTTATTTTTAGTCGTTAAAATATGCAGTTTGATTTAGAAACCCGTACGGTTCAGTATATGGATCTCCAAATCAATAAAAATAAAACAGCCAATTAACAAACCCAATAACTTCTTATTATTGCACACGAGGTCATTTGGATACACACTGGAATTGATGATCACATCCCAAACATAGCAGAAAAGCAAAAGCACACACACTAGTTATTAATGACTCTGCAGTTTTTCCTAACCTCCCCACTAGATCCATTGACAGGATTCATAATGCCACCCATTCTGATCATCGAACAAGCGAAGTCCCTGAAAAACAAGCCCTGGTTCTGACTATAAGCCTCCACAAGTCTCTTTGTTGTATTCACGGCCAAGTCACTGGAGAACAGAATCTGATCCGAACTCAAGAGACCTTTCCCTTGAAGGAGATTCTTGAAATAATTGTTGTCGAAGACGTCCGTAGAGTTCCTATCAAGGGGAGCTGTTAAGTTTCCGTTTCCTCCTACGGGACAAACTGTTCGTAGATCAGACAGGAGTGCCGTCTCAAGTGTTGCATCCGGAGATCCCTGGCCAGTAAAGTTGAACAACCGGTTGCTGAAGACATCACATTTTGCTTGTCCAAAGGTGTGAGCTCCTGTAATGACAAATGCGTAAATACATAAGTGGCATGTATTTAGAAGAAAAAAAAAGTGTGATTGAAGAAAATAGTTAAACCTGACAAAGCTACGACGTCAGTGATGTTAAGTCCAACAGCTTGAAACTTGGCAATGATAGAGTCTAAAGGTTCAAAAGGAGATGGCAGATTGTTTGCACTACTCTGATTTGCAACAAATCCATCTTTTCTTCCTAATGCCACTCTCCACATAGGTCCTCCAGTCTGCAAATCATCGGAACCCGTTATAGATGACCAACAAATAAAATAGATATGATTCGAGTTGAAGTCAGGAAGTATACATGTGAAAGATATAGACAACCCCATAAAGGTACAGACACATACAATCTTATTGTTAAAGAATAGACAATGATATAAAAATAAAATCTCAAATGCAAATCGTTATTTAGTACTATAAACAATCACAAGGTGCGTTATATTGTAAATGTTTTTGTTCCTTAAATGATGTAACTTGTGTTATGTGAAACCTAGGAAAGTCTCTAACCTAAAGTTTGCTAGCTTGATATATACTGAAATTAAAGTAAGCTTGGGTGATGATTGTTAACTATTGGAGGAGACAGAAACTTACCAAGAAAACTGATTCGCGAGCCGCTAAAGTGAGTATATCAGCACAAGAAACAACACCAGGACATGCGTTTTCCACAGCGGCTTTGATAGTATCAACTACTTCAAATCCTCTCGCAGAGTTCACGTTTGGGATCGCTAATTTCTCGCTGTCGGCTCCATCTAACAACACAGACGCATCGCACCCCTGAAACGTTCATGCTAACAAACTGATCTCGAGTGTTTGCAACGATTCTAACTATATCTTAACGTCAAAAAGTATTTAACATAATCCATTTTTATAAGTAGAAGAAAGACGTAAAGATAATAATATGTACATTAACAAAGCAGTCATGGAAATGAAGACGGATGAGAGAAGCAGCCATCCGAATCTCGGCCTTCAAGGCCATGCTAACTTGTTTACGGACAATTTGTCCTAGAGACGGACATGTTTTGTCGTAGATGCCAGGGCTCAGCTGTGCCCTAGCCCCTGAACAAAGCATAGAAAGAGTGAAAATAGTGAGCAGCACTTGTCCTCCCATCACTTTGTTTTGTGTTTTCATTTTCTAAGATAGCTTGTTAAAAGACTTAGTAGAGCGATAGTTTATTAAGATGTGAAGAATTGAGGTTCTATTTATAGAGAGAAACAGATATCAACTATATTTAGGGCTTAATTGTGCTTCTATTAGTGACTGTTAAGAGAATGATTAATGCATGGTGACGTATGGCGGCTCCGAAATATTGGTTTCTTGTGATCAATAGGACGCATTATAAGCTCCATATATATTATAATTCTAGTAAGATTAGGCACTAAGAGACATTCATATTCATAGATTCATGAACTTCTATCTTGTTTTGTAATAAGCTGGCCGGTTTTGTCTTACGTAAACCACTATGATTAGTGACTGTTTTCGAGCTAGCATGAAGTCAAATTTGTACAGAATAGTGATGTATTTAAATGTATTGGAAGACGCAAGTGGATTTTTATTTTTGTAAACAACTCCCAACTGTTATCTACATGTATTTTGAGGGTGCAATTGTTTTTTTTTTCTGGAGACTACTTAATTATTGGCTTATGAGTCTCTGGGACTACATAATTAAACACAGATTGTATGGATGTAATTTGGTTTACAAACAAGTAGTTCAATGTCAGAAAGTTATTTGTGATTGCTTTCCAAAGTCTATGTCTTATCCAATACAACGTTTCTAAAATAATTTGGCTGTGTGAATTATATTCATGTGAGCATATTAAAATGCATTTTTTAAAAAATTGTTCACTGCTAAGCATGGTTGGTTATTAACTATTTCAAAGATGAAATATTATTTACAAAAATACTTACTAAGAATCCATAGAATTATGAGTGAACATGAAAATCAATATGATTATACGTAAAATCAAAAAGGTATTTGATTCATTCTTTACAGGATTAGCTTATTCTTAAACAAAACACTTCTAAAATAAAGAAGCATTTGATGTAACAAAGTCTTTTTGACTGAATATAATTTCAAATTCATTCAAAAAAAAATCAAAAAAGGTTTGTCAACTATATGTTGAATGTTTATACAAATGAGAAGGTAATTTCCCTCTTAAATCAATTGTTAACAACCCGAAATGGATAAAGCCATCCACTTGAACATTAGATCGATGTAAAATAGAAACATACAAAAAGTAGTGAGCAGTTCCAAACTCCGAATTGCATGTCCCCAAAGACTATAGTGATAGTAGATTCCACGTAATAGTCGATTTTCTATGCTCGGTTTTAATTGCGTAGTGTTACATCCCACTTGAACTTTTTAACTTGCCGCAATTTTGAAATCATTTTATTTAGTTTTCAAGGTGCATAGTCCAATATGGTTCCACTCTCTTTAGCAATATTGGCACGCCAAATAAATATATTATAAAGTCACACGCCACATGCCATTTATACGTATTCTTAATTCTTATGCCAACATTGTATACCAATAATTTCACATTTGATCCCTCTGAAATCATTTTATTCCTTGTTTGCAACGGTTGCAACCATCTTGGCCCTAGCGGAGCAGCATAATTGTTTCTTGGTAAAGGCACCTTGGAGAGTGGTGGTGAACAAGTACAAATGGAAGACGAGTTAAGCAACCGTCGCATTGACCAAATCTGTGCACTATATAATTACTGTTAAGCAGAATGGCTGATCTGATTCGATCCAGCAAATGAATCTGCGTTTGCATTGTATAATATTAGTTAAGGGTAATGGCTGACATTAAACGATCTGAATCAGCAAGTTCAATGAATCCTTTTCAAAAGCTTTCTTTTAAATCAAAATTCCAATGAAACTTGTGGGACTAATCAAGACTTGTTAGTTGTTATATCATTCTTAAAGGATAAGAATTCGAAGGCAATATATAATATTGTTACAACGTCAAGGACAAATTAAGGTCACTTTAAGAACACAAGACAAATAGCATGACAGGATCGGTAAGAAAAAAAAGAACTTTTTTTTCTTGAGCTTCTCTCCCTTCTTCCTCACATCTCGAACTCGGATTCTAAAAGAACATTGATCCTAAACTTGTTCACCACCGCCCTTCGTCCTCACACATCTCTTACAAATGTATTTGCGAATGGAATAGAAACTCTTGCAGAAGTATAGTCCGCAGTCCGGTAATGGAAGTTTTGGATGAATTGGCGTTTTGATTCCTTATACGTAGAACTTAACTCAATAAATTAAAAGGATATTTTACATGTTACACCAATAGTTACTTACCTAGTTGCATGGGAATATAGATATCTAATATTGGTCGCTAAAAACGGCGTTTTGTTTAGTTTTATATAGTTGACGTAATTTAAAATTTAACGACTCCCGTTCAAAATTATGGTTATGCCTCTTTTATTAGATGTTCAGTTGGTATAATGGACATTAAAATAGCTCAATCCACAGACCCATATGGGCCAAACTTGGACGCGGTATTAGTTCTCAGACACAATTCCGGCCCAAAGCAACTCAGAGATTCTCTTCAAGATCCAGCTCTCTGCAGCTGCGTCAAGCCAAGACACGGATACTTATGCAGTTATGCTAGTAAAAATAAAACACACAATACATTAAAAAGAAGAAATTTAAAAACTATATCATCCATAAGTTCTTTCACTACAATGAACATTACTTTTACTACAATCTTATTAACCGGGGAACTTATCATCAACAAGATGAACCAACCAGGTCACAGATGTAAGAACGAGCTGAACCAGAAAAGAAAGCTTACCATATCTTCATATGAACTTCACCGGGGGAAAGCAACTCTCCTGACTCTGATACCGAAAGCGATAAGAGAACTAGACTACACCTCCTGAAGACAAGCACATTTTGACATATATATCATAGAGATAAGAGATCCATAACTAAACGCCTGTCCAAGTATCATATCATATGGCTGTTCCTTGTTCTCCAACAGAATCATTTTCTGATGCATCTTCAACCTTCTCAATCGCCATTTCATTTCCCTTACTCTGATCCATACCAACCATAACCGGATTGGCTTCCTCGCATTGTTCCTTACCAGTAGTATATTTGGTCTCTCCTTGATCCGCATTGGTCTTGTCGTCACTGGTTTCTTTCACCGCAACATCCTGCATACAAACGTCTTCTGCAACAACATGATTCTCCTTTGTATCCCCACTAGTACGTGCATCAGACCCCCCTGTATCATCACCCTCACTCTCAGACTCATTCTCCACAACCTCCTCATTAACATCCTCAGCAACCAAGTTCCTCCTCTCCAGATACTGCAACCTCCTCCTCAAGTCACCCAACTCCCTCTCCATCAAAAACAGCCTCTCCTTCAACGTCAAGTTCTCCTCCTCAAGCTGCGCAATATGACTATCCTGATCATCCACACGATTCTCCAACACATTGTTATACTCAGACCCTCCTCCATAACTACTCGGATAAATCATCTCAAACCTACTCAAATCATGATCAAGCCTCCTCTCAACCTCAACATGCTCCTCCACATCACTCTCACTCGATCCATCACCATCCTCCTCCTCATCATCATCGTACGGCTCCAGCTCATGTCCATCAGATCTAAGCCTAATCAGCCCCTTCATCGATCCGTAACCGTCAACACCCCACTCCTCCTTCGCCATATCTCCCAGCACCTCCCTCGACGGAGAGAACATCGGCGTCGGGAGCACGGCGGGCGTCACGGGGGAGGGAGACACCAGCTCGGCGATCCCGCCGGATTTCTTCGCTCGGATGATGAACGACGTCGTGTTCCTCGGCGCGTAAGGGACGTAACGGTTATTATTATTATTATTATTAGCTCCGTACTGCTTCTTCTTCGGGTAGAACTTCCTCGTTTTCGCCCTGTTCTGAGATTGGAGCTCGTTGAGCGCCGGCGGCTTGTAACCGCCACCACCACCGGGGTTGTTGTAGATCGGGATAGCGGAGGAGTTGTTGTTACGCATCCTCATCATCGGAGGTCTCTTGTCGTTGGCGATCTTCTTCCCTTTCCAGTTGTTGTTATTGTTGTTACGGTTCATTTTCGAGGAGGAGAAGTTGTGATACTCGGAGGTTAAGCTAGGGTTGAGGTTATAGTTACGAGGATTCATCATCAGAGGCTGGTTGTTGTTGTTGTTGTTGTTCAACATAGCTTGTGGCTGCTGCTGGTTCATAACCATAATCGGATGGTTCAAGGTTTGGGACTGGTTTAGCAAGGGAGCTTGGTTCATAATCCGAGGCTGAACCGGATTCATTATCTGCAACGGCGGCGGCGGATTCATCCTCTGCTGAGGCGGTGGCGGATTCATCAGCTTGGATTGATCGTTGTTCATCTTAATGATACAAGAGACACACACAAACACTAAACGGAAATGAACAATCTAATATAACAGAGCCCTAATTTTGTGGAATCTCAAGTCAGCAGATAGATCAATGAAGCTGAGATCAATCTGAGTGATTGAGAGTGGAATCCACGGATACAAACCACAGATCAACGGGAAAAAAACAGAGAATATGAAATCGAACAAGAGAAGCTCTCTCGGATTTGAATATTTTCGTATTTGTTTCAGTTTGTGAATTGGGAGTTTTTGAGACACCTTGTAATTGGATCTGGAGACTTTTTTTATTTAGAAGAAAATGATAAAAGGTAAAGAAAACCTCTTTGTACGAATAGCTTATGAGAGATGATGATGAGATTCTTTAAATAGAGGCTAAGGAAGGCTGCCGGGTCTAATCAACGACGGAGATGTAATACGTCAATCTCAACGGCAGATGTTTATTTATTTCTGGGGCAGAGTCTGTTACGCGTTTCTTTCTTACCGGTTAAAATTATAAATGTTCTAATTTGTAAATCAGACCTAATCATATAATTTAACTTATTTATCTGGTAAATTAAATGTTTTAACTGTAACTAAAACTCGGTAAATAAAAATTTAATTAACTTCATCATGTCTACCGACAAAAGTAATCTCTGCCAAGGACGAATGTTTTGACAAGTTCAGAATTTTTATACATATTGATTCAAAGCCTCTCAAAAAGAAAATGATTGAATCCAAATGAAAGTTTCACCCGAGAAGCCCACTGATCCTTTAGCAGAGATGAGTAGATCATCCGCAGAACCTAAACGCATCTACTTAACTGTTTCAAATGACTTAACAATTCTCAACTCACTGCAATTCTATCATACGCATAAGTAAAGCATCTACTTAACTGTTTCAAACGACTTAACAATTCTCAACTCACTGCAATTCTATCATACGCATAAGTAAAGAACATTCATTGATTGCAATACGAAACAAATATGGCAAAAGCAAAAGCTACGAGTAAGGCTTCTGTTGGAGCAGCCTAGAGCAACGAAAAATAGCAAACCGAATGAATCTCATTACTACCATTTACTAAAAACTTATAAAGCCAACATGCTTAATATCATCAATCTCTATGCCCAGAGTTTTCAACATTTTTGTAACCTGATTCAAGCAGGTTTAACTCTCTAGAAAACGCAGGAAAGCATATCCCGGACACCATGGTGTCTGCTTCAGGGCAAGAAATGCTTATGGACCTTTCCTGATAATTATATGACTCACATATTAGAATGTTACTATCCTTTTTTGTATCACCACATTTGCAGTCATCATGAAAAGAATAAAATGTCAGGAAGAAGAAAGGAACACATACTTTCTCTTCCTACGATCAATTCCAGCAGAAACCATATTCCTCGATTCATTCTTAGGAAGCATATTATTGTACTGCATTGGAGAAGGAGCTGGAGCAGCAGCAGCTGCAGATGGGGCAGGTGGCAGAGAAGATGAAGGTACAGGTGGTGGTTGTGGAGCTACAGGCTCTGGAAGAGGACGAGGTAGAATGTGCTTAAGCCTGTTGTTTCTGTAGTTCTTCCAATAGTAGAACTGTTGCCTATGTGCCAATTCCTGGAAAAAAAAACCCCAATCCAACAAGAAGAGAAGGATAAGGACATAAGGGTTTGGAATATTAAAACACTTTACCTATTCACCAATGGACGAACACAAAAAAAAAGAATCACAGAACAAAACACCAGCACCCTAAACCTTTGAATCACTTCCTAATTTATACTGCTCACTAACATGCTTTGTTAATGATTCTGATCACATTGGTTTACCTTGTTAGCAGGATGGGCCATCGCACTCCTGAAGTTGGGGTTTTGAAGAAGTTCAAGGAAATATAGGCAGTGCGGATACCTGAAAGATATCATAAACAGAAGAAGATAAAGAAAACGAAACAAGAAGAGAAAGCATAAACTCGATGAGATATTCAACAAACTCACATAATGAACTTGATGTACTCTGGTCGCTGCCAGTACTGAAGATACTTCAAGTACTCAATAAATGCTTCATCTTCAAAATACCGATTCTGTGCCAAGTCTACCAACATAGAACCCAAAAGCTCAAGTGGTAAGTTCATCATGACATGGAGCATACAAAAACACGCGTGATCTCTTATCACTTCCTAATAGTTTGGAAGTAACGCTCCCTTCATGTATTGGTGTGCTATAATAAGTAGATAAATAACCCTAAGCCCTAAAATCGAATCCTAAACTCTCTAAAAGAGAGAAGAGAAGCTTACAGTGGATGTAAGTAGGATTGGCGAGACACTGGATGAACTCGAGTTCAAGTAGGAATCGTTGCCTTCCATCGTCGGGATCCTTGTAAGTGCTCTTTGGCCTGTTGAGATATGCGAGTTAGATACTATAACTTAGCAGATTTGAATCGTGTGAAAGAGGAAAGTACACTCACGAGGATGGATTTTCTGATGCATCGTTCATCTCCTCTGGCGAAGCCATGGGTGACCAAGAACCTGGATCAACCAAATCGACGCGAGTTCGTGATGCAAAATGCGAAAAGGAGAATTGAATTTCAATAAACAATGGAGGAATCAGGAAATCACACTCATATGTTAGCTCACCAAAGAGGGGTAAGCCAACGGCGACGGTTACGATACTCTAGTCACCGGGAGAGAACAGACGAGGAGGAGGAAGGATTATTATTCTGGAGGAATAGAGCAATGGTTTATATACTAAACCGAAACCGGTTCAGAATAAATCCCACTAAAATATACCAGTACCAAAATTTAAACCGGTTCAGTAATTCATATTGTGATTCTTGGCTGCACAATAGTTGTTTGAAGTCTGAGTTTGCTGATGCTTGAAATTCATAATATGATTCTTTCCATCTTCATGCTAACCCCTATACTATAGACCACAGTGGTTGAGGATTATGGAAATGAGATTAGACTGGTTCAAACTTGAATGGTGTAACAATGCGACAAAATTTGATGAATCGAGAGGTACAATTTTTCTACTGTAATACACATCACATGTACCAAAATTGTTAAACATGCCAGTGTCTTAAGACCCTGGACTGAAGCCAGTGAAACTATGCAACTCCCAGTCCCAATACAGTTTCTGTATCTAGCGTGGGTGCTGTGTTGTGATGAAGCCGAACTTTCCTATAAATAGCACCAACTTCGTTTCATGTGGCAAGTTGCAATACTCAGGTTGTTTAAATGATGCAGTGCTTTTTACCACAGCTTGTGGATCCCAATTTCTAAATCTGATGAGATGGAGACAAGTAGCTGATTAGAAGAGTGCCACTCAGCTTTGAACACTCTCTTCTTATGAGCTTTGATCGACAGAGACGGGCTCGCCGCATTGTAGCGGATATCAAAGATGTGGATCGCCGGGTCCGAAGAGCCAGATGAGATGTGCAAACCATCTGGAGACCAAGACTGGTTGATGAGAGCTGACTGCGACTCGCTGCTTTCTTGCTTCCACCCAAAAGAAAACAGTTCCGTCTGAGGCAATCTTACATCGTACAACCGAAGTTGCCTGTCTAGCTGCCTGCATATGCAAAAACAATTTCACTTTGTGAGCCATTTTCTTGGGAGATAATATAAGTCAAGAGTTTGATTTTTTTTTTTTTTGGCTACCTTGTCTGAAGCATGACAAGATTAACATCTCGTGGGTTTGGCAGCAAGTTTGTGCATTTGTTGTCTAGTCTATGCTTAAACGTGACTTTTTCCTCTCTAGCATCAAACCCAACAAATCTCCTGTCGTCTCCACATGACAAGACGAGATTGTTCTGGCGCATTCCAGCTACTCCCATCACGGCTGACGTGTGCAAGTCCTTATGCAGAAGCCTTGACTTCCATGCGTTACTCTCGCCCTGTTCACGCCATAACACTACTGCATGGTCACACCCACCTGTGATGAAACAAGGATCATCCCAAGGCGTAAACATGATTCTGTTGATTAGGCCTTTGCTGTGAGGCCTGTCCTTCAGAAACTTTGACTCACAAGTCTGCATATGAAACAAAAGATCCAACTGATATCAGCCAATAACTACCAAAACAACAGTATAACCATCAATTTAGAACAGATAGATAAGGTCACGGGTTCGAAACAAATCCCTAACTATTCCAGCCTTATTGATTTTCTATTCACAGACAAGTTTAAGGACACGACACACTCAACTCATGAATTTTTCAATCAAAGTTTAGATATGGTAAAGTCTGACAGGTTTTGATATAGCTTTTTTTTTACCTCTCGAGATTCGTTCAGGTATACGGCTGATATCTGAGAGTGACCTTCATCTGCGGTATAGACAGAGAAAAGAGCACTTTGGTGTGGATGCCAAGCTATATCTTCTGCCCATCTCTTCTGATCTACTTCTACCCGATTAACCGTCTTAAACAGAATAGCTGAGGACCTGCTCAGAAATGGAAACGAAATTTCAAAGGAATAAAGTTTAAAAAAAAAATCGGAAACATAAGAGTCTTTAAAGGATTGAGTTCATTACTCATAAGACCCAAAATTTGCCAGTAGCGAACATTTTACAAACATTATCTTGGAATAAATATTGCAGTTCGTTTACAAATACAAGAAAAACTAAATTTTGTAGACTTATCATGTTAATAGATGAAGATGATGTCAAACGAATATCCATATTAGAAACAAAAAAAAATTGACACGGTTTTAACTACGGATTTCAAGTAGATAATCCAATAAATCATAAATATATCATAATGAGTAAACCAGGCATATATAAGGATTAAGGAAGACAAACCTATCAGACTGAAGCTTCCAAAAATGAACCACACCATCCAATGCACTGAAGATAACAAAAATGAAGAGAGAAAACAGATTAAGAATATAAGAAGAGGGTATATTAGATGAGCTAACTTTGTCCGAGGACTTTCTTGGTAACCTCGTTTGCATGTAATACCATTTTCTTAGCTAAGAATTCAGAAGAAAAAAAAAACAATCTAAAGTTGTGAGACAGAGTTAGTAAATACAGTAGCTCGGGTCTTTTTGTTAATTTTCGGTTAAGAAACAAACAAAATAGTAACATGAAAAAAAAAAAGATCACCTTGTAGCAAAAAGATCACGGTTTGAAGAAGAAAGAGCGAGACTTCTCATTCTTTTGGTGTGGCCACTTGGTAGCATAGCTAAAGTACGACTTTCAATTGTGGCACGCAAAGAGCTCCTACCTATAAGCGCTATCAACTCTTCATGTCCATGGAACTCTTTATACAAACAAAACAAAAACAGATTCATACACTATGAGAATTAGAGATATAGCACATCGACCAAAAGAAGAGACTTTGTTTTTTTTTACCAGATTTCTCCTGTTGCGCTGCATGTCCAGAAATGTTAGAAGAAGAAACTCTGATCCTTGGCTTTGCAACATCCTTATCATTATGGTTATCTCGGCCTTGTGCTTGAGTTTCCCTAACCACTTCATTAGGAACAACAACAGTACGAGACCTCTTGGCTTCAGACCCATTTGTGACGCTAGAATCACTTTTAACCACGGGTTGGGCTTGTGAGGTCTCGTTCGCGTCTGGTCTAACAGGAGCAGAAGAAGCTTTTCGCTTGAAAGAAGGAGGTAAAATAATGGAAGGCATTTTCAACGGTTTCATCTCGCTACGCGGATGAGGAGTAGAGGTTTCATATTCCGTCTTCTCGCCACGTGGATGAGGAGTAGAGGAGGTTCCGTTAGCAGTCTTCTTCAGCTCATCTCCTTCGGTCCAAAACTCAGCTATACCAAGTAAGCTTCCGGTTTTACCAGCAGACACCATCGGTTTTCCCTTGGCACTTTCAACGCTATCGACTCTTAAAAACTTGGCCTCCGCATCAGCCATCAGCCTTCTCTCTTCATAAAGCTGCAAAGATGTTTCGAATACAAAGATCAAGAAAAGACAAAACAGCAGGAAAGCTTTCTTAGCAATTAAATGACGTTCAAATAGTATTTACAATTAGAATGAGAAAAAGGTTAAATTTAGTTAGAATTAAAAAAAAAAAATCTAACTGAACAATCCTATAGGAGCTGTGAAAAAGAAATCATCACACATACGGAAAGCAAATGAAATAAAGAGAGGAGAGGAGACCTTCCTCTCGAGGTTATTGAGCTGGAGTTTAAGGGATTCGATGGACTTGGCACGCTGGTCCATGAAATCTATTAGCCCTTCTTTATCATCCGGGATTTGACTAGTTGACGGGAGCGTCTTTGCTTCTTCCCCTTGCTCAACTTTCGGTTTCTTCATCGCCGCCATTGCGCACTCTCTCCGTCTTCGCTTTTATTCCCGCGCGACTGTAAGTAGCGGGGGATTAATTGGATTGATTTTCCCTCTAGTGAATCGTTTCAGTTTTTGCAATCACTTTATTTTTTCAATTTTAGCGGTTCCTCGGGCCACATCTCACTTGCTAGGGCTAATGGAAGTGGAGTCGCCGAACTCTATTTTTTCGTTTTTTAATTATTATTTTTTATCACCACCGAAAATTTGCATTTTCTGGATTTTCCCACCCGTTGGTCAAAAAAAGAATTTTCCCACCCAAAAACACTGACTGACTCTTTTCGTTTTTTCCAAAAAAAAAATATTATTTAACTGTTCCATTTGCTAATATAATTAAAAAATAGTTTAAAAATATTATTATATTGTTAAATTTAACATAATTTCACAATTCTCATAATTAACTATTTATAATAATATATATAGAAAATCAATATATTTTATAATGGTTGAAAACACACAACAATTATGAATACAATTTTTTTACATCCGTTTGAACAAGTATCAGTAGGAAAAAAATAGAACCGGACATCTGTAATCGTAGCTAGCTGTGATTGGTACATACATATATCCAAATTTTGTAATTGTATATATATACACATCCGTTGTGACTTAGTAGCAATTCAGAAAATGCACACAGAAGCAATGGAAGTTAAGAAAGATGTCAAGAGTACGGAGACAAAGTTCACACCGTTGTTGTCGAGAATGTCCACTCCTGATATCTTCTTTACCGTCGGCCCTGGTTTCCCTACAACCTGCACGCAACATCCCAGTTAACAAAACAAAAAAAAAAATTATTCTCCTTCAATCCACCACGTACGTATGTATACATGTTTTCTTTCAAAAACCTAACCTTGTTCCGGACAGAACAGAAGCCACTGAACTGGATAGTTGCTCCAAGCACGGAATCAATAAGACTCCCACATAGTCCAGCTAACGCAGACACCGGAATCACCAAGAGTTGCTTGAGAGCCACATCACTTGTGGCACATCTCACAGTAAACATTCCGAACACAAGGAATGTTACACCCATGGTGGCGCCGGCTGCCACAGCAGCTAATAGTCCTGCCTTTGTAACTCCACCATTCGTGCCTTTCTTCACAGGCTAAGAGTGAGAAACCAAACGTTTAGCTAAAACATGAAATAATAGCTAAGAAAAATGAAACAGAGAACCTTTAGCGTTGTGATTAGTCGAGGCTGGGCATCGCTAAGCACCCCAAGCTCCGAAGACCAGGTGTCACCATTACAGCATGCGTAATGACCAATGATGCCACCGATAAGAGCTGTTACAATCACTGACTGCTTCGAATCCAAACACTTGTCCTGCCATCCCGTTAAAGTAGAGGCAATTACAACTAGAACCGATGCAATTCCACTATTGCAAAGCACTTGTATCCTGAAACAAAATATACCAATTTTAATCTGTCAAAACAAATATAAGTTCTGTAAGTGAGAAATCATCATCATCCTTTGCTAATTATTCCAACGTTGATTAATCAAAGTAATTAACTACAGGAGATGCAAGAAAATGTTTACCAGTTCCTCTGGCCACCTTCCTTGAACTCAACATCAATCCGTCGTTTCTTATCTTCGCCAACCCTGGTAAGCTTCGACGAAGAAAGAAAGAACACGAGCGGCAGAGCTCCATACCTTCAAGATTCAACAGATTACTAATTGATGAGTCACCAAATGGTTCAGTGCTATACCAGCGATCAAACCGAGTGAACAAACCGAACTCAAAGTACCAAGAGTAACTGGTTTTGATTGAGCCAATATGTTTTAGTTGTTAATTTCTTTGGTTCAGCATATAATCAAAGACGTGGTTTGTTTCCTAAACTTTAGGATCAAGCAATTCAGTGTCTCACGTTTTCCTCAATTCCATGTTTAAACTTTGATACCCTGTTTGTAGGAACTATTAGTTCCAATATGCTTCTTATATAAATGAAAAGAAACAAAAAGAAAAGGCATAGAAATTTGTCTGAAGTTACGTGTGTTCTAAGTATTATTTGTGATCAACGATTATAACCTACAAGGCTACAACAGAGGTTTATCATTAATCCGATCAATCTCATCATATTACAAAAACAAATCAAACAAAGCGGGAAAAGAAACCTGAAACCGGCGGCGAAATGGATGGTCGAAACGAGGAATCCAGCAACTATGCCGGAGATGTCAAGCGATTTCCGCTTGTAAGATCGGACGGCAAGGAGAGAAGAGATAAAGACGGATAAGATAAGCCTGACTTGAGGGGACGTTTCCATTTTACCTGTGGCAGAGATTCTTGAAGATGAGGAGGCTCCAAGATTCAGTTCGGTTTTGGTTTGGTACTAGGCGACGAGATAGAGAGTCGTTGACCCCGACAAGTCACCATCACACATCACACATCACTCACGTCACGTGTTTTGACCTGGTATTATCAATTGGGCTGGACTGTTAAGCCCAAATATTTACATTATTCGGCGAATGGACAGACCAGATAACGTGGGAGAGCATATCTTCCTACGTCAGGTGTAGGTCGAGATGTCAACTGGACACAATGTCCATGGACAGCCCATGACCAAATCCAGATGGTCTGTCCATATTAGACCAAAACCAAAAAACGTCCAAATATGTCCAAAACCATATTAACCCAAAATAAATGGACAAACGGATTTGGACTGGACAGTCCAATAAACAATAAAAATTAGGGTTTCTGATTTGGGGAAAAAAATACCCCGTCTCTCACACTCTCTCTTTCTCTCCCATTTCAATCTCATCGTGAAAATCATCCGACTGCGACTTCAATCTCTCAACATTTCGACTTCAATCTTCAGATGGAAACCTCGGGATGCTCTCGACTGATTCGCCGCTCTCACTCTCTCTGTTTCTCGGCTCTCTCACGCTACTAGATCGGAGAAGCTCTCTCGACAGATTCGTCCTCGGCTCTCTCACGCTCTTTGTCTCTCTCCGTCTCTCACGCTCTTTGTCTTTTGGCTCTCTCACGCTCTTTGTTTCTCGGCTCTCTCACGCTCTCTGTTTCTCGGCTCTCTCACGCTCTCTGTCTCTCGGCTCTCTTACTCTCTCCTCGTCTCCGATCACACATCTCCCGTCTCCGGCTCATGTAGATCGACTTCTTCATTATTGGTTTGTTTTCTTCATTATTTCGAATTTGTATATCTTTAAAATTGAAAATTGGACTTTTTACATTAAATGAACATCTGGACTTTATGGACAGTCCAGCTGGTCATGGTCATATTTGGTCATGGTCTATTTGGTCATGGTCTATTTGGTCTCTGACCAAAATCGCCCAAAAAAAGTAGGCCTATCTGGACACGCCCAAATCCACCCAGTCCGTCCAGTTGACATCCCCAGGTGTAGGGTCGAGACTGTTTATTAAAAGACTGATCTCAGCATACAAACACATTAACCTCTGTTACCAATATAAAATGTATATTTATCCAAAACATAGGATCTAAAAGATGTAAACAACGTGATTAGCTTCAGCAATTTCAGAAAATGTACACAGAAGCAATGGAAGTTAAGAAAGATGTCAAGAGTACGGAGACAAAGTTCACACCGTTGTTGTCAAGAATGTCCACTCCTGATATCTTCTTTACGGTCGGCCCTGGTTTCCCTACAACCTGTACGCAACATCCGGTCAAAACAAAAATACTCTTCTCCTTCAGTCCAAGTATATACATGTTTATCTTTCAAATTCACCTTGTTCCGGACAGAACAGAAGCCACTGAACTGGATAGTTGCTCCAAGCACGGAATCAATAAGACTCCCACATAATCCAGCTAATGCAGAGACTGGAATCACCAAGAGCTGCTTGAGAGCCACATCACTTGTGGCACATCTCACAGTAAAGAGTCCAAACACAAGGAATGTTACTCCCACAGTGGCGCCGGCTGCCACAGCAGCTACGAGTCCTGCCTTTGTAACTCCACCGTTCGTGCCCTTCTTCACAGGCTGAGAATGTGAAACCAAACGTTAAATAATAATTACACTCTAGCAAGAGAAAAAAAACAGAGACAGAGAACCTTTAGCGTTGTGATAAGTCGAGGCTGGGCATCACTAAGCACCCCAAGCTCCGAGGACCAAGTGTCTCCGTTACAGCATGCGTAATGACCGATGATGCCACCGATAAGAGCTGTTACAATCTCTGACTGCTTCGAATCCAAACACTTGTCCTGCCATTCCGTTAAAGTAGAGGCGATTACAACTAGAACAGATGCAATTCCACCATTGCAAAGCACTTGTATCCTGAGACAAAAGATACCAATTTTTATCTTTCAAAACAATATAAAGTTCTGTAAGTGAGAAATCATCTCATCATCCTTTGCTAATATTCCAACATTAATAAATCAAAGTAAAAATTAATTACAGGAGATGCAAGAAAATGTTACCAGTTCCTCTGGCCACCTTCCTTGAAGTCAACATCAATCCGCCGCTTCTTATCTTCGCCAACCCTGGTAAGCTTCGACGAAGTAAGAAATACCACGAGTGGCAGAGCTGCGTACCTTCAAGATTCAACAGATTAATTGATGAATCACCAAATGGTTCAGTTCTATACTAGGCGATCAAACCGAGTGAACAAAACCGAACGCAAAGTATGCCAAGAGTAACTGGTTTGATTGGAGTCAATGTTTTAGTTGTTAATTTATTTGTTTCAGCAAATAACATGCCTCACATTGTTTTCCTCAATTCCTTGTTTAAACTTTGATTACTTGTTTGTATGAACTATTAGGTCCAGTTTGCTTCTTATATAAATGAAAAAAATAAAAAAAAAAGGCAGAGAAATTTGTCTGAAGTTACGTGTGTTCTAAGTATTATTTGTGGACAACAATTATAACCTGCAACAGAGGTTTATCATTAATCCGATCAATCTCATCATGTTACATAGACAAATCAAACAAAGGGGGAGAAGAGACCTGAAACCGGAGGCGAAGTGAATGGTCATAACGAGGAATCCAGCAACTATGCCGGAGAGGTCGAGCGATTTCCGCTTGTAAGATCGGACGGCAAGGAAAGAAGAAATAAAGAAGGCCAAGATAAGCCTGACTTGGTGCGACGTTACCATTTTACCAGGTGGTGGAGATTCAGAAGATGGGGAGGCTCCAAAATTCAGTTGGTTTGGTTTGGTGCTAGGCTAAGAGATAGAGAGCCGTTGACCCCGACTAGTCACCATCACACATCACGCATCATAAATCACTCACGTCACGTGTTTCGACAGACCGGATAACGCGGGAGAACATACCTTCCTACGCTGGAGGTGGGGCCCAGTCTCGATTTATTTAAATTGTATCATAATTTGTTTATTAAAACTTTAAACTAAACTACTACCTCCGTTTCGATTTAATTGTCGTTCTAAAAAAAAAATTGTTTCAAAATAAATGTCGTTTTATAATTTCAATGCAAAATTTATTGATTTTATATTTTTATTTATTTTTTATTGGTTGAAATATGATTAGATGTATTGGTAATGATATTTTTATGTAGTAAATATACAAAATTAAATATTTTATTAATCCATGTATCGAAATCTAGAACGACAAATAATATGAAATAGAGGGAGTATTCATTAGAATTTTTGAAAATTATTATACATATATATATATATATATATATATATATATCAAAATATTATGAGAAAAAACCTAAGATGACACCAAACCAAATTTTTGTCACAAATATATACTTCAAGAATAAAAATGATTAAAATATTTCATTAAAAAAATAAATATACATTTATATCTTTCGGTTAATTAATCCAAACCTAAGAGTGTAGAGTTAAAATGTGGGGGTTTGAGATTAAAATATAAACTTTTATAAAATAAAAAATAAATACTAAAATTAGAAAACAAAAATTTGAAAAATAGTTTTAAAAAATATTTTTGAGTTATAAAAAGAAAATTTGAAAAAAAAAGTTTCAAGAAAATCCCAAAAAAAATAATTATAAAAAATTTCAAATCTGAAAACATATAATCTGAAACTATAAAAATTTATTGTTTATTTATTTATTTTTTTTTTTTATATATCTAAGATAACTAGATTTTTTCACCTATTAAATAAAATATTTTGGTCCATTTTCACCTTAGGATTTATTTTTGTACTTGAAAATGGTTTATTTAGGATAATTGCCCAAATACTATTTTCAAATTTTTAGTATAATTTATTAAAGTTATAACTTTCAAATGTTGTACGGTTCATCAAAATAGTATATTTTATATTTTTATAATATTATTATATATTAATAATGGTAATTTATCATTAAATTGCGATAATATTTCATAAATTAACCGGTCACAAACATCTCGTAAACACAATCATTTTTAAACGATCCTGTCAATTATACAACAACTGCAATCATACACAACACAAACTTCTGAATCCGCAGCTGCAACCACCGCTGCGTCTGCCAAACTATGGCTGGAATCGTCAAACTCCTTTATATCACCACCTCCTTTATTTTGGAATTTCGTTTGTCCCCCCCCCCCCCCCCCCCCCCCCCAATTTTGCCAATTTGAATTTTTCTCACCCAAAAATAATATTCTTGACCTCTTTTTCTCACCCAAAAATAATATTCTTGACCTCTTTTCATTTCAATATATATGTACTTTTCTTTTTCCTTTTTTTCTAATTTTTATAAAGAAATTGTTGTATACATCTTTTATTCGTATAAGTTGTAATTTTACAATTATTATATATAATTAATCATTAAAAAATTTCATAAATAAGCTTGTTTTCGAGCATAGACGTCAGTCTTTTGACAGAAGTTAGAGACATACATACATCCGTTACACACGTTTCAGCAAGTACAAAAAGAACCGGACATTTGTATTCGTAACTGTGATTGGTGCATACATATACTCAATATAAAATGTAAATACCCAAAACAAATGATTTTAAAAGATGTAAACAACATGGTTAGCTTCAGCAATTCAGAAAATGTACACAGAAGCAATGGAAGTTAAGAAAGACGTCAAGAGTATGGAGACAAAGTTCACACCGTTGTTGTCAAGAATGTCCACACCTGATATCTTCTTTACCGTCGGCCCTGGTTTCCCTACAACCTGTAAGCAACACCCGGTCAACAAAAAAGAAACTCTTCTCCTTCGCTCACGTCACGTGTATACATGTGTTCTTTCAAAACTTACCTTGTTCCGCACAGAACAGAAGCCACTGAACTGGATGGTTGCTCCAAGCACGGAGTCAATAAGACTCCCACATAACCCAGCTACTGCAGAGACTGGAATCACTAAGAGTTGCTTGAGAGCCACATCACTTGCACATCTGACAGTAAACATTCCGAACACAAGGAATGTTACTCCCACAGTTGCGCCGGCTGCCACAGCAGCTAAGAGTCCTGCCTTCGTAACTCCACCGTTCGTGCCCTTCTTCACAGGCTGAGAGCGTTAAACCAAACGTTTAGCTAAAACAAGAAATAATAACTACACACTAGCAAGAATAAAACAGAAACAGAAAACCTTTAGAGTTGTGATAAGTCGAGGCTGGGCATCGCTAAGCACCCCAAGCTCCGAGGACCAAGTGTCTCCATTACAGCATGCGTAATGACCGATGACCCCACCAATAAGAGCTGTTACAATCTCGGACTGCTTAGAGTCCAAACACTTGTCCTGCCATCCCGTTAAAGTAGAGGCAATAACAACAAGAACCGATGCAATTCCACCATTGCATAGCACTTGTATCCTGAAACAAAATATTTGAGGAATAATACACTGAAAAACCAATATTTATCGGTTAAACAAATATGAAGCTCTGTAAGTGAAATTTTCATCATCATCATCATCATCATTTGCTAATATTCCAACACCAAAACCAACATTAATTAACCAAGTAATCATAGTTATCGACTCTACTTATCCTATTTCCGAGATCAAGGACTATAAATCTACCAAAGAAAAGGAAGTACTCTTTGTTTACGAACAGTCCAGTATATGTGTTGGTTAAATACTATGCTAAGGTTGAAACTATGATATCTTTATTCTAAACTTCATATCAAGATAAAATCCAACTACCACACTTCAGGAAAAGAGTTAGCTCGAAAAAATATATAAACTAATCAAGAACCACACAATGGCTGAGAAGAAACTCGCACGAAAATGTGTTTACCAGTTCCTTTGTCCACCTTCCTTGAACTCAACGTCAACGCGTCGTTTCTTATCTTCTCCAACCTTGGTAAGCTTCGACGAAGTAAGAAAGAACACTAGCAGCAGAGCTCCGTACCTTTTCAGATTTCAACCGATTAATCCGATCAAGCTCAAACGGAATATCATCATAAATGTAACGAGGGAAGAAGAAGCGGGAGAAGGAAACCTGAAACCGGCGGCGAAATGGATGGTCATGACGAGGAAACCAGCAACTCCGCCGGAGAGGTTGAGCGATTTCCGCTTGTAAGATCGGAAGGCGATTAGAGATGAAATAAAGACGGCGAAGATAAGCATGAATTGAGGTGATGTTTCCATTTTCCAGGTGGCGGAGATTCTGAAGATCAATGAGGCTCCGACGAGATTCAGTTAGTTTGGTATACTAGGCGAATAACAGTTGACCCTAACTAGTCCTCATCACTCATCACTCATCACTCATCACTCGCGCGTTTTGCATCCCAGACCCGGTATCATCAATTGGGCCTCAACTGGGCTGGACTGATAGGCCCAAGTATTTACATTATTGGGCGAATGAACAGACCAGATTACGCGGGAGAACAAATCTTCCTACGTGGCTGGAGGTAATCAGGTGTGGGGCCCAGTCTCGATTTCTATTCTGACGTGGCAGCACCGCGACCAAAGTCGTCTCCCTCATTACATTATCTGCTTCATCTCTCTCTTTCTTTCTCTAGAGCAACAATGGCTACGGCTGCTTCTTCCCTTACAATCGCGTCGTCCTTCTCCGAACAACGGACTCAGATTCATTCCTTTAAGCGCTCGAACCTCCCTCTTCAACAATCCATCCCGTATAAGGCCGATTCACGGAACAGAAGTAGAAGATTGCGACTCACCGTAAGCTCCGTTTCATCGCCCAAAGTTGAGCTCCGTACTGGACCCGATGATCTCATTTCATCCCTCCTCTCCAAGGTCTGTATCTCTTTCGTTTTTTTCTTTCACAGGATCTTCCCTTTGCAGATTATTAAGGAGTCGTGTGTGAAAACAGGTTGCGAACAGCGATGGAGGTGTGACACTCACCCCTGAGGAACACAAGGAAGTGGCACAAGTGGCTGGGGAGCTTCAGAAGTATTGTGTGAGCGAGCCTGTTAAATGCCCTCTCATTTTCGGAGGTATGAACCTAAGCAAACACTGCGAAACCTTCTTCCTTTTTATCAAAACTTCAGCTTACTGAATCTTTTTGTTGCAGATTGGGACGTGGTGTACTGTTCCAGACCGACCTCTCCTGGTGGAGGCTACAGAAGCGTGATAGGCCGCCTCTTCTTCAGAACGAAAGAGATGATCCAAGGCATTGACTCTCCTGATACCGTGAGGAACAGAGTTTCCTTCACTGCTCTTGGTTTCCTTGACGGGGATGTCTCTTTGACAGGTGAAAACTCCAAAACCCCTGATAGATATTTGGTTAAACCCAGGATTTAAAGTTTCAACCTATGTTTGGATCTTCGCAGGGAAGCTGAATGCGTTGGACAGTGAGTGGGTTCAGGTGATATTCGAGCCCCCGGAACTCAAGGTGGGATCTTTGGAGTTTAAATACGGTTTCGAAAGCGAAGTGAAGCTTCGGATCACATACGTTGATGAGAAACTCAGGTTGGGAATAGGCTCTAGAGGATCACTGTTCGTCTTTAGGAGACGTCAATAATAATACATTTATATGAAACTTCCATGTCTCTTCTCTCCCAGTTCTGTACCATTCGATGCAAATTCACGACAGAAACGAAGAAACAAACATATGGGTGTACCTGCGAGAGTGTTTTAACATGGAAACATGGTTGTGTAATGTAAACTTCTATCCAAGAGTGTTTCTAGACATATTCATTGGCACTTAAAAACCTCCTCTTCCTCGCCTATGTCCTCTCCCTCGCCCTCTTCCTCTTCCACCTCTTCCCCTTCCATGGCCAAAGTTATCATCTGTTCTTCCGTAGTCAAACATATTCATTCTGATATCCGCTGCCCCGGTTCCGTGCACCTCCTGTCCCTAAACAGCAGATTACAATCACAGCTCTCTCATTGTAACAGTTGTTGTTTGAATGGTCCAAATACATAACTCATAAGCCATTGAATGAATAACAGATAACAATGTGTGCTAATCACATCAATGGACTGGTCGGGAAAATAAAGGTTTTTGTAACTCACATAAGAAGAGTCTTCAAGATCAAACTGATTCTGAAGCTGCCACGCAAGATCTTCATCGCGGGTAGTGTCGTTCGGATGGTTAGCTGTTGTAACAGCTCCCCCTCTAGTATTCCTCTTTTCCCACTCCTCAAGTGTTAATACTGCAGAGTCGTCTTCTTCTTCTCTTCCCCTCCCTCTACCTCTACCTCTTCGTCCTCGTCCTCGGTATTGCCGTTCATTTGAACTCGAATGTTTCATCTTCTCAAGAAGTACCTGAGCAGCCGCTTGGTTCTGTAAAGGAACAGCTTCCACCGCTGCAACATTGGAGATGTTATGGCATTAACAAGCATATTAGCTTTACTTGACCTTATAGGGATGAATAATAAACAACTCTCAGCTAAGGTATCAATGTAATTGCCAGATAAAATTGACACACTAATAACTTAAAGAAACAAAATGTTCTGCTACACAATGCGCTTGTAGTCTAGAGTGAGGGTAAAAGTAGATGCCAAACCTTGTTTAGGTCTTGTATCAGAACTGCTCGGCTTTTCTTGATTTTCAACTTTCACTGATATTTTCGGATCAGAATCTGCAGAACTCTTCTGTAAATTCTTATCTGCCCCTATTTTGTTCCCAGCAACTCCACTAGTTTCACCTTTTTCTCCACCAGTAATTTTTGCCGCTTTTTCTACAGCAGTAGGTACAACAGTCCTAGAAGTCGCCTTGTAAGAATCTGTCAACCATCAGACATATACAGACGAATTAAATTTTCCGATGCATTTCCCTAAACTTCTATCATAAAATGTAAGCAAACAGGCTCAACACAGATGAAGAGCAAATCAATATACCAATGAAAATGCAGTCACTGAATTTTAATTTTTTAAACAATGAAGACCGAACAAAGTTGGATGCCAAAACCAAGAGAGATATCTACATGAGTCCTTATAGGCTACAGAAGCAGATACATAGAGATTCTGGAGCTACGGTCAAATTACCAGTATGTCTATGTTAACAAAGATGGTCAAACCATTACAAAACTAAACAAAAATGCAATACATTGAACAAAAGCAAAAGTGAATGACAATGAGCATACCACGGTGGTGAGAATTAGCTCGGATCTGCAACTCCTCAAAAGGAGGAGGGCCATCACCATCTTTCCCTTCCTGAGATTGCCTTCCAGACGAACGAGACAAACTAGCGTACTTTCTCTTCATCTGCCATTCTTCAAACAGCGAAGGCACATGACCTCCCAATACAGTCACCTCTTTTGGAGTCAAACATACTAGACCGTCACGCACCACAGCCTTGTTTTCTAAACGCACCTGCCAACAAACCACACAGAACAAATAAAATAAAATAAATCAAACAATACATAAAACAAGGAGAATCAAATTCGATTGATATGCAAATAATACCTTAGTACCGGGAGTCACATCATTGTTTAACGATGGTATATGAGAGTACTCAAGTGCCGATATCTCTATCTTTCCATCAGTGAGAACCAGTTTTAGCACACGTTTACCAGTCGAGCTTCCTAGAAACTCCTCTGCGCTACTCTTTGTTACATCTCTGACGGAACTTATCTAACCAAAAAAAAAAGATTTACATAGCTGATTGCGTGCATTTAATTAGAAGAAGAGGAAGAAGCACAATGTATATATACCTGGAGGACTTTGGGACCTTGAAGATGAGAACACCTGCGTAACTCGGTCGAGTCGGGGAGGGACTTACCTCCGATTAACCTGATGTCCATGTTGAGCAGCTCCGCCTCCACGGAATCGACGATGGCGGCTGTTTGGTTACTGCCGCCGATTAAGGAGGAGATTTGTATGACTAGAGGCTTCAAGTAATCGGCGTCTTTGAAGCACCAGCCTCGGGTAGTTAGGGAATTTATCACGGCGGTGTAGGTGTTGCCGGCGGCGGACGAGCTTGATGTTCCCTCCTCCATTGCCTCGATTGATCCTCTCTCGTTGTGCTAAAACGGAAATTTTTTTTTTCAAGTTTCCAAGTTTCTTTTTTTTGTCGTCTTACTTTCGTTTGTTACTGAAAGCCCAAATGGGACATGGAAATGATACAGGGCCTGTATAAAGCCCAATATCTTCTTTAAAGAGAAAAAAGTCACCTAAAGTGAGTTGTCTACCAAACAACAATCGACTAAATGGCCATTTTGATAACAGACAAGGAAAGAGTGAACAGCATCGTATCTACAATTGAAAAGTCGATATTTCCAAGTCAACTCAAAATAAATATCAATAGTTCACCAGTCTAGGCAGTTGCGTTAGATTCTAAACATTTCAAAGCATCAATACTCCAACTACAATCCATTCATTTGCTAATTAACTCCAATAGCAGATGGAACCTGCAACTGTTCTTCCACAATTTTTTTCAGTACAACAAAGTATCAAAGAGACCCGACATCTCTGAAATCTTATAATGCGTAGAAGGAAGATAAAAACTGATTTTCTTGTATTTGATAGAGAAGAATGAGAGTGAAACACGTTTACAAAATTGATACTTTTAGAGGCCATAGAAACCATAGAAGAAGCCTCTCAATTCGAAAAATCAAATGCTAATGGAGCAGCCTCTCTCATACATTAGTAGCTACTTTCCCCGGAATCAACTCCATCGACTCATCATCACCACCCTTGTCGACAGCATTGTTCGACGGACCATTCGTCGGCTTCTTAACAACCGTAACAGACTGCTGATAACCAACACCACCACAGATGGTAACAAGCAAACAAACCAAACCAAAGGGAGTCGCATGCTTATCCCAAATCACAACATTAATCACAACAGTCAAGAACTTGTTCACAACCCCCGTCACGGTAAAAGCAGTCGCGGAGATGGCTTTCCTCGCAGCAAAACCGAAGAAGCTAATAAGGAAACCAAACACACAAGACAACGCCACGGCGAAAAACGCAACCGGCTCGAACACATTCCCTCCGTTAGCATTAACCACCGCGAAAACCTCCGCGTGTTCCCCCGTGAGGAACCAGAAAAACGGCGCGATCATCAAGGACAAGAGGTTGTTGTAATAAACCAACCCCCAGGTGTTGAGGTCGAGAGTCGAAACCATGTGTTTGATGTAAACCATCTCGGTGGTGATGGTGACGAGGTAAGCCAAGGCCCAGGAGTAAGCGGTGAGAGTGAAAGCGGAGTCGTTGGCGACGTAACCAACGGCGCCGGCGAGGATGACGAGGAGAGAGAGGAAGGTGAGCCTGGAGGGACGGGGCTGGGAGCGGAAGAGGGTGTCGGCGACGGCGACGAGGAGAGGGGTGAGGGAGCGGAAGACGATGAAGGTGTCGACGTTGGCGTGGCGGAGGAGGTTGGTGTTGGTGAAGATGGCGAGGTAGAAGACGAGGGCGGCGGGGAGGAACTTCTTGGCGGTGGGGAGGGAGAAGGCGTCGTGGCGGAGGAAGCCGGATTTGCCGAGGAGGTAGACGCCGGCGGCGGAGGTTAGGTATTGGAGGGCGGTGAGGAGGCCAGGGTAGTTGAAGTAGGTGATGGCGAATTTGTTGATGACGGCGAGGAGGCTGGAGCAGAGGGCGTAGCCGATGACGAGGCTGCTCGTCGCGTAGTATGGCTTGGTGGAATCGGATCGGGAGGAGGACATTGTTTGAATTGTGAGAGATCACAGATCGGAGGAGTTGAGAATGGATCTGGATCGAGATGATAGAGAGTTTATTAGAGAGGAGGATGGAAGGCGACGACTTACAGAGAGTCTCGTACGGGTTTTGGCTATTAGCTGTAAATGTTTTTAAGTTACTTCGAGTTAACCGTAGGGGTAAATTTTTCTTTTTTTTTTATAAATTAACTAGAGGTTGGGCGGGTGAGTAAGAATAAATTTATTTTATATATAAAATTATTATAGTTTTATAAAACATTTGAAATTTTGAATATTTTAACGTTTGTTTTGAAGTTGTTTAATTGTCGTGTATAGACCCGTGTGTGTGTTGTTGTTTAATTTTTACTTGATATTATATATTATGGTGGAGCTCGGCTGTTCTGTCCATAGGGAAGTAATGTGTGCGGTTGTTTGTGTTTGTTTTGTATATTATGGTGATAATGTTTTTAGTTAATAGGTT
Source organism: Hirschfeldia incana (assembly GCA_026261945.1). NCBI lineage: Eukaryota > Viridiplantae > Streptophyta > Magnoliopsida > Brassicales > Brassicaceae > Hirschfeldia > Hirschfeldia incana. The sequence continues at coordinate 3,401,984 of JABCMI010000003.1, forward strand.
TAGTGTGGTCGGATTTGGAGGAATGTTTATACAATTTTGTATATGATTTAGTATTTATTGTTTAGCAAGGAACTTGTCGATATATGTGTTTGAAACTTGATAATATGAGTAATTTTGTATATTTTATCGTGTAGTTATAGGTTCTGGTTGAGTAGTTACTTAATTGCGTGAGAGTTTGTGGGATCTAACCTTCTTTTTTTAACCATAGCTATTAGCACATGTGTTGTGATCTTTGTTAGGAAGGGTAAATTTAGTAATGATCAAAATTGTTTGCTTAGCAAGATAGTTCACATTGAAAAAATGTTGGGGATTGATTAGTGGAAGATCCCTCAAATATGTTAAGTATTTGTGTTCCTAATGAAGCTCTAAGTGTGGTGGCGATGATTTTATTATTTGAAAAGTAATGTGACTTTTTTTCCAAAGTTTGAAGGCTTTGTGTTTTTATTTATTTGAGAATATGTTTGCTATTATGTCCGAAGAAATTATATTTTTAATTTAAATTTTGATGGTTGTTTCTATTTTTGATGATTCGCCCATTTTATTATATTTTTTTTTAGAATTATTTTGATGTAAAAATTTAATTACATAATTTAGTTGTTAGTATGGTATTTAAAAAAAATATGAGACTGTAAACCAAATTTTTCATAGTGTATTAGGAAAAAAGAATCATCTAAAGAAGTTTTTTTTTTTTAATATGAAGATGATTCATCTAAATATGATGATTTTTTTTTTCACTTTCTCTCTGTAAATTTATTCTAGAAGTTTGAAAAATAAGAAAATTGTGATCTTCTCATAGTTAATATAATATTTTATATGTGTACGCTTTTGTATTAATGGTTTTAAATTTTATTTATTTCAAGTTATTTTGTTACAGTAAATAAAATATATGGTTTATCTATTATTTTTTTTGTCGTCATGGTTTATCAATTAATATGTGTAATTAGATTTTATAACATGTTTAAATTATTTTCTTTTACATCTCATAAATCTACGAGGATTTCGATTGGCAATGTTTTCCGTCGAAAGACGTCTTCATCCCCGACGGCAACCTCATCAAGCATACAATTTCATGGGATTCCCTTGGGTCCGAGCTGTTGGGTTTCATAGGAATATAGATTGTTGGGTCTTTGCTCTGCAAAAAAAGATTAGTATTGTTGGGTCTTCATTCTGCAGAAGAAGACGTATGGTATTTCAGTTGTTTTAGTAAAGATAATATTTTAAAATGGCTTGAAAATATTTTAGATTGGTTTAAAAGTGAAACATGTGTCACTAAATTCCCTACTAGGTGTCTCAAGAAGAGTAAAAACCCAACTTTATATATATTGATTTAGTGAGATGACCATAAATGTAAGTTACTTAACAATACGATTCATTTTGATTAACGAAATCAAATCAACCAAAAATCACTCTGGTTAACAGAAGTTACAGCTACGAAGATCATATAGTTCAAGTTTCGATTTAACTTTTTTATTCACATGACAAAACTGGCCAACCATTAGACTAGGACTAGAGGCGAGTCCAACGCAAATAGCTTATATTCCCCTTGAGATTGGATATAGATGGGGAATCTATCAATAGTAGTAGTTGGCCAAACTCTCTAATCAAACATGGGATCAAAATTTTGGCAAATAACTTAAATATTTTGAGTTGAGAGTTTTGATTGAAACATTTATTTATACATTTGAAGATAAACCTTTAACATTGAGAACATCACAAGTTCACAACATATTGGACTTTCTCATCGGCATCATATTTATCACAATGTACTTGCAATTTCTACTTATTTGTAACTCTTTTTTTTTCTACATATTTTTTTAATTCATTATCTTAATCTGATATCCAAACTATTTTCAATTTCATTTTTCTTAAAAGATTTCTTCCGATGAAACTTAAACTATGATCATTTTATCTTGAGAAATAACTTTTTTTTATTATTGTATGTTCTCTGTTGTATATGTTCCAAGTGATTTCAATGGGGAGATCCATGTAGCATCTTCAAACAAAGAGTGGTCAGATTATAGCATGAAAGGCCGTTGTATTTGCCAAGAGCAATAAGCATCTAAGACTTTTTTCTATTTTTTTTTTTAACGTCTGCAATTCAAATTGATATCGAGAGATTGCGAAGAGTGTATTACGGGATGGAAGGTTCCAATCGTATTTGGCGACAGGTGGACCAGCTTGGCTTCATGACTTGATCAACAGGGAATCAGTGATCTTGCGCTCGTAGATCTTTCATATTAAGATTGAGTGTTTTTTTCTGACCTCTGTTGTAACAAACTCTTTCTCGATATCAATTTGAATTGCAGACGTTAAAAAAAAAAGACTTTTTCTATTGGGAAATTAGGCCCTCTACACACAGAAAAGATCATATTTAGCTGAATACCCATTCACTATTTATATTTTATAAATTCTAAGATTGACCCTATTTTTCTAACTCTCTCTCCTTTTTTTTCTAGCTAGCTCTTTTCTTTTTTCTTCACTACCATCAAACTTCCTCCACCGTCCAGCGTCTTCCACATACAAGCCTCCTCCAACATCCACCACCATCAAGCCTTCATCAAGCTCCTCCGCCTTCAAGTCTCCATCAAATTCCTCTGCCGTCAAGCCTTCCCGACCTTACCACCGTCAAGCCTTCATCAAGCTCCTCCGTCTCCCAGTCTCCATCAAACTCCACCGCCGTCAAGCTTCCCCGACTTCCACCGCCGTCAAGCTTCCCCGACATCCACCGCCGTCAAGCCTCAACCAAGTTCCTACGCTTTCAAACCTCCATCAAACTCCTCCGCCTTCAACAAAAGCAAAAGTGAATCATAAGAAAAACAGAAACAAAACTCACATGTCCACACATAATTTTTTAATCTGTTTACTTTATCAAGAACAAAACAAAACGCAGTCAAAATTGACCCAAACACAAAAGTCGAAAACAAAGTTGAATGCTTAAAACAAAAAAAAAATGAATGCTTTATGAATCACAGTTACCACAGATACAAAATAAAGCATATAATTTTACATAGAAAGCCATGAGTCAATTGTTACAAAGAAAGATAGAGAAATCGAATAAAAAAAATTACAGGAAGGAGAAAGAAAAGAATTTGAAAAGTGTGATTTGGGAAAATAAGGTATGATGATGGGAAAAAGAAAGAGAATCGGTGGAGTGAGAGAAAGAAAGATAATGGTTCAAGTGATATAGGGGTCTTTTGAGAAATCTAAGGAATAATATCTACAGCAATCTACCATTAAGTTACATCATGGGTACTTGCTTAATATTAAGCTTCTTCGTGTATATCTAGCCAATTGACCCTTTTCTATTTTGATCCCTGGTTTTGAATTGTTTTTAAATTAAAAAATATAAAACGAAACAAAAGTAAGAGAGACCTTGAAGACTCTAACGCAACGAGAAGGTTTCCTTTCTTTTTTATTTGAGTGAAATACCTTTTTCACCTAATTAATAAATATCTATCTCGTATTTAGCTTTCGGTGAAGTAAAGTTTGCGTGAGAGGGTTTCAGATTCCGATCAACAAAAAACTACATCTCTCTTCCTTCTCCCGAAATCGAAGACAATCAATCGCTCAACGATATGGCGGCCGTAGGAGTCGAGGCGAGGCGTCCGGAGACAGCGATGGATGAAACCTGCAACGCCAAGGGAGCGGTGGCGGCGGCGGCGAAACAAGGGGAAGGGCTTAAGCAGTACTATCTCCAGCACATCCACGAGCTCCAGCGCCAGCTCCGCCAGAAAACCAACAACCTCAACCGCCTCGAAGCTCAGCGGAATGAACTCAATTCTCGAGGTCCCTTTCCCTCTTCTTCATCATCCCTTTTAACCCTAAATTTCGGAATGGATTTCATTGTTAAAATTACATTTTTATTTTTTGGAAAACAGTACGGATGCTGAGAGAAGAGTTGCAGCTGCTTCAGGAACCTGGTTCCTATGTGGGTGAAGTGGTTAAAGTGATGGGAAAAAACAAGGTCTTGGTTAAGGTATGATGATTCTTTCTTGTCTTATTGGTTAAGAGTTAATTTGGCCTTTTTTGTAATCTTGCGTACAAGAGCAGTTAGGCTTAAAATCATCTTTTTTTTTGTTTTCCAGGTTCATCCTGAGGGGAAGTATGTTGTTGATATTGACAAAAGTATTGACATTAATAAGATCACACCATCGACAAGAGTTGCTCTCCGTAACGATAGCTATGTTCTTCACCTGGTTCTGCCAAGTAAAGTCGATCCGCTTGTCAACCTTATGAAAGTTGAGAAGGTTCCTGACTCCACATACGACATGATTGGTGGTCTTGACCAGCAAATTAAGGAAATCAAGGAGGTATGCGCTTACGTAGTGAAAGAAAAAGCAAAACTAAAATTCTACTTTATGTTTGTTTCGTGGTTTTTAGTACTTTATATAATCTCTTTAATTGTTCATCAGGTCATTGAGCTTCCAATAAAGCATCCTGAATTGTTTGAGTCTCTTGGAATTGCGCAGCCAAAGGTACACATGCCTTTCTAAGTCTTCTTCTTTAAACTGTAGCCATGTTAGGTGGATTCATCTTCCTTTCTTTCTAGGGTGTGTTGTTATATGGTCCACCTGGAACTGGGAAGACACTTTTGGCTCGGGCTGTGGCACATCACACTGACTGTACGTTCATCAGAGTTTCTGGTTCTGAGCTGGTCCAGAAATACATTGGAGAAGGTTCTAGAATGGTCAGAGAGCTTTTTGTAATGGCAAGGTATGTATATGCTAAGCCCTAATGTAGAAATTTCAAGCGTGGGTAGGAAAAGATGAAATAGTTAACAAGCTGAATCTCATTACATGCCTGCACTTGTTAGTTGAAATGGACACGTAGTGTTAATTGTTAAATAGAACGAAGAAAGCCATGTTTGTTGGTACTATGAATATCATTGTGTAGACAGTCTCAAGGATGAATATCTATTAGAGAGGTCATGTTGCCTACCATTTAGGCCACAGTACTAAATTGTCTGTGTGGAGCAAACAGCAAAGTACAAGTAGATGAGATGATTTTGTTTAAAAATGCTATTACTAATGGTTTATGGTTTTCAGGGAGCATGCACCATCAATCATCTTCATGGATGAAATCGACAGTATCGGGTCTGCTCGTATGGAATCTGGAAGTGGAAACGGTGACAGTGAGGTGCAGCGAACTATGCTTGAGCTTCTCAATCAACTTGACGGATTCGAAGCATCAAACAAAATCAAGGTACGTGGAAAATGTGTTAAAGAAACCTGTGTCATCCTTGTCTGATAATTGTAGACAAACTAATTCATCCTCTTAAATGACTGTTACAGGTTTTGATGGCAACGAATCGTATTGATATCCTGGATCAAGCTCTTCTCAGGCCAGGAAGGATTGATAGGAAAATTGAATTTCCCAATCCTAATGAAGACGTAATTACTTATTTTCATATAATCGAGTTGCTCGAGTAGATAGGTTTGGGTAGAACATGTTTGGCTAATGTATATGTTTCTACAATGTGCTGCAGTCACGTTGTGATATCCTGAAGATTCATTCTAGGAAAATGAATTTGATGCGTGGAATTGACCTGAAAAAGATTGCAGAGAAGATGAATGGTGCTTCCGGTGCTGAACTGAAGGTAATATATATGTTTTGTTCACTCTCAGTATATCTCTCAACAGTTTATCTCTCTCTGTGTCTCTTATGCTTTTTGATTGTTACTGTCAGGCTGTGTGCACGGAGGCAGGCATGTTTGCTCTGAGGGAGAGGAGAGTACACGTGACACAGGAAGACTTTGAAATGGCGGTGGCGAAGGTAATGAAGAAAGACACAGAGAAGAACATGTCTCTGCGTAAGCTCTGGAAGTAGGGAGTCTCTTTGTTGTCTAGACCTGAGATATCAGCCTTTCTTTACTGTTCGTTGGTTCTTTCTGAAATCTTTTCGTTTAAGCATTGTGAAAACAAAGTTGTTTACAAACACTAGTTTTTTTTTCAAATGGTCTTAAGACACCAGTTTCGATTTTAACAAACAAGCTTTTTTATATTTTACGTTATAGAAGTTGTATCCTCAACTGATTCATCAGTTAAAAAGATCCTACGATAGTGTAGATATATCCTACATAGTAAGTAAAGTATGTTGTCGGAGGATGGGTATCAGATATTCAGATGCATTCAGTATAGGGTGGGCGTAAATTCGAGCTGAATTGTCCAAAATACGAAACTCAAATGAACCAACTCAAAATCGAAACGAAAATTTAGTTCACATCTGTAAGTTCCAAGCACCAGATGAAAACCAATTGAACTTGAACCGTACATCCGAGCGCGCATGATTCTAAGCTCCAAAGACCAGACAAAAACCAATTGAACTTGAACCGAACATCCGACAGCACGCATGCGTAGGTAATCATTTGGGGGTAACGACGTGAGTGCTAATGTCATGTGTTAAATAATTAGGATTGTGGTAATAAGTAAGAAGATTTGTCAATAAATACGAGATAAATACATTTTTGAACAAAAGCTAAAAAGATCCAACGGTGGAGAAAACTAAAGAACAATAAAAAAAGTAGAAATCTGACGGTCACAAGAAAAGCGTCAGACCTAAGCGAGAAAAACCCTTTCAAAAGAAAAAAATAATTCTCCGTTTAAAAACCCCCATCCATCTCTCTCTCCCAAAATCTCTCTCTCGCCGCTTGTTTCTCTATCATCGTCTCCGAAGCTCACACATCGCCTCGCGATTCCGTAAACATGGTATACTCTCAGATCCGTCGATGTCTATTTTGTTTCCGTCTGTTTTATTGTTTCCTAAAATTGATATCGTTAATATATACTATTGATCAGGCTCTACCAAACCAGCAAACTGTAGATTATCCTAGCTTCAAGCTCGTCATCGTTGGTGATGGAGGCACAGGGAAGACAACTTTCGTCAAGAGACATCTCACTGGAGAGTTTGAGAAGAAATATGAACGTAAGTCTTTACACATCAATTAATTTTGATGTTATTTTTCTGATTGGTTGTTGGATGTTGTTGCAGCTACTATTGGTGTGGAGGTTCATCCTTTGGATTTCTTCACAAACTGTGGCAAGATCCGTTTCTACTGCTGGGATACTGCCGGTCAAGAAAAGTTCGGTGGCCTTAGAGATGGATACTAGTAAGTGTATATCGGCCGGTTTATATCGGTTTTGCACATTATGTATGTTGAATTGCATTCTGGTTTAGTATGGTTAGGTTTTGTAATTGGTTGTGTTGATTTGTTTGTTTTGTTTGTTTCCTTGCAGCATCCATGGGCAGTGTGCAGTAATCATGTTCGATGTGACAGCACGGCTCACATACAAGAACGTTCCCACGTGGCACCGAGATCTCTGCCGTGTGTGCGAGAACATCCCGATTGTTTTGTGCGGGAACAAAGTCGATGTGAAGAACAGGCAAGTCAAGGCGAAGCAGGTGACGTTCCACAGGAAGAAGAATCTTCAGTACTACGAGATATCTGCCAAGAGCAACTACAACTTTGAGAAGCCCTTCTTGTACCTCGCCAGGAAGCTTGCAGGAGACGCTAACCTTCACTTTGTCGAGTCCCCGGCTCTTGCTCCCCCTGAGGTTCACATTGACGTTGCTGAGCAGCAGAAGAACGAGGCTGATCTCATTGCAGCCGCTGCTCAGCCTCTTCCAGATGATGATGATGATGCATTTGAGTAACAACAAAAAAAGAAATTCTAAAATCTGGATGCTGTTTGCGTTTCACTGATTCTCTCTTCTTTTATACTGTGTTGATGTCACTACATTATATATTTATATATAAATGAAGTAACTAAATTGAGGAATTTTTTTCGTTTGTGTTCTGCACTTGTTACCATTAATTTATCAGTTTATCCTGAAAATATTATTTGATAGAATTTTTTTTGTTGTTCTTCACATAAGTGTATTGCATGCTTAAGAGTGGTATAGTGGATATAGTCTAAATAGAGTCGTCACCTCCGATAGAGGATTCGTCGTTGCTGGAAGAAGAAAAAGGATAACGAGGCACCGTGTAATAACCAGGTATTTTAGGCAGAGGAATATCGGGTGTTACGTTTCCAAGCATGGCAACCACCTGTGACATGGTGGGTCTGTCAACGGGATCCTCTTGCACGCAGAGAAACGCTACTTGGATACATCTGATGAGCTCTGGACTTGGAGAAGCTACTAGGATGATGGGGTCCACAATTTCTTGCCAGTATCCTTCATCCCATTTGGATGTAAGACGATTATTTTATTTTTTTGATGCAAAACAATTTGAAGGAGAAGAATATGAGATGTATCTTTTTTTCTTTCTCACTTAACTGAAACGTGACATGCACAAATGATCTCAAGAGACCTCGAAGAAAAGTAATATATATATACCTCAACCTCCCTTTTTTTTCCCACTGACTCCATTCTCTACAAATCAATCTATGCAACCCTTTGAGGCCTGAATATGATGATCATGAGATGTGGGACAGAACACAGCAAGGCAAGCCACGAACAATGTGAACTGCAATCATCAAAACATACAACCATTTAATGTATGTATTTCTATCCACCAGACAAGAACGACGATTTACCCTGAAGAGAAGGCAAATGATTGCATTATGTTTATAAAGGGTTTCTTTCAGCAAGAGACTCACCTACCAATGCTCTCAAGTAGCAGAAAAATACATCAAATCCGTAGATAAAGAAAGAGAGTTTTCAAAAAGCTGGACAAGGAAGTGTTAGTTTATTTGACATGCATGTATGTTGTATTTTTGTTAAGTTAAGCAGATATGATTGACTTCTTTGATGGGTGTTAGCTCATGCCTGAGTTCTTTCGTGATTCTTTTATAATAGTCTAAGTGAAGGCAAATAATGTTTTTATTGAGTCGTATAAACGCAGACATAAATGCAAAATGCACGAACTTCCATCTTTCCAACCATATTTGAATATCTCTGATTTTCAACTTCTCTCAGAATTTGAAAACTATTGCTCTGGGTATCGGAATTCCCTTGAGTATCCCCTGGTTTTGCTATTTCCAACCAAATCCTCTTTAGGTGTGACAAGATGCGTATTTGATTCATGGGGTATGTGTTATGTTCACAGTTGGTGGCTTAGTTTTCACATTAAAACAACACAACAAATACAAGACCAAAACCATAATCCAAAAAAAAAAGAATATAATCTACTCTTTCAGTTTCATTAAAAAAAAACCTTAGAATCGTTTGCATACAGAAAACCAATGTTGTGTGGGACTCAGAAGAAAATGATGGAGACACCCATCATGAAGCATCCCACAGACATCCAAGGGCTCAAACGCTCACCTGTTAGCAGTGTGACATAACAAAGCAAATGTTAATAAATTAATCACTGTAACTGCTAGTCTGAAAAACTTTGACTCTAGATGCATATGCTCTCAAATAGGAGCATCGCCAAAGTATTTCAAGGATTGGAACCAGATATTAGTGTAGCTGCATTGGTTACTAAACTCTTAATTTCTTGCTCCTAGAAAGCCTAGCATATGGAGAATATATGCAAAGAGGGATTATTGTTTTCTAGAAAGGAATAAGATCTGAGCTCCAAAGGAATTGGTGGTTACCTATTCTAGCAGCTTTCCAAAAGAATCCACGAAACCTGCAACGGACAAAGCAAAAGCAGTTTTTCGTCAATTAATTTATGTGTAGACCAGAGTGATGAATGGATGCAGAGTAGTAACGATTTGCAAACCCAGTTTTCTGCTCGAGAATGGCAGGGAACTGCATCTTGAGATAAGTGCACGTGCAGATCACAAGCAGCACCACCGTCAAAAACGAATGGAAATTGAACAATGCTGACTGTACATAAACAAAACAACAACACTCTTTATTAGCTCAAAGTCACTTGAAAAAAAGTAACAAACGGATTTGATTTCACAAAGGTAATTACCATTATTATATCTAATGATGATCACTGAAGAAGTAGCCAAATTTGCCTCCTTCAATCTGAAACAAACAATCATGGGAAGACATCCACCAACAAAAATAATCATTGACGAAAACCTATCAGTTTTACACCATCGAGATCTGTGGAAGAAAAATCAAGAGCAGAGAGGAAAAGAAACCTGAAGTTCAACTAGTACCGTACCGATGACACCAATGAGTAAGGAATTTTAGGGTTTCGAAGCTAGCTTTTTTGAAATCTAGAAAACCGATCAGCGATCAAAGAGACGACGGAGCGTTGTTTGCGAGGGTTATTCTGGATTTTCCCGGGTCGTAACTCTTTCGGATCTTCGTTACGGGTAGAGTTTTCTGAGTAAGTAAAGCCCATTAAGGCCCACTATACACCAGCAATTGGCCTGTCTGGCATCAAGCTGCATTCATTCTCCACTCTCTTCAAATAGAGTAGATTGGGTTGAGTATTTGCTTTTTAGAAATTTTTCTGGTTAAACAGTATAATGTTCCCTCATACATTTTGTATTTTTTAATGCAGATTTTTTATAGTTTTTTTTAGCTTTTTACTTCGAAAGACAAGCCTATGTGATCTATAAATTTGCAATTGGAAAATTTGATATATGAATAAATAGTTTAAATAGAAACTTTTAAATAGTTTAAAATGTACGACACAATATATGTTACACAGATAAAATCTGAAAACCAAGTACTCAAGTTTGTCATATATATACATATATTTTACTAATTACTATATTCTAGGAGGTTGAAAGATGTTGGGGTCATTTTGCACATGTTTATGAACAAACTTCATAAAATTATTAATACAATAAGGCTGCATAAAGCACACCCACTAGATGCGAATCAAATACAAACAAGTGAGGAGATATAGGGGAGGACGGAGACCTTCTCCGCGCGACAACGACCCCTTTTCTTCTCCACCGTTGAGCTCTCACCACGCGGGTCCCACAGGTAGGTCGCACTCAGAAGAAGCCATCAATTAGCATATCCCGGGGCCCCCTCACTTTCTAATCTTTGGACACTCCTACTTTTGGATGCTTCTTTGTTACTTTTCTTTTAGTTTCCCTCCCTAGATCAAGTCGTTAAACAGCTTGATTCCAAAGAATCACCTCATCTATACGCACACCTTTTCTGCTGCCATTTTAACCCAATTGATATTGAGGAACAGATGAATGATAGATAATGTTTCTTTCACTTGTATGTATGGTAATTTGAACATTATCAATTTTCAGAAGGTACAGGATTGTCTGCCGATAAAAATTAACATGGTCTTAATAGGTGGACCTTATGATGTAAAAGGTTATGCTTGTCTGGCGTGGACTTGCTCATTAAGCGTTCAATTAGGATGATTTGCACTTTAATTTCTTTATTTTTTTTTGTAGTAAATAAAACTATACAAGGTTATGACATAAAAGAAGCTTACTTTTGCTTCTCAGTTTCATATGTTTATATGTATGAATATTATATCCTACACTATAATAACAGACTAACAGTATAAATAAATACGCAATTTTCATATTCTCTCATATTTGCCTTTTATGTTATACGATGGAGTAGCTTTTATGAGAGAGATATCGTACAAAACTGTAAATCAATTTGTTGTTTTCTCGCCGTTTAATATAGGCCATCATGCCATCAACTTAATACACTTGTTTACTATTTAAGTCAGCATCAGAGACAAGTAGAAATATAGGCCATGTTATCAAACTTAGAATGGGACCCAAAAAAAATCAAAGATAGAAATGGTTATGGGCGGAAATCGTCGACTACATAGTGCACATGGAATCGTGAACCGTACAATCAAAGGGGGGACACATCCACCCACTTATTTAACTACTATTCATTCTGTTTTTAAACAATTTGTGTGTTTTTGTACACATACACCAATGATATACGTACTTAATACTTTACGTTGGGAAAAAATTAAAGCGTAACTACAATGTGTGCAGTTTTATATGTTTTGGTAGCACGTGTGATTCGTAGAGAAATACAGGCCGTGTACCATATTTGGTCTACTGCCGTCCACTTACAACTCCGTGACCTTCATCAACCAAAATGAACTAGTATCCCGTTTGTCATCAGAGTTTTAATTTAGGTTAGCTCTGTCTTCTTCTATTAAGCTCAACACTAACCAACAAATAATAGTACACTACATCTGTTTTCTTATGTGTTTGATTTTCACAAATGTTTGTACAAATTAAAGAACAAATGATATTCCAGGAACTTTCAGTAAATCATATGTTGAGAAATCCAAATTTGTTTTAAAGAGAGGAGAAAATTAAAAAGCCTAACATACGGAGCAGAGAATGTGCACGCTAAAATCATAGATGAAAAGTCAAACTAAAAACAATTTGGTACACAACTTGGAGAAAGAGGCTTATACCAACCCAAAAAAAAATCTTGGAGGGAAGGAAAAAAACAATTAATTAACAAAAATGACCAAATTGTCGACAGAAAAATAATAGTACCACTAATCAAACTTCACGTGATTAAAAAAAAAACAATCGACGGCTGAGATTGATTTTCACTTCACCTTTCTCTATTAAATAATCTCACGAGTCACACTAGTCACTAGTGTGTATATAAAGGCACCGTCCTTCACTTCTTCTCATACACAGCTCATAAACCCCTAAAGAAACGAATCTCAAGAATCCGATCCCTAAGATGCTTCTACGAAGCGCGTCGACTCCACTTCTGAACTCGTTGGTCCATGCCTCGAGCCCAAGGGAATCTCCGATCGAACCCGAATCTGTTCATCAGATCCAACGGCCCACCAGATCACTGATGCTCTCTTCGTCTTGCTGTTACAGCCCGATGTCCGTCCACTCCAGCGACGAATCCGCGAGGAGGATGAAACGTACCGCGTCGGAAAGCGATCTACGTCATCTGACGTCGACGAAACCGCCGGCGCGTAAGTTCCTCAGCGGCGGCGGCGGTGGTGCTCTGATGGAGGAGGACGTGGAAGAAGGAATCGGGTTCGGGATTATACGCACCGATGGATTCAGCTGGGGTTTGGATGATACCGAGGTTAGCGGCGGTTGCGGTGGTGGCGGTGGGGTTATCCACGGCGGAGGAAATGGCGACGGTGAGGATGGTGATGATGATAGCACAGACGTTCACTATCGTAAGATGATTGAAGCGAATCCTGGAAACGGGATTTTTCTCAGCAATTACGCTAAGTTCTTGAAAGAAGTACGATTCGGTTTATTTTGTAGATCCGAAAGTGATTTTATGAACTATTCTATCAAACTGAGTGATATTTGATTTTTGAAACAGGTTCGTAAAGATTACTTGAGAGCAGAGGAGTATTGCGGGAGAGCTATTCTGACGAATCCTAACGATGGGAGTGTTCTGGCTATGTACGCTGAATTGGTGTGGACTATCCATAAGGATTCGTCTCGTGCTGAGTCTTACTTTGTTCGAGCTGTTGCAGCTGCTCCTGATGACTGGTAAAGAACTCACCAAAGCTCTCTCTCTCTTCTTTGTTAATTTTGTGGTGTCCATTTTTGTGTGGCTGTTGTGCTTATGTGTAAGTACTTATTTGTTTTGTTGCAGTTATGTCCAAGCTTCATATGCGCGGTTTCTTTGGGATGCGGATGAGGAAGAAGATGAAGAGGAAGAACTTGAGCCTCAAACTTCTCGAATGAGTTTCTACACTGGTCCTTCTCCAATTACGGCCATGTCTTAACTCATGTGGACTCGGGATCTCCATCCAGTTTTATGTTTTTATAGGTTTTTAGATGAGCGTGTTACGTCTATGATCTATATCTAACCCTTTTGTTGATTTAAATGTAAATTCGTTATTGTTTGCCTCTTCCCTTTCATGGGTGTTGCTCTGCTTCAGTGCTAGAGTTTGCATCAGTTGTAGTAGTAGTACCACGTGAAAAAAAAAAAAATGATTATGGAATAAAAGTTTTGCTTCTGATGGATGTAACTAGATTGTTGCTCTGTGGATCTATTTCTGAAATTTTCTTTGGTAACTGAGTTTCAGGCACGAGCAAGAGTATCTGTTTTTAGATGAATCTGACCGGTCTAGAATACATATCACAATGGATAACAACTATGAAGATGACTGGTAGTTTATTATCCTTCTGGCACAGCGCACAGGAACCATTTTGGTGCCATGATCATAATTCATAAGGATGTTCATGAGATTTAACCACTGGAGAGGCTGAGAATGGGTTGTCAGGAGTGCGAATTAGGTCTTTCCCTATTATCGAATCTGGACAATAAATCATGTAGTATAGACCTTTGAGTCTCCTTGTAGCTGGCCGCTTGATCTTGCTGCCAACTATCCATCATGTCACGCATGGTCACAAGGGTCGGCACATGAGACAGGTTTGAAAGTTCAACAAGAGTTTGTGATCTATCTTATTTTCTTAGACTCCAACGAGATTGCTAAACTGTGGAATAGATTTGTCTAGAATGCATCATTCTATAGAATTTCAAATATTATTTACCAATTACAAAAAGAAAACTTTTTAAAATTCACATATTCTATTTTTTGAACTAAATTTAAAAACAAATCATCTATAAAATCCATTCCATCCATAATGAGAAAATCATTTTTTTATTTTTGGGAATTTATATATTATATTCGTCGATGGTATAAACAATATTAACCATTGTAACCTCGGATACGAAAAATCATTTAGATTAAATTTTTTTTCTTTTTTTAAAAAAAAATTATATTCTCATTATGTAAATCAAAGGACTAGAACCCTTTGACTTGGAAAGTCACAATAGTCTACTCTGAATATGCCGTCCCAAAATATAACAAAATAAAAGATTTTTGTTTAAAAGAGTGGTTAAAACTCTGAACAAAGAGAGAGATGGCCAGTGGAGGAAAAGCGACCTTCTCTGCGGCGGCGAGCGACGCCGCAAGAGGTACAGGTGGCAAACTGAAGCGGCAAACCGCGAGGAGACATACCACGACGACGCCGTATTCCCGACCGCCTCAGAACCAAGTACAACGGAGGCCGTGGATCTCGAGAATCATCGTCGATCCTGCTTACCGGGCTATCTCCAGCGGGGCCACGAAACTGCTTCCCTACTTCTTCTCCTCCAGTGCTGCCGCCTCCGCTCCTGCTCTTAGAGCTCCACAAGATGAAGAAGATCAACAACATCAAGGTGTTTTCTAGATTCGTATTAAGGCTTTCTCTTCCTGGGAAAATTTTACAACTGATTATGTTAAACTTACTTCTATGATTCTAGTTCTGTAGTTCGGATTCCTTGGTTTACGAGTATCTAGGGTTTTGTTGAAATTGTTTCATTGCTAGAAAAATTAGAATCCGTAATACAGTAATGACCTGCTTCTAGTCTTATGGATATCGTTCAAGAGAGTGGACTTAACGTTTACCTCTTTTTTTTTTCTACTAGATAAGTTGCAGGATGATTCACTGGAGAACGATCCCAGCAGTGTAACTCCAAGTTTAAATGTAAGCCTATTTCATCTCTTCTGTCTTCTGTTTTAGGGAAATACACTGCGTTAGCTTATAGCTGTTTTTGTTCTTTGCTAAAGTTTCGTTTGTTATACTGTATGTGTCCATGTAGATTGTATCTACTTGTGGAAATAGCAGTTGAGTTCTATAAGCATTCTCTTTCAATGCTCAAGTTTTATTTTACTGGATTACCAAAACAGTTTTATTTAACTGATTGTTTTGCTATTTACGACTCATTGCGTTTGGGTGTCTTTGTCTCGGAATTTGTTTTGTGATTTCTCAATTTGTATACATGGATCTCTAAAATTGTTACCAAGGTATTTTGAGGATAAGAAATTGTTATTTATTACAAGTGGTCGTCTTTCTATAGTCTAGATGTAATCTTAAAAGCTCCGTGTTCTTAGGTTTGAACTTTCTCTCTTCATTCGACATTCATACAATTCGTTTCCCCTGCTGCTATACCTGATTTTATGATTTATCTCCTTTACATTATTTGAGAAACTTTGCAGGAGCCGAAGTCGGAATCAATTGAAGAGGGAGGTACTAGTAGTACAGCGAACGTCAACCAAAGCAATTTCAATATCAGTGCACAAGCAATAAGCGGCAGAGCAAAAAATGACGTTGATGCGATCTCGGAGCTTGAAAGGCTGATGGAAGGAAAAACGTATTCTCGGTATGTTATTTATTATCACGTCTGTACGTCAGTTGTCACGTCTGTACGTCAGTTGCATTTCAAATGATGCTCGATGGAAACTTGCTTCCTTTTGCTTGTTATTTTGTTAATGCTTATAGTCATGTCTGGGTCATTAGATTCTTATTCTTTCCTCTTCTCATTCTTTGCAGTTCTGTTTGTACTTTGTTTACATAGGCGACTTTTACATTGATGTATTTAATCTCTATCCAGGGCGGAAACTGATCGTCTTATAGAGATAATAAATTCAAGGGCTGTGGATCTACCTGATGTCGCGAGAGAAGAGATAGTGGAGATCCCTACGAGAGAGGGAGCCAAGAAAAGTGTGAGTTTTCTAGATCAGAAACAAGTACCCGTTGGTGGCAAGGATGCTAGTAGTGATCTTTGGGCTACACCAACCCCACTTGCCAAGTCAGTAGTAAGTTGCTTGCACTTTACATGGTTGCTCAGGCTAATTCCACTTTGCCCGAAAAGTTTAGAGTGTAGTTTGGCAGACTTTAGGAGTAATTTGGATGTATCCACATGAATTTTGGTCTCTTAGGTCTGTGTGAGATTGGATTATTTGTGAAATCATATGAAGGAAGAGCTATTTTATTTCACATTTTTTCTTCATCAAAGAGTTGATGTTCTTACCTCACTAGTTCTTATTTCTGTAATTTTTAGTATACATACTTTTTCTCATTTGCATTTTGTAGACTTTTGAAGGAGGCGAACATGTGCGGGATGAAGCTGGTCTATCACCAGCAGAACTTGCTAAGGCATATATGGGAGGCCAGGCAACATCAACTAGTTCCCAAGATTTTGTAGCAGGGAATGAAAAGAACTGTCTAGACCGGGGCATTTCTTCAGGTGCATCACCATCAAGCAAGCCTTCCGCTTGTTGGCCTGGTGTCAAGTTAAATGAGCATTCTGGTTTTGCAACTCCTCAAAGTCAACGAGAAAACTTTGGGATCAGAAGTTTTCCTAGGACTCCATATCCTAGATCCATCCTCTCAGGTTCTAAGTCACAGGTTTGTAGAGTTTTTGGCAAAACCCTTTTGCGAAAAGATTTTTGGTATATTTGAACGTTTCCTTTTATTTTGCCCAGCTGATGCAGGTGCAAGACAATAGTAGCAAGCGCCTGAGCACCCTCCCGTCTCCCTCCCAGAGTGTGCAGACAAGATATGGCCAGGTAAACTCTCCCAGTCGGCTATACAATTCTACTTAACATTTTGCAAAACTTGGTCCTAACTTAGAATCATCACTATACTGCCTTTTAAATCTTTCTTGTGCTCTTCTATCTTCTGAATTCTGTTTCCTCTGTCGAAACCTGATGAGTTTCTTTCTAATGTGCACAGCTCAAACTTAGCAAGGGAAGTGATGGTGGACTTTTCGGACCCAGTAGAAGATCTCGCCAGAGCGCCACCATGTCTCCTTATTCACGACCTTCCCGGGGTCGTTTTGAAAATTCCGCTAACATGAAGAGCTCGGAAGCAGGGGAATTAAGTAACCTATCTATGTCCCAGACAGCAACATATGGTAAGCATATAGGGTTGGAAGCTGGTACACCGACTGTGCCTAGACATTCCAGTCAGATCGCTAGGACGATACTGGACCACCTTGAACGGACCCAAGCCACTCCGAAAGATAAATCGGCGGAGTTAAAGCTTGCCACTTCTTGGAGATTACCCCAGTCTTCGAAAACTGTTGAACAAAGCAGCTCGAACATCAACAATGTGAAAAAGGATGGCCCAGCCAAGGTGAATGAAGATATCCCTAAAATTTTCTCTCACATTCCGCCATCCTCTGTGCCGAAACTATCTGAAGTTACAACCGGTGACGCTCAAAATGCAATGGCCAAGACCGCTTCAGCATCAAACGGGATATTGAGTGGAAGTAGTAGTGGTACCACACTCCAGTTTGAGTTAGGGAAGCCTAAGAGCTCTCTCTCCGGAAGCACACATGAAAAGGTACCTGTTCAGTTAGTAATTTTGTGATAACCTATATGTTTGTTTACAGTTTTGAGTTTTGAAACTGAAGTGCAGTTGTTTGCTTCTTCTCAGGACGCTACAAAAGCTGTTTCCTATACTTTTGGAGGCGAGCCCGCAAATCTCCCTAAGCCACCATCTCATTCACTGGGAAATAACAAACGGTCACTTTCCTCGATAACAGTAGAGAAACCTACTTACCAAAGATGGGCAGCTCCTTCGGGTTCAAACGCTAGCTTCACATTCCCGGTGTCTTCTTCACCTGATGGAGCAACAACATCAGAGCCCACAACTCCATCCATCATGCCATTCACAACACCAAATGGTGGTGGTGTTGCCATTACAAGTCAGGATGAAGCAACAAAAGAGGACGAGATTCCTCAGTTTGGTTTCGGGGGTAACAGAAGAGGAGATGATAAGTTGCCTCTGGTCTTCGCTTTCCCCTCTGTGAGCGAAGATGTGAACAATGAGAAGTTGGGAGATATCAAGTTCACGTTTGGGTCTAACAAGGCAGAGAGAATATCGTTCAGCTCACCAGGAAGTGATGGTGTTTGCTGTTAAAACTAGAACGATGATAGTTCCTGTTTCTCTGTTTTCTTTTTTTTTCAATCTTTTTGCATCACAGATTGTTTAATTTTTCTTTACTTTGGGCGTATAACTTTGCTTTTAGCAACATTTGGGTTTGACTTCTGAGTTGTATTCAGTTGATTACATTTGTATCTGATTTAAGAAGCACACAATTTTTTTTACATCCGACATTTCGAATGTCATTAAGAGGAGGTAAACGTTTGCCACGTAGGATACAATCTAAGAGGGGAAGAGCAAAGTAAACTTATGTTTTGTCTTTTTTTTTCTTTTCAAGACGAACACTCGTGTGTGGTGGTGAGTGTTCCTCATCTTCTCCTTCATATTATTTTTTCTTTGTTTCAAGGGATTTGTGTTCTCCTCTCATGTGCTCGATTCATGCTGTAATTCAGGTTTTGCAACCACAATGGAGAAGGAAGAAGACACGATTCATGTTTCATCTGAATCCCAACACAAAATTCCTCTTCTTTCCTCGCGCATTATCTTCTTCAGACAACAACGATGGCTCCCTTTCATCCTCCAGACAAAACAACGTATTAATTATTATTCACCCCACCTCTTATCTCTTGTATACATTCTTAAACACATTGATGAATTGTCCTGTCTTTTGAATAGAGACAAATGGGTTATGATCCTTCAGAAGAACTGTTTGGTGTTGACTTCAAGCCCAGGTAACAACTAACACATTCCTTAACTCCTTTTTTGGTATATCATGTAACTGTCCTACTGCTTTTGTTCATCAATTTGAAATCTTTATTTTATTATTTACTTATGTATCGTCAATCAATGTGGTTTTGGTGTTGGTTTCTTCAGAAATGTAGCTGGTGACTCTCGTGAACCGAGGTCATGGTTTGGTCCCAACGGTCAGTACATTAGAGAGCTTCCCTGTCCCACTTGTAGAGGAAGAGGTTACACCTCATGCTCAGATTGTGGCATCGAGAGGGCAAGGTTGGATTGCCTTCAATGCAAAGGAAAGGTATTCACAACGGTTAATAGCTTCTGGAAACAAACTGACTTCAAACTAATGTCCTCGTTATTGAAACTTTTGTGTAGGGCATTATGACTTGTCTAAGATGTTTGGGAGATTGTGTCATATGGGAAGAATCAATCGATGAACGACCTTGGGAGAAAGCTAGATCCAGGTACTGTTTCTATTTCAAGAGCTGTTGAACATCTCAATCAGTTCTGTATCATTATTGTTTAAGACTAATAAAATGTCATTTTTTTCTACAGTTCTCCGTTTCGAGTGAAGGAGGATGATGAGGTTGATAATTTAGAAATAAAGTTCAGTCCAAGGGGAAAATCCAAGCGGATTTACCAGTCACCTCCTCCTGAAGTTGGACAAAAGATTAGCCGGTCTCTTAAAGTAAAGTTCCTTATAAACTTTCATGCTTTCCATGAGGTATTGTTACTGACCAGAGATATGGTTTTATAGAGTCTGAATGCCAAGACTGGACTATTTAGTAATCGAATGAAGATTATACATGGTGATCCTGTGCTTCATGCTCAAAGGGTGGCTGCAATTAAGGTCTGTGGTCAATTCTCATTTCGTTTTATACACTAAGTGTAGCAATTTTTGGTATTTTTTCCTTCAACTTGCTTAATGTTGTTGTGATCTAGAAAGCTAAAGGAACACCAGCTGCTAGAAAGCATGCATCCGAAACTATGAAAACCTTTTTCAGTAATCCTGAAAACCGTGAACAGCGGAGCTTATCCATGAAAGGTAAAATCTCACTTTCTTGGTATAACTTCAGAGTTTAGCTCAATTTATTACTACTCTCTTTCTTTCTGGACCTTTAT
Organism: Hirschfeldia incana; assembly: GCA_026261945.1. Lineage (NCBI taxonomy): Eukaryota > Viridiplantae > Streptophyta > Magnoliopsida > Brassicales > Brassicaceae > Hirschfeldia > Hirschfeldia incana. The sequence goes on from JABCMI010000003.1 coordinate 3,422,356, forward strand.
CTTCTCTAATAACGTGAGATGTTGTAGATCAAAGTCTCTCTTAAAGTAGCAAGATTTCACCATAGGTTAGCATTGGCACTGAACATTCTGTTAATGTGAATGAAACGGAAGGTTTTGATATTCTTTATCTTGTCACAGTTTTTTCTGCAAGCGATATTGTAGCCATGAATTGATAATTAACAATTTTCTGCTCTCATTGGTTCAGGAGTTAAATTTTACTGCAAAAACTGCGGACAGGAAGGTCATAGACGCCATTACTGTCCAGAGCTGGATACTAACGCAGACAGGAGATTTAGATGTCGGGTTTGCGGAGGGAAAGGCCATAACCGAAGAACCTGTCCTAAGTCGAAATCATTGGTCACGAAAGGCATTTCCACAAGGTATCACCGATGTGGAATATGCGGTGAGAGCGGTCACAACAGTAGAACATGCCGGAAGCTGGCCAGAGTGAAACCCACTAAGGGTGGTGGTGAAGAAGGTGTTGGTAAGAGAGTGTATGCTTGTGGGTTCTGCAAGAAAATGGGACATAATATAAGAACCTGTCCAAGTAAATGAGTTTCAGATTAGTGATTCTTGATTAGAGCAAGAAAGTTCTTGATAATTTTTTTCTTTGGTTAGACTTGGTTTCAAACAATGTTTTGAAAACCAGATCAGCTGGTTGAACTGGTCCGACTGTAGCTCGCTTAACAAAACCAAGTTTGGTTTTATCTAATATCCGGATTAGAGATAAACCGGTAAGATCATCTATAAACCGATGACCTGGGTCAAACAAAAACTCAGTTTTCAAATTTTACAATCTAATACTATAAAGAAGAGTTTACTCTCTCCAGATTGAGCCACGTCATCAATTCAACTCTTTTCGCTGCAACATGTGTCACGTTCAACAAAACACCGCGTTTCATTTATTTATGTGTCCAATGCATGTGGGCTTTAGTGTATATTCGGGCTTTGTGTTCGGCTTAATGAAACTCAATCTGAATAAAGAGTTATGAAACGCGTCGTTCTGATTTAGGGTTGGACATCTTCCCTATTCCAGAGCTAATCTCAACCTAAGATTTTCACGGCGTTCTTTTATCTTCCCAACAATTCGAGAAGCTACCAGTTACAGATTCGTCTCCTTAAATCCACCACCCACGATCTATCTTGAATGCACTCTTCACTTATGCAAGGCTGTGTAATTGCGGCTATAAAAAGGTAAAGCTTTTCTACTATGAAACTATCTCCTCATTCAGTAAATAACATAAAATTAATGATGCTAATTGACGGTAAGTGTTGTGTCAAAATGTAAATTTTATGTCATGTTGTTGAAATCTTACAAGAGATTATATTCCATGGCTGTAAATATTTTTCTAACTTACATAAATAAAATTTTAAAAACTAAAATGACTAAAATGAAAATTTCTTTACAACAAAGTTTTAATAATAAAAATACACAGAAATGCTTAAACTAAATACATAGGTTATGCTATAAATAAATTTAAAATTTCTGCAAACCGTATAATTTTTTTAGTATTTCGATAATTAAAATACAAATAATACCAAATTCTACCAACGGATCCTCCAAATCTTGACAACAAAAACATCTTGGTAGCATCTCGAAAGGAACATAGAAACCAGTATGATTTTTCCCCAGAGTATAAAATCCTATGCATAAGAGTTAAGACTAGCAAGAAATAGTATAAAAATATTCATATTTGTTCATAACAAACACTAGAGTTTATTTTACTAAAATTGTGTATCACCCAGCAATTAACTTAAGAAATGAGACTAATAAATACAAGGAACAACATTCTCAATCCATAACACCATTTCTAACCAACTGGATGGCAAATATTTTGATTGCCAGTTTCTCACCAAAATTGAAATTATTTTTTTGTTGGAAAATTATGCAAAAGCCTTACGGCTGCCGAGAACCTCACAGGAATCATATATATTAGTTTTTTTTTGCTAAAATTTGGTGCAAGAGTCATATACATTAGTTTCTAGATACAAATTATTCAACTGATAATGACATAACAACTCAATCATGATGATACCATAGAAGCAAAGTTCAAAACAAAAATTACTTACAACAAACTAACCAAAAACTTAAATTAATAAAATAGTATATCTTATACTCATTTTTTTGCATATATAAACCTAAAAAAATCACAAAATCATACTAAAATTAAAAATCTAAATCACAGGTAAATTGTATTCCGTCCGTATGGCGAGCCGACCCTAGTAAAAATAAAAAAACTAGTTAAACTGATTAGACTGGTTTGACCAGCCAACCAGTAACTACATTGATTCAGTATCCGATCGAATTTCAAAACATTGAGAAAACTCAAGGAAAAGAGTAAAACACTGACTTTTTCAAATTATGTTGGCAAGTCTTAAAATGACGTTGACGTTTACTAACACTATACAACCTAAACATGTGTTTGCCACGAGATTGATTTTGTTTTAATTTGTTACAGCCTTTTCCTATAAGTTCTAAACTCCAAATAAACTGATACAATTGTTGAATCATCACAGTAAAATTAGATATGGGCAACTTATCCGATCCAAAATTTAAGGTATCAAACCAAATCGGATGTGACATAAATGTCCATACTGAATCCGTTGTTTTACATTTTCTGGATATAATATAACCAATCCATATACAAAAAGTATTAAACCGAATCCGATTTGAAAACCATATAAACAGTACCAATTTTTCTAGTTTAAAATACTTAATATCTAAAATATCTTATCTGAACCACATCTGTAATCTGAATGTCCAACCGTATTAATTATAGGGTATGTGAACCATTAAGTAGAAATGCAATATTGATCCCAAATAAAAAAATATCATTTAAGTATTTAATTACAAATTGATATAATGATATTTAATTTAAAAAGAAAAGTTCACTAAACCATATTTTTAAGTCAGAAATTTAATTTTTAAATTATATATCAAATATTTTATTCAAATTTATGTAATTTCAAACAATAATAGTTCATTATTGTTATATTAGTTTTTGGAAGACGACCATTGTTAAATTTTGACTTTTCACGTCTGCTTTTTTTCAGGTATTCTAGTTTCACGCAACTAATAATTTTCTTAGCAACTAATAAAATTTACACCAAACTATATTTTAATGTTCCTTTAAATCAATCAAAATAAAACAAAATCTTTGGCACTCTGTTTCATTTCCTTTCTATCTCTCATCTCTTTACTTATTGTTCCATTCTCCAAGAATCACTTCAAGATTAGTTCTTGACTTCATAAAAGACATGTCATCTTTATTCCTTCAAAAGTCACGACTCCTAACATGTATATATTGTGGATGCATATTGTTACATTGATAAAGGCCCACAAAAAAAAAACTGGATGAAACATTCGTCTCAAGCCCGCAAAATTTTTGAAAATTTTTATATTGATAAAGGCCCACAAAAAAAAATTTAGGCTCCCAAATTCACAAAATTTTTTTTTTTTGCATTAACATATTTTCAGACCCCAAAATCTCAGGGCCGACTCTGCACTTGGCTGCAAAAGTTATCCTTGTTTTCCTTGTGCATTTGTCAAAAATGGGGACGTCTCAAATCTTCCAGGGAGACACTGGTGCATCCTCATCATCTCAGCCTCCTCCAGAAGCGGCTATTTCTAACGCTGGTGATGCAGTAATCCCTTTGCAGCCACCCCTATCTTTCAATAATCACATTCATACTTTGTCATGTTTGGTGATTCTAAAACTGTTTGCTCATGTTATTTTCTTTGCTTATGTATCAAAACTTCATGATGCTCAAACTTCCTGGTGTATCATCGTCATCACAAGTTCCACCAGAAGCTAGCAATGCTGGTGATGTAGTACTCAATTTTAAAGCAGATGTTAAGCAAGAGGACCAAATGCTCACGAAGCAAGACCAGAGTATCACTAAGCAAGACCAGTGTGAAACCCTCTGAGGGTGGTGGTGAAGAATTTGCTGGTATGATAGTGTATGCTTGTGGGTGCTGCAAGAAAAGAAGGACATAATTGAAGAACATGTCCAAGTAAACGAGTTTCACATTAGTGATTCTTGATCAGAGCAAGAAGGCTCTTGATCATGTATTTATCGTTGGTTAGACTTGGTTTCAAACAATAAATTGTTGAATCTGTCTTTGTTTTTTCTCTCATATTCTAGAAAGTAATATTCATATATATACATGAACAATTTAATTACCTATGTCGACATAAAGTTTATAAATGATAACACCTAATATTATAACAATAAGGAGGATTGGGTTAAGAAAATAAAGGATTATATACTGACCTTTGACACTTTAACTCTTTCTATTTGAAAATATACATTGAAGAAGTTTCTTGTTTTGTTTTATAATTCTTGTATCTTTTTAAAAAATATATATAAAAGTGGAGTGAAGATGTTCTTGGAATTCTGTAATTCATCTACATGTGTTGTTTATTCTTACCTTCAGGACCATCTAACAGCACGTACAAGTAGAGCGGTCGAACATGACTCAAATTGAAATATAAAAGAAAAGTTAACAATTTTGGAAAAAAATATATAAGTTATGATGTAAAACTTTAAACTAGTAGACATAATTTTTTTTTAAAAAAGATGTCAAATATATATAAATAATTCTATAAATTTTTAAAACAACTCCACTACAAAATTAAATACACCATTAATTTTTTTTGAACACAGTCCATATACAATTCGTGACGGCCCTGTTACCATTACTATTATTAGCATGCTACATCATGTAGTATGAACAAAAAAAAAATGTAATCAAAAGACAGAACACAGAAGTAAATAGTCTTTGATCAACGTGTCGGGATGGGCTCATGGGCAATACTTTACGCACTAAAAATAACTAACAAATTTTCTGGAAAAGAGAAACTAAGCAGGCAAATATTGACCATGATGATAATTTCAACATATTCAACAACTACCAAACACGTATACGCGTCTTCACGTAGCTTGCGTTAAATGGCCCCTTGAAAACCTCTCTTTGTCCTTATAAATATAACTCTCTTCTTTGTGACTTTCTGAACCATACAATCACAAAAATCAAAAGGGTTGTCAATACTCATTTTAAGACAAACGTGTTTCAATTTATCGACCAAGAAAAAGAAGAAGAAAAAAAGGGGTGACCTGAGTTTTTCAACACAACACAAAGAATGGCCGGAGTTTTGAACAAGGTGACATGTATGTTTTTGGTTTTAGCTGCGGTTGTTTTCGCTGAGGACTATGATGTTGGTGATGATACCGAATGGGCGAGACCTAGCGATCCCAAGTTCTATGATACATGGGCTGCTGGTAAAACGTTCCGTGTAGGTGACGAGCTTGGTGAGTTTGCTTTTCTCTTTTTGTTGAATAGATTTCACTTTCCACCGACTGATATTGATAGTTCATACTTTATTATACGAAAGACATAGGTCTTTCTTTATTTTGAAACACATAAGGATAGAGGTGGACAAAATATCCGCAAATTTTGATTCGATTTGTTATTCACTTCGATCCGATTCAAAAAATCCGGATATCCGTAATTTTACAAATCGAAGCAAATATTAAAATTTAATATCCCTTAAAAACGAAGCAAATCACAAATATTAAAATTTTGGAAAGCGGATATCCGATCCGATCCGACAATATATAAATACATGTATATCTTGATTATATTTAAAATTCTATATGTATAAAATTATATAATTACTATTCTGACATATGATTTGAAATTTTTTATTCCAATTGTTACTTATATAAAAGTAGTACATAAAAGGAAAAAAAACATTTTATGATAATTATAATTTTTATCTTAAGTTTTGTGTTATTATAATTGTTAACTAAGTTTAAATTTTTTACAAAATATGTAGATTTACTAATTCTTTTATTTTTTATCTTATATATCATGTAAAAATATATTATACAAAATAAATCTGCATCGAAATTTTAAGATTATTTGTATTAATCAAAACATAAGAGGTATCCGTAAGTATTCGTAAATATCTGCAAATATCTAATTATTTTTCGGATATCCGTTTTTCCGAATATCTATATTTCTCTGAAGCAAATCAAATACAAAAATTAGATATCCGTAACGTACGAAGCAAATCACAAATACATTCAAAAACTCAGATATCCAATCCGTGCCCAACTATCTAATGGATAATGTCATGATTAAAAACTCAAATACATAAGGCATAGGTCATGCAGAAGAAAAATTTGTTACAACTATCTAATGGATAATGTCACGATATTTTATTTAGTTTTATTTCAACTAAACATTGCCTTTAGAAAAAAATCACTATGGGACTATGCTATTTAGGAAGTTCATCAACAGTGTTATAAAAATTGGTGTATCTTAAACATCCAACCAGACTCAATATTGCGTTTAGAAAAATGATTATGGAACTATGCTATTTAGGAAGTTCATCAACATTGTTTAAAAATTGTAGTATCTTAAACATCCATCTAGTCACTAAACTGGACGTGAATTGGATGGAAACGGTTTTTCCAAATCAATTTTTTTTTATATTATAAAATCGGTTTAGATAGCGCCTAGCTAAGCATCCGTCTCGTATACACTTATTCAATATAAAACATTTAAGTGTCGCTTAGTAATTTTTGAACGTCAGATTTCGAGAGTATCTACTTCTAGTTTAGTTCATCAACTTTTCTTCGTCTGTAGACCATCTTTTTCTTTCCAGAAATCATAGGATAATTCAACTAGGACATCAATCAACATTGAAAAGGATAATTCGTCATTTTTAATTGCTAAATTAATAACATGTTTGGTGTATTACTATCACAGAATTTGATTTCACCGCTGGGAGACATGATGTGGCTGTTGTAACAAAAGATGCATATGAGAACTGCGTGAAAGAGAAACCCCTCAGCGTCATGATGGCTCCTCCAGTGAAAATTATGCTAAACACCACGGGACCACAATACTACATCTGCACCTTCGGTGACCATTGTCGCTTTGGTCAAAAACTTGCCATCAACGTAGTTGGTGCTGGTGGTGCTACCACCCCAGCTGCTGGAGGAACCACTCCCACCACCCCAGGAGCCGGGACCACAACTACTACTACTACACCTACGGCTGGAAGTGCCGCTTCTACATTAGGTGGTGCCTCTTTTTTGGTCGCCTTTGTTTCTGCTGTTGTTGCTCTCTTTTGAGTTAGATTCACTCGATCGGAACACTGGGAATGTGTTTGTTCCAGCTTGGTATACGTACGTAGTTTGACAATCATGCATTTTCTTTATGGGAATAAAACTAGTCTTCAGGGCATTGTAGGGACATATGATAACTAGGTTATAAATTTTGACTGATTTCCAACGTCGTTGATATATCGATAATATATCATATTTCATGGAAACGTGTGTCATCTTCTTGCATGATCCAGTATATTCAGTGTTTTCTTGTATGATATAAACAACTTTGCCTTCTAAATATATCAATCACTCACGAATCTGAAACATTAACCGATTGTGAACCCAAGTTTTTTTTTGTCAAACATTGTGAACCCAAAGTTAATTTATAAAATTTATTGAAAATATATACACGATCTACGTTTTCACTACCAATATGGCTCTCTCTCGCGAATCTCTCATGAATATTAACAGCAAGATATTTTCTAATATATATATGATTTTAATGATATCTAATACTCCCTCCGTCCCACTTTAAGTGGTGTTTAAGGATTTTGATTTTGTCCCAAAATAATTGATATTCTCATTTTCTAGACAAAATTTAATGTTGATTAAAATTTATAGCCAATTACAAAATGTTGTATCTTTTTTCTATTGGTTAAACTATTTTATTTAATGCTATTTACATAGAATTTTGTGTTTTCTTAATTTTTGTGAAAAAACCTTAAAAACCACTTAAAATGGGAAAATGGGACAGAGAGAGTAAAAGCTTAAACTTTGATTATATAAACGTCTTAGGCGTTATACGTACGCCCGATTGTTCTTTGGTTAGCGCGAATATCACATAAACTGTCTATTACAAACGAAGTAGTACTTTACCTACTACGTAAGACCCAGGGCCATCTTTTAGCACGTCCAAATGGTGCGGTCGAACATGATCTAAAATTTTTGAGGATCCATAATTTTTTTTGATTTAGTAATAATTATAAATTTAAACTTATATCGACCTTAAATCTTTTGGATTATAACTATATTTGAATTTAATATTCGTATTTATAACCAATAGATATAAATTAAAATTCTTTATTTGTTTATATAATCAACTAAAATGTAATAAATTAAGAAGTAATTAATATTTATAACAATTATATATTTTGGAAAGTAAGAAATAGTTGTTGATGTGTGTTTGAATATTCAATGACAGTGTAGAAAGTTTATATATTCTAATTTGATTATGTTTAAAAAACAATGATCAATTAGCGATTATAAATAAGGAGAACAAAATATATTTTCTTCACCACATTCTTAATAAAAAAATAGCCTATAATTTATGTCGACAAGAAAAAAGAGTGTTTTGTCTAGTCAAGATTATATAGTTTTTGGTCTAACTACTACCCAATTTTTTACTCTATTATATTTATATTAATAGATTATAATTACTGATTATAGATAAAATAAACGTAAAAAGCTAAAAGAATGATCAAATTTGATGATTTGATCAATGATTTGCATTGAAAATTTCAAATAATCAAGTTTAATGATTTGATCAATGATTTTGCATTGGAAAATGATGTTATTTAGATATACTACAGGTAAACTGATGTATTTGTTTTTTTATAATGATATTTTGTAAAAAAAAAACAAATTTAAAAAAAAGTCTTATTTTCTTTTTCGAACAGACCCTATAAAATTTGAGACGGCCCTGGTAAGACCAGAGACTTGCACACGACACGGGTCCATTTGAAATGAATAAGAAAACCATAAACTTTTTTTGTGAAAATAAACCATACACTTTATTGTTTTCTTTTCCACAAGTAATGACACTTTTCCCTTAATAATTTAAGCATGATAACTTCCAATGGTTATAGCAAAGTCTTTGGTAATTTCAGTGCTTCTATACTTTTTGTTGTTTCTTTGTTATCAATTTTGATTTAACTTCAAATCAATTTGTTTCACTCACATCTTTGTCAACATGATAACTTCATATGTCAATAATTTAATATGCTTGATTAATATAGTGTACCTACGATATTCGATAAGGCCTATATATGACTTAGAGTTCTTGAAATAGCAAGTCTTGAAATGACCAAAGTAAGAACCTGGAAGAAGTAGTTCTAATTTTTACTGAGCTCTTGAGTCTTGACTTTAAATCTACAAGACTATAAATTGCAACATTAATCTCGCTTCCATTTTATTTATGGTTAATTTGCTAGCTAAAAAATGGATATTTCTTTGTAAAATGATTTATATAAAGTTGGTCTTTAAAGATTTTCTTTCCTATTTTTTTACAGTTTCAAATTAATCTTGATTTTCAGTGCATCGAAACCAAGGAAGAGACCAGAGGTTACAAACAACAGTTTAACCTATCAGGAGAGAGAGAGAGACAGAGATGATCAAATCAAATGAAAACAATAAACATCAATCACAAGCAAAGAGTGTTAAGCAAATTAACTAATAATGTTTCAGCTTGATTTTTACGTTACTTCTTTTTTTTTTTTTTGAACAACAATTTTTACGTTACTTCAAAGTTTGTTTACTTGCTAGTGTAAAAAGGAGGGGGATAGTAGAGTTGGCTATATGACTAAGTAAAATAAGAGAATCACAAAAACAAACCTTCCATTACCGTGCCATCACGAAAGTAGCTTTGTTTTCCATCCCAAACTGTCAAAGTCCCACTTTACCTATAGATTAATGAAACACGTTCTTTCTCTTTCTCATCAATGTTCCTTTCAGAAGAATACTCCTCCTTTTCTTCTCCATATAAACCACATATCCTCGCCTTCATATCTTAACAATTTCTCATAGCTTGCGAACCCTAAAACTGAGAAAAGAGAGCTAGAGAGAGAAATATGGGAAGAGGGAAGATAGAGATAAAGAGGATAGAGAACGTAAACAACAGAGTGGTGACGTTCTCAAAGAGGAGGAATGGGTTGGTTAAGAAGGCGAAAGAGATCTCAGTTCTCTGTGATGCAAAAGTTGCTCTCATAGTCTTTGCAAGTAATGGTAAGATGACTGATTACTGTTGTCCTTCCATGGATCTTGGTGCTATGTTGGACCAATACCAGAAGCTATCTGGCAAGAAACTATGGGATGCTAAGCATGAGGTACTCACTCTTTACTTTCTTTAATACGATCAAAAACTATTTTAAGGCCATCAATTTCTTTTCCGAAAACATGTTAGAAGGCCCCTGAATCTTCAAGCCTAGATACAGATCTACTCTAGTTGTTTGTCTCAAGAACAAATATTCTGTGCTAAATATCATGAAACGGGGTTATTTAATTATATTTTCTCAAAATATATCAAAAAGGAAAGCCTCGAACCCTAGATGCAGATCTACAAAATTTTCTTTTTGTGTGTCTAGCCTTCCAAGCCTCTTTATTGATTCTCTTGTATTCAACAAGACATGGAGCCACAAAACATGGAAGTTATTCTCTTCTTTCCATTGTTTTCTTAGGATCTTGATTATATTGTAGAGTGCATATCTAAATGTACTCACCAACTGAGTTCAAACCACCAAGACAATCTTGAGAGAGCTAGTTAGGTAGACTATGAGTAATCCATTTTTAGGTTATGAGGTTAGTAAGAGGAAATTTGGGATGTGACATAAATACTAATGTCTGAACAATTAACTGATTTTACATGTGTAAAAACTGGGAAATGCTTTTGAATTACTCTTTATAAGGACTGAATTAATTCCAAATATTACTAATTAGTTCTGACAATCAAGTTTAGTACCAACAAATTGGTATATCTGTATTAAGTAATCAGCATACAGAGGGTTGTATACCATTTAAGTTACTGTCTAGTAGTATATGTGTGTACTTTTTACAATAGGATATCACTCAGTATATATATATATATATATATATATATATATATATATTGTGCATAAAACATGAAAGGCTTTTCAAGGGTATCAACCAGATTTGTTTCTTCAATCTTGTCTCTGACATATGTTCATGTTTATAATAGTGTGTATGTAAGTGAACTTGTTTGTTGGGACTAAATTATTGAAAACAATTATTGCTCATCTAATACAATATAAGCTGAATAATTTTTGGTGTTCAGAACCTCAACAATGAGATTGATAGGATCAAAAAGGAGAATGATAGCTTACAACTGGAGCTCAGGTCAATCTTCACCCTTCATACTGCCATTTTCTACACAAGTATACATAAAACAAGTGATTAAAATAATCTTTGAAATATCAGAATAAATGATCAAATGCATAAAATTGTAAATACAGGCATTTGAAAGGGGAAGATATACAGTCTCTCAACTTAAAAAATTTGATGGCCGTAGAGCATGGCGTTGAACATGGCCTCGACAAAGTCCGAGACCACCAGGCATGCATACATCTCTATATACAAGCATATTATCAATATAACGATACATAATCGAAATTCACAGTTAACTCTTTACTTGGTCTGCTTGAAACAGATGGAGTTCCTTATGACAAAGAGGAGAAACGTGAGCTTGTAACCGATTTTCTACTTAATTTACCATTGAGATTTCGAACTCTGTATTAATGATTAAATCAAACATTTTTTGTGGCAGGAGAAAATGATGGTGGAGGAGAATCGGCAGCTCAGTTTCCAGCTGGTATGAATAAATGATAGTCATGTATTCATTAAGCCCTTAAGTTAAGATTTGGTTTGAAACTATATATTGGTATGTTAAAGTGTCCTTGATATATATGGATATGGTTTGGAACTTGCAGCAACAGCAGGAGATGGCAATAGCTAGCAACGCAAGAGGAATGATGATGAGAGATCATGATGCGCAATTTGGGTATATAGTTCAACCGATTCAGCCAAATCTTCAGGAAAAGATTATGTCATTGGTCATTGATTGATTATATCTGAGATTAGCAATCTCATGACCAATACTACCTATCTCGTGGTTCTTTAATTTGTCTTTATAATTGTGTGTCTTTTCAATCTCGAGCTACATCTAAACTCTCTATCCTGCTTTCTTATTAACTCTATCTATGTATTGGTAATGATTGATGTGTGTTGCTTTCATTTGATTTGATCATCTCTATTTCTGTCTCTTGATAGGTTAGTGATATTTATGTAATGTCTTATGGATATAAGATATTTATGCAAATAAGACAATAGCAGTTTCTGGCAGTCTCTTATCCGCCAACTCATGCATGAGGCCATGAGGGTGGTGTGAAACCATTGGGTCCAATTGGGACAATGATCTAACTTCTTCTAACACAAGTTGATTTGCTTTCCCAATCACTGTCTGAGCAAATCATTCGTTGCAAGCGAATCATGCATCGCCGAATATTTGATATTCTGGATTTTATATATGTACATACATTAGTTGCGAACAAATAAACAACAGAAAAGAAACATCAAATTACTAATTTTCGTGTAGTGCTGTCTCTCTTTCTTTTATAATTGAATAGAACGACCTTTTCTAGTTTCTATAAAATCATGGAACTTTGGAGGGGCCCATGCGACCGCACAACATCGAGATTGTTGAAGCAAGTTGATCTGCGAAGATAATTGAGCAACTTGTGTGGAGTTTCAGTCGATTGAACTTTTCGGTTTTAGAGATGGTGGCTTACTGGCTTTATATAAACTTATGTCGATTTGTAGTTATACATGTTAATCTCATTTTTTACATGGTTCTCATTTTTTACATGGTTAATTGGTGAAATCCATTAACATATCCATCTGCAAATGCGTTACAAGTAAACAGCTATCTATTTTTTAGATTTTAGTTAGAAAAATTTGATTTATCTCGTGATACTGATATTGATAACCCGCTGACACGATGACACGTACGACAGTCGTGGGAAGATATCTTAAAACCCTTTAAAAAAAATCTTTGAATCTGTCGAGTTTCGTCAACATGCGGACCAATGGGAACTACTTTTAACCCGATGTGTTATCATACAGCATATATCCTACGTGGCAACCTAATCTTTCCTTTTAACTTGTCAACGGACAAACAAATCTAATTATTGTTCTTACAGAACCTACAAGAATGAGAGCGAAACTTTGACGACGCTCCCGTAGCTTCTTAAACGTGGTAGATTAGAAATCACCTGAAACATGTTGAATAATCAAATCTGAAAAATAAAAACTGTGATCTAAACAAAGCAAACTCAATACGTAAAGAAATCACAAGATGCGTGTTAAAGCGTATTACGTTTTAATAAAATAAAAAATAAAACTAATTAATTAAAATACGGTGGAATCGGATAAATAGTTAAAGCCTCTGATCAGAAACTTGTAAAAAATAACTCAGCAGGAAGAAAGAAAAGAGAGAGAAAGAAAACAATGGCGTCACAAGGATGTTTCAATGGAATTAACAGTATAAAAAGGGTTCATCCTCTGTTTCACTCTCTCACATTTCGTTTCTCTTCTCCATCATCTTATCTTCAATTGAAATCAAAACCTCAAGCTCGCATTCTCTCATCATCACAGCTTCATCTGTCTTCTGGTATTGCATCTTCATCAAACCAATTCATTCTCTCACTCGTATTCAATATTTAGATTCCACGTCTAACAACCTTGTTCTTGATATATTCCATGTCTTGGATATCGCAGGCATTGTTCTTCACCTTCTCGACGGTTTCATTTCCATTCACATAAAGTACTGTTTCTCTTTAGATCTGATCCATTAAGAATTCTATCTCTAATAATAGAAACTCTTTTGTTGTCTTAAAAATTGAATATTTTAATCCGTTTGATATATACAGAGAAGCGAGGCAGCATCGCCGTTGAAAAGGAGTTACAGAGAAAAGGAAGAAGAGATGACGATTAAACCGGCGGTTCGAATCTCCGACGGGAATCTAATCATCAAAAACCGTACGGTTCTAACCGGTTTACCAGACAATGTCATCACGACGTCAGCATCGGAAGCCGGACCGGTCGAAGGAGTCTTCCTCGGAGCCGTATTCGACACGGAGCAGAGTAACCACATCGTACCGATCGGTAAGCTTCACGATTCCCGGTTCATGTCTTGTTTCCGGTTCAAGCTCTGGTGGATGGCCCAGAGAATGGGCGAGCTGGGCCGCGACATCCCTCTCGAGACCCAGTTTCTATTAACCGAATCAAACGACGGGTCCCACCTGGAATCCGACGGCGTTGACGGTGACGAAACCAATCAGAAACTCTACACCGTCTTCTTGCCGTTAATCGAAGGATCGTTCCGTTCGTGTCTACAGGGAAACGTTAACGACGAGGTGGAGCTCTGTTTGGAGAGCGGGGACGCGGACACCAAAACGTCGTCGTTTACTCACTCTTTATATATTCACGCCGGTACTGATCCGTTTAAGACGATAACGGACGCTGTCCACGCCGTTAAGTTACACTTGAAGAGTTTCCGTCAACGTCACGAGAAGAAGCTCCCGGGGATCGTTGACTATTTCGGGTGGTGCACTTGGGACGCGTTTTACCAGGAGGTTACTCAAGAAGGCGTCGAAGAAGGGCTTAAGTCTCTAACCGCCGGAGATACGCCGCCGAAGTTCGTCATCATCGACGACGGTTGGCAATCCGTCGAGAACGATGATGATAACAACCCGGTCGAGAACCCGGTTTACCGGTTAACCGGGATCAAGGAGAACGCCAAGTTCAAGAACAAGGGAGAGGGGATCAAGAACATAGTGGACATAGCGAAACAGAAACACGGTCTGAAGTACGTTTACGTGTGGCATGCGATAACGGGTTACTGGGGCGGGGTGCGACCCGGGGAGGAGTACGGGTCGTCCATGAAGTATCCGAATGTGTCGAAGGGTGTGGTGGAGAACGAACCGACGTGGAAGACTGATGTTATGGCGGTTCAAGGGTTGGGTTTGGTTAACCCGAAGAATGTGTATAGATTCTATGATCAGCTTCATAGTTACTTGGCTGCTGCTGGTGTGGACGGTGTGAAAGTGGATGTGCAGTGTATATTGGAGACTTTGGGTGGTGGTTTAGGTGGTCGTGTGGAGTTGACGCGTCAGTATCATCAGGCTCTTGATTCCTCTGTTGCTAAGAACTTCCCTGACAATGGATTTATTGCTTGTATGAGCCATAATACGGATGCTCTCTACTGGTAAGTCTTTGCACTATCTTTTACAGTTTTACCCCATCTGTGTTTTATAGATGATGTTTTAGAATTGTGAACTAGAAAAACTTTTAATTCTTTTTAACATTTTCTACAAAATGTTTTAAAAAATTATTCACCTAATCACAATTCAACTGCTGATAAATCAAACTGCATAATACAATTTGTCATATAACATAAGAACTAATAAACTATACATTAAAAATTAGAATATATAATTTGGTGATGCAGCTCCAAGCAAGCAGCTGTGATTAGAGCATCAGATGATTTCTACCCGCGTGATCCGGTGTCACACACCATCCACATTGCCTCGGTTGCATACAACAGTGTGTTCTTGGGAGAGTTTATGTTGCCAGACTGGGACATGTTCCACTCCGTGCACCCTGCTGCAGAGTATCATGCATCCGCTAGGGCTATCAGTGGTGGACCTATCTACGTTAGGTGCACATCTCTCAAAATCCCATTTTACTTATTGCAAACTTGCACTGTTTACTTATTTGTTTGTCTCTCACTGTTCTTGATTAATAGTGATGCTCCTGGAAAGCACAACTTCGATCTTCTAAGAAAGCTTGTGCTGCCTGATGGATCCATCCTTCGTGCTAGATTGCCTGGTAGACCAACCCGTGATTGTTTGTTCACAGATCCTGCTCGTGATGGTGTCAGGTAATAAGCAGACTGGCATATAAAGATTAGTACTATACGTTGCTCATTGTCTTACTGTGTACTGTTTGGTTTCAGCTTGTTAAAGATATGGAACATGAACAAGTACACTGGAGTACTTGGCGTGTATAATTGTCAAGGGGCAGCTTGGAGTAGCACAGAAAGAAAAAACATATTCCACCAGACAAAAACTGATTGCATCACTGGCTCCATTCGTGGTCGTGATGTTCATTTGATCTCCGAGGCCTCAACTGATCCAGCAACCTGGAATGGAGACTGTGCTGTTTACTCTCAGAGCAGAGGTGAACTCAGTGTTATGCCATACAACGTGTCACTCCCGATCTCACTGAAGATCCGTGAGCATGAGATCTTCACTGTGAGCCCCATTAGTCATCTGACTACCAGTGGTGTCTCATTTGCTCCGCTTGGTCTTGTGAACATGTACAACTCGGGAGGAGCTATCGAGGGACTTAGATATGACGCTGAAAAGATGAAAGTGGTGATGGAAGTCAAAGGATGTGGTAAATTCGGAGCTTACTCATCGGTGAAGCCTAATAGATGCGTTGTTGAGTCAAGTGAGATCGCATTTGAGTACGATGTTTCCTCTGGTTTGGTCACTTTTGAGCTGGACAAGATGCCTTCAGTGACCAAGAGATTACATGTGGTCGAAGTTCAGTTATGAAAATCTTAGCTTGTAACCTTGTACGAGTGATTCAGACAATATTCTTTTCATGTAAACGGTTTGGTTATTGTTGTATTGTATCCACTTTTGATGTTGTGGATGTGTTTTAGTTACTGAAATATTTAATATTTAACAAGTTTTTAGATGATTTTAGGTAAATTGAATATTTATTTTAGTTTTCCTACCAAAAAAAATATTTATTTTAGTTTTAAACTACTTCAAA
This sequence comes from Hirschfeldia incana, assembly GCA_026261945.1. Lineage (NCBI taxonomy): Eukaryota > Viridiplantae > Streptophyta > Magnoliopsida > Brassicales > Brassicaceae > Hirschfeldia > Hirschfeldia incana. Next base: position 3,439,108 of record JABCMI010000003.1, read on the forward strand.
ATATCTAAAACCATGAGATTTGTTTTTTCAACCAAAAAACTGCAATAAACCCTCCAAAATCACTAGAGCATTATAAAATCTACAGCTTAATTTTTTCAATAACAGTAAAGTAATATATCAAATAGTTAATTCAAGAACATTACATTTTATTTCTTTTTTTTCTAAATATTAAAAAACAGTAGATTTTTCGTTTAAATGTTTGCCTTTTTGTTGTATACCAATATTTAATCCCTAAAGAACCTTACGAAAACAGAGTGCGTAGAATCACAGATGCAACATAATGTTTAGCCTTCTCAACCAGACGGAGTGAAGAAGCATTCTAAGCATGTCAAACGGTTGAGACGGTCTATTGATAACGAAATGTCGCTGTACCTGCATGACCCTTCTCTGCAACACCAAGTAGCGTCTCCCTGACACGTTCTTTAGTATGGTTTTAATCTCCGGGATCTTCTCGGAGGGAATATGAATGGTAAACTTACTCCAATCAAGAACATCTGAGAAGGGCAATGCGTAGTGATCAGAGATGATGACTGGGACGCAACCTAAGCTAATGGATGCGACGATTCTAGGACTTGCCACTTCATAGCCGCTAGGACAGAGACAGAACCTAGCCTTGGACATGAGTTTGAAGTAGTCTTGGTTTTTGGGTAAGTACTCGTGGACTTGGACCTCCTCGTCTTTGTCTTTCCAGTGCCTTAGTAGAATCTTGCGGATGTAACCGTGTGAGCCGCCTGCGAAGAAAGCAAGGATTGGTCGGTCATGGCCGGAAGAGCTGGATAAGCGAGGTGGGCCTAGGTGCCTCGCGGGGATGTTGATCTCTGGGATCGAGACATCTCGTTGGGGCATGAAACCTTCTGATATGTTGGCGTTGCATAGGACTCTTATCATGTTTTTCAGCATCTCCGGGTTAGATCCAGATACTTCTGGTGCCTGCAAGACATCTTACAAGTGTTACGTTATAATCATTCATTAATGACAAAGTATATAATGGATAAGTCCTTGGTTGGTGTTAATATTTGTTTTATGGTTTTGTAAAGAAAAACTTTCAGTTTTCATTTGTTCAATTTTTGGTTTGCTTTTCATTCAAAAAAAAAGACGAAGTATAATGTCACATTTCTATCTCATTTCCAAATTAATATTCACGCATAATCTAACATATAGTGTGAGAACAATAGCTCAATGATACGTATATATTATACTACTAGAGAGAGTGAAAGAAACGAACCCAATCATGGCAAGAAACGAAGAAATGGTCAGCTCCTTGGCTTCTATTCCAGTAAGGATACTTGTGAGCCACGACATTGACGTAGTCAAGAAACACGTTGTGAAGTTGTTTTCTCGAGTAGGTCACGAGCGGCCGGTATAGGTAATGAACCACGTTGGCGATGCTGACGGGGATGAGGAAGGTGTGAGCCTCGTCCGGGTGGCTAGCCGCGAATGGGCTCATACCTCTCTCGATCTCGTCCATGAATTGGCCTTCGATGCTATATATGTTGTTCATTGGACCCAAGTGCACTAACGGTATCTCTCCTTCTCTATACACCCAAACTTTAAATTTCTTCTCCATCTCTATATGGCTTCTGCATAATTTCATAAAGAAAGTTTTTGTTGGGTTGGGTTGAACTAGTTCGTAGAAAAACAAAAAAAATTCTTGAGAAACAATACTCATTTGTATTCTCAAATACTTCAAATTAGCATCAATCAAGTATGGAGTTTTGTTTGTAGGATAACTCAGTAAATAAATTTGTGTACTTTTGAGTAATTAAATTTAATTTAATTCTTTTTTAAATAAAATAACAGATAAATGTGACTACAAATCCCAAAGCAGGCTTTAAGTGTGTGCTACGTTTCTTTACCCGCCGGTTATTGTGAGCATAGGATTTTCACAGATACGATGACTATAAGTAGTATTAAACCACGGAATAAAACCATATATATAAAACTAACCGCCTAGCTTATAAATTTACATTTATCAACTAAATAGCATAATGTTTACGTAATTACTTATAGAGGTTTAATTTGCAGCTGAATTTAGTGAAACCTTCACTTATCGTATCGAGTTTTTAGGTTTTACTGTATAAATTACCTTTACTTATGTTTATATTCCATAGAAAACAAACATAATTACTTCAAATGAAGATGTATATCCATTAATTAGTATGGATACTTATATAGATCAATCTCGAGTCTACCGAGATGTGGAGATATCAGCGACGATGATGAATTCAAATGATACTCAATCGCTTCGTTTCCCAAAGCAAACGAGTAAATACACCAAGAAAATCGAATTTGTACGATTTCCTATAAAAAACTAAACTTCTATGAATATTTTGGATATGAACTGTTAAGAGGAATGATTTTTCTGTAAACTGGATTTATTACATCAATGTAAGTTTTGAATTTATCTTTGAATTCAAATGAGAACTAATTAAGGAGCAAAATATGTGTCAACAATTAAACGAAAATTCGTGGTGTTATTGAAACTATTATTTGAAAATCTAGAAATTAATGAAAAGAGTAAAACGACAATTATTTAAAATTGAAACTATTAAAAAGTACCAAACATCATAAATCATACTGTATTTAAAAAATATATATTAAATCACTTCCTAGTATTAAATCTTAAAAATTTGATTGAGAATAAAGTGAAAAAAATGAGAGAAGAAAAGAAAAAAGAAACGGAAAGGAATGAAACTTACTGATGAAATGCATGAGCGTTTCTGTAAACGGCGCCATGAGGAACAAAGGTTTCGTTATTCTCCGATGCATACTTCTTCGACCTCACGGCCTCATGTATGGCCGCTCTTGATCTCGCTAAACCCTCTTCTATTACATTCCTCGTCTTCTCTTTCTTATTACAATAAATTATATAATCCAATATAAAAACACACTTGGTTTAGTGATAACAAAACGAGTCCAACTCGTATATAGGTTACCTTTTCAGCACTCGCAATTAATGTGAAGTTTGATGAACTGCTTAACTCCATGGTTAGGGACGGCGAAGGAGACGGTTCGATATTAGATGTAGCATCCACGAAAGAGGAGAGAGTGTTGGCCTTTAGGCCTGGAGAAGAGTGATGCTGATAAGAGAGGAAAAGGACAAGAAGATGAAGTGTTGGGGCTAGAGAGAATCTCATCGAAACAAAATCTGATTGTTTCTTTTTTTTTTTTCTTTCTGATTTACCAGTTTCTTAGGATAAGAGGATGATTAAATAACACATTTGGGGCATGCATGTATTACTTATGAGAGCAAGAAAGCATATTTTCTTCTTTTATTACTAATTATTTTATTCGATTCTTTATAAAATTTTAAATACTACTAAGGGGAGAATAAGGTAAAAATGGAAACAAATAAAACTAGGGGGAAAGAAACCGAAGACTAATAGACTATTAGACTATTAGACTCTAACAATGTATTAACTTTTATTTATTGTATTGAAAAATGCTTACCGAATCTGAAGTTTTTTTTTCAATAATGCCGCGTTTGGCAGTGTCTATCGTTAACATTAATTATGGCCCTAAGTTTTGCAGTATGCTTAATTTTGGGGTCAATTTTAGACCCGTTGGAAGAAGAAATGAATTACGCAAAACCATGATCAAACTGGTTTCGTCTGATATCAAATGTGGATTGGAGTTAAGCATGGTTTTAAACCGACATAAATTTCCAGAAAAATCAAGCATGCTAAAATTTCGCTTAATTTACGCCGTGGGTTTGATAGTGTAATACTCCATGCACCAAGGCTTCCGAAACTTGAAAGGGTCTGGTTCTACCCTCCACGCAATAATTTTTATTTCAAAGAATTTTAAACTTATCCAAATCAAATAATTTCTTTTACAACATGTATGCTTCTGTTTTTGTTTTTATAAGGATCTGATTCGAGAGAGCCAAAAGCTTTGGTCATTTGTCATCGTCTCAATAAGAGGACTAGAGGATTATGCCAATGTTATGAGAAGAAAAGGGACGATTTTAGTGTTAGCATGATCGTGCTTTTTTATCATCAGACTCACACCAAGAGTAAAATATATTGAGTAAAATATATCGAGCTTTAAATCCTGGTACTAATAATATCGCAGGTCGCAGGTTTGAATCCCTCTCCTTCCTATTTTTTTTTTCTTCTAAAAATGATAAAGCGAATTAGATTAGTACACTATATTTTAATCTCATTTGTAACACACTTTATAACCTGTCTGAAAAACCTTACCCAACACTTGATCGTAAGTGTTAAATACAAAATCTTCATAGAATTAAATCTAAATGTGTGGATGTATTCGATATGAATTTGAAGTGATTAGATTTTTAATGAGTTTTGGATGGTTTAAGTTAAATTTTAGAATTTAATGTGTGTGTTTTTAAGGCACTCTAAAATTTGATGTAAATTTTGATATTTGGATTTTTTATTTTTAAAACTACTAAACTCCACAAAGGAAAACTTTGAAATTTCTTAAATCACTCAATGAAATCTACAATTTGATTATTTTTTCAATAATAATAGATTTCAAAGTATTTTATGATAATAACATTAGATTTTAAAGTATTTTTAAAAATTCATGATGAATTTTATTTTATTTTAATATAATTATTTCAGGCGCTTAGTTGAATACACCCATATATGAATTTAAAGACTCTTCAATGGCAAAATTTGATTTGTGAAAACCATATTAGATAAAATAATACAAATGAAATTACAATTCAATTTAAACAACGAATGGAATTATTACATTTTTCCCACGGGATACAGACAAAAACTAATTTTGTTTTTAATCTTCAAAATAATTACAAATATAAATGTTTAACAACCAACATGGTCACGCCAATCCAAGAACAAGAGAGCAGCTGCATAGTGAGACAAAGCACCCAACAAAACAAACACATGGAAGATCTGATGACTATGACCAACACGATCAAACCATCCAGGTTTAAGCCTCTCAGGCACTCTCCCCACGTAGAACCCTGTCCCAACAAGATAAAAAACTGCCATACCAAGCTCGTACAAGAGTGTCACGTTCCTTTGCGGGTTTCCCCAGTTGACCACAAGCGCATGTATAGCTGGCACGATCCCGAAGAGCCCCATGGAGGCAAAGAGTAAAGCACGGAAACCTCGGTACTTGGGAGAGGAAAGTGATGGAGTGAAGAGTGTGATGATCGTGAAGATTCCCATAGAGGTGATGGCCGCGAGGTAGATGAAGTACCAACGAGGAGTGCACTGGAAGATGTAGTAGATTGGTGGGAAGAAAGATGTGATGATCATGGCGGTGATACCGGCATAGTCTATGCGGAGGAGTAAGACATTAAGGTTATGGGAGTGGCAGCAGAAGAGGTGGCAAATGCTGCTCGAGAGTAGGCAGAATATTGAGCCTCCTAAGAAGACGAAGAATGGCCATCTTGCTGCATTCCCTGGACTCTTTGCGTCCTATAAAATCATCAATCTTGATACCATCATTAGCTTTCTATTAAGAACTACTACATTTTTATTCTATTTTTAGAAAGTACTAAAGATGTAATTTATTATCAAAAACATGTTATAGTCTACGTTGTTGGTTTCACATCTTATCACTGAGATGAATTCCAATCTAAGAACTATATTATAGAGAAATATTAATAATTTGTTGACCTGCTTAGAATATATATATATATATAGAGAGAGAGAGAGAGAGTGAGAGAGAGAGAGAGAGAAGAGAGAGAGAGGAGAGAGAGAGAGAGAGAGAGAGAGAGAGAGAGAGAGAGAGAGAGAGAGAGAGAGAGAGAGAGAGAGAGAGAGAGAGAGAGAGAGAGAGAGAGAGAGATTGATAATTTGTATATGTGATAGTTTCATAGATACACGTTAACCTAATTTATCATTTCGGTGATATTAATTTGATTTCTAGAGAAATCACAACTAATATTCTATAATTATAATCATCATATGAAAGCAAAGGAATAAGTACATCAGTGGTAAATGCACTAGAATGTTAATCAAACCAATTAGGTACATCTAGTTCTATCAAGATATACACCCCACTTGAATAATTTGAAAATTTAATATAGTGGTTGCATATTCAGATTCGGTCTGAACATCTGGTGAAGAATTAAAGGACAATTACCACAGGGAAGAATTTATCGTGATGCAAAATGTTGGCGACGGTTAGTCCCACAAATAAGATGAAACCAAGTAAATGCCTGTCAAAACAAAACACATTCACTTCATCAGAAACAAAACAATAACCAAAAATAAATAAAATTGAAAATGAAATAAATAATGTCTAAACAGATTATTCTAACGTCCAAACGTTGAGGGACTCATTGTGGAAACTGAAGACGCTGAAGAAAGCATCTCTAATGGACCACTCAGCTCTGTAATAGTTCAATATATATTCGTTATCTTTCATGTACTCCGGGAGCTCGCTAAACGACATTAGCTCTCGTTGTTTTCTTGTCTTTTGCGGCTTCTTCTTCTTCTTTCTTTTCTTAGCACCGCTGTTTTCGTCTTTGTCGTGATCATCTCCAGGAGCAATCTTGCTCTTGCACTTGCTGTTGCCGCATGATACCGTTTCCGGTTCTTCTTTCTGATCATCTTGGTCCATATTATAAGCTCTAGTGACGATTATATAAGACGCTATTATACTTTTTTTATGATCCAATGATCATTGGAAAAGAGAAGAGGGTGATAGAAGATCTGAGACGAGAGAAAAATTTATAAATGAATAAGATTATTATCAAAATTATGTTCAGAATATTGAATTTAAGTTTGTATGGGTGAGAGGGAGAGAAATAAGGAAGATGGGAATTGCAAGAGACAGCTGCACCATTTAAAGAAGAAACTTAAGTATGCCGGTAGAAGTTGGTGTCTTGTTTTCATTTAGTTGTTAGTTAGGTTATCAATAAATTGTTTGCTTTTTAATTGTTTTTCTTTCTTTTTTTCGCATTTTATAGTAATTCTTACGAAAAAGTAATTTTGTTTTACATTATTTTTATAAGAAAACAAAATGATTAGTAAATTCTTTTAAGTTGGCTTTATATTCAACAATAAATTATGTGAATTTCGCTGTAAGGTTTATTGTGTACCTGACTTTTCAATAATCGAGTGTCTTAGAACATTTGCAAAATAACATCCAAACTATTATTTTAAAAGTTATTTTTATAAAGTAGACACATCACAGTAGGATAACAACATAAATAAATTTACTTTTGATTTGGCTAAGGATAATGTCTCGCTCTTTTGATCAAGTAGTTGGCAACAAAAATAATGACTACAGAAACATACATACAGCAATTTATTTCTTATTTTTATAATATTTTTAACTAGAACAAAAAAAAGAGCAGCTGGAAGTTGTTGCAAAAAAGATTCTACATTTTCTTATGGAAATTGTTGGAACAAATTAGTGTCATTTTCACCTAGTTGCTACTAGAATGGATGACCTTTAAAAAAATTGGAGCGAGACAATTCGCCATGAATAATGCAGGTCTTTTAGTAATGGTCTCTTAGCAAATATAAAAGATATTTCTTAGCTTTTAACTAAAAAATAAGAAATTTTCCTAGATATGAGATATAAAAGATGTCTCTTAATTTTTTTTTATTTAGTTAAAAACTAAGAAACGTCTCTTATATTTGTTAACTAGATATGGACCCGTGCGTTGCACGGGTTTTATTTGATGTTTTAGTTTCGCGAACACAAAAATAATAAAAAGAATTTCACATTAATTCTTGGATTTTTTTTCATTATATATTGGTGATTTATTTTAATAATAATAATAATTTATTTTCTTCCATAAATTTTTATTAGTATTTTTGTTTCAATAATCACAATGTTTTAAATAATATATTAGTTTTTTTTGGTTGTTAACAAATACTTCATTTTTATGTTTTTTGAAGATAATATTAGTTGTAGTTAATTAAAACATATATAACTGTGAACTCTCTATATTGTTTATTGTTTAAGACAAATTAAAAAAGCAAAATCCAAAATTTTAATGTTACAGAACACCAATGTTACATATATAACTGTGAACTCTCACTCCTATATTGCTGCGGGAGGTCCACGCTGATTATAACCCCTCCTAGCCAGAGAATCTGCTTCATGAAGTCTCCCCAGCTCTGCTTTGTTTCTTTCCTTTGTTTTTGTTGATGTCACCTACCGGTGTTTCAGTTTTTCTTTTGTTTTATTTCTCTTTTGGGGTCGCACCCCTGAACAATCTCTTTGCTCTTTTGATGAAATGAATACATCGTTAAAAAAAAGAACACCAATCAACATATATTATTGATAGTCATCTAAATATCCAATATATTGCTAGATAAAACATTCAAGTTTGATTAGTTTAGCATCTATAGTGTGATTTTAACCTCCTTTTATGTATACAATATCATATATTATTAAAAACTTCTTGATATATAATATTTTGTAGAAAACAATTGTCGTTATGTTTAAAAAATCTAAAACTCTGTAGTTATAGTGATTTATTATAGGACGGCGTATAATAGTAAAACATGACTTGACAAATATAGACAAACTTTTTTAAGTTTTGACCTTAACTCTTGTTGACAATCATTAGATAGCAAACCATATTGAGAATAGATATTTTCAGTTTGAAATGTCATCTTGCATTTGTTTGTCTATGAATAAAAATTCATTTTCCCACATAACTTTCAATAAGAATTTCTACTTCATTAATCATGTTGTCTAGGTATTCTCTTTGATTTATATTCTTTAGAAGCATGAATTACAATAGCATAACAAATTTTCTTAGTAGCATAGAAAAATTCATTTATTCACGTAACGTTTGGTTAGTATTTCTGCTTCAATAATTAGTAAGCTTGTTCCATGCAAACTCTTTTTCTTTGATTTATATTTTTTAGTAGCATGACTTATAATAGCATAAGCCATCTTGCAATATGTTTGTCATGAATAAAAATTCATTTTCCCACATAACTTTCAATAAGGATTTCTACTTCAATAATCATGTTGTCTAGGTTTTCTCTTTGATTTATATTCTTTAGAAGCATGACTTACAATAGCATAACAAATTTTCTTAGTAGCATAGAAGATTTTATTTTTTTCACATAACGTTTGGTTAGTATTTCTGCATCAATAATTAGTAATCTTGTTCCATGCAAAGTCTTTTTCTTTCATTTAGATTTCTTAGTAGCATGACCTATAATAGCATAAGCAACTTCATATGTTGATAAGAATAAAAACACATAAACATCCCCTAGTCTATATTTGAGAAGTGATTTTTTAAAAAAAGGTGACATGGAAGTCCACATGTCGATCAATTAGACTTCTTACCATATAATTAACTTTTTTCATAATGTCTTACCATATAATCTTACCAATGTTACCAAAATTTGATTAATACAATCTTACGTGTCTAACCATCCCCTAATAACCAATTCGGTAAACCATTCCCTAATAACCAGTCCCTAATAACCAATTCGGTAAACCTTTCCTAATAACCAATTCGGTAAACCATCAAATACGGTAAACCCTAAACCCTAATTATTCTGACCAAATAAGACTAATAAAATCGTTTATAAGGTTGCATTTGCCTAATCATTATCATTATTTCTTATCATTCTAAACTTCTTCCCTAAGTTCTTCTTACACCCTATTCCATGAGGTCTTCCAAATATACATGGTCAAGAAATGGAGAGGTATAATGATTCCTTTAGAGATGACATGTCTAGGGTATTATAATTCGGTCATGCGTTTAGTGAGATTGATCGTTTTAAAATATATTATGTTGTGCAGGATTTAGGCAAATGGAATAATAGGTGGTCAGAATTGTTCTCTCTTGATGTAAATCGTATGAATCTCATATTATTCACATGATATTCACAATCTTATTATTTCACCATCTTATTATGGGCTCAAATTTTTTCAGGGATCGAAGTGCTATGAATATCATAATATTGACACCAGGAACGAAAATTATATCCTAGATCGTCAAGAAAAATCAAAGATGTTGGAATTGATAGAGAATAACAAGTCAAAGGGGACACTATGTGCAAGCAGCTTTGTTTGGGATCCACAATGTGAGAAGTGTATAGCTAAACTTTAAATCAATCGACATATATTCTTCTTAGTTATGAAATGTTTTATTTGTTTTGTTATCAATTCTTCATTGTAATAGATAGATTTTATGTTAAGTTTTAAAAAATTTTGGTTTTTATTGTTTTTATATTAAGTTTAAAATATATATACAAAATTATTTTAAAGAATTATTTTCTTCTCAATATATGGTTTTTGGAAATGTGGTTCATTTACAAAAACCGAAATGGTTAGACAATTCATGATCATTGACTTGAGTGAACATTTTGTAACAAATCTAAGTCATGATCATTGACTTGAGTGAAGAAAAATCTATATATGGTATTCATAGTAATTAGTAATCAAGTAAAGAAAGTTTAAATTAGAAAAGTAAAATATATTTTGCTTGGTCAACAATTTGTTAAATTTTGTATAATGAATACGTAACTATATATATATATATATTATAAACGTGATGGTCAAGGAGATATTTTTTTCATAACTGTACACATAATAATAGGAAATTTAATTAAAAGATCGAGTATCATATATGAGAAACGTGATGGTCAAGGAGATAATAATCTGTAATGGATTTTTAATGGCATAAATTGATTGAACAAATCGAATTAACTATGTATTCATATATATACATATAATAATAGGAAATATAATTAAAAGTTAGATTATGATTAAGGAGATTGACAACTTAATAGTAAGATACTCATCACATTAAAAGTTAGATTATGATTAAGGAGATTGACAACTTAATAGTAAGATACTCATCACATTTACCTTGATTAAGAAGTCAAAATGAATACGTAAAGTTTAAATTAGGAAAGTAAAATATATTTGGCTTGGTCAACAATTTGTTAAATTTTGTTTACAAAAAACAAACAATTTGTTAAATTTATGGAATCACGAATTAATTACATGTCAAATGCTTCATTCAACTAATAAGTATAAGGAAAGAATAAATATTATATGAGAACCAATACGTATGTGATGATATTTTCGTGACAAAAGATTTTTTCTTATCATATATACATAAAATATTTGATTCTCATATATACATATCTTTCTTGGTGTACTCCGATAAACTATTATAATGTATCAATAAATCATATATCACTAACTAAATAATATATATATATATATATATATATATATATCTCAAAAACAAAAAAAAATATATTATATTTAAAACTATTATTTCTGCGCATGGCGCAGGAAAACACCTAGTAATCATACATAAGCATAATAGTCATATTAACTTTCCTCATTAAATTATGTACACCATCATATCATCTATATGTGCAAACAACTGAAAAAAGAATATGCGAAGATGTGAAAGAACATACACATATTTTAACCTAAATTATGGGAGAGCTTAATCATATGAATAGATGTGAATAGTTGTAGTTTCTTTTAGTTTATAATTTATAAAAAGGAAATTAACTATTTAAATAAGAAAATTGATTATTTATAAAAACTATTTGAAATGATTATTCTCCAAATATTTTTCTATTAGGATTTGAAGAAAGGAAAACTACTATTAAACACTATTTTACAATTTCTACTGTTCAAGATTATAGGGAAGCACAATTACTATCAAATGTTTTCTTACAGTTATGTTTTCTTTATAAATTAAGAAAAAATATTATTTTAAATAAATTATTTGACAATTTTTTGTTTTAAAATTTAAAAATAAAAAGTGGAAATACTATGAAATAGTTTTAAAATTGTTCAAGAAATACTCAACTAATATTTTCTAGTATCACTTATTATGTTTGATATCAAAATATGAGATGTGATAAAATATGAGAAAGCTTAATCATATAAATAGATGTGAATAGTAGTAGTTTCTTTTGGTTTATGATTTTAAAAAGGAAATTAACTATTTAAATAAGATAGTTGATTATTTATAAAATCCTATTTAAAATGATTATTTTACAAATATCTTTTTATTAAGATTTGAAGAAAGGAAAACTACTATTAAACATTATTTTACAATTTCTATTGTTCAAGATTATAGAGAAGGACAATTACTATCAAATGTTTTTTACAATTACATTTTCTTTAGAAATTAAGAAAAAGATATTATTTTAAATAAATTATTTGACAATTTTTTTGTTTAACATTTTAAAAATAAAATTGGAAATACTATTAAATAGTTTTAAAATTACTTTTAAAAATCATCTCTTGTCAAATAGTTTTAAAATTAGTTTTTCTTATTAAAATTATTTGGTAATTTTCCTTTTTAAAAGAATCTGGTGATAAAAATGATATTATAAATTATTTAATTAACAAATACAAACTTTTCCTTATTTTTGTCAGTTATTTCCTTATTTGTTTTTTTGATGATAATGAACATGATATTATAACTTATTTAATTAACAAGTGTTAAAATAAATAGTATTAAAGTATATTTATTATAATTACATAAAATAAATGATTCCATAGTACTTTTCTTTTTTTGATAATAAAAAATGAAAACATATTTGTAAAAAATAAAATAAATGATTCCATAGTACTTTTTATGTAATATAACCAAAACAGATTTTTATATTATAACGAAAATAATTATGTAAAAAATTATATGGTAATTTTTCTTTTTTCAATTTTTTTTTATTAACTAAGTATATATATTTTAGTAATTATATATTTAAACACAAGTAAAATTATTTGAAGAAAAATTACTATCAAATAATCTTTCGTTTAGGAATTTAAAAATGGAAAATTACTTTTAATTATAGAAAAAAATTATATGATAAATTTCGTTTTTTAAATTATTTCTAAAACGAAAGTTACTATTTTTTGAAAAATCTTTACGAATTTTTTAAGAAGATTATCTTTTCTTTATTATGAAAGTAGGTAAATAGGAAAATCAATGTTAAATATTGCACAAATTTATTTTGTTATATAGGTTTTGTAAAAAAATAATAATTACTATTTTTTAAAAAAATCTTTTTAATTAATTTATATTTTTATTTTAACACATGTCGCAATCTAAAATATATAATTGTTATGTGTCGCGATCGTGTTAATTAGTAACTTCGAAAACTAAGCTTTATTATGTAAAAAATATATGGTAATTTTTCTTTTTTAAAATTATTTTTTATTATCTAAGTATATATATTTTAGTAATTATATATTTAAACACAAGTATAATTATTTGAAGAAAAATTAATATCAAATAATCTATTGTTTAGGAATTTAAAAATGGAAAATTAATTTTAATTATAGAAAACAATATATGATAAATTTCTTTTTATAAATTATTTTTAAAATGAAAGTTACTATTTTAAAAAAAAAATCTTTACGAATTTTTTTTAAGAAGATTATCTTTTCTTTATTATGAAAGTAGGTAAATAGGAAAATCAATATAAGTATTGTACAAATTTATTTTGTTATATAGGTTTTGTAAAAAAGGATAATTGCTATTTTCTAAAAATCTTTTTAATTAATTTGGATTTGTATTTTAACACATGTCGCAATCTAAAATATATAACTGTCATGTGTCGCGATCGTGTTAATTAGTAACTTCGAAAACTAAGCTTTATATAATAAGATACACTCTCCCTAAGAAATCCGCATTAATCATGTCTTTATAAGGTATATGACAAGTTTTTAGATCATCTCCACTATTTTTTAAATAAGGAAATTGTTAGATAATTTTCTAATATAATCTATATTTTATAAATAAATGAATTATATAGAGATGCGATTTTATTTCAATAAATACTTATAATATATGTATATATATGATATATTTCTTCTATCATTATGGGAAATATTTAGAAACTTTATCATAAGCACACATTGGAGAAAGTCTAATCTCTATAATTTTAAAATATATAGATGAGTTGGAAATTATCTAATATATATATATATATATATATATATATATATATATATATATATATATATATATATATATATATATATGTGTGTGTGTGTTTTGTACTCAAAGCATTTTCTTTATAATATATTTTTATTTACAATTACTACATTTTATTTATGAAAGTGAAAAATTTATCCATTATTTTAGTTTTTTGTAAGATTTTCATAAAACTATGATAATATTTAAATTATTTATTATAATTATATTCAAATTTCTCTAAATTTAGTTATTTAATAATAATTATAAAAGTAGAAAGTAATATTTATTTTAAAATAAAAAAACTGCCTTTATAGTATAGAATAAAAAAATAACAATAATATTTGATAAAAACAATATAATATACTTTAGAAGAGAAATAAAATTGAAATGGAGTATATTTTTCTGTTATAAAATTTAGAGGTAAAAATAGTGATGAATTATAAAAGCCCATAAAACTACAAAATAATTATAAATAACTTCTATGGAAAATAACCCAAATAGATGAAAGCATTTAAGCACAAGGAATTATAAACTTTTTTACATATATATATATATATATATATATATTGTGTGTGCAGCTATCATTACCTTGATATAATATACTATTTTTAAAAAAAAAAGATTCAACTGTCGACAAAAAGAAGAAGAAGAAAAAGATTCATTTTTTTAGAAAAAAATGTTGTAACCTGTATGATTTTCACATTTTTTTTGTCTCAGTAGCTCGGCATAAACACTGTGATTAGTTAAACGTTGTTTTATTATTTCTCGTGTTTAAAAATAAATTATTTACATAAGGAAAATAACAAAATATTAGACTATATTCAAAATAACATAATACTAGACTATCTTCAAAATAAATTTAAAATTTACTGCAATTCATTCTTTTAAAACAGCATTCATTATATAAACATGGGCATATTATTTTCCTCTATATAAAAATATATAAATCTGTATATTACAGAGGGAAATAGAGGTAGATTATTGTGAATTTAGTTTTAAAGGTTATAATTAAGCTTCTTCTTTTTAATTACTCTATTATTCACTTGCATGATGTTTAAGTATTTTCCAGTTGATGAGAGGATTTTTTTCAAAATCGAAACATCTAAAATATTATTTTTGTTCAGTTCTCTTGTAAAAATGTATATCTTTCTCTGAATTATTCCTAACTAAATTGTTATGGAAGTCTAGTCAATGAATTTATGTAAAGATAAGAAAAATATGTGTTAGAATTTATTCAGTTTGTTTCATTCCTTTTGATATAATTAATGATACTGCTATAACATTTTCCTATATTTTTTAAATCATCGTTATTAGTGTTCGCACGACTCCGAATGCTATTATAAATATATATATATATATATATATATATATATATATATATATATATATATATATGTTAAAATAGATAATTTAAAATAGTACTTTTGCTTTTTATGTGAGCCTTTTGTCAAAAAGTACTTTTATGTTGCTTTGTATTCAAAAATATTTATCTGTGATAAAATCCCTCTTCCTTACAGACATTGTAATAATGGTGTGACAAAGGTCAACCTGTGACAAAATCACTCTTCATTTTAGGTTTAAAATGATTATTTGTTGTTTTGAATCTTTTGATCAACTACGTGACTACGTCTGACAACATGATCATCTCAAAGTAAATAATACTAGTCAACATGAAAGGTTATTATTAGTAATTTAGTATAACTGTATAATAATATGCTTTAAAGGTTTGTGTTTGTTGAAGCCCTTTTGGGAAAACATTTAACATGGAACGGCTAATCGGCCATCTAAGTTTCCCAAAAAAGTTCACCCCTGAAGCACCCTTACAAAACCAAATCAGGTGCGCAATAACTCTACTGTCTCTAGGTACATGTCTTATTTAATTGAAAAAAAAAATCTCTTATATACCAAAGCTCAAGTCGCTTGACGAATCAAATCATGACATGTGAAATTAAAAAAAAAAACAACTTAGAAAAGATTTTTTTTGTTTCCTATTTTTCTTCATTCCAAATTTTCAACCAACTATCCTATTTTTTCTCAAAAACCCCACGTTATATTTTTTGAAACCGTTTTCTATATATCACATATAAATTAATCTATTTCTCTTAATTGTACTCTCACAAAAGCATCGTCTTCATAGGTGAGTTCTGAGTCTGAAACTGTTTTATCATTATGTACTTTTGATCAAACTTGATTTTTAAATAGAAGTTTGGAAAATCAGAGATTTGCTACCAATGAAGGAAGAAGACAAACAAGCTTACTCTGCAACAAACTCAAAACTAAAGCAGAACCGTACTCAATCTAAAAACAAATGGTATGTTTAGTTATTTGATTCACTCTTTTATGTTACTCTTTATAAAATACTCTGTTTTGGTTCTGTAACTTGGAAGAAATCATATCTCATGATTAATAAATGATGCGATGCCACTCTACCGAGAAAATAAGAAAAAAAAAACAATCAACAATTAAGAAAACTAAGTAAACAGCTGAATAACAGTTTGTGAAACCCACTACATTTACCCATAATCATTCTTCTTTATCCATGACCATATATTAGTAAAATGATCTTATAGATTTTAAAGTATAGTAGCATCATTAAGCATAAAGATATCACTTGTTCTCTGTTACATAATATTTTATTGTTTTATTAGATTTAATATTAGTTATAATATTAGTTTTGTTCGTAAAGTAACATACTGAATGAATTACTACATGAATTTAGTCAAAGAAACATAATTTGCAGACCAAGGTAAAAAATTAGGAAACAAATAATGAAAAAAAAACAGTAAAACGAGAAAGCTTCAAACTAATATTTATATCAAACAAGCTAAATAAGATCAATGTATAAATATTTAAATAAATCTAACTTCATTTATAGTAGGTTTGTGGTTAAATAATAATAAGTGTGTTTGTATTTTCTTATTATTATATACACATATCCTTCTGATAAATCAAAGGTAAATAATACATGTTATTTGTAGTTATATAATCAAAATTTTATTTTATTTGTAAGCAGTGGTATTCCCATGCAAAGCATGGGCTCAATACTAGTCAACTATATAAACCACATGTTAACTGTTTCAAACAGAAAAAAAACATTTGTTAAATACGAAGACATTCTATAACGTTAACTATATTTTTTTTTGCTCTTCAAAAAGTAAATCCAAAACTTCAATTTTCAAATTCATATATGTATTTATATTTTTTATATTTTAAATTATACATCACATGTATGATTATTAAATATTTTGTCGTTTTAATCCTTCAAATTTGTTATTATAAATGTAATTTTTACATATAAAATTCAATAAAAACCTTAGAATAAGATTACAATATTTTAAAATAAAAATTAGACAACAATAATATTATAAAATTTGATAAATTTACTAGTTGATCATATACGGAAATATTACGAACAATATTTTATTGTGGTATTATATTTGTAATTTAATATTTAATTATTTTTTTCTCTATAAATTATTTTATATCTTAGCGTAACATTTTATTAGTTAATATTGATGTAATGTTTTTAAATATGTGCTAGTTATTTATAAAGAATATGTATTTAAATTAATTATGACAAATATAAAAAACTATAGTATTAAATATAAATACTTTTGAAATTAAAATTTAATTTTTATTTTGGGAAAACAACACATTTTAAAAAAATTCAAAACAAACTGTGTTTTTGGAAATGCTCTAAATATAGTTCAGAAGATAATGACATAAGCAATGACTACTAGGTCTACATCTTTACCAAGCTTTAATTTAGGATAACCGCCATGTGTTTGGCAAATAAAAAACCTGAAGGAATGGTTTTTAAAAAAAAATGTTTAGTTTTTCTGATAACATTTAAACACCGGAAGAATCTCTTCTTTTCTTTTTATTATTACAATACATGTTGCATAAATTAAGTAGACCTGGTGGGTGTCAAAAAGACAACCATATGAAGAGTTCGGTATTTCCGGCAGCTTATGTACGACCAAAGTTACAAAAAAACAAAAATAAACCAAACCATGTGGTCTATGAAACAGATAGGTAGTTCGCATTTGGTACCAAACCATAAACGATTGAAGATGTGTTGGTCTTATCTCGGAGTTTCAGTCTTCGAGCAGCTCTAGTTTCTTCAGGGCATCACGAACATCCGAGTCCAAGCGTGCGTGAACCACGTTGTTGCTCTCTAAGGAGATCACGTCGGTGAGTGGGTAGCTCCGGTTAGCGTGCAATGCGTTGCTTGCGCTGCAAGATACCCCTTCTAGAACAACGCTCTTGTGAAGTCCTCCAAGCAATCCTTCGTAATCTGTGTCACCTGATTCGCCCACGAACACCACCATCTTCGCCATGTCAATGCCCCAACGAACGAACAAATACCTGGTTCACCATCAACTCATTTAGTAAGAGCAATGCTCTGGAAATAGAAACCATAGTTGCTTACTTGTACCGCAAGTTTTGTACTTACCTTAGGGCTTGTATACGAGAAGCCAGTACCGGGATCACGTTTATTCTAGTGCCGTTCTGACTATAAACGACGTGACAACGCAAGGCCTGGATCCTCAGCAGCTTCCGGAGCTCTCTCACTGGAGGCACCTGAGCATAAAAAACCCAAAACAAACGAACTTATAACACAAAAGCTAAGAAGATTCTTAAATAATGGTGCGCCTGATTTAAACTTTACCGCTGCAGGCTTTTTGACAGCAAAGGTGTAGCAGTAGTCGGTTGAGAGATGCTCAGCAAGAGTGACAATCTGCTCATCATTTTCAGATTTTTTCTCGTTAACAGAAGACGCCCAACGGATCAAAGTCTTCCTCAGCCCTTCACCACCCCAGCGATACTCCACGTGTGAGTGGTAGTAAAAGTCAACAACGAAAGGACCATCTTCCGAGTTGACAGATGTGTAGTAGAGATCGCTCCCGCTGTTGCATACGAAAGCGTCGAAGTCATTAGGGTTTAATCCCCCTGACACCAAGAAAGACTGTATCTCAGAGATTGTTAGAGACGTTGACAATATGAACCCAACGGTTCCTTCAGCTCTTTCCTTTTCAACTGCCTCTAGAATCCTTCTTGTTGCCTCTAGCGTGTCTTTCTCCCCATCGAAGTCAAGAGCAATCACAACGATAAACTTCCTTCTCCGAACCGCCGGGAACTTTCCAGAGTTGACCTCTGACTTCTCCAGTGATCCCATTTTGCGGCTGTCTTTGCCTTTAGACCAGTTCATAACGGCGGCCTCGATTTTGCTCTTCCTGTCCATGGAGCTCACTTCTTGATTGATGGAACCGTCGTTCCCACTTCCACCGTCAAATGAAAACCTCAAGTTCAAAGATATGTCCTGGATATCTCTCAGGGAATCACTGGGTGACTCAGGTTCTGAATTATCACCGCCATCATCACTTTGCCACTGGGGGTGTCTTGGTTTGAAGCTTGTTATGCGAGATAGGTAAGTTTTGCAATGCTCTGGCCAAGAGAATTGGTGAATGTTCTTCAGCCCATTTTGCCTACACTTTGCCCACAGCTGCTTATCAGCAACAAGCTTAAGAAGAGCTTCAGAAATGGATTGCTGATCATGAGGATCTACGAGGAGGCCATTGTCTAGAACCTGGAAGAAAATCTCCAAGGTTATACATTAGAACAAACAAGAAGGTATGTAACAGTCTTGAGGATTTCAATGATTTTTCGGAAGGATACATACCCGGTGTATATCTACAGGACCACCATTTTTTGTAGCTACCATTGGCAAACCATGAGCTGCAGCCTAGAAGGAAGAAAATAAACATCATTTATTACAAGAATGAGTCATGAAACAATCCAATCACATTTGACCGTAGAAGAAAACAAATACCTCAATCAGAGTAAGTCCAAATGGTTCAATGAAAGCTGGATTGATGAAAACACCCTGCAAAGCATCCATGCACAAAAATAAATCTACTAAAGAGAAGAATCTAAAGAAGCATTCTAAGTAGTATCAAACCGTTGGAATTAAACATGTGAAAGCATCACATATTCATAATATGCAGAAGTTAGAAATAACTGACAGATCAAGAGTTGGATGCCTTGTTAACAGCCCAAGAAACTAAAGACGACTATACATCTAATGGTCTTGAATTAATTAGGATGACATTGTCCTAATGAACTGCCGCGAGTACCTTAGACTTTGCAGCTAGGCGATATATGTCAGGAACATCCGACTGTTTGTGATGTTTAGGGTATGCAACTTGGCCGTAGAGATCATACTTGTCAATCAGCTTCAGAACAGAGAGGAGAACAGAAGAACTCGTGCTCGACATTTCATCAATCCCATCACGGTTACCCATAATAAGTGCCTGCAAAACCAGAAATATGGAAAGATGAGTAAAACAAAATGGTGATACAAAAACACAAACTAAACAACCAAAGTGTTGAGAGAAACATCTAAACACGAAATTTACATACCAGGTTAGCAAGGTCTCTCAGTGGACGACATTCTCCAAATGCCTTCACTAATGTTGTGATGTTCTTTTTCGGGTCGGGCCTCGCAAGGGCAAGTATCATAGGCTTTCGGGAATTTGAAAAGAAACGCATTATCTGCATCACATGTAGAATTTGAAGGTTGAGTAAACGGCTTCACAGAAAGATAATGAGAAAATATTTTATTCAAGCAAGAACCTCAGCCCATATTGGAGGATCTCGAGAAGTTGGATGATCCTCATTCCCATCTGCATCTTCCATATCACCATCGTGTGGGACAATATGATTGAACTCCATCCCAGGTGGAATTTTCTGATGCAAAAATAAATAAAGAACTTTTTTATGATGCTACAGTAGAAGGTCAAAGAAAGATCATTCTCCCACCTTAGACATATTTTTTCGTCAACATCCTAGACACACCCGGATGCAATACAAACATTAAAACTGGCAGTTATAGATAATAGATAAACGTGATTCTCTTACAGAAAAAAACTAGAGTACAACTATCAGCCAATGATCTACTGTGTTAAAGCTTAGAAGACATGCAAAACAAATTTAATCACAGTCACTCATTGCCCAAAGACACTCTAATATTAGTTTGTCGCCTACCAAGATCTCCTAATAGTTAGCAGTAAAATCTTGACTTTTAAAAGCATATATTTCAGGCTGTGTTGAACATTGAAGATCTAGAGAATAGTTAAGGTGTAAGTTACTTACAACCATACGAGGCATGAACCGTCCATAGCAGCTCACATTCCGCTTGATCCTTGCTCGCAGTTTACGCTCCAGTATGGGGTCAAAACCATCATACAACCTCCATTGCTCATCAATCTCCTGCCGCGTGCTAGTTATTACCATTTCAGAAACATCAAGAGATAGTTCCTCACCCTCAATCCGTCGCATAATCTTGTAAGTTGAATTGATTTCTTCTTTTGAAAGGCGGCCTTGTTTCAAAAGCTGCTCCAATTTATCTCGACCGAGCGAGTGGCCAGTAAGAATCATAGGCACATTCAGTGCACCTGACAGCAAAGCAGCAGCGTCACCAGCATCAGCATAGTGTCCATGAATAGCAGATGGCCAGATGGGCTTCCCACCACCAACTTGTTCACCGAGAACATTGGACATTTGCATGATGTGGTTCATGGCACCATCGACAAACTCAGCAATGTGAGGCCATAAAAGTTCTTTCGGAATATACTTATCCTTGGGACCAAATGGTATCCTGACAATATAAGCACCGCTGCTCTCTCCCATCTCATCCGAAAAATCTTCAGAATCTCTAGGAGTCAGCATTTCCGTGGGTTCGCCGTAGCTCCAGTCAACATCTGGTGAAGACACTTGTCTGGTGAGCAAGTCGACCCTGTAAACTCCTGGCATTGATCCCAAAGCTCGTGCAAGTTCCACAACATACTTAACCTGCAACGTAAGAAGCAAACTGAGAAGACTACTAGCCTACCATTATAATGCATTACAGTCACTCAGATGTTCCGTATCATTACCTGGCCACCGGTGTCAGAATCACGACCGAGCTCCATGTTCTCACCACGTATGAGACCATGAAGACTGCATGCATATCAAATGTTAAACAACAATCACACAAGAGCACTCCAAATAACTTTCCACTATGCTTACTAATTCTCAATTAACAGATCATTTGCAACATGTTTACTCAGATTATATGCTAAACAAGCCCTATAAGGTGAAACTATGAGTTTTCCAAGTAAGAAAGTACATAGGGAAAAGTAAAGGCAATTTTGAGCTTGTTTCCCTTATCAAGTAAGAAAGTACATAGGAAAGACAAGACCAGGGAGTATACCTTATCAAAACAAGATAGAGCTTGTTTCCCTTCTGTTGGTTAGCCCATATCTCCATGGACTCAGCAGAATTAATCCTGGGCAACCTGGGTTTGGTGCCATGAGTAGAGACATCAGTTCCTAGATCTCCTTTCTCACCCTCAGAGAACTCCTCGGACATGTCAGCAGTTGCCTCCCTGCGACCTCTCTCACGCTCAAGACGGCGCTTAGCCAGCCTCTGCGCCTCCTTCTCCTCATGCTGCACAAACATAAAGAAAATGATGAGTTTGGCAATAGTTGAAAAAATATGTTAAATGTTCCAAGTGCCAGAACTGACCTATCCTATGGGGGAAAATCATAAAAGCACAAAGTAACAAGATCAATCAAAAAGTTCATAGGATATATTCATAGTTCAACTATACAATCAAGAGTTAAAGTCAGCTAATCTCCAGGATAGGACAGGTACTAAAAGGTTTAAAATTCGATGTCAAGTCCAGGATGATTCTCAGAAACATTTTCCCCTTAGTACTTTTTTTTAATCCAGTTGCAAAAAGGAACACGTTGAAAAGGCTGAAGCTTGAAAACAGAGGAGACGAGAATAAACAAAACAAAAACATTGACTTTCAGAGTCAAAACAACTTAGATCAAAGTCTACACTTTTTACAAATAAAAAAGATACGAGCTTTGAATAGAACCAGTATACCAAATGGACAAGTATTTAAAGGGTTAAAACTCGATGCCAAATCCAGGATGATTCTAAGAAACATGTTTCCCTCATTTTTCTTATTACTTTTGTATCAAAAAGGAACACATTAAAAAGGTCGAAACTTGGAAAACATTGAGAATAAACAAAACAAAAAACATTGACTTTGAGAGTCAAAGCAACTTAGATCAAAGTCAAGAGACTCCGTCAATACATAAAAATTATTCTCCAGAAGAAGCAAAAAAAATCGAATCTTTAAAAAAAAGTTAGGACCTTTGAATAGAAGAGTCATATCTCAGTGTCAGTTAAATATATATGCAAACCAAAGTAGAAAAAGAGCTATAAAAAGAAAAGGGGGGAAGAAGGAACCTGCTTCTTTTGGCGAGCGAGATTCCAGATCCTCCAACACATATTCTCCAACCTCGTGTTCCTCTCTTGTGGGCTCCTCGTAGCAACCGCCTTTTACAAAAACAAACAAACCAATCAAGATCACTCACTCACACGATTCATTGCATATACAAGAAAAAGAAACACAGAATTGCGTTACCTTGACCCAAGATCTGTGAAGATCAGTCTCATCGTAACCAGTGATGACTTCCTCAACAAAGTAACGGCTTGGAGTGAATCTGCCTCTCTCCCTTAGAAGCAGCGAAGGTCGTGCATCGTCGAGTGGCTGACCAACGTCGAGAATCGCCTCCAAGTAACTGTTCACCCAATCGTTCCCGGCCATCGAAGCAGAAGTGGATGATACTATATGGTTGTGTGTGTGTGTGTGATGGAATTGGGATTTGATAGTATATGTTGGTTATCTCGTACGTTTGGTTATTGCTTTTTGATGATGGATGGGGGAAAGACGACAAAAGTAGTCAGCTGTAGTGACGAGTCAGAGGACACGCATCCGCTTCGAACGGCTCAAAACTCTGCTCCTCCTCCTTAATGATATTTTTTTAATTCTTACGCTTTATTTTAGTGTTGGGTCTTTTATAAGGAAAAATATTTGTCAAATGAAAAAATACCTAAAACTTTTTTTAAGTGCTTGCTTTGATTATGATTGATGACAGGTATATACTGCTTATTGTAAAATTAAGGGAAATGAATATTCTTTTTTTAAAAAAAAATTAGGTGACAATTGACGAGTATTTTTTTCTATTCCTGTTTTTTTCCATATAGATTCATTTTAAATCAGACTGATGATACGAAGATATTTGGTTTACAGTCATATTTACAGCATCACAGATCCGAATATCCGATAATGGCATGGATCTGAGTCATCCGACAAAGAACCAAACCATAGTTTTTACTTTTTTTTTTTGAGTCTTGTTTATTTTATCTTAGCTTGTCATTTGTTATGTATGATGAGTCATATGTCAAATTATGCAAAGTAAATATATAGAACACAGTAGATATCTGGAAACTGTAACATCCGAGCTCACTCTCTTGCACAGTAGGCTCGTCGTGTTGATGGCGTTATATGATCGCTCTTGTAAGTCTTACAAGAGACAGGTGGAAAGGCTCTTCCGATTACCACTTCCTCGAGCCTAAACATTGATATCTTGCATATTTGCATGGTTTTAGCTATTCATTTATATTCATTTTCATCATATAAATTAGGATTTAGACATGTTTATGTTGCATTTTGCATACATGAGTCTCTATTAGGTACTGGAGTGTCAAATGAAGTTATTGGAGACATTTGGATGCATTTGGAAGCATTGTGATCATAAAAGGGGGTGAAAGATGAGCATGGATGAAGGCTTTAGAGAAATCTTCTGTTGCTAAGATTTGGTGGAGACATAGGAAATTGAGTTAGCTTTCTAATGGAAGTGGTTTCAAGTCATTTGGAGATGTAATGAAGAAGTTATGACCAATTTACTAGAGGCATACGAACCAGAGCGACCCCCACAGCGACCCTGCCTGGTCGCTGTGCCACCGCCAGCCTGGAGCGACCTCTGGAGCGAGTCTCACCGGCCGCTCGTTACCTTCTGGAGCGACCTCTGGAGCGAGTCTCACCGGCCGCTCCACCCCTTTTTGCTACACGATTTTATGATTTTTCAAGGACCTTTTAGCAATTTCTTATGCACGTTTTTAGACTTCTAAACCTATTTTTTTAGTGCTTTGTAAGCCTAGGGAGGCAGATTATCCTTTTTTCTATTGAAGAACACAAACTCTCTCAAGAATTTGATTTGATTTGTTATTGTTCTTGTGATCTCTCATCTCTTTCTCTACATGATTAATTTGAAATCCATCATGGGTTTAAGAGGAATCATGGAGATTAGTGAGTAATCACCTTTTGGATTCATGGGTTAGGGTGATTAAGGGTGATTAGATTAGTTCTAGGATGTTTTAGGTATAGATCATGCTTGTTCCTTGCTAGTAGAGTGATCTTAATGCATCATTTGAGTAGGCCACTCAAAGGGTGATCTCTAGGCATTTCCCACCCAAAAGGTGTTTGATGAAATGTCTGAGTCAACTCTCCTAGGCTTTTAGTGTACTTTGCCAAAGAGATTTGTTGTTAAAGATGCTAAGATAGCTAATAGACTTGTTAGTAATGATTGCTTGCATGTTATTCAACCAAAGACATTTGATGTTTGAGACATGTTAGCAAATGAGCATTCATCTAGACATAGAGCTTGCTTAGAATTGTGTCTAGGCTTAAGGTTGATAGTTTGATTTATCATTTGCATTCCTTAGTTCGAAACCTGATCACCCAAGGTTTAAATCCCTATACCCATGAGTTCTCCTTTCCAATAGCTTAAAAGTATCATTTTATTGCTTTGCATTAGTTTTAATCATTAGTTTAGAAATCATCAAATCACTGGCTGTACTTAGATTAGGCAAATACTTGCATTCTCATTGCTTTGAGTCCCTCAGAACTGGTTCGACAACTTACTTACCACTTTACTATCATTTGACTTAGGAGCTCGAAAACTCTTAACACCAAATGAACTTAGCGTGGCGACAAAAAAAAGAGAGAGGCAATTATATGATTCCATGTTTGTTGTTGTCTACAAGAGGCAATTATATGATTCAATGTTTATCATTTCAGCAAAATGCTCATTGAGTCATTGCTGGCAGATTGATAAAAGAAATTATATTTTAGCGAAGTGAATTAGTGACGTTCTTTCTGTCTTTGCTGGAAAGATAGAAATATAAACTTCTTGTTTACCTTCTCGTCTTCTTTGTAACGACACTACAACATGATCCTGTCCACTAAAAATAGTAAATTGATTCATTTCATTTGGATTTTGCTTCATATTTGTTACAATAAACAAACAAAACCAATTTTATGACATACGTGAGTCAATTAAATTCATCAAAGACGTGTTTTAAATTAAACAAAAATTACGAGACAAATAACATTGTAACGACGATAGTTTATGAAATCGCATTATAGCAAAAGCTAAATCCAAAACATTCTCAAACAGTCAAACACTTAAACCGAAAACTCAAAACATTTTCATCAAAAACACAAGGTTTCAAGCGAACTAAGGTGTACACTGTAGACTATTTCAAAAGTACAACGGATTCATTAATTGGAAAAGTCCACGCCGTTGAGTAAACTGATTTTTCATAAAGTGAGAAATGGGAATTGCAGTTAAGAGAAAATGTCGTGAAGTAGACCTAAGTTGCTATCAATTTGCATTGTTTGCGAGTGCTTTAAATGTTTGCTGTAAAGATAGAGAGAATGACTTATCTATCGGATAGATCCGTTGATGTTGCATTTCGAGTTCATTTGCATTTAGGTTCATAGTTGTGATAATTCTCCTTACTAAAACTTGAGAATCAACAAATAAAACCGATTTTACGACACAGTGATCGAACTCATCAAAGACGTGTTTTAAATTAAACAAAAATTACGAGACAAATATAACATTGTAACGACGGGAGTTTATGAAATACCATTATAGCAAAAGCTAAATCCAAAACATGTTTCTCAGACACTAAACCGAAAATTCAAACATGTTTCAAAGAACATAAAAAGGTTTCAAGCGAACAAGAAGCATTAAGCGGCACCCTTGCCCTTCTTCTTCTGGATCTTTTTCTGGTAGAATTCAAGCTCTTTGCCTTCAAGAATGTATCTGCACAAACATTTACAACACAATCAACATAAATAAAAACAGGAGATTTCAAAACACAAATACAAAAATGACCAATGAGATAAGAAGAAGATTTACCCATCGGCACGTCCACATTGGCCAGGCCTTGAGGAGATGCAGGCCAACAACCTTCCGCTGGCAAACTGGTCCTCAATGTGGGAATCAAGGCTGCGACCTTCTTGGCGGCTCTCAATCTTTCTCTTCACATGGTTGCTCTTCTTCACCTCCTCAGGTGCAGCAGCAGCTGGTGCAGCATCTTCACCATCCTGCAAATGTCAAAACGTTTCATCGGGCTTCATTACTACTTAAGGAATCAACCGTATTAAAAAAGAAAAAAGAGAGTTCTCCTCACCTCTCCTTCCTTCTTGGCGGCAGCAGCAGAAGCAGCAGCGCTCTTCTTCTTGCGACCAACCTCAACACCATAGTGCTGAAGGTACCACTGCTTGAACGGAGCAGCATCAACCTGAACAATGGCGCTCTTAACAAGAGTCTTGGTACGGACAAGCTCGTTGTTTGAAGCATTGTAGACAACATCCAAAACTCTGGTCTTGCGGGTGACAGCTTCACTTCCCCAAGAGTAGTTACCGGTATCGAGCCTCAACGCACGCCACTTGACGTTACCTCCACGGACACGGATTCTTCTCACCGTCTTGTTGCTGGACAGCTTGGTGTTGGCTGGCTGCCTTCCCATCTCGTACCTTCACGAACCAAGACACAGAAACATTACAAACCAGAAAGTGGAACACCAAACATAAATCAATCAAACAATCCACTAGCGAAATGGTAACTCACGAACTAAAGGATATATATTCATACTACGAAATCAAGAAATATTAGTGAGATTAGTTGTCTTAAATTCTAATCAAATGTCATTACCGAACCTAGACTATAAGAGTTTGAACAGACAATAAGAGAACGAATCTAATTTCAGACAAAACACATTTGATTTAACAGAACACAACAACACTTCCTCGTTCAACAGTTCCTTAAACATTTGTAAGCGAAGCTAGTGATAAAAATGAAAGCTTACTTTCGCTTCTTTCTCCATCCCTTCTGTTTGCCTCCAGTGGCACGCCTCTTGTGGATTGAGTCACGAGAAATACCTGATACACAGATCAAGTTACATATTAATATTCAACCATCGAGACACGCATAGAGATGAATCAAGATAGAGGAGAGTGAAGAAGGATCGTACCCATGGTTGCTACTTAGGTTTTCCCTGTTTAGACAAAAACTGCAGAGGGGTGCACTGAGGTTTGCAGAATTGATTTATAAAGAGTGTGGCTGTGTTGTAAACGAAAACCCTAGAGTTCTGACTACTTTGGGCCGTCAAAACTTCTTGTAAGTTTGTATAAGACTCTAGATTCACGTTTAAAGGCCCGTACTATCTGGCCCATCTTCTTGTTTATGAAAATGTTTCCTGATGTTAACAAAAAAAAATGAAAATGTTTTCTGAATTTTTTACATAATTTAAAAAGCATCATCAAATTTATATTTTAGTAGTCGACAAAAAATGTACATTTTATTTTCTTTTCTTCATTATATAACACACACTTTTCTATAAATATTTCTTCATTTTTTTAATATATTAATGAAATTGTTTCTTTTCAAAAAAGTTTTTTTTTATCAATGAAGTTTTATACTCAAATTATTTAACAAGATTTTAGCTATGTCCTCCCAAAGCTTTTTGACAACATATTTGAGAGCCGAAGGTTTATTATTCTAACGAACCACATAAACATAACACTGAAGCACTGGACCAACAAAACGAGAGTATAGCATACAACAATGGAAGCAGATGTGCTATGATTCCTGTTTTGTCTTCAAAAACATCACTTACATCTCTTGTACACATCGGTTTATCTATTCATATGTCCAGATTATCATTTTCTTTAACCTAAAGAGAAACCAAGAACACTCACAACTCCTCTTCATTTTCGTTTGTTATTTCACTCACAACTTTCTTCCGCCGCACTAACGCCTTGAAAAGCGTAAACGCTGAGATCAACGCGATCTCCCAGTGCTCAGAGCTGTTGAGTTTCACGTTTATCTTCCCCATTTTCCTATTGTTCATGTTTACGCTGACGTCCACGTTCGTGTCTCGAGTTGGTCTAACCTGAGCCTGTAAACCCCAGTTCAACACTAGCTCTCTCTTGAAAGACAGAGCCGTCACTGTCACACCGATCTGCTCGTTTCTCACCGGGTAATCTCTCCCTCTGATACAAGCCTCAAAGCTCCCTCCATGCGCTGTTTCCCCTGAACCATTCATCTGACCTGCGTTTACTGTTAACTTCACCCTCTTCCCAACCAACAAGGAATCCTCAATCTTTCCGGCCAAGTAGTACTTCCCACCAAATGATGTCAAACCAAGCCCAAGATCGGTTGTGTTGTGCTTAAATGTTTTAAGCTTCGTGCCGCCATGAAACGAGCACACAAGATCATCTCCTGATGACTGGACGTCGGCGGCTACAGAGAATGTCTGTATTCTTGAGTCTGTAGTAGTATAAGCTGCGTTAGTCTCCGAGTGTATGGTGAACCGTTGCTTATCTCTGCTCACCTGTCCGTTAGCTGAAGCGAACAGATTCTTTTTTATTTTCACAGCTGTCTCAATGTTTATTCCATCAAAGCCCACATCGTGATCCCAACCCTGAGGATCATAGACAGGTCTCACAAGCCACTTGTCACTAGTAGCAATGCATCGGTATCGGTGTGAAGGAAAATCAGAGTCAAAACTGTCTGGACCAGCCATATCCGGCAACGGAACAGCTGCTTGATCACTCTCTTCAGTGAGATTCTCCTCCTCTTTATTAAGTTTTTCATCACGTCGTCTTCTACACTCTTCCTTCAACTGTTTCTTCAGATAAAGAGTTTCCCTGTAATCAAGCTCATCGAGATACTCTCTCTTCTGAGACTTTGACAGCTTCTCAAACCGGGACTTCCCAAGGATCCGGATCGCAGGCAGCTGGTCATACTCATCTTCCTCCTCTTCCAAATCCTCCTCCATAAGCTCGTCTATCTCCTTCTCTGCTTCATCTCCACCTGATGACAACCGACGCCGCAGAAAAACCGTAAGAAGATGAGGAAGCGAAGCTGTTCGGGTGCTACTCGCCTCTCCCAAACCAATGCTGTCACGAAACCTCAGTAAAGACTGAACATCGCCGAGAACTTTGGTACAAACGCACAGAAACATAAACTGAGGCTTCCACACTAATCCGTTCGGAAGAACATACTCCCCCGCAGGATTCTTTCTACAGCTCGGATGATTCTCAACTAACAGCACAGGGTTCTCTAGCTTTGTATCAGACACGGCCTGGTGTATATAATGCTGAACAACATCCATGCGCTGGCCAACGTATGACTCGAAGTTCACAGATCCATTACGTCCTTCTGAAGCAATCGAAGAGTTCGTCATTACAAGTATCGTGTTTAACCATATAGCTGCACCCAAGACTTCGGTTATAAGGCTCAGGAGAGGGTGATCACTGTATCTCATGTCGATCATATCAAGTCGGTCCAAGTAGAGAACTACATCAGGTGGACGCTTCTTAACGTATCTTTTGATAGACATCAGAGTCTTTCGGTTTTTCCTTGCGCTGGAAGGTGAAGGTTGGTGAAAACCAGGGGTGTCGATAAAAGTTACTTTAACTCCACTAACGGTTCCAGTAACCTCTTCTATGCGATCTGTGGATGGTTGGAAAGCATCGGTTTCGCTTTTGGACTGACCGAAGATAGAGTTTATGGTCGCACTCTTGCCAACACCTGTTTTCCCCAAGACTAGGATTCGTAGTGAGAAGTCCAGTTCCGGTACGCCGGATGATTCTTGCTCCCTCGCTAGAGATTTGGCCTTGTCTTGCTTAAGTTTGACTGTTTTGAGTTCTGACTCCTCGGCTCGTATCAGCATTGCGAGGTGTACTCGGTATAAGACCTTGGAGACTAGGATGTTGTTCTGTGACTGCCCAAACCTCTGAACTAGGCGTAGGAACTGTACTTGTAGGTCATTAATCTTTGCTAGGGGATTATGTTTCTTGTCGTTGGGATCAATACTAGACTGGTACAAGCTTTCTGGTGGAGTTAGTTGCTGAGGCTGAGTTTCTACATCGCCGCTTGTTGAACATGGTGCTTCCACTGGTTCTGGTAAAGCAGGGGATTGAGCTAAAAATTAAAAGATGGAAAGCTATTAGTCATTTAGTCAAAGAGAACATACAAATGGGCAGCAAGAAAGGTATATTTCGGGAAGAATAAAAAATAATCAAACAATGGACAGTCTAAGCAATTGGGTGAGCTATCAAAAAGCAAAGTTAAATTCAATTATAAATAGCAATAAGGTCTGCTGAAGCAATTCAGACCAAATTAAAGTAGACCATAGGAAATTGCATTTGATAATAGAAAAAAAAACAGAGAAAGAGGATATGGCCATAGAGCATAGGTAATAACAAGTCCACACACATCCCACAATGTTGTTCCCATTGAAAAATATAAATCCAACAAACAGCCGCTACAGTCAGTTTTCAGGAGACTAACAAAAGATATGGGGAAAGAGAGAGTATATCATACAGTGGTTATCATGTGCTTCATGGTCTCGGGAGAAAGAGGCAGTCCCCAAAAGAGGTCGAGATGATGAAGCCATGGAGTTGGATAGATCGAAAACCCAGTCTATGAAGCCTTTCATTCTACCTGCAAACAACAAAGGAAGTCTACGCTGAGCTTAGCTAAGATACAGAAAAGGCTAAAGCTTTTGCTAACACAGCTGCAAAACAAAAGAAAAAAGCACTTCCTTTATCTAAAGATCTATAGAGAGATAATGACAAGGCCATAAATGCATCTTTAATGAGCTGAAAAAGGAACCCAATTTCCCAAATTCCAAGTTATCTAAGTGAGCTCATTGAAACACAATTAGCCTAAGACGCAATCAGTGAGATGAAAAGTCGCAATCGCAAAACACACACATATCATCATTACTAAAGAAATTGAATGAGCTTCAAAACGGATATGAATTGAGAAAATCGGAGAGAGACCTTTTGTGTTTGGCGACAGTGTTGTTGAGATAGAGGATCGAGGTAAGACAAAGGTTAGGTTTTTAGGAAATTAGGATAACGAAGAAGATGCTCCCCTCGATTTTTCTTGTTTCTCCTTTGCTTGATGATAACATGCGCCCCTTACCGGTTGCTAGCATGCGCTTCTGACCTGTGGTGTGTATCCCATCTGTATGTTATGCTAATTAATTATCTTGAGATTAGTCAAGAGTATAACCCAAACCGCCGAGTATTTTATTTTCTTTAAAAATATTATAAACATATACAATGTTTTTGGATTTTTATGTTAAGGTAATTAAATAATAATAATTCGAACTAAACAAAAGATAATTTAAATTACAGTAGAATCTCTATAAATTAATGATCGGTAAATTAATAATATCTATAAATTAATAAATTTCGCTTATCCCAACTTGAGCCGATGTAAAATACGACACAAATCGATAAAATAATAAAATAATAATATTTTTAAGATTCTCATGTAAATATATAATCTTATTAAAATCATAAACTAATAATCTATATATATATATATTATATGTACAAATTCAACATTATATTGTTGGTTTTAAATTCACAATGAAAATACTTCTATTTTTCTTAATATTTCTATATATTTTGTTAATATTTAGTAAAATTATATCTAAAACCACGTAACAATTCTATGAAACATAAAAATATCTATCATTCATGTCAAATTTCTAAAATTTAAAAAATTGTATATACAGTAAAATCAAATATTTTCTTATTTTATAAAAAAAATTTAAATAAGAAAACTTTTGTAAATTAATATCTCTATAAATTAATAAAATTTCAAAATCTCAACATTATTAATTTATAGAGGTTTAATTGTAGGATCAAAGGTTTCAAGATTACTACATACATTTCAATGTGCAGATGGATATATTATTAAATCTATTTTTATCATGCATATATGGTTTTGATTTTTGAATATTATTTACATGTATATTCATTTGTTGTTGTAGGTACAGTTAAATACTGAGTTTACACAATATAAGATAGATGAAGCACCTTATTTGGTCGACAAGAAAAAAAAAGCACCTTTCCTTTCTACCTTCAGGGTCCAACAGATTTTCTTTACAGAACAGGAAGAGAAACTTGCAGCCATTCTTCAATAACTTGTTTCATGGTGCTGTTTCGAAACTTACTGCTGGTAGTTTCTTTTGTTAATTGACAATTTTTTGTGGCCTGGAGTTAGTTTTGTCCCTGCATTAGCACACTTTGTTGATACCAACTCTATTTTTAGCTATAAGCAGTTCTCCTCCCAAAGTGGAAGGGTTTTAGTTTTTTTCTTTTATAAAACATTTGTTTTATCACAACTCTTTTAAGTCTCTCCAAATCTCATACTGCATCCATCCTCTGTGTTCTTGGCCGATCTAATGTTTCATCTTTTTCCTCAAGAACCAGTGACGTGTTTATTGGTAACCGATAGATTTCTCAACACATTCTTTATTACATTTTCTTGAATGGCAATGATCTCGAATCTGAGAGAAAGAATGGAGAGAAACGAATTAAGAGAAGGCCCTATAGCTATAGCAGTAGACAAAGATAAAACAAGCTGTCAAGCTCTTAAATGGGCAGTGGAACAGTATATACCACGGGACAGAACAATAAAACTTGTTCATGTCGTCCAAAGATCTGCAGTGAACGGAAATGGACATTCTACAGATGATGAATTGTCTGGCAAGCAACAAAATGATAAAGGAAGTCGTCAGTTTTTACCAATGCGTTGTCTTTGCATGAGACGAAATGTAAGTATAAAGATATGTTTTCTTTCTTGGTTCTTACGTTTCCTCTCTTTATGTCTCTCTCTGATTAATGTTTTATTCTCAGATACAAAGCGAAGTAGTTATGCTTGAAGATCAAGATGTAGCGAAAGCGTTGATTGATTATATTAACCAAAACTTTATTTCTACATTCTTGTTAGGTGCCTCGTTGAAAAAGAGCATTACAAGGTCACAAAACTTTAGTTTCGTAATCCATGACATGAACACATGAATCTTGTATCTAAAATGGTTTTGATTTTGAAGGCTATTCAAGGTTGATGACATACCAAGTAATGTGATGAGATGGGCTCCAGACTTCTGCACTGTCTTAGTCATATCAAAGGGAAGACTATCAAGCGTACGGCCAGCCACTAGGCATTTACCTCAAGGCTTGCCATCTCCTTCTCCAGGGACTGCACCGTTGTCACCACTCAGCAACACCGATGAGGCTCCCTCTGAGATGTAAATCAAACATGTAACATTATGTTTTAAGCTCTGAGACTAAACTTCTTGGTTGACTTGAATTTTGGATTTTGAACAGGTCATTGTCAAGAGAAGACGATGTTTTCTTTGAGGAGTTCTCATCCCTTGGTACAGACTCTTCTACTGTGAACACTAGTGACAGGATCAGTACTGATAGTTCAGCTCTCTCCTTCTATGAGAAACTTGGGACTCCAAACATGTTGGAGATTCCTAGTTTCTCAAGTCTGGAGGATGATAAATCCAATCTTTCGATATACCTCAATAGTCCATCTGATATAAAGCTGATGGATGAAGCCGAGGCTGAGAAGAGAAGGCTGAAGAAAGAGCTGAAGGAGACGATGAATATGTACCACGGAGCATGCAGAGAAGCCCTCATGGCAAAGGAGAAAGTAGCAGAGCTAGAGATATGGAAAAGGAAAGCAGAGAAAAGGCTTCAAATGGCTGAAAAAACAGAAACAATGGCCGTCATGAAGATGGAGAAGAGAGAAGTAGAGGTGAAGCCAAGAGTTGAGGCAGAGATGAAGGTGGTGAGAGGGAGTAATGACAGAAAGGTGGTTCTGGATGCTTCTGTAGAGTCTCATATGGTGGTAAAATATGAGAGCTTGCTCCATATTGTAGTTGTACTTTTCTTGTTTTATTTTTATTTCACACTCAGACAATCCTCTTTCTTGTGATTGGAGTTGGGAGATTAAGTCTGTAACAATGTCATCTTATCTTCATGACAAGTTGCTCATTCATTCATTCTCTTGTATAGATTAATCTTATTATCTTTGTTCACTCTTCGCAGTGTCATTCTTAAAAACAAAATCCTAATGTTTGTTTGTTGATTGTTGTTTCCCTTTGAAACTACTCTTAAAATTCACCACTCAACATTCTCATTTGCTTTTAACAATGGAAGACTAGTTAACGCTAACTTCATACATGTTTGAGCTGGGAGAGATGATAGTTAATCATGCCATGGGTTCATGGAAACATATAGTTTATATTCAGAACTGGGACCGAATAAAACTTGAGACCCAAAAGCTTTTGCCCCCAAGACTGGGGTTTAAGGTTAGTCTTGGTTAAGCACTTGATAGACGTACTTATCTCTTACTATCTCTGTGTCCATCATATCAGCTAATACACACATAGTTTTGATATAGTTATATGTCTAAGATAGTAACCTCTTCCTTGGTAACCAAATTAAAGCTACTCGAGATCAGCGGCGAAGGAATCCAGAATGCTCGAGACACCATAAAGCAGCTTGAGCAGCCTGCTCTGATGCACATTTCTTAGTTGTTTTAGCTTCGCCATAACACTCCAATGTCATATTGGGGGCATCTACAACTTCCAGGATTACCTTATAGCTGAACCTGTAAAACATGAACACAGTTGATGACATCTAACTAGCACTTAAAAGATGTAGCATTGTTATGATCAATGTACTTACGATTTCAGGTGGCCTGGTCCTTCTTCGCAACATACGAACTCTGGTGGCTTCCAACAGTTGGCAACACATGTTTCTCGCAAGAGAGATTTTGCAGTTTTGGTGATCGGCCCACCTGTTCAGTTTCCGTAAATCAAATAAATAACTCAGGATATATGTATACAGCACCAAATTTTCAAAGCTGTCCATCAGAATACCTGCTTCATTGACGGTCTTTTGAGGAAGGCTTTCTTCTTTTTCAGATGGTGTACTGATGAGAACTTGTCTGATGACGTATGAGCTGCTTGTTTCACTAGTCTTGCTCTCAGTGACAGGATCCTCGTCAAAGGAATCTTGGATTTTTAGGTTTTCAACGTCCAGCCCATCAATATCCACAACATCTATAGGCTCTTCATCGTAGCCAATCAATTTAGCTTCATTTCGGAGGCTATTCTTCAGAACATCCTCCAACGGATTGGAGGTTTTTATGTGTCCATGAGCCTGCGGATGAATTACACAGACTTTGTTAAGAAACCATTTACAAAACTGAACACTAGGTAGCATAAGATAGAAATACATCACATAAATAGAAGGAACTCAAGAAGCACCTACCTTCAGGTTCGTAAGCATCAGCTGTGCAGCCTTTTTTGTACTCTCTTTTTTGTTCCGACCAGTTGCAGAAGCTGTAAGGCAAGAACCTTTCTTGGTCACTTTTAATTCAACAGAGAAAGCACCATCCTTCTTTGTCGCTGATATCTCCCGATCCCACTTGTAAAACTGGCAATATTCAAGAAGTTCTTTCACAGGACTAAGCTGCAGGTTAGACAAGTTTTTCACTGGATCTAAAAAAGATAGCATGATTCTCCAGACATGATTCAAGTTGAACCCACAGTCGAGGAAAAGAGCACCCAAAAAGGATTCTATCAAGTCACCAAGGACCTGCATACAAATATAATAACTACATTATTCTTCCACTAATATATCCACATTATAGCAAACAAGACAAGTTCTAAACAAAACTTTAACGAAATATCACAGGTTCCACCAAAACACACTAATATACCAAACACAAGCAGCAAATATTGCCTTCATATGGAAGGAAGATCAAAACACACACCTTTGGGCATTTTGGACCTTCAGATGGTCCACTGGCCAATGGTGACGCTATCACGAAGTTGGTGTAATCCTTTATAGCATCATGGAGATAAGTAGATTCGCAAAATAGAAATCTCTGTAGTGAAAAACTGACAGCAACATTTGCAAGCGCCTTATTATTTACTGAGAGCGATCTTAGATCGGTCAGTTGACC
The DNA here is from genome assembly GCA_026261945.1 of Hirschfeldia incana. Lineage (NCBI taxonomy): Eukaryota > Viridiplantae > Streptophyta > Magnoliopsida > Brassicales > Brassicaceae > Hirschfeldia > Hirschfeldia incana. Next base: position 3,476,038 of record JABCMI010000003.1, read on the forward strand.
AGGTTTCAGTTTCGGAAAGACTGAGAAAAAATAGGATGTCATCAAGTAGTCCAGAACAGCATCCCCAAGAAACTCCAATCTCTGCAGACCCCAAATTAGAGAGTTTTGGTTACCATACATGGATATCAAAGAGAAATGAAAAATAAGAAGAAGGAAAAAAACCTGGTAGCAGCCTCCTCCATGCCTGTTGTAAGATGGATGGATGAAGGCCTGTAATAGTAGACCTTTGTGGAGAAACTTATATCCAAGCAGGCTCTCCAGGGCCGCCAAATCAAAGCAAGAAGTCATTGGCATATACCGCTTGCTTGCAACACAGGCATCTCTTACTTGCAAGGACTCAAAATCAACATTTATGCCAATCCATTTAAGAAATCCAATGGCCCCCTTGAAGCCACTGTCAACTAAGAATGCTCCCACAAGAGCCTCAACTACATCAGCAATTGTCTTCTTGTGCAACCAATGATGGCCTTTGCTACATCTGATTTCGCCAGTATTTGATTCCAAAAGCCCAGGAACCTTATCCAAGGAGTGAACCTCTTTCAGTGCTATCTCGTCACAGTTTACTCTGCATGGACGGCCCAATGCAAAGAACTGTGTAGGATCGAATGCTTGATCGCGGATGTAAACCTGGTAAATGCCAAGGTTAAATAAAATCCAAAATTAAACTTAACTAAATTACTACATCTCAGTCTGCTTCTATCTGAGATTTGATCTCGAACAAATGTAACTGAGAATATATTCAATGTACGGAGACAAGGGTTCTGGTGACTGGTGTTACTCTATGCACCATATCAGTAAGTGCGTTCTGTGCAGCAACAGCTCAAACAAGATTTAAAATGTACCGGCCATCAAAGATTTTAAAGGAATGTTTTAAGGACCTGCAAATTTCTCCTGGTTGCAAGCCTAAACAGGTTGGAATTGTTCACAGCATTTGAGCGTCTCCGAGTCAATTCCCCTTCATCAAGCTTATCATGGTGTAGAAACAGGTGTCGGCTAACAGCAAACTTGAGGAATGCATCACCAAGCACCTCAAGCCTTTCAAGAGAAAAGCGCTCCTGACATTTCTCTGTTGTGAGCGCCTCAAGTACCTACACCAATTCACTCGATCAGTAAAGACCAAACATAACAAATTTTAGTAAAATCAACCAAATTGGCTATCAAGTGAAAAGGATTATACTCTGTGACCAGAAACTTCAGCTATCTCAGGGATGGAGGCAGAAAGCATGTGTTTCAGTTCGATAGCCACGAGTAAATTCTCCACACGGTGCATGACTGATGGTAGCAAGGATAACGAACTTCCTATGTCTTTAGATAATCCTTTTATCTTTAACTGAGAAAGCTCTGGAGGAATCTCTATGAAATATTCCTCAAGTTCATGTGGTTCTGTTTTTGGTAATGTGAGAATGGTAAAAATCAGAGTATACAAGGTGTGCTATCGTACATGCACAACAAATTTGTAATATGAAAAAAGTCGAATAAGAAAATTACCCAAATTCTCCCGCTTCCGGTTATGAAGCAAGTTCCGAACATAACAAAGTGGTTTCAAACGCAAGAGTGGCTGTCTAGGATGCTTGAGTTCCACGCCATACCTGGTTTTGTTAAAACAAATGAGAAAGTTCCGAAACTCAGAAAATCGTGTGATCCTTTAAAAGTCCCAAACAAGTTGATAAGGATTGTTATACTGCTCTCTTGGAAACTGGGGAAAAAAAACATTGTAACAAAAACAAGCTAGAGCGACACCAAGAAAAGCAGAACACAGGGCCTCCCTGAGAAAAGATGCCATCGAACAATCACTGAATAGTAGTAGTTTAGTAGCTTACGAGTTATATATGCTTTCCAGATGGGTTTCGGTGATTGATTTTCTAATAGCACTGAGTGCATTTCTTCCATGGCAGATATCCGTGACAAAATAAAATTGTTTTTTGTGGGTTGCGAAAACCACACTGTTCTTCACATCATCAATACTCCAGCAGCCATTTGCAAGCTTTAAATGAGATCCCACAGGAGGATCCATATCATCTACTAAGCCAGACGGAGCCTTGAAGATTGGGGATGACAAGCAGCTTCTAATAGTCGCCCAATCCACTGATAAAACACTTTCTGCATCATCCAGATTAATTGGAAGAAGAAGGTAGAAGGTAGATTTGCTAGTTATAAAAGAGTCTTGCAGCCCCAAGGGAACAAATTCCGTAATTAGCTCCCGCCGTTCAAAAATAATTTTCAGGGCAACCTCCTGGAAACGCTCCGCTAGCGTTATCTGCATAAACATAAATCAAATTAGAAACGTCAATCTAGTTAAATTTTTGTCCAATTAAAAAGCTCAATACCTCATCATTGTCAAAATTGGCGTCTCCTTTTGGAAAAATCTTTACATTTACAGATCTTTGATGAGCAAGGTGAAGATCGAAATCCATAGTCTCAGCCTCAGTGGGAAGAGGTGACTTCATGAAGAGACCAAATTTCTTGTAGATTCTATCGGCGGGATGAGGCACAAACCTTATGTAGTAAGATTGAAGATTGACACAACTCTTTGATGGATCCCACTTTTGTTTAAACAAGTCAGGAACAATCATCTCATACAGTTCACCTCGTGAACAGGCTTCACCTGGAAAGAAAAAAAAAAGACCGTTATATAATGAGTGATTAGTAAAAACAACTAAGAGTTATAACTGAACCACTTATGCACCTTCAACTTTACCAAAATCAAATTCTTCATCTGACAACTCGTCGTCAGTTTCTTCATTTGAATCCGGCAACAGAAAGCTGTTAAGTACACCTAAGCTGTGCAGCTTATAGACAGCCTTTAGACACGCATTCTTTTTAGCAGCTTCAATCGAAGGTAGTAGTGAACTGACGATTTCACTTATAGGAGCATTCGCAGGTAAAGTTATGCGACAGATCGTTCCACCAAACTCGTCAACGGGATTGAATTGAAACTCTGGCTTGGGTTGAAAGAATCTGGTGGAACAAAAAGCGGCAAATGGAAATTCAGTTATGACACGCCTGTTTACTGTAGAAAGTGAATACAAGAAGCACCAATAGAAAAATTGTAAGCCTTACTCATCATGTGGAAGCCTAGAACAATACTTATAGAGAAGGGAGATGCTACTTCCACCACTGATACAAGCTCCCGTCTCATGAACTCTGTATACCTCATCATCAAGTCTAGGACAAGTTTCCTCTGACGACCTGGAAGTAATTTCCAGATTCGTTCGATCTTCATTTACTTTAAAATTTTCAATCAGATCCATCTCTTTCTCGTTTCCCCTGAATCATTAAAATAGAAACAATGTTAATGCCAAGGGAGTAAAAACGATCTCATAGTTTTGGCCTTGTCAATTTCTCATTCCTACAAACCTGTCCACCAGAAACGCATATTCAGACTTAGGCATTCGAGCACGTCCTCTGGACTGTATGAAGCTGGTAACAGTCTCTGGCAAATCAAAACGGATCACAAGACAGCATGTCTGAATATCAAGACCTTCTTCGCCAACTTTAGTGGCAACCAGTAGATTGAGCTGGAAAAAGAAGAGGAATCTTTAGAAGTTAGTTGGTGGCTTGAAAATTGATCCTAGAAAATAAAGGCTTGCCTAAACGGGTGTTTTCCTGTATTTTGTTTATATATTATGTGAAATGTAAAGGTATAGAGTACAGAGATCTCCCAATAGTACTATAGACTCAAAGATAGCTAAAGATCACCTCTTTAGATTGAAACCGTTCAAGAATTGTCTTCATATTCTTTCTTGACATGCACTTCAGTCCAGAACTAAGTCCAACAAGGAAATCAGACTTCCAAGACTCAAGAAGTTTCAAACTATTTAGTATGCATGACAACGTCCTCGCAGTCACGATCCGATTGACAAATATTATACACTTCATGTGTGGCTCTATCCTGAAAGAAAAATACAAATTGAAGGTTGAATCCATGGGCTTCTCTTTCAAAATGCTCTCATTAGCATGACAGTTGAACCAAACACGAGGCAATGAAAAGCAATCAAGGTTTCACAGGACGAGTGGACAATAACAACTACCATTTCCAAATAAAAATTCAATGTCTTTTGAAGGTAACTTGAGAGCTGGAAATTGTTTATTCAGGAAAACAGAGATCTATTGATTATGGCCAATTTGTTTGGTGTATCTATAAAGTCACTCTTTTAGGTGCGCAAACGTATCTTAGGGGGGGAAAAAATAAAAAGGTAGAGATGAAAGATAGGTTAGTGGAGGCTAGCTTTTCTCAAATAGAGTACAAATTTGTCATTTTGTACTCAAATTCAGCATCGGGTTTTGGTTAAGTGACTACTCAATAAAGCTAAGGATAGTTCATTCATTTCTTTACTTCGAACATGCTTTATGGAATAATCAGCAAAAAAGCACTCCTAGACTCTGTCACCTCCCCCAAGTACCAACCTGAATGCCGAAAGGATTTTAATCAGTTGTAATATCTTTCTTGAGAAAAATGGTTCCTTCAATGCTGGTAAGCTGATAAGTTCAGATGCTTTCTCATCTACAATCACAAAGACAACAAACAAATAAAGAGGCAATCAGTGACTTCTTTATCAAGACATGCATGTAAATAACAAAATGAAGTGTAGAGTATAGTTAAAAGTTTCACAAGTTGCAACTCCGAAAAAGCATATGCAATATTGGAAAAAAAAAAACACTATGATACCATGCCATCCTACCTTTAGCAACTTTAGAAGAAAGGGCTTCGGCAGCCAGAGAAAGATATGTGATGCATATTTTTGACTTGTTATTCTCTTCCAAAGGCTCTTGATGAACATTACGGTCACTGTTCAGTTGGATTCTAGCAGCCTATTATAAATGAAGAGGGGAACATTAGGAGGCCACGTCATGAATACAGACACATACGAGATACACAAGAAACATCATAGGGAGTATTATTTGGGCTAGAAGTAAGGTTTACATATTGAGGTTAGACGGTCATCATAAATTAAAGAAAAATGCTTGGGAAATCGGAAATGATCTTAAAACCCTTTTTTTTTCTATTTCTCCCCTATTGTACTCTTAAAGAATCTTCTGCCAGTCGATGTAACCTTAGACCTCGATCTAGTACACTACTAATGCAAAAATGAAGTTACTTGGGAGTTGTGATTATTACTGTACCCTATAAAGTATATCATCTGTGCTTCGCAAAACATTGAAGAAATCAGATAATACAAGTAATCAATACACAATGTACGGACCCTCAGAAATAAAGACATCTGAAACCAAAACCCCAAAACTGAACAACAAATCTATAAATTCTTCAGTATGAAATGTCTACCTGTATTGCTCCCCAGAGGCCAAGATTCACCAGACTATATATGAGATTATCGTGAGTTCTTTTCAGAAGTTTCTTCATATTTAAGAGGACCTGTGTTTGATGGGTATCAATCTGCTGCTTAAGTGATGCCAAACACTGTTCATATCAGGGAAAAATATCAGTTCATGTGTCCAGCCACGGTGACAGAAACAGTTATGAGACATATTAGACAACCCGCTGTTTGATGTCCTCCAGTATGTTTTCATATATGTCGGTGGATTGAGATGCTTCACTCATAGCTGTCTGATAATAATATACTTTGACTATAGGAGATGAAACAAAACCATCCAGCTGGACATTGCTTTCCACTGAGTAAACCTTTTAGATCAGGTAAACAAAAAGAAAATATTACAACATTGCTCGGAATGTCCAGCATAATTTAAACAATGAGAAGGATATTTTGCTTAGATTTGCATCAATTGATTAGTTTGGCACCATAATCTTGGGCCGAGAAGATCCAAGCATTATCAGAACTTTTATCTCTACTTCGGTATCACTTAAGTCAACACAGTGACAGGGCTAAACATATAAGCTGTCCTCAATCATGCCTAGGAAAAATATCTTGCATACCGAAATTAGGGAATTTAAGAACCAGCATACCTTGGCATTGAGCAAATTTTCAAGGCTATTTATGCTTTTAGATAAATTCTCTGATTGAAAAGACCCTGAAAAGCATGTAGAGCTGTCAAAAACTGGACCATGTAGAGAACGAATATGATCAAAGGTCGCAGCACTTATTAAGATCAGTAGACCACCATAAACCTCATAACTTAAAGAGAAAAACGAAAGGGAAGCAATACAGGAGCTAATTCTCTTCACATTCACCGGTTTAAAGAGATGCTGGAACTAAGCGGAATGAAAATCCGAAAAAGTGAAATTTAAATATAAAAAATCTTCCTACAAATTTTTCTTACTCATTTTGGCAATTTTTTGACCATTTCTTAATTCAATAATGAATGCTTCGGACAGCAATGGGACTGTAATCAGGAATTAACATCACCAAAAAAATGGGGCCTACCTTTGCCAACAACTGGAGATGCAGTCATTCCAAATATACGAGGTCCTTTTAAACCTTCTGTTTTATAGAAAACCTGCATTTGCAACAAAGCGAAGCCCCTAAAAACTTGGTTATATGTTTAATGTGTTCAGACACCACATACCAAGAATGTGGAGAAAAGATACCTTCAAGATTTGTGCATAAGGATGGTTGCTTTGTTGTTGAGCATGGTGACACTCATCCAAGATTAGAAGGGAAATCCACTCCATCCTGATGAAACAGTGCTGTAAGTTATGCAGAAGTATCTGTGGGGTCATAACGAGAACCTGCAGGAGACAAAGATGATCTCACATGTCAAAAACGATTCACATAAAAACAAAAGTTGGAATTAACAATCAAGTTAAATGAGACTTATAGGGTTAAAAGGATAGAAAGACCACCTCATTCTCTGAAATCTCTTTCTCCCAATCAGGATGGGTAGTCACAGTCCGATTGCCACCACAATGTGTTGCAACTTTGAAGTTGATAGACTTTGCTATGACTAAGGCTTGCTGAGAAAACCAAAAAAAAAGCACAAGAGAGAGTTAGAACATAGAGCCAAAAACCAATCAGATCCACTAAGCAAAATATGATGTAATCAAATGCTATAATCCTCTCCACCTGTTCAACCAAAGCCACAGTGGGAGCAAGAAAGATACAAACACTCTTCTTAGGGCTGAGAATCAAAGGTCCAAGCTCATATATAACCATCACAGCAATGTGAGTCTTCCCACAACCAGTTCCCAAATACACGATAACGTTCTCCTCCACTGCTTTCTCGCACAGCTCCAGCTGATACCTTCACACGCCACAAAACCAAACCAAACCAAACCAATAATTTCAGCACAAATCAACAAGAAACGGAAATCAAAGACGATCTCATCAGGTTTTCTTTGGATAAGATTTTAATTTACTAGTCCGATGATAATCTTAGTCAGTTAAAAACTTCAAAATCTGAAAAGATTCGAAAGTGTACGGAAACCGAAACGTGAAAGCAAGCTAACGGAAAGGCGAAATCGAGCTGCGAAAGTGGAAAAATCGGGGGAAATCGAACCTTCTGGCGATTTTTCGAGGATCTTTCTCCATTTTGAATGAGTGATCATCCGTCCCAGCGCCAGCCGCCGAGTAGGAGATAGAGAAGGAGGATGAGGAGGAGGAAGCGAACGAGGAGAAGGAAGAGGAGAGGTTAGTGTCAGAAGCATCGTCGCCGATTTCGCGGTCCGGCATGATTGAAGAAGAGGGATGAAACGTGAGAGAGTGTGGCAGTGAGAATTGAGATGGCTTACTTTCTACTACTATTTGCTTTTTTTTCCCACAGCTTTGCCTCCCCAACGAAGTTATTTCTTTTTCTTTTCTTTTTCTTTTTTTCATTTTTTTTTCTCTGGGTCAAGCTAAGGTCAACTTCTCTCACACATTATTCATGATCGCACGTCTCCTTCCAAATCATTCCTCTCTTTTTGTCGTCGTCTCCTTTAAAAGGGATTCGACTACACATTGATTGGTGATTTCGATATCTAATAAAATTCAATTAACTAGAAGAATTTTTCCTCATTATTTCAATATATGTATAATCGTAGTTGAATAGTGTATATATTTTATTATTTAATGAGTATATCGTAAGATACTTTAATGAAAGTGTTTAAAAACATTTTCATATTTCGTCAAAATTGGAAAAAAACATCTAGTTAGCGATTTTGTAATATATATATATATATATATATATATATATATATATATATATATTACGAAGACATTCAAAATAATTAAAAATATGTAGATTTATCTAATTTTACAAAGATTTAGATTATTTCATCTAGTTTATAAATAACTAGTCGTCTTGTCCGCACTTGTGGGCTTAGTTATTTATAAATATTTATTAAAATATAAATTACAGCATATAAAAACCACTATATTAATTATTCTTTACGTTTTTAGTCAGTTTAAATTTCTTCCAATTTTTTTTTGTACTTTATTTTCATTTTTAAAATACCATTAAATTTATAAAATTGTTAAAAAACAACACATCAAACATGCAATGAAGTAAAATAAAAGAGCAAACTTTAATCTTTTTAATTTTCGTTATCTTTTTAAATCATCTCTTTAACAATATACATAAAACTATTCAAAAAAAATGAAAACACAAAAACTAAAAGAAAAAAAATATATATTCAAAATGAAAACTTTATTTTAACTTTTTAAAAACTAAAAAGCAAAGAATGAGATAATGATAAATTGATTTACTCGATTGATATATACAAAGACTTATCCTACTATTTCACATATTTTATTTTTATAAAAATAAATAAATAATGATACATACTATAAGTAACAAAAAAGTGATTTTAACCAACACTTTAAGAAACCAAAAATTTACTTTTTTAACAACTTTTATTTTAGGAAATCTATATAATATATAATGATTAAAAATATTAATTCGTTAAGAGTGTAAACAATATTAATTGTTCTAACTTTTTACGTAAAAACAACGTTTATAATATCTTTATATTATTTGTGATATCTAGGTATCTTATCCGACGTGCGGACATAATAATTTTTAGATATTTATAAAGTATACAATATCGCTAGATTCAAATACTATTACAATAATTTATTGTTTATACATTCAAAATATTAAATAATAAATAAAAACAATCCATTATATATACAAAATATTTCATCATAATATAAAATATTTTTTCTTACGTAAAAAAAACTTAAAACATTAATTAACAATTTGAAATATTTATTAATTATTTTTTGTCAACAATTAGTAATTAATTAAATATCAATTTTTTTCTATATGATAAAGTTTTTCAGTATAATAAAATCATTTTTATTACATAAAATAAATTTAAAAACACTCATGTATACATAAAATATAATATACATATATATGGATTTATTTTTCTTTTTAGGTTTTTTTTAAAATGTATACTGTAAATTATTGTTAGAAGAAACAACATAAACAATCTTTTTTAGGTTTTATAAAAAATGTATACTGTAAAATAACTGTTAGATGAAACAACATAAACAATTTTAAAGATAATTATTAAATCAGTGAATTTCGTTTTTACCTTATGGTTAATTATATATTTTAGATAAGGATAATTATTAAATCAATGATTTTAGTTTTTAATTTATTGTTATATTTATTCATTAATGGTATCATCGACTTTAACCGCTCTAACTTTTAACGTGAGAGTTTCGTTGCGAAAAATCATTCCGCAAATAATAGTATATATAAACTTCAGTCTTTCTATCTTAGTTGTATTATACATATCTTAAATGTTAGTGTTGAATTTTTATCAAAAATGTGAATATGAAACTAATTATTTTCTATCTAAGTTAAATAAATCGTTAATGATTTTGAAAAATGCACTACCAGCGGCTAACTTATATTTTATGAGTTTTATTTGACAAAAAAAATATCTATTATAAATAGTATATGATAAAGATCTCAAGATATAAATCAATATAGTAATAATTAAAAATTAAAAAGAATAATACAAAACTTGGAATGTGAACTAGGAATAGTGACTTCATGTATCCGGGTCGGTTTTAAGTAAGATCTATTTGGTCTCAGGTATTTTGGTTATAGAAAAATTATATCTACATAATATTTGGTAAAATCCTGATCCGGATTTAGATTGGTTCCATCCAGTCCTGGATCAGTTTGTAATTTACAATTTTAAGTCTAAAATATTATATTTTTAAAAGAAAAATGAATCGAAATCCTCTATATATTTATAATATGTACTTAGGTACAATGAAATTGAAATAGCACAGTGATATTTATACGTTATTTTGTTTATCCAACTCACACTCAACCTTTCGGATACATAACAATTCAATATGTTTTTAATATGCAACTATAATTTGATCCACACTTGGAAACGTGAGTTTTTCGATTATATTATAATACAAATTTTTATTATATCAAAAAATATAATTTTTAAAATTTATATAATCTATGAATTAGTTTATTTGAGATTTCTTATGTACTCTCTTACGTAAGTTTTTCTTAGGCATTATAATTTTATCGAGACCAAAAATACAATGTGAACCGACCGAAAATATAGGTTTGGTTCAGGTCCAGAGAAAATAACCTATTGTTTTTTTTTGGACCCGCATGTCTTGATTTGAGTGTGAGTCATATCCTAGATCCGATCATAAAAATGTTATGTATATTAGGTATTTTAGATATTTTGAATAAGTTTATGGTATTACATATATTTTTAAGTTTTTGGTTTACGATTATAATTTTTGATTTCAGGTAAAAATTCAAATTAAAAAAAAAATTGGGCATTTGGATATTTTTTTTTCAGTTCATCGTGTTAGATTTTGAATAAGATTTTGAATTTTTACGTATTTCAATTTTTTGGGGTATTTGTTTGGAGTTTCAAGTGCTTTTCGTGTTTCGGGTATTTTTCAGATTTTTTAGATATTTTGATTTTTTTAGGATCCTAAATTGCGGAACAGATGTGCACCATTACATCTATATCAGATCCAACAACCTTTTGATATAGATTCTTACGTTATTGTACAAAAATATGGTTGATGAAATATTTTTCTGAGAAAAAGTATCATAAGGAATAATATTAAGATTTGTTTAAAAATATTCTATGGCTAGAATGATTAATGGTATTACCAAAAAAATAATAATAAATAGTTATACATGACTCCAACAGTTTTTTATATATTAGATTTTGATATTTTTAATATTATAAAATCAGTTTAAGTGAAAGGTATATAAAAGTATACTCCCTTTGTTCGCATTTACATGACGTTCTACTGCTTTTCTTTTGTGCCAATATATATGTCGTTCACGAAATTCAATGCAAAAAACGATAAAAATGACTGTTACTATCCCTGTAATTAATGATCTGTAGTGGTAATGATATGAAGGCAATTTGACACTGAACACTAACGAAAAGGCTAGAATAGACATTACATCAATTGTCTTAATTTAAGCGAAATGTTATCCAAAGTCATGTAATTCCGAACGGAGGGAATAATATCTAAACCAATAATTTTCAAAATTGTAAATAATCAACTAGATCTCGACCCGCACAACCGTGCGGGTGTTATTTTCAGTTATATATATATATATATATATATATATATATATATATATATATATATATATATATATATATATATATATATATATATATATATATAATATATATATAGATCATTAGTAGTATACATTTTTAATTTTAATTTTATATTTAAATATTTATAAAAATATTTTAAATCAACTGGTTAAATCGTCGTATGTATTTGTTATTTCTTATTATATATTTATCTTATTGTATTTGCATTTTTTTATTAAACATATTAATATGTGCATGAAAAACATATTTCATAATTATTTTGTAGTTAATTTATGTTAAATTTTTACCCGTCTTTCGAAACTGAATTTTTAGCAGTATTTTTATGTTTATTCATTTTACACAATATATTATTATATATACAAAAGTGAAAGATGTGTTAATTTTTATACATGTAGTATATAGTTTTTTAATGTTAATCCGTTCTGTCATCATATTATATTCTTAACATCAATATTTTATATTTATGAAAATAAAATTTATAAATTTGTCAATTTAATATAATTTTATCATATTAAGCTCAACATGATAAATAATGATTGAGTGTGATTATATAATAGATAAAAGTAAGATATAATATTTATTTTCAATTCATAAAAGACAACTGAATATATTAATGTATAATAATATTTCAAAACTAATTACAAAATTTGTGAAAATTAAGATCTTGTTAAGATTTTTTTAATTGATTTTTTCGAAATTTTTAATATATATAATTTGTTAATAAAAAGATATTATGATTAAAATAGTTCAATTATTTTCTGTATTATTAGCCTTATTAAAATACATTTAATAAAACATTTAAGAATTGACCAACTTAAAATCACATATGAAATGAGGTTGTGACTTCTATTTGAATAGAATAAATTAGTTTAGATAAGAAATACTTAGAGTAAATTTAGATAGTTATTCTTGGTTGATAATTTTTAAAATATTAAAATGTTATATATTTTTTGTAAATAGAAGAATATACCCGTTAATCCCGATTTGCAGGAAAAATGATTTGAAAATATCTAAAGCAATTGGAAAACACAATTCAAATTTTTAATTTGTTCAAGTTAGATCTTGCTATCCTACACATCACGTTAGAATAAATTGAACATATGTGAAGTTTGGTACATTTAAAAAAAGAATTGTAGAGTACGTTTGTTTTAGAGAAAGAGGTAAAAGGGTAATAGCCTTTGAATCTTTGATTGATGGAGAAGAACGTTTGACAGCAACAATGGTTTTTTTTTTTTTTTGGTCAAATAACAATGGTTTTCTTTTAGAAATCAGATTCTCCTCTGTAAAACCATCTGTAACACTTTTTATCTTTATGGACATAAACACGGAGCCTTTGGAGTAGTAAGGAAGATGAGCAGAGGACCATTCAACCTAAGAAATTCTCCCACTCTCTACATACTTAGGAAGTTTTCACGATGGTTGTATATATAACAAAATAAAAAATGGAATTAAATATGTTCACATACTTAAGGAAGCTTCACGTTGGATTTATATTTAATAAAAAAAGGAATATAAATATGTTGTTGTGATTGCATTATGAAATATCAAAAATATTGTAAATAATTTTCTAAGGGTGGTCCACTTTAAAAAAAAATCACACATGGATAGAAGTTGTGACTTCTGTTTTAATATAATAGATACTGATATCGTGAAGTCGGGTTAACTTTAACAGAACCAATGAATTTCTATACTTTTGTGAAGGTAACATGAATATTCAGAAAACTCATTTTTAAATATGAAAATATCTATCAAACTATAGATGATCGAAAGTTTAGTATATGATATGAGATTTTAGTGGGAATATTTATATATGATATGATTACTTTATTATAAAGGAGAGAGGAAATTAGAATGTACACATACCTTGCTTTAAATCATATATTATATGATAAAAGTGGTTATATAAAACATTAGTTTAATGCTTATACCATTAAAAATTAAAATGGTAAATATAGTAAGAGTAATAAATAAAGAAACTAAATAAATTATTGTTAGAAAAATATATGGTAACATATTGTTATTCTAAATTTAAGGTAAGATCAAAAATTAATACATTAAATAAAAGGATCCAAACAATTTTGATAAGTAGATTTTTAGGACTTCCTCTCTTTTAATAGTATTGATTCGATTTAAACAAGTGCCTAATCAGTTCTAGATAAAAACCAAAACCGTTTAACTAATCGGATTAAATGACTATGACAAACATCAAACATAAACCAGTCCATCCTGGGGTGAATCCAGTTCGTGTTTTCGATTCTGGTTAAATATTGCATGCCTATTGTTAACTTTAATCCAATATATTTTCATTTGAATATTAGTAACAAAATGCTCTAATTAATAGTAGTTAATGTTTATGAATACGTTTTTTCTTACAAAAGTGACTCTGAAACACAAAGCAGATTTTAATGTTGTTGCTATGCAATTAAATTTCGGCAAATTAAAGTCTATATATCCAACATTGTTCTTATGCTGTTTGTTTTTTGTTATTCTTGATTTGATTGCATATAATTTGCACGGCACTTTATTATTTTGTTTCCTTTTTAGCACATTATTATATAAGTTTGCTGAAAAGGAAAAATAAACTTTTTTACACGTAGTAATGTGTTTCGGACAATTGTGTTGTGCGCCATGCTACTAATGAAACTTTCAGATTTTACCCCTGCAGAGCCCCTAGCTGATGCTGTAACCAAGGACATGTCTTTGAAAAACAGCTATATTCTCTCTCTTCGCAGGACGATTCCCGACGACCTCTCTCACGCCGTGCCGCTCCTCTCCGCCTCTCACCGATGTCTTATTAGGCGTCGGCTCCTCGCCGAAAACTCTTCTCCATCTCCGTCGAAAGCTATGGGGAAGAGGAAGTCAAAGAAATCTCCGTCTGTCAAGTCTCCGAAACCACCGGATCCGCCTCCGTCGTCGCTCCCTCCAGATCCACCGCTCTCTGTTCATTCTGACTCCGATTCTGATGGTCTCTCTTCACCGGTCTCTAAGGAGGTTTCCGATGCCCACTGTAGCTCCCCCGCTGAAGTGGCTGCTCAACCCCCTCTGAACCCGGACGATCTAAGCCCTCAATTGGACTCGAGCCTCTCCGATTTGCCAGTGATCGTCGACCAATTGACGGATCCAGCTCCCAAGGAGGCTCTTTTGATGAATTCTCTGGATGAGTCGAGCTTGATGGCGCCGCCTGCTAGCTCCTCAATTCCCTCTCTAGACGTTGCCAACGACGGCCTAACCCCTGCTTCTGCTACCCCTGCAGAGCCCCTAGCTGATGCTGTAGCCAAGGACATGTCTTTGAGCTCGCTAAAAGCTGATAAAACGCCTCCTCTAGTCATTAACAGCGAGGTGAAAGCGCCTGCAATAACTGTTGGTGACTCTCCAAAGACTCCCGATGAAGAGGTTCCACAAAACAAACCTTTGGCTCCTCAGAACAAAGGACCAGATAGCTGGTGTGATCGTGCGAAGGGAGTCAAGCAATTATCGAGGAAAGGTGAAGCTTTCATCCTCCCTTCTGGGGAAGCTTGTGTCAAAATCCCGAACTCGGTCATAGAGAAAAACAGAAAATCGTGGGAACCCTTTGTGCTTGGTCAATTCTACTCGGATCCTCCCTCCCAAGGTACCCTGCACAATATAGTCAACAGTATATGGAGCAAGCAGTACAGAGACATTGCCGTGTCTAAAATGGAAGGATTCTCCTTTCTTTTTCGGATTCCAAACGCAGCAACAAGAAACAGAGTGATCAAACAGAAGTTGTGGCAAATTGAAGGCCAAACCATGTTTGTGGATAAATGGGAACCGGGTATCATCCCCACCAAACCGGAACTCACCTCTGCTCCTATCTGGCTCGAGTTAAGAAACGTCCCACTACAGTTCTTCAATGAGGACGGGTTGGAGCGCATAGCAGGTTTGGTCGGAGAACCCAAGTTCTTGCACCCTGCAACGGCTAATAAGACAAACCTGGAGGTCGCTAAAGTCTTCACCATCATTGATCCTCGGAAGCCGTTACCTGAGGCGGTGAATGCTCAATTCCAATCTGGCGTTATTACCAGAGTTCTTGTCTCAAGCCCTTGGATGCCTCCAGTTTGTGGTTTCTGCAAAGAGATTGGACACTCAACCAGACGTTGTCCAACTGCCCCGAAGCCGTGTCCTATTTGCAATGCCACAGACCACGCTGCTTCCAAATGCCCCCAAGCTCCTCTTAGAGAAACGAGGGGCAGGAAAACTAGAAGAAGCCGATCGAGACAGAAGCAAAAATGGGTTGCTGTGGACAAATCTAAAGAAGTCGCTGAGAGTGGAACTCCGAAGCCAGTGGATGAAAGGCCACTCACTCAAGCTGTTCCACGGGGTCTCATCAACTCTAGCTCTACTGCCATAGTGACTGGGTCTTCGCTCGGTACCAACACTAAGGACAAGGAGAAGGGCGAGTCTAGTGCCTCTGCAGCTAAAAGGCAGTTCCCTAGAAGCCCATCTGGCACGTCGCGGTCGTCGTAATCTGATCTTCAGCCTGACTCATCAGATGTAGAGTCCTCTGATTCTGATCTTGAAGAAGGCAAGTTCAGTAGGCATGATCCGGACTTCGAGCTGGTTAAAAGTAAAAAGAAATTCTCAGGTCAGAAAGCTTTCCGGGGCAGGGGCCCCAACTCAAATTAAATCTATGTCGTCTGATCTTTTTTGTTGGAACTTAAATAAGCTAAGTCACCGCAGCGGGTTACGGAAGTGGTTTAGGAAGCACTACCCTCTTTTTGGCGCGTTGGTTGAAACGCATGTAAAGCAACATAAGAAAAATAAATTCATTTCGGATATGTTTCCTGGTTGGTCTTCTGAGGACAACTATGGATTTTCTCCTCTTGGCAAAATCTGGATTCTCTGGCATCCTTTCCTTTTCGTTACTACTTTATCCAAGTCGCTGCAGATGATAACGGTTGAAGTCTCGTGGCCAGCGGTTCAGCCTAGTATCATCATCTCTATCATTTTTGCGTCGAATTTTGTTGAGGACCGTCGAAGACTGTGGTCAGAGATCTCTGCTATTGCGTCCTCTCATCATCTGCACAACAAGCCCTGGCTAATCTTGGGAGATTTTAACCAAATAAGAGATCAAAATGAACACTCTAAACCCCCTCGCTTAATATGGACAGAAGGATTCGGGAGCTAAATGATTGCTTAGTGACTGCTAGTGTTGACGATCTTAACTTCAGAGGCAACACTTTCACGTGGTGGAATAAGAAGAAGAAGAACCCAATCGCTAAAAAGCTAGATCGTGCTCTTGTCAACACAGATTGGTACTGTCTGTTTCCATCTTCAGTAGCGTACTTTGGCAGCCCTAGGTTCTCGGATCACGCTGTTATCTCCATCACTCTTGATCCTTCAGTGGAGAGAGCCAGAAAGCCTTTCAGGTTCTATAATTTCATTACTTTAAATCCTGATTTTCTTGACATGATTTGCAGCTCCTGGTTTTCGTTTAATGTTACAGGTTCAGCTATGTTTAGAGTCTCGCGCAAGCTGAAGCTGTTAAAAAGTGTATCAAGGACTTCAGCAGAATGAATTACTCGGGTATTGAGAAGAGAACAGAGCAGGCTCAGGAGAAACTTATTTTTGCCCAGAACAGAATGCTCGCTGCGCCTAACACGTCTAATGCAGAGCTCGAGCTTCAGGCTATGCATAACTGGGAAGAGTTATCCAACGCTGAAACCTCCTTCTTTTTCCAGAGATCAAGAATCAATTGGTTGGCTTTTGGTGATGGCAGTTCCAGGCTATTCCACAGATATGCGGCTTCTAGACAGGCTGCCAATCGTATACATTTTCTGGTTGATGCTTCTGGCCACCGAGTGGACTCTCTCCAAGGCATCCAAGGACTGTGTGTGGATTACTTCTCTGAGCTTTTGGGGGGTGATACTACTCCACAGATGTTTATACAGAGTGATCTAGACTTACTGTTTGATTTTAAGTGGTCTGCAGACCAAGCCGCCGGTTTTGTTAAGGATTTCTCGCCTATGGAGATTCAAGAAGCCTTCTTCTCCCTTCCTAAGAATAAAACGGGTGGTCCTGATGGATACTCTGTTGAGTTCTTCACTGCCTCTTGGTCAGTTGTTGGATCTGAAGTAACTGAAGTTATTTTGGAGTTTTTCAGGTCTGGTTCCCTTCTGAAGCAATGGAATGCGGCGAATCTCGTGCTCATACCGAAAACCCCAAACGCAGCGCATCCTTCAGAATTCAGACCTATATCCTGCCTCAACACGGTTTATAAAGTGATTGCAAAACTCCTTGCGTCAAGACTCAAGGACATTCTTCCGTTGATGATCTCCAAAGCGCAATCTGCTTTACTTCCTGGTCGTCTTCTTGCGGAAAACGTCCATCTTGCAACTGATCTGGTTAATGGCTACAACACTCGAAATATCTCAGCTAGAGGAATGCTAAAAGTGGATCTCAGGAAAGCATTTGACAGCGTTAGATGGTATTTCATTTTGGCTTCGCTGCGAGCCCTGGCTATTCCGGAAGGTTACATAAATATCGTCCGACAATGTCTAACTACTGCTTCCTTCTCGGTGGTTGTTAATGGTGCAACATGTGGGTTTTTTAAAAGTTCTAAAGGGTTGCGCCAGGGGGACCCACTCTCTCCCTACTTATTTGTGCTGGCTATGGAATGCTTATCTAGACTCTTGCTATCAAGATACGAGGAAGGCAATATCAGATACCACCCACGAACAGAGGACTTGAAGATCACCCACCTAATGTTTGCGGATGATGTGATGATTTTCTTTGATGGCAGCAGCAATAGCCTGCATGGCATATCTGAGTGTCTGGACGATTTTGCTTCGTGGTCGGGGCTTCAGATGAACACGACGACGACTGAGTTATTTACTGCGGGGCTGGACCATAGTGAATCCACTGCGATCTCGAGCTACGGATTCTCCACTGGTTCTTTCCCCATCAGATACCTCGGTCTACCTCTCATGAGCCAAAAGCTTAAAATATCTGAGTACGCGCCTCTTATGACTAAACTATCCAGAAGTTTTCAAGCGTGGGCTGTGAAGTTGCTTTCCTTCGCTGGTCGGCTTCAGCTCCTAAAATCTGTCATATTTGGCTTGATTAACTTCTGGGTTTCTGCATTTGCTCTCCCCAAAGGCTGTATCTCGGCGATTGAATCTCTCAGTGCACGCTTCCTTTGGAGTGGGAACATTGAGAAAAGGGGAATTGCTAAGATCTCTTGGACAACAGTGTATCTTCCAAAAGAAAAAGGTGGTTTGGGAATCAGAAGTATCTCAGTGTGGAATCAAGTTTTGGGGCTTAAACTCATTTGGCTTCTGCTATCAAAATCTCCTTCACTTTGGTGTGACTGGCACAGAAGTATTCACCTCAACAGAAACTCCTTCTGGACCATTCAACCTGCCCCGTCGGACTCATGGGCTTGGAAGAGCATCCTTAAGCTCAGATCCCTCGCACTTCAATTCTGTAACACAAGAATCGGAAATGGTGTCAACACAAGTTTCTGGTTCGATGTTTGGTCTGGTCAATTAATAAACACTACAGGAAATAAGGCTTTTAATAGCAATGTAAGATAGCGCTGAGGAAGTTTGTGCTATTGTAAGTATGTGGCTGGAAATATAATAGCGTTTCTTTAACTAAAACGCTATTATACTTGGAGCGGCAAAATGAAATTTGCAAGCGCGCATCTTTTTGGGATTTTGATATTTAGATTATAGCACTGCGAAAGAATAAGCGTTATGGTATCTTTGACCGCTTTTTTTTATTAAACCCGGGAGAAAAATTTTGGGAAGATATTTGACCAAATAAAGAATATTGACCCCGTTAAGTCTTTTTCATTTTCTCTCCCAAAGTGTTCTTCGTTAGACCCCTTTGGAATCATCAGTTTCAGAATCGACTTCTTCCAATCTCAGGTTTGTCTTCATCTAACCCTCCTGTTCTTCGATCTCTGTCTCGATTTTCCATTATCTATTCACTTTAACTTGCATGCATCATGAAAATTAATCGATTGCTTATTATCTCAATAGATCTGTATCGATCGTCTTCCATTTTACAATCTCTACAATCATGAAAAATAATCGATTGCAGTGATTTTGCTTTTTTAGGAGGAAATTAACATGAGGACACGAGGAGGAAAAGTCTCAGTTAGAAGAAGCAGACGTTCCCAAGGTCTGGAAGCAGAAACAGAATTCATTAAGATAACCAGAAAGAGTACCAAAATCCGTAAGTTAAATAAGGGAAAAGAAGTTGCTATTGAAGAAGATGCCATTGAGATAACGCAAGAAGGTGCTGACGAAGTCCCGACAAAGGTTTCTCAAGATGTTCCTGAATTTAATGAGGAGGATGCAGGTGATGGTGATGGTGAGAATATCATTGCAGAAGAACAGTCTCAGTCTGAGAAGGGAGTTAGTCAAGAACTTTCTCACCCGAGAGAAACTGACATGGGAGCTGAAAATGAAGTTACTCAAGAACCATCTCAGGCTAGAGAAGCTGACATGGAACCTGAAAATGAAGTTACTGAAGAACCATCTCAGGCTAGAGAAGCTGACATGGAACCTGAAAATGGAGTTACTCAAGAACCTTCTCAGCCGAGAGAAGCTGACATGGAACCTGAGAATGGCATTTCAGGAGCTGAAGCATCGCCATCTGATGGAAAACCAAAGAAGAAAAAAGGACCCACAAAGATGCGTAAAGTGGCCAAGGATCATCAAGAAAAGGTTTATGTGTCATTCACTGAGCTTGGCGAACATGTAGGTCCTGGATCAGTGACACTTTCATCGTTCCTTGGACCCCTTGTACGCGAACACGTGACTGTACTTCTAGATGATTGGAGGAATCTTGATAACCAGACAAAGGACACACTATGGGAGGAAATTCAGGTATGTATATGCGCTTAAGTCTATTGTTAAATTTCTTTTGTAAGGATTATAATGTGTGGCAATTGCATTTGTAGGCGAGGTTTGATCTGAAAGAAGAGTGGCAAAAAGATTCAGTCTTCAAACAGATGGGTTGTTTGTGGAGATCTGGAAAGTCAAGGCTTGTATCACAACTGCGAAATGCAAAAAGCTCCACAGAGAGAGCAGCTCTGAAACCAAGCAACATTCGATCTGTTCAGGTTTGGAGCGCTTGGGTTAAGAGTAGGACTTCGTCTGTGTTCAAGGTGAAATATACAGAGCATTTGTTTTTTAAGCGACAAGGTAATGATATTTAATTGATGAAATTCAATTTAATGATATTGTAGGCAAAGAGTGACAAGTACAGAGCACTTAGGAGAGCTCAAATTCCTCACACCACTAGTCGTAGAGGAATGAATCGTCTAGCTTGTGATATGGTAAGTAACAGTATGTAATTATATTATATCTAATGATAGAACAAACTGATAAGTAAACCAATATACACTTGTAGAAAAAAAAGAGTGCAGACCCTAAAAAGATTAGCCGGAGCAAGGTCTGGATAGCAGGACACACTCACTCTGATGGTAGACCTGTTAGACCTGAGTTTGCTGAAACCATTGTAAGGTTTCAATGTCTGATTAATTAAGTTACTTTTTTTTGGTATTGAAAAGGACCATAACTTATATTGTGTTTGTCTCAGGAAAAAATAATTTCACTTGATAGTCAAATGGACTCCACATCAAGTGTTAATATAAAAGAAGATGTTGTTAGTCAAGTGTTGGGAGTAGACAAACCAGGACGAGTGAGAGGGTTGGGAAGAGGGATTACTGCTACGAAACTAGCATTCTTGTCAGCTAGAGACTCCAAACTTGCCGACTTGGAAAGCGAGATTAAAGACTTGAAGAATCTGGTCCGTGACTTAGCTGGGAATAAGGTGAATTTTCTTTAGTTTTTAATGCTTATAAAATGTAGAATTTGCTTGACTGATATAAAATCAATGATTCATTTTATTTTTTGACAGAAAAACAATGATGATTGTGTTTCTCCATCTGAGGCTGGTTATATATACAAAGAAGGAACTAGAGTTCAAATACTTGATTGGTGTGAGTCAGAAGATGTTGTTGTCGCTGAAGGAGAATTCTGCTCAGCTGAAGGTACATACAAGATTGGTCGCATTCCGATTGGTCCTAACGCCGCAGCGGTTGTTGTAAAGTCGGTATCAAACCTGAAGGCATCTGTTTGGAGGCCAACTACGGATGTGCGTAAACTTGAGGAAGCAGCGGGATGCAAAATTCCATGGCCAATTGATAAACTGATACTAGATAGTGCATCGAACAACCATCCAGTTTCCTCGGATGTGTTAGGATCAAAGGTAATTCCATTAGCAGGTATACATAGGTTAGTATTTTTAAATTCAACATGATACTAACCAAATGCATTGTCAATTTAGCAAACTACCGTAGATGATCTTGAAAGGTGCAAAATCTACGATTGGGTTAAGGGCGTTGAGGTAATCGCTGAAGGTTTTATGGGTTCGACTGACCCATATGAGCTGGTGAACAATGTTCCTTTGGGTCCGAATGCTGTAGTTATGAGAGTTGCTAAGGTGATTAATGGGAAAGCTTTTCTATGGAGGCCAACAAGTGACATGACAACAATGAGTGATGCTGTTAATGAAAAGATCGCATGGCCGCTCCATAATGTATCAGTAATTAAAGCTCCGGAAGATGAAGGCGAAGCTAGTGTCAGAAGGCCTTCATTGGTAAATTTACAAACTTATTCCCTTTTGTAAATAATGTTAGAGCATTTTATTTACATGTAGTTGTTGTGATGTACTTGCTGTGCTTGTAGAGTCCAAGTGGCAGCACTAGTTCCACCAGATCAGGTGGTAAAAAGAAGTGCATCTTGTTGGACCAGAACAACTCAGGACGAAAAGTTGCAGAAGGCAGAGTAAGTTGTACTGATCCATTAAGTGTTGTCCATCACGTCCCGTTAGGTCCCAATGCAAGTCGGGTCTGGGTTGAAGTGGCCTTGATTGAAGATGCAGCTCTATGGAGACCAAACTCTTTTCTCAAAGACATATCGGATGCTGTGGGAAGCACAGTGGCTTGGCCAAATGATAAGATTCTGTATGTTTAAATGTACCGGAGTATTCTCAAAGACATATTTATGGAGTATCCTTGTTTGGTTTTAGGACATATCTTGCTTGTTTGGTTGTAAGACATATTTTGTTTGGTTGTTAAGACTTATTTATAATAAGATTAGGGAAATATGGGAAAATACATTGAAACAATAAATAGATTGTCCTTATACCATATTACGAATAGAAAGTTGTCCATTTAACATAAATATTTTTTTAAACCCAATTAAGCCCCTACTCTATTCTAACTACAAAATTAATTTTCTAAAATATGAAATTGATAATAACAATTTTGTAAAGAGATCAAATAAAAAAAACAATTTTCTTATTTCATTTATAAAAAAAAATCGGATAATAACAATTTTGTAAATAGATCAAATAAAAAAAACAATTTTCATATTTCAGTAATAAAAAAAAAATCGGATAATAACAATTTTGTAAAGAGATCAAATAAAAAAACAATTTTCTTATTTCATTAATAAAAAAAATAAAAAAAAATAAAATCGGATAATAACAATTTTGTAAAGAGATCAAATAAAAAAACAATTTTCTTATTTCATTAATAAAAAAAAAAATCGGATAATAACAATTTTGTAAAGAGATCAAATAAAAAAACAATTTTCATATTTCAGTAATAAAAAAAAAAAATCGGATAATAACAATTTTGTAAAGAGATCAAATAAAAAAACAATTTTCTTATTTCATTAATAAAAAAAAATAAAAAAAAATAAAATCGGATAATAACAATTTTGTAAAGAGATCAAATAAAAAAAAAATTTCTTATTTCATTAATAAAAAAAAAATCGGATAATAACAATTTTGTAAAGAGATCAAATAAAAAAAACAATTTTCTTATTTCATTAATAAAAAAAATAAAAAAAAAATAAAAAAAAAAGAAAAAGAAAATCGGATAACAAAACCAAAAGGGGATATCGACACAATCCCTAATTCTTCCACACCCCACAAGATGCATAGATATGCATGTTTTTCAACAAAAGATTCAAAGTTGAAAGAAGAACGTGAGAAGAAGAAGAGAGAACACGTTGAAAAAATATTTTTGAGAAAAATTTTAGGCAAATCCAAAATTTAGAAACAAAATATATTTTCAAATATTTTCTTAACTGATTTTTGAGAAATTTAAGGAATATGTAAATATTTCGAATCTAGTAGAACATACATTCTACTAATCGTAGATTGTACATATGATGGTAGATTCGAGACAGTAGAATATAGAATCTAGCAGTAGTAGGATATAATATTGTAGTAGATTATGAAATATAACGATGGTAGATTATTAGTACTCGGCAGATCCTATGATTCCACATTGGTAGATTGTTAGTAATAGGAAGATTATATGATTCTTTTTCCGTAGATTTATAGCAAAGAGTAGTTCCAAAAATCTACGGTATCTCAGATTGTAAGCAAAACCGTAACATTTACTTTCTACGGTGGTAGGATAATTAAGGACTTGTAAATTTTAAAATCTACCATTGCCAGATTTATATGTAGTTAGCTGAAACATCAATCTACCAGCCCGTAGACAGTAGATTTTGTTTTCTGCTGCCCGTAGATCAAAATATGAAATTGTGTTTTGTTAATATTTAGGCAACCAAATTATTCTTCATATGATTGTTCAATGTTTATGTACATTTTGTATAAAGTTTCATATTTTTCTGACTTATAAAATAATTGATATGATTTTTTAAAGTTGGCCAAGGGTATCTTAGTCCAAATCTGACAAAAAAAGGATTTATGCTAAAGGGACAATGTAGTAGTTTTTTTAATGTGTTCTAGCAATTTTTTCATAAGATTATGTAGGCTTGGCATATATATATAATCATAATCAATAGCAAAATTGTATAAAAATATATGGTCCATAAAAATAAGTGACCATAAAAATTTATACAAGTTAGATTTTAGGGTTTATTTAGGGACTGAACCCTATTGTAACAAATTTAGAGATTCAACATTTAGAGATTATTTTTATGTTTTTAAACAGTTTACAAAACAATTTACCAATTTGCTTAAAAATTTCGACAATTTAGATTTTAGGGTTTATTTAGGGATTCAACCCTATTGTAAGAAATTTAGAGATTCAACATTTAGAGATTATTTTTATCTTTTTTAAACAGTTTACAAAACATTTTACCAATTAGTTTAAAAATTTCTACAACTTGAAACGAATTGAGATTTGAGGGTTTATTTAGGGATTGAACCCTATTCTATAAAAAAATTAGGGATTCAACCATATCATCATCTACTCTCCATATAGAGTGAACCTCAATACATTCTCAAACTGTATAACACATATGGATTCAACAATATCATCATCTATTTTCCATATGGAGTGAACCACAATGCATTCTCACACTATATAATTCATAGAGATTCAACCCTATCATCATCTAATCTCCATATGGAGTAATCATTTTATACTTATTTGAAACATACAACATTTTTTAAAAAAAAATTATTAATACTAAAATTAATTAAAAATTTGAATTAATTTTAGTTAATTTAAAATTTTTAAATTGTGTTTATAACATAATTTCCAACCATTTTCATGCATTTTTCGTAATTTAAAAATTAATTAATAAAGAATTCTACAGAAACCAATAAGAAGGAATGGTGCGGATAGATGACATGTCTTAATAGAAGCCGTAGGATCTAATTTTTTTAATCTTTCAATCTACGGTTCTCAATCTCTATCGGAGATCTCTGTTCATTCTCCTTCTGCGACAACTCAAATCTAGGTTTAGTTCCAAAAATCGAATGTTCCAATCGATCTCCCTCATACGCCTCCGTTCCGAAAATCAAAGGTTTCAATCGATCTCCCTCGAAGTTATACTGTTCTGATATGGAAAAGGCATGGGTTTGGCTTCCAAGGTAGTAATCTTTTCGAAATTTTAATTCATGACGAGTTCTTCTTCTGCTTCCAAATTTTAATTCATGACGAGTTCCTTTATATATATATAGGGCTAGCCTCGAATATTTGGAAGGTGCAACATGATTTGTTACTGCATCAGCGAGGAGGTTAGGAGATCCGACAGAAATATTATGTCCATGTACTCACTGCAGAAACCTTTCCCATCAAGTTTTAGACAAAGTAACGGAGCATCTTGTCATAAGGGGTATGGATAAGAAGTATATGAGGAGTACCTGTTGGAGTTTACATGGTGAAAGAAGGTCTGACATGACTGATAGTGCCCCTCAATCAGAAATTGAGGCTTATGGTTTGCTAAGGACGGCTTATTTTGATAGTGGTGAACCTGATGAACCGCCATCTGATCACACTGGAGGAGAGCCTGTACATGGTGAACATGATGAAGACTCGGAGTTTAGGAAGAAGGTGAGAGATGCTGAAACTCCATTGTACTTGACATGTAGCAAGCACACCAAAGTTTCTGCGATCATGGCCCTTTACCGCATCAAAGTAAAGAGTGGAATGTCAGTGGCTTACTTTGATCAGCTACTGTCGACATTTCATGACATGCTACCGGAAGGCAATGTACTACCAAAGTCGACTGATGCGATTAAGAAGTTCTTGGAGATTTTTGGGCTTGGCTATGATATGATTCATGCGTGCAAGAACGATTGTATTCTCTATAGGAAGCAATATGAGGAGTTGGAAACCTGCCCACGATGTAGTGCTTCTAGATGGGAGATTGATAAGCACAGTAATGAAGAAAAGAAAGGAATTCCAGCAAAGGTCCTAAGGTATTTTCCGATCAAAGACAGATTCAAGAGGATGTATAGATCAGCAAGGATGGCTGAGGATTTGCGATGGCATGCCAACAATGCCACTGAAGATGGTATAATGCGACACCCTGTTGACTCGTTATCTTGGGCTCAAGTGAATAATAAGTGGCCAGAGTTTGCTAGTGAAGCAAGAAACCTGAGACTCGGTCTGTCAACCATGGTATGAGCCCTTTCTCTCTCCAGAACACCAAGTATAGTACTTGGCCGGTGTTGTTAGTCAACTACAACTTTCCACCAACTCAGTGTATGAAGGCTGAGAACATCATGTTGACTATGTTGATCCCTGGACCGACGGCTCCGAGCAACAACATTGATGTTTTTCTAGAACCACTGGTAGAAGACTTAAAAGAATTGTGGAGTGAGGGAATGCAGGTATACGATTCATTCCTGAAAGAGAAGTTTACACTAAAAGCTATGTTGTTGTGGACTATAAGCGACTACCCGGCTCTAGGGACGTTGGCAGGTTGCAAAGTTAAAGGGAAACAAGCATGCAATGTTTGTGGAAAGGATACACCAAATAGGTGGCTCAAGTTTAGTCGCAAGTATGTGTATTTGGGGAATAGGAAGCGACTAAGCCCTGGACATCACTACAGACGCAAGAAAGGATGGTTTGATAATACAGTAGAGAACGGGACTGCAAACAGGATTCAAACAGGTGCAGAAATTTTTGCAACATTAAAGAACTTCAGGAATGATTTTGGAAGATCTTTAGCCAAGACAAAAAAAAGGAAGAGCAGTGTCTTGTCAGAAGAGCAGGTGGCTGAAGACGAAGAAAATGATGAAACGAGTGATGAATGGAGGTGGAAGAAACGATCAATATTCTTCGATTTACCCTACTGGAAGGTATTACAGTCTATTGTTAGACTGAGATACGATTGTCACATTTTGTTTTTTCCATTAACTGATCATTCTGTTTTCAATGTTTTAGGATTTGCCGGTGCGTCACAACATCGATGTCATGCACGTGGAAAAGAACTTGTCTGATGCATTATTATCAACACTGATGCAGAGTGCTAAGTCAAAAGATGGCCTCAAAGCGAGACAGGACTTAGAAGATATTGGAATCAGGAAAAACTTGCACACACAGGTACGGGGAAAGAGATTCTACTTGCCTCCAGCAACTTATTGGCTCAGTAAGGAAGAGAAAAAGATATTTTGTCAAAGGTTGTCTGCGTTCAGAGGCCCTGACGGCTACTGTGGTAATATTGGTAACATTGTTTCAATTAACCCTCCTTCGATTGGGAGTCTTAAGTCCCATGATCATCATGTACTAATCCAAATTCTGTTACCTGCTGCGTTACGAGGGTTGCTTCCTAGAGGACCAAGAGTGGCAGTAACTCGAGTATGTAATTACTTCAACAGATTGTGTCAGCGTGCTATTGACGCGGAGAAGCTGATAACTTTGGAAAATGAGTTTGTGGAGACTATGTGCCAACTTGAGCGGTTTTTCCCTCCATCTCTCTTCGATATCATGTTCCACCTTCCTTTACACCTAGCAAGAGAGGCACGTTTAGGAGGCCCTGTGCACTTTCGTTGGATGTATCCATTTGAGAGGTTTGTTTTCATTTTGTTGGATCGTATTATAGAATGCTTATTTCTGATCAACTGAGGTTTGTAACTATTGCTATTTTGTTTGAGTTGTAGATACATGAAAACACTCAAGGCATATGTAAAGAATTTTGCTAGGCCAGAAGCATGTATGGCTGAGGGGTACTTAGCTGGAGAATGCATAGCCTTTTGTTTAGAGTTCCTGAAAAGTGCTGTACCAGTTGAAGAAGTACTTAACCGTAATGAAGATCTTCAGTCTGATGGAATGGTTATTGAAGGTCGACCACTGCAAAAGGGAACAGAGGTTATTCTTTCAGAGAAAGATAGAGACATAGCACATCGATATGTTTTGATGAATATGGCTATTATGGATCCGTATGTTGAGTAAGTTCTATTGTCCTTCTTAAATTCAGATTCTTTTTATCAGTCTTATAACTCTTTACTTTGTAAAACCAGGATGCACTTACAAGAACTGCAAGATAATGATGTTCGATTAGCAACAAATGAAACTTTGTTATGGAAGCATCACACCCAACAATTTGCTGAATGGGTGAAGAATAAGGTTTGTACAACTTCACTATCTGTTTACTTTTCTGTTCACATAGCTCACACAGTATTACATCCTTTTTAGATACCTTCTAACTCAAAGGATCATTCTACGAAGCTGAGGTGGTTGGCCTTTGGACCAAGGTTTACTGCTCATACCCATAAAGGTTTTGTCATTAACGGGAACCGATTTCACATACAATCCGTTAAGCGAAAGACTCAGAATAGTGGAGTCACTTACGAAGCTTTCAGCATGTGTAGATCTTCTGCAAGAGATACAAGACATACAGCCGATATGGTCACATATTATGGAGTGATAACAGAGATCATTCTCCTCGACTACCACATGTTCAGCGTTCCTTTATTCAAGTGTAATTGGGCGAACAGAGGCTACGGTGTTAAGGAAGAAGATGGTTTCACCCTTGTCAATCTTCATGTCAACCAAACGCCATATTTACAAGATCCATACATTCTACCATCACAAGCAAAACAGGTATTTTACTCTAGAGAAGATGAAGAATCGCCATGGTATGTTGTTATGAGAGCACCACCTAGAGGTTATCATGAACTCTAGACAGAGGAGGACGTTGTCGGAGCACCATTACCCGCACAGGAATTTGATGATGCAGGGCAATTGTCTGATGATGAAAGTTTTTGTGTTAGGGATGATTGTGATGGAATTATAGTTGCTGATTGATTTTGTTTGGATTGGAAAATTTGTGAGAATTGAGTATATTTTTTTTTTATTTTGGAATATTTCAATTATAATTAATTATTATTTGACATTTTTTAAATTCTGTATTCTTTTCAAAATCAAAATATTAAATAAATTTTGTTAAAAACAAAATGCAACAATTGCATATTAAAAATGCAATGAAATATGTTGTGATTTTTGCTCTTCTTGACTTGGCCTTTCCACAGCTCTCTTTGTTCTCTGTTTTACTTCACTCACACTCTCTGCTTTATTATTTACTTGTGTTTCATCTTAACACAAGCTTGATCTCTCTTTACTCTCTCACGTTTCTTTGCTCTTGTTCTTGTAGAGAGAGAAGAAAGAATTATTTGATTGTCTACATTTTTACTTCTCCAACTCTTTTCTTTATTAGAATTGGATTCTTTCTTACTACAACACACAACACACACTTATAGTAGTTGTACTCTAACTACTATACACATGACTACTTGCAACTCTAGACTCAACAACTCCCACTTGCACCATACTTCTAGACATGTTGCTTACAAGCAAACTTGCTTACACCACTAATACTCCTAACACCTATTACCAACTTAACTTAGTTAGCTTACATCTAACTAGTTACTTTTATTCTTCTTGTTGTGTAACTTCTAGTTACACAACCCACTGATCTTGACTTCTTGTCCATGTAGTCCACGTTGGATGCTTCTTCTTCTTTCACTGTTTCTTGCGCACCAAGTCTTCTTCTTCTTCTCGTACATCTTCTTCTTTGTAGCTTCTCTTCTGCTACAGTTTGTTGTTCTTCTTCTAAGTGACTCCTTGGTCACTTCTTCAATCTTCTTTTCTTTTGTGGCAAGCTTCCTTGCTTCCACTTCTTCTCTTTCCTTGATTCCATCTTCACTTTGTAAGTTTAATCAAAGGTTCAATTCCAACAAAATATCCAAAAATTGCTATTGATAGACGACGACAATAGTAATTAAAAATCGCTATATTAAATTTTAAAAAATGCTATAGTTTAAAAGTTATAATATCATTTTCGCGACGCTATAATAAAAATTTATAATTGCATAACACGAATCGCTATTAATAAATAAATATCAATAGCACATTGAAAAACCGCTATGAAATGTACGGGACCTATTATCGCGGGCGATATTGGAGCGCTTTCTACAACGCTATGGTAACGTATTATAGCGCTTTAGCCGTGCTATTAAAACCCTTATTTCTTGTAGTGAAACTTCATCGGTGACCAAGGACCCAGGGCTCTTCGTGTGCGAAAGGAAGCTGCAGTAGCGGAGGCCATCACTGATTCAGCCTGGACCCTGCCGCATCCACGTTCACAGCAGGAAGTGTCTCTCCACTCTTATTTAACTACAATTTCCCTTCCACTTCCTAATGATATAATTGATGTTTTTGAATGGAAAGCTCCTAATTGCTCTTTGAATGTATTCAATTCTAGGGCCACTTGGGAAGCGATGAGACCGAGACAGCAGAACCAAACCTGGCACGATGTGGTTTGGTTCAAAGGGGCTCTGCCAAAGCATGCTTTCAACATGTGGGTCGCCAACTATGATCGCCTACCGACTAGAGCAAGACTGGCCTCCTGGGGTCTCCCAATCCCAGTTTCCTGCCCTTTATGCTTCACTCAACCGGAAACGCGGGATCACCTTTTTCTCTCTTGTCCCTACACTGCTGATATTTGGACTCAGGTCTTTGTAAGATGTGACCCTCCAACGAGGATGCTTGCGGACTGGTCCGAACTCTTATCTTGGATCCGATCAGCTAGGTCGAAAAGGAGGGTCCTGCTGAGGAAGCTTGCTGCCCAAGCTGTGATCTTTCATGTTTGGAAACAAAGAAATAACCTGATTCACAATGCTACTGTCCTGTCTGCCTCAACTGTCTTCACCTCTCTTGGCAGGGAGTTAAGAAACATCATCTCCTCTAGAAGAACAAGGAAGCATTTCAACTCACTAATGTCTCTATGGATTAGGTAGAGTAGAAATGGTGCTTTTCTTGTCTATGGTTATTGTTGATCCATCTTGTTTTTAGTCTTTTTTTTGCCAAGATGTGTCAAAACAAAAGATCTTGCTTATGTAAAATCTTTCTTTCATTTTAATGATATTTACAATTTAGCAAAAAAAAAAACTTTCGGATTTTTGGGAGAAAACCATGATATCTTCTTGCTCTCTGGTTTGATCGTGATATGGCAGCAACTGTTTAACAAATCATATGTCCTCACTAAATTTTTCATGCAATCCCCGTGGAGGAAACTCCACACAAAGCAAAAGTTGAGTCAGACAACGCATACAAAACAAAAGTTGAGTCAAACTAAATGAAGTATACAAAGGACGTTGGAAGACAGAAAAAGGACTTTGGAAGACATCAGACAAAATTATTATAAAATATAATTCATTGGAAATTCTGTTGGAAGCTGTTATATATTCATACAAAAAACTATAAAACATTAATTTTATTAAAGAAATATGTAATGTTGTCCTTTAATCAAATTGATACATCGGTAGTCAAATTCATCTATTTAATAAGTTTAGTCTGTTGTCAATCTCATGTACGCTTAAGATATTATTTTCTCGGTGACAAAACTAAATTTTATTTCGGTTTCAGATGGAATAGTAAGATTCAGTCAATCCAAAAAAAAACATAGCTATTTAGTAAGGGAAACACCAAATTTAAAGAGAAGATAAGATCAAAATGAAAACATAAATAGAAGAGTGCTATCATTTCATTGATACCAATAAAATTGGAATATACCTATTAATTATCAAAATCATGCATTCAAGATTTCTAGTTCATGTAATTTTTAGATATTCTCTTCTAAGGTAATATAATCTCAACCTGATTTTATTTCAATTTCATATAGAATACTAAGATTTTTTTTTGGTCAAAGGAATAGTAAGATTCAGTCAATCCCAAAAACATACCTAGTTAGTAAGAAAAGCATCAAATTTGTAATCTTTTTGATACCAATAAGTCTTCTTCTCACCAGTAAAACTGGAGGATATCTCAGATATATGTGCATATATATATATCTATTATATTAAAACAGAAGTCATGACTTCTAATTCATGTGTGATTTTTAATAAAATGGACTACTTGCTAGGACTAACACATTTTTCATATATTACTTGATAGATGTAATTATATACTTCACTTTGGTTTAATTATACTTCACTTTGGTTTTTGCATCGTCTCTTCTCTATCACCAGACCGACTCAAAAAAGCACAACCGTAACCTTTCCTGGGGCTTTGAATCTCATGGCTGAACGACGACGGACAGCTTGGCTTCCGACGACGATCAATCTATCGCGGCGGATTCGTGGTCGATCAAGAACGAGGACGGATGCACTCTCGACGACGATCATCGCCACGACAACGCCGCCGAGGCTCTCTCCTCCGCCAACTTCCGCGTCTCTTCAGATTACAGGTAACACCTCTCCTCTGCTTTGGGATAATCGCAGAAAGCTAGGGCTAAGAATGTAGAAATTGGGGCTTTTGTGATTGTACATTTGATTGAGATTTTGAAGGAACAGTCGAATTGATTTTCCAGATCTTAGGGATAACTGAATCTTATGGAGTATTGTTGTTGGGACGATGCTTACTGTGATGAGCTCTCTAATTTCAGGGAGCATGGCCATACCGGCGAAGTTTGGTAAGGATCACGATCCCTTCATTTTTATATCTCTGATCCGTTAGTTTTTTTGGTAATTAGCTAATTAATTTTTTTTTTTTGTTTTCTATTGGTAACCTTTAGGTTTGGGGATGATGTCATGGAGATTGTTACTTCTTGGACGAAAGACTTGTGCGTTGAGATTTCTCAGAACGAGGTGTCTGTTTCTGACAACCGTACGGTGAATGATCAGGCTGACAAGTATTTGTCTGGTTGGAATGTGCTTGACCTTGGTACTGGAAATGGTTTACTCCTTCATCAGCTTGCTAAGGAAGGTGAGCTTTTAACATTCTTTTCATGTTCTGTCACTTAAATGCATAGCTAATGTTATGACATCAGTCGTTTTACATTAGCTGATTGCCATTAGGTACGTCTGATAATTTAAGAAATAAGAATCATGTAGGATTCAAAATAATCAAGATATAGTCATGTCTGCTGTCTACATCTTGTGTTGACTTTCTTCTTTCACTCTTGCACCAAGTCATGTTCGCATGATGCTAAAGAGGTGGCTGTATATCACTGGTCTTTTGGGGATATGAGTCTCTACGGCCGTATCATTGATAATTTTAACTTTATAAAAACAGTTACAGACCAGTGCATGTCCATCAGAATGTTATGCTTTTATTTTACTTTAGTATTATTAATCTCATCATCCTTGCATTTTTTTGGCTCAGTTTCTCTGATTTAACCGGGACTGACTATAGTGAAGGAGCGGTTGAACTCGCTCAACATCTCTCCCAACGTCATGGTTTCCCAAATATACGTTTCATGGTATGATCCTCATTTAATTTTTTTTTTCTGTAAACCGAATGAAGAACATAGAGGTAGAAAAAAAGAATATTCACATTAGCATCGTATTACTAATTATTTGTCAACCGTATTTTTAAAAAAAAAAAAAACTTCTACCTATGGCTATGATCAAAGCATTTTCGTTTCTGAAAGACCTCAAGCCCTACAAACAGAGCTGGCGAGTTCAGGTTAAGTTGCTTCACTCCTGGAGGCAGAAAACCAATTATGGTGGTGATACCCTAGAGATGATCTTCGCCGACGAAACTGTATGAATATCCTTTCATACGATTTATGTTCTTCTTTTTGAAATAATACATGTACGGCACTAACTTCTGATATCGTTTTGAAACAGGGTGTTAAGATACATTGTTCAGCCAGAAAGACTCTCATAAAACGTACAGAGAATAAAGTACGGCTTGGTGAATGGCGTCTCATAGAGATATTTAGCGTGTCTGAAGCAAGAGGACAGTACCGTCCAACAAATCATCCTTACAAGATGACCATCATTGAAGACACCTCTATAGAACAGAGTACTTTTGAGTGTGATGATGAGTTCCTGAATTTTCCTTCTTTTGAAGAGATTGGAGATGGAACTCTTAATACGAACTTCCTGATCGGTTAGTAAATTGGTTAAGTTATTCTCTTTTACATAATATATGTATATGATACTAATATTAATAATGTAATTATTTAACAGATGTAATTGGTCAAGTTTCGAATCTTCGTGATGTCCAGACCGTTCAGGTGGCTGGAAATGATAAGAAAAAAATTGAATTTCGCTTGATGGACATTGAGTAAGTGAATTAATATATATCTTTGAAATTATATTATTGTTTGAATGGCTTATCTGAACATTTTGGCTTATTATTTCAGGGGTCACAGCATTGCATGTTGTCTTTGGGAAAAGTATGCAGAACAGCTTGAAGAGCATATCCAAAAAAACAAATAATATTAACATCGTGTGCATGATCCGCTTTGCTAAAATTGGTTTTTACAGAGGTATTAAAAATATGCACATTTTTTTGGCTGTTCTCTACACACCGTAAATGTATATGTATCATGCATATATTGTTTCTTTTTAACTAAATATCCCATGCTTATTTACTGTAGGAGATGTGCAGATCACCACTGCTTTTGATTCATCCATGATTTGTTTCGATCCCAACTTACCAGAATGTCTAGCTTTAAAACAGAGGTTAGATTTCCTGCAACCTATAGTAATACTTTTTCCAATCTTGATGAATAAAATAGAAGTTACCTAATAACCGGTTTTAAATTTACCAGTGTGCCAAATGATGAGTTTACTCTTGCCCTACCTGTGCCAAAGAAAGAAAAGCGTGTTAGTAAGGATCAAACTGATGATTGGGATGATGTGGGAATTAAACCTATCTCAGAAATCATAATGGGAGCACAGGTTTTTGTTTCTAAAACCTCAGATTATATTATATCTACCAAATTTAACATTTTGCAGTTTCTAATTTTTTTTATGGAATTTTAATTATGTTAGGAAGAGGATTGCAAAATCATCTGCTCAATTGAATCTATTGATACAGATTGGGGGTGGTTTTATTTTGGTCATGTTAGCAAGAACAGGTGTAACAAACGATGCCGTAGGATCAAATCGAGTGCAACTGGCAGTTTGACTCAAAATGACAAACCATTATTTCGGTGCTCAACTTGTGGTGTTACTACCACCACTGTAATCCCACAGTGAGTTTCTGTTATAATTTTACATCTTTTATTTTATAAAAAAAGATTTGCGTTTGAGAATGTTATTGATATTGCATCGTTTTTTTGCACAGATTCAAATTGCATTTGATTGTCAAGGATGATACAAGTACTTGCAAGTTGATGCTTCTTGATTCTGTTGCCAAAATCATTGTGGGATGGGAGGCTGATGCTATTTGGGATGGTTCCTATGAGGAGGTTATAAAAATATAATTATCATTTAACTATATCTATTATATTATGTGACATTTTATATTCATCTATTGATATACAGATTGAGGATCCAGACGTTTTGCCTCAGGAAATAACAGATTTGGTTGGAAAATCTTTTTGTTTTGGTCTGGCACTTTTAGCTGAAAATTTTAAAACTGCATCAGACACCTTTCTGGTTTCACAAGTATTGTCTGGTGATAAGGTTCTCCAAATAGAAACCAACTCTGAGCCTATTACTCATCTTAGCTCTGCTTCATCTATTATGTCTGGTGGAGAGGTATATTTTGAAACCATTATTTGTTTTCTCGTGTTTGTCATTTTTACAAAGTTAAAGTCATGTGCTGTTTTTGTTTCTTAAGGTTTCTTTACCAGAAAAAAATGATGCAAATTCATCAGAAGGTTCTTCAACCCCATTTTCAAAGCGTAAAGAGAATAATCAAGCTGATCAGAATTCAACTTCAAAAAAACTCTGCACCAAGGTGGTGAAGATGGAGAAGATTAAAGATGACTAGCTTAATGTTTAGTACTTTTTCGTGTTTTATTCTATTTGCAATAATTGATTTCGTTTTCAATAAGGTATTTATGAAATGTTGTTTCATAAAATAACCACTTTGTATTATGAGTTCTATTTAATAAAATATGATTTTTAAACACGTAGGCTTATTAATCAAAACAGTACTGACAGATTTATGTGTTGTTTTCAAAGTATTTACAAATGTTAAAGAAGTCATGTGAATTTAACTTTGTATATGACCAGCTTCTTCAAAACAATAAAGCTGTTATCAAGTATTTGAAATATATATGTGACCAATTTTAATTACAACCACATACTTCGTAAGTTTTTGTAAGGTGATACTTGAAAAATCGTAGCAATTTATAACTACATATACAATCTATATAGATTTTTTAATCAATTTATAACAAACTGACGATTGACAAAAAAAAACAAACTGACGATATATTTTTACAATTATTCTGTTTCATTAAATAAAATGTTTTTTATATAGATTTTAACTAAAATATTTTAATATTCTCCTAACCACAATCTGGTACAAATCGTCAACGAGAATCATTTGTATCCTATCTAAATAAAAAAATCCCAACCATATACCATAAAACTAAAATTTTTTAATATTCTTTCTAACCACAATCTGGTACAAATCGTGAATAACAATCATTAATATTCAAACAAACAACATTTTTGTTTGAGCAGAATATCAACAATCTCAATATGATAACAGAAAATTATAATTCAAAACATATTAAAACGTTATTATTAATTTAAATATATAATCTAAAAAATCTAAGTTAGACTATCGCAACTATATCATCATATATCCCAAGAATATTCCATTTTAGCTACGATTTGTTTGATTGTGTAACAAAAAAATGTAGTATACACAACTATATAAATCGCACGATCAAAACAGCTCAATCAAACCATTCTAAATAAAAAATAAAAAATAACGTGTTCTTGAGATATTATGGGTTCTCTTCTTCAAACCAGCAGTTTAAGTGAAATTAAACCTTACAAATCAATGTGGTGTGTCAGAGTGAAAGTGCTCTGCATACATGGATATCATTCAGTCACCAGTTTGGTGCATCTCTTCAGATGGTTTTGGCTGACGAGAATGTAAGTGATATTCAATTACATACATCTCAAAACAAATGTTCAAAAATATACTTCTCATGTATCATTTTTTCCTGTGTATTAGGGTATCAAAATCCAGGCGACATGCAATCAATCCTTACGGGAAAAATTTGAGAAACAATGTGTTGTTGGTGAATGGAAAGTTATTTCTAATTTTACATTGAGTCCAGCAGTTGGGCTAGACCGACACACCAACCATGTCTTCAAGATGCAGTTCGTTAGTCAAACTTCAATAACTGATTGTGAGCTTGCATGCCAGAACATGTTTCTCAACCTTCATGCTTTTGACACCATATCAAATGGTTCAGTTGACCCACGTTTTCGTATTGGTAATATGTCTTTTTGTTGGTAATGTTAAGAGATTATATAATCATAGTTTGATATAACTAACATTGTTTCCAAATAACAGATGTGATTGGTGAACTCATTGGTTTTGGTGGTCAAAGACTCCAGAATTTGGAGAGAAAAGAAGTGGCCAAATTGGAATTTATTCTAAGAGATATCAAGTAAGTTTTGTTAAATACTACATTCTACTGTTTTTAATATTCTAAATTCTTATATTGAGTATGTATTATCTCAGCGATCAACGCCTTCCATGTTTAATCACCGGGAAACTAGCTGTCGTTTTGACACAAGACAACAATCAACTGAAACTTGGAGATATTTGTTTATTCAGATTTGCTAAAATCGGAAAATACAAAGGTATTGTAACACTATATAAATTTATGAACTAGCTACATATAGCTACATATAAAACGACAGAAGACAGTCATAAAATTATTTTCTATTTTACCAAAATACATATTTTAAAAATTATAAAAATAAAACATTTACTCAACAGACAACAATAAAGGGGAAGTTAGATACAAAAAAAAATTACATTTTTATATAATTGCTTTGATGGAAAAAAATATGTTGAAAACTATAATATATACCATTTTCAAAGTAAAAACTGTATATTTATGTAAACAAAAAATGAAATTAACACCCGCGCGGTGGCGCGGGTCCAAATCTAGTATAACTTAAAGTAGCATATATTCCAACAAAGCAAAAAAAAATTAAGAAAGAGAAAAAAAACGCATATTTGTTCTTCAGACATATTTTGCACACAAAAGTTTTCATCATGCACTACTCTCATAAAAAGCTGTTCTTGTTCTTCCTGTCGTGCATTGTGCTAATTTTCAACTACAGGAATAGTGGCTTCGTAACCGCAACAAGTGAACTTGGCTTGAACTACGGTCTCCTCGGAGATAATCTCCCGCCCCCCTCCAAAGTCATCAACCTTTTCAAGTCCATAGGCATCACCAAAATCCGTATCTTCGACCCGAACACTGACGTTCTTAATGCCTTACGCGGCCACAAAGATATTGGAGTCACGGTAGGTGTTAAGGACCAAGACTTGGCTGCTCTTGCGGGCAGCGAAGAAGCTGTTAACGCCTGGTTCACAACAAACATTGAGCCTTACTTAGCCGACGTCAACATCGCTTTCATCACAGTGGGCAACGAAGTCATCCCTGGACCCACTGGTCCACACGTGCTCCCCGTTATACAGTCTCTCACAAACCTCGTCAAGTCCAAGAGTCTTCCTATCTCCGTCACCACTGTTGTTAGTATGGCCAGCCTCGGACAGTCGTTCCCACCTTCTGCGGGAACTTTCACGTCTCAGGCGCGTGAACAACTCACCCCGGTGCTTAACTTCTTGTCTCAAACGAGTACGCCAATCTTCGTCAACATCTACCCGTACTTCCCTTACGCATCCGACCCAACGAACATTCAACTCGACTATGCCACTTCCAGCATGGAGACCGTCGTGGTCCAAGATGGACCATTGGGGTATTCAAAAATGTTCGATGCAATGTTCGACGCGTTCGTGTGGGCAATGGAGAAGGAAGGCGTGAAAGATTTACCGATTGTGGTGTCCGAGACAGGATGGCCATCAGCCGGGAACGGAGGGGTAACCACGCCTGACATCGCGGCGACCTACAACAGAAATTTCCTTAAGCATGTAGTAAGCGGAAAGGGGACACCTAAGAGGCCTAACAGTGGTATCAAAGGGTTTATATTCGCGACGTTCAATGAAAACCAGAAGCCCGCCGGGACTGAACAAAACTTTGGATTATACAATCCTGTTGATATGAAACCCATCTATAAGCTATTCTGAGTGTGCTTTTAAGACTTTCCGATCTTATAAATACATACAATAATGTACTTAGTTGTTTGTTATTATTCGAATAAAGTAATAAGATTCAACAATGCACATCATATTATAATCACGACATGCTATATACATTGTGATTCCTTTGAGGACGAGATCAGGCAGCAGAACATATACAGTTGACTTTCTGAAAAAATATGAAATTTATTTTTCCACTCACGCTCACTAATTTTCATTTCCTTTACTTCATATAAATTGCTTTGACTCAATTCTGTGGATTTTAAAATTTTGGTAACCAGTTCGGTTGGTTAAAAGATTAGTTCAATTTTTCTTTAAAAAGTTACAGCTAAACTTAAACAAAATTTGGAACATAACAACTAAATTTTAAATCGAAATAATCAATTTTTGAATCTAAATAACCAAATTAATAAAAATTAGTCAAAATTAACTGAAAAATGTAAAAATTCAGTTGAGATTAAGGCTGAAAGCAAATCTTTTGTTTTTTTTTAATCGTCTAAAACAACTGAGAAACTCAGTAGGTCAGAAAGAAGTGAAAGACCAAGAAATACAAATTGAAAACTCAATCTTAAAATAAAAACTAAAGAGCTTAGCATAAGCTTTCTTGGTGAATCCGGTCTTGTAACCATGCAGGCCCTCCGATAGACATGTACGATTGGAAAAGACCATTACGTAAGACACTCCGCGCTATTTCCCTTGCGACAAAGTTGGAAGTTGATGACTCTAGCTCGAAACACACCAGAGAGAACGCACCTGCTAACTGTAATACCTGCTGCAATAACCATCTGTATCTGGGCCAGCTATCGGGTCTTTTAACAGCTTCAATTAGATTCTTGAAATCAGACCCAAAGACCACCTCCTGCACATGAAGATCCCTCATGCTCTGCATTGCCCAGATCAGGACTCGCAGTTCCGCTGTGATTCTATCCGGTGATGCAGTAAAAGCCTCTCGTGCGTGATGAGTGACATTGCCTTGATGATCCCGTAAAATCCATGAACCACCACTATGCAATACATTATTGCGCCAGTTTGCATGAATGTTGCACTTAACCTGCAAGTAAGGAGGAGGAGACCACCTTCGAGCTATAACCAAAGCAGCCTGGCCACTTACCGAAGCAACCTGAATACAATTTACTTCACTCCATAGCTTTGCCTCTTCTAAAGCTAGTTGTAACTGTCTTTCCACTGCATCTCTAGTCTCAGCATACAGTATTGCATTCCTATTTTTCCAGATTGCCCACATGATCCATGGAATAGCACTTCTACTCTCCTTGGGGGCACTCACGTCATCCATTAGATCCAACGCCTTATCCAGTTGTTTCACAACCGACGAGTTTTAGTCCACATTAAGGTTCTGCAACCCTGCCATATTCCAGAATTATCGCGCCACATGACAATGGAATAGCATATGCGCAATCGACTCTGTTCCTGCATTACATAATTTGCAATTTATGTCCACTAGTAGTCCTCTTGAAGTCAATCTTTCAGCGACCGCCAGAGCTCCGACAGAGACACGCCATAAGAACATACG
The DNA here is from genome assembly GCA_026261945.1 of Hirschfeldia incana. NCBI lineage: Eukaryota > Viridiplantae > Streptophyta > Magnoliopsida > Brassicales > Brassicaceae > Hirschfeldia > Hirschfeldia incana. The sequence goes on from JABCMI010000003.1 coordinate 3,516,841, forward strand.
AATCTTTGGAATTGTTGGAATCTTCCATATTCTCTTCTGCACTTTAGCCACTTCCTCATCCTATAAAGACAACTGTCTATCTGAGGCCCTCGATACCTCTGAAGCCAACCAGTACCCAGTTTTGACTGAGTAAGCACCCGTGTTCGTGTAAGCCCATATGTCTCTATCAGCAGTCGCACCAACATACATACTTAGGATCCTCTTAACCTCATTAGTAGGAAACAACTCTTGAAGTAATGCGTTATTCCACTTTCCACTATCATCTATGAGCGTAGATACGCGGAGGTTAACATCATACCCAACCTGTTTATTGATAGGACGTCGAGGAATATCGTCCATAATCCACTTGTCTCCCCATACAAAGGTTGAAATGCCATCTCCAATAGACTTGATCAAACCTTTTTGCTAATAAATCCCTGCCAAAAAGGATACTCCTTCACGCATATGAGGGACGATAACCTTTGCCACAATCCAACAACGAGGATGAAGCGAAATATCGTCCTTTGTAAAGCTTTGCCACCAAACTTTCTGGTTCATTGAGTATCCTCCAAGCCTGTTTTGCAAGTAGTGCCTGATTGAAATCCTCAATGTCCCTGAAACCTAAACCACCAGCCTCCTTCGGAACACATAGCTTCTTCCAAGCAATCCAATGTATTTTCTTTTTATCCCCACACTCACCCCACCAGAAACTAGCCATTGCACTCATTATCTTTTGACATTGATGCTTAGTTAACCGGAAGCATGACATCGCATATACAGGCAAAGCCATTGCAATAGACTTCAAGAGAACTTTCTTTCCTCCAAGAGATAGCTTCTTGGCAAACCAGCCTGTGAGTCTTTTATTTAATCTCTCCCCAATGAAAGCTAGTAATTGCTGTTTAGAGCCACTGAAACACTCAGGGAGCCCCAAATACTTGCCATCTCCTCCTTCATTCTCAATGTTAAGTATCTCAGACTCGACACGGGATCTATATCTTTTCCGAAAGTCACAGCAGTCTTCTGAAAATTTATCACCTGCCCTGATGAAGCTCCATTTAACGACAGACATCGCAGAAACTTAGAGCACTCCTTCAACGTAGCTCTACATAGAAACAAACTATCATCCGCAAACAATATATGTTGTATAGCGGGACAGTTGTTTGTCAACTTCATACCAGATATCAACCCTTGTTGCTCTGCTCTATTCATCACATGAACCAAGGCTTCAGCACATAGAATTAAGCAAATCTTCTGTTTAATTTTTTAGATTTTCATTAATCTGATTAACCGAACCTCGTACTAAACCTCTGTCGGTTCAATTTGGCAAAAATATAGATTAACCAAACTAACCGAATCACCTAAACCAAACCAGGAAGCCTAGTTTGAAACGGAACGATAGTCAATAATCTTCTTCTCAAGTGGTTTTAAAATAAAAAAAAATGAACGGTGAGATTGGACGCTGACCGGTCTTGATTCCGTTTCATTTCCACAGTCAACAGCCATCGATCATCTTCTTCCTCCTCTGATTATTATTACTCTTCTCCAGAAAAACCCTAGAAGGCGGGTATAGGGAAGGGGGGAGAGAATAATCAATCATCAAGGTCAACATCCTTTGAAAGCTTAAAAAGCGAAAATCGAATAACACACAAATTTCAATCGCGATTCCATCTTGTGGGAATGTCGTCGGAGATTGAGGTGGTGGTGGAAGAAGAAGTCCAGTCTAATCACATGGAGAACGGCGACTCAAGTTCCAAACCGATCGAAGACGACGAGAGTTCGAAGAACGATGTGTACACTGCCGCGGCTTACGGTGATTTGGAGAAGCTTCATAGATTGGTCGAGTGTGAGGGTTGCTCTGTATCTGAGCCTGATGGTCTTGGATACTACGCTCTTCAGTGGTCTGCATTGAACAATCGCACCGCCGTTGCTCAGTACATTATCGAGGTTACGAAAGTTCAATCCTTTTTTTTCTGTCTCGATTTAGGGTTCGAACTGTGGTTGTGTGAGACTTTCTAAAATTGATCCTTTTCGGTGTTGGGGGGATTTACAGCATGGTGGAGATGTAAACGCGACGGATCATACGGGACAGAGTGCGTTGCATTGGAGTGCTGTTCGTGGTGCAACGAAAGTTGCTGAACTCTTACTACAAGAGGGTGCTAGGGTTGATGCTACAGATATGTATGGATATCAGGTTCAATTCTTTTTTTTACTACTTCCTCTCTCTTTTTTTTTTTATAAATGGAGATTAAATGTTGTTTCCAATGCTAGCAAACTACTCTTTTGCACATTGCTTCAGGCTGGGACTTAGGTTCTGTGACTAGCATTACTTGCTTGCCGTATTGTGGTTGCATTTTTCTAGTAGGATGAGTGTGTTCTGAAGTAATGTAGTTAGAAACAGTACTTCATAGTTTGCCACTTGTTTCAGTTACGAAGATGAGCTCATGCTCAATCAACGTTATGGATTTAAGTTAAAAAAATGGCTTTGATCTAACTCTAGGTACCTGGTCCTTGGAAGAAGATTAATTTACTTTGTCTTGGAACGATATTGAGTAGTCTCGTGACGCATTATTCAAAGTTTTCTCTATAATAGATAGAGAGAACTTTCATTTTGCCAGAATTTAATCAGCTTTTAGAATGTTCATAGCGTGATATCAAGAGATTTTTTGCCTGCCGTTTTCATTGATTTAGGAGGTTGAAAAATCGACTTATTCTCGATGTCTTTTAGTAAATCTTGGATATGCATTCCAGATAAACATCTCTTCTCTGTTTTAGTCTCAACAACTGGATGTTAATAGCAATCTTAAACTGTTTGCAGCCAACACATGTGGCAGCACAGTATGGCCAGACTGCTTTTCTCTGCCACGTCGTCTCAAAGTGGAATGCTGATCCTGATGTTCCCGATAATGATGGAAGAAGCCCCTTGCACTGGTAAGTTTACCGCAAAGTGGAACACAAGCTTGCTTTGTTGAAGTTGTTGCTTAGTTTACGGTTTTTGGCTTCCTTTTCTGTAGACTGGATAGTTGATTTTATTTGTTTTCGTGGCATATTCCTGTATGTTGTCCTAGTTGCCAAATTTGGTTTTACTGGTTCTTGAGTTTCTTTTGTTATGAAGATCTGTGAAATATAAATTTTTGTTTCGATCTAGAGAGTAAAATTGTATTGGTTAGTTTTTTTTTCTCAGTTCTGTTGAGAGTTCTTTACTGTTGCATGCATTATTCTGCTGCATGGTTTCGATCTAGAGATTAAAATTGTATTGGTTAGTTTCTTTTTTCTCAGTTCTGTTGAGAGTTCTTTACTGTTGCATGCATTATTCTGCTGCATGGTTTCAAGCTGGCCTATGTTGACATCCAAATTATATTTTGCTATGTTTTGTTGATATTTACGGGACAGTTCTAATTTTCGTTCTTTTCTTCTCATGTGTTGAGAAATTCAGGGCTGCATATAAAGGTTTTGCAGATTCTATTCGCCTTCTTTTATTTTTAGACGCATATAGAGGACGGCAAGACAAAGAAGGTGGCTTACAAACATAAATTTTCTTTGACATCTTCCTTATTTATTTGGTTAGATTACAAAAAACCAGATTTATGTTATGTATCATCTTGTTCCATTCTGTTGATTCTGTTATCAGGATGCACTCCTTTGCACTGGGGTGCCATTCGAGGTAATTTGGAGGCTTGTACTGTGTTGGTTCAGGCTGGAAAGAAAGAGGATTTGATGATTACTGATAACACGGGGCTTACTCCTGCACAACTTGCTGCTGAAAAGAATCACCGACAAGTTTCTTTTTTCCTTGTAAGTATCTGTTTCACTTTTTTTCTGCTGTGCATCAACTTTTAGATGTACTGTTTATTGTTGATCATTTTATTGGTCTGATGTTTGTTTGGCACTTTACATACCTGGAAAGAATTACTGTTTGTAGCTGTGCCATGTCAGTTTCTTTAAACCTGCATATTTTTTTACATTCGAAATGACCAACATCATGTTTGAAAAACTGAGAAGTTATTTCAAATATTCTGTCTGAAAATTTGTCTGATCAACACTTAATTTCAGGGGAATGCTAGAAGACTGCTTGATAAGCGGTGTGACGGAAGCACTCCCCTTGGAAAATTGTCAAAGTTGGGACTTGCTCCAGTTCTTTGGTTCATGATCCTGCTGCTTCTGTTCATATATACTAATTCTGTTATTTTGGGTAGTTACCTTGGCCTTTTTGCATCTCTTTTGTGTGCAAAATAATATGCTTGCGTACTTATTATTTTATGCATCCTTGGGTCATTGCAGCATCAAATCTGCCAAAGCTAACAACTGGGATTGGTTCGCTTGCATGGCTGGGATTCATTCTTGCAACCGCAGGACTAGTTCTGTTTTACCGTTGTGGCAGGTAAATGCTCACCCTATCTTACTTTAATTTTTTTAAGGCCTTTACTTAGTACGAGAATATCTCTGTATCTCAAAAAGTGATTTTCTATAATATAAATCTTTTTTTTTCCTGCAGGAAGGATCCAGGTTATATCAGAATGAACATCCATGATCCGCAGACCATGAAAGATGATGTTGGTGCCATTAACGTTATTTGGTTTTCAAATTCCATATTTTATGATTACAAATAGTCTCGAGTACTATTTTCTGTTCAAGTGTCATTACAGGTTTTCTTAATCTTTTACAGGAACCACTGTTGAAAATAGAGCTAAACAACCCTGCTTTGCTTGCTGGGAATTGGTCGCAGCTCTGTGCAACATGCAAGGTACCTCCTCAACTTCCCTTTTGCGTCTTTCTTAAATATTATGCACATCATGAAATTTATATCTTCACGTCTACTTTTTTTTGTTGTTGTTGTTCAGATTATCAGACCTCTTCGATCCAAGCACTGTTCCACTTGTGATCGTTGTGTAGAACAATTTGATCACCATTGTCCCTGGGTATCAAACTGTGTCGGAAAAGTAAGTACAGGTTCCATCGCACCATTTTTGACATAAATTACTGTTCTTTCTCAAAGATGTTTAAAATTATTAATGTTTAAAGTGGTATGTTGGTATTTGTATATTTGGGCATAGAAATCAACAGAGATATAACTTGGTGTCGTATTACCTCTTCTTTTTTTTTGCCTGCTGGTAGTGTTAGCTCGTAGTTTTGTTCCTAGAACATGATACTAATCTGTGAAGTGTATTTGTTTTTCACTAAATACTCTTGCAGAAAAACAAGTGGGACTTCTTCCTTTTTCTTCTACTTGAAGTTTTAGCTATGCTGATAACTGGTGGCGTCACTCTTGCAAGTATGTTTGTAATCGAACTTGCTTTGTAAAGCTTATCCTGATACGTAAATCCTGTCAAAAACTTTAAGACGAAAGTGTAAACGATTACTATATCCATGCAGGAGTTTTGAGTGACCCTTCAGCTCCATCTTCGTTTGGAGCATGGATAAGCCATGTTGCCACTAATCATGTGGGTGCATTATCCTTTCTGATTGTTGAATTCTGCCTCTTCTTTTCAGTTGCCGTCTTAACCGTCATACAGGGCTCTCAGGTGAGTCCGCATTCCCTTTTACTTATTTGCGCGTCTTTGTGATCTTAATGGTACGAAGACTGTTCTTTCCTACTTCTCTTCCCCGGATTAATGATCCCTAGGAGTTAGAACTCACTAAGTAGACTAGATCTGATTAATCTTGTTTCAGAATGTGATGTTTTTGGTCATCCAATTTGAAGATCTGTCTCGTTATCCTCTAACAGATATCGAGAAATATAACAACAAACGAAATGGCTAATGCGCTGCGCTACAGCTACCTAAGAGGTCCAGGAGGTCGGTTCAGGAATCCTTACGATCTCGGTTGCAGGAGAAACTGCTCGGATTTCTTGTTGAAAGGTTACAACGAAGATATTGAATGTCATGAAGAAGACACAACACCGAGACAAGAGGGTATTAGCATGATGCAGATGCAGCGGAGTTCCAATATTCAAAACGGCAATGGCCACGTTGCTATCGATGTTAATCCAATACATAATTCGCAGTCATCACATGGTCATTCTTCCAAGTGCAGCCATAGCCATAACCATAGCAGTAAACCAAAGAGTGATAGTGTTCCTTTGGGTTTAGGACTTGGTCTCGGCCGGAACACCAACCGACCTGTTGTACCACCATGATATGGTCGTCTCCCAGATGTTATTCAAATGTGCATTTGTGTTGTAAGAAACACGTGTCCTCTCATCGGTCATTAACAGAAAATGGTTGTACGTTATTTATTTGAGTTATATGGAAGCTTGTATATCCGCAAATAGTTTGATAGTACCTCGTAAAGTATTGTCTGCCACATTATCATCACTTATCAACGCAGGAACATCCTCCTTTTACATGTTCCAGCTAGCTCATATAACTTAACTGTAGCTTCTAAGTTCTCATACGGCCATGTTTTCAAATCAAGATGTCTGACAAGTACATAATAATACCATGAGAGTTTTGCTTGCTAAAACTGTTGGAGACTTAACGCCATTAGTACTTTAAACAAAACCGGTTTTATTCTCATTGCCTCTTGGTACTTCTCTTTTGCTTTCACTTGCTCCTTTTAAAAGCATTCATGCGCAGTTTTAACTGTTCGGAAACAGATTCTCCAGAAACACCTCGTAGGAGACTCAACCTTCTCCTGCCCCCTGACATGTGTACATTCTCCACAATACGTGTCTGAGACAAAGAGAGACGATCTTCCACTGGATATAGAAGAAAACTCAACATCACCCTCAGTAATGGAAATAAATCATTAATCGTGCATTACTTATGTCTCGCATTGTGTAAACGAAAACTGAAACTTCAGACATATGAGAAATGAAGATCCCCACTAATAATTAAAAAATTAAGAACGAAAACAGAGAATACTACTGACTGACTACATTAATAGAGCCCTAGTTCTTTGATTTAGCCCGCCAAGGAAAAACAAAACATAATTTCCTTGTAACGCAAGAAACGAAAAAAAAATATTTATTCTTTATCATTATGCAGTGCGTAGAAGCGGCTACGTCGTGGTCGGAACACACGACGGAAACGGAGAGACGAAGGTTTAACCATACTCTCCTTCAAGTATTTCCTACATTCCCCCGCCTCCACACTCTCGATCCCCGCGAGCGAATTCACCATCGCCGTTTTCCTCAGGTTCAATCCCGAATCACTCGTCGTGAAGCAGCACCGTCTCCGCTTCCGCTTCAAACCTAGGATCCCGACATTAAATCCAGATCTCCTCCGCTTCGCCTTCAAAAGCAGGATTTCGATGTTCTCCTTTGCTAACCGGCGGTGGACAGGGCAGAGGAACGATCGGTCAGGAGGATGCGCCTTGGGATTGCACAGAGAACATTTTCGCTTCTTGGGAGGATGCGAAACGGCGGCGGAGGGTTTGGGGGTGTTGGCGGTGGGACGCGTCTTTAAACAGAGTTTCTCTATTATTTGGGACTTAGTGAGAGGCGGGAGGACTGGTGGAGCGCTTGACGTTTCAGTAGCCGCCATCACCACTGCATTTAGAGAGAGATAGCAAACAGATGAGAGAGAGAGAGAGAGAGAGAGAGAGAGATTGTTGATGTTAAACTAAATAAATGACTTCTTGTTGAAGATTCCGTTTGATTCGGATCCTCTATTTATGGAGGTTTTACTCAGCGATCTCTAGCGGTTGAATATCGTGAAAAGTGTTAAAACTTGTGAATTTATTTAAATGATATTAAATGCTTATTTTCTTTTTTTTTTTTTTTGGTTTGAGCTCTTAATTTTCCATCTAACAAGAAGTTTGGAAGAGAAACCAGGAGGTCCAGGACCAAAACTTCAAATGTATTCGTATCAATTTCTGTTTCTCTCCTTTTAAACCGAGAAATCATATTATATTCATATTCGTCCAATAATCCAAATTTATTACCCAATAATTTTTTTTTCTTAAACGTGAGTTATTGTACAAATATCTATGATAATCCCAAATATATTTAAAAAAAAATCAAAAGAAGTCAAATCCCAAATGTAATTGTTGAGAAAATTACTGCTCGTGAGAAGTTCTCGCCATATGGCTAAGTCAACCCAACCTAACAGGATTTTCAGGATACATGAAAATATGATCTTTGAGAAAGAAAAAAATACGTGTGCATAACTTTTGCCTTCATAGGGCAATTAACACCGTCATCTTGTTGGTTAAAAAAAATGGTGACTACAACCAATGAAACTGAACCAAAAATAAACTCCTACCGAACTTAAACCGGTACACCCGTCTCAGTATTATTTACCAAAGCTGTAGAATAATCACATAAGAAAAACCTCAAATATTATTTACCTGAGCAATTGATTCCATTACCATATAAACACTGAGCTTTATATTGAGTGTTACATTTGAGAATTGCAACCATGCAAGAACCATGCATGATAAGGCAGTGAACAAAATTGCATATCAAAGCGACGACAGGTTGATCTAGATAAGTAGGAGAGGTAAGTAACCATTGGTGAGAACTGAGAAAATGGATAACAACCTCGAAATTGAGTATGTAATTAAAGCTCTGCACGAAACCTCAAACAGATATACCATAACTGAAACGAGAAAAGATGTTCTAAACCCGTTTCCGTGCTCTGAGCTTCGGAATCGGAAGCTTCTTGCTTTGATAGGGGATTTCGGAAGCTTCTTGCTTTCTCTGAGAGGATTGTGGTGGGGGGGGGGGGGGAAGGAGGGAGCGGTGGTGAATGGTGTAGACGGAGTGGAAAGGATGTTTACGTGAATGGATAAGGAGATGAGAAGAATTGATGTGTCGGTGTTGGGTCTCAAGTGAAGTCTTGCAATTAATTGTTGGTGTCAGAGATAGGCATGGGCAATCGGGGGACCAATCGGGTGTCGGTTCGGTTTCAATTGGGTGTCGGGTTTTCGGTTCTAGAAAAAACAGCTCCATTCGGGTATTTTAAAAATTCGGTTCGATGTCGGTTCGGATTATGATCGGGTTCGGTTCGGTTTTTGTAACACCACAAAATTACGAGTACACACGTTATGCATTCGGATATCGGTTCTTGATCGGATTTCGGTTATGAAATACCATATTGTAGTTGTTTGATAATGATATATACCTTACATATTGATCAAGGATTGAGAGTTTTGTAGATTAAAATCATATCTTACAGTCTTATAAACAAATAAAGAAGTATTCATCCTTCTCCAAATGAAGAAACAAGTCATATCATGCATTCATATAAACAACTTTTTAGGATTGTGTCTTAGTGTCCTCATGAGATTCGGTTGTCGGATGTAATCAAATGGATGTCGGATTTAAACCGAACCGAACCGACAACCATTATAACACGTAAACATCAACCGTTCGGTTTATTTAGAACATCCGAAACCGAACCACACCACTTTTATCGGACCGGTTTCCATTCGGTTGATCGGTTGTCGGATTATCTGCCCACGTCTGGTCAGAGAGATGAGCAAGAAGAAGGGAGAGAGAGAGGACACGGTTGGGAGAACTGTCTTCAATGTGGGTCCCGCTTCGGTATCAAAAGCTTCTCTTTTGGGTGACTCTCGTAAACTACTAAAACTCCAAAAGTCAGCATTTTCTTCCAAACATACGGTCAGACTTTTAAAAGATGATGTCAGCTTCGACTAATAATGACGTTTTGCTGTTAAACAATTGGTTTAGAGATTTTTCCAGACATTGTTTCGTGATAAAAAAACAAGTGTTTGAAGTTCGTGTTCTTGCGTACTAAATTAATATTATCTTCTGGGTAGGGATGTTATAAAGGGTTACCCAGCCCAACCCAGCCCTATAAAATATAAACCCAACCCTGTTTTACCCTTAACCGTATTTAACCCTAATAATTTATGTATGAAGGGTTGGGTTAGGTTTGATCATGGGTACCTCATTTTATTAAATCTATTAAAACAAAACCAAACAATATTAACTTGAGATTTACATAATTAATATACTAATTTGAGTAATTTCATTAAAGAATATATTATATAATTAAACAATGTACTGTTATTTTTAGATTTTTGACGGAAGTCGAAGTTTCATGAAAAATTCAATTTTTGTAACTACGTTAAAAATAAGTTTTTGCAAATTCAACAAAAAACAAAATATTAGATTTTCCGGTTTTGTTGGAAAAACTCGATTTCTGGTTTAAGCGGAAAAACTTGATTTTTGGTTTTGGCGGGAAAACTCGATTCCCGAAAAACTCGATTTTCGGTTTTGGCGGGAAAACAAGATTTTCCGATTTTGGCGGGAAAACTCGATTTTCCGGTTTTGGCGGGAAAACTCGATTTCCCGGTTTTAGCGGGAAAACTCGATTTTGGGTATTGGCGGGAAAACTCGATTTTTCGATTTTGGCGGGAAAACTCGATTCCCGAAAAACTCGATTTTCAGTTTTGACGGGAAAACACAATTTCTCGGTTTTGGCGGGAAAACTCGATTTTCCGATTTTGGCGGGAAAACTCGATTCCTGAAAAACTGAGTTTTCCTGTTTTGGCGGGAAAACTCGATTTCCAGTTTTGACGGAAATACTCGATTTTCGGTTTTGGCGGGAAAACACAATTTTTCGGTTTTGGCGGGAAAACTCGATTTTCCGGTTTTGGCGGAAATACTCGATTTTTCGGTTTTGGCGGAAATACTCGATTTTCAGTTTTGGCGGGAAAACACAATTTTTCGGTTTTGGGGGGGAAATTTTCCGGTTTTGGCGGAAAAACTCGATTTTCGGTTTTGACGGAAATACTCGATTTTCGGTTTTGGCGGGAAAACACAATTTTTCGGTTTTGGCGGGAAAACTCGATTTTCCGATTTTGGCGGAAATACTCGATTTTTCGGTTTTGGCGGAAATACTCGATTTTCAGTTTTGGCGGGAAAACACAATTTTTCGGTTTTGGGGGGGAAATTTTCCGGTTTTGGCGGAAAAACTCGATTTTCGGTTTTGGCGGGAAAACTCGATTTTTGGTATTGGCGGGAAAACTTGATTTTCTGATTTTGGCGGGAAAACTCAATTCCCGAAAAACTCGATTTTCCGGTTTTGGCGGGAAAACTCGATTTTCGGTTTTGGCGGGAAAACAAGATTTTCCGATTTTGGCGGGAAAACTCGATTTTGCGGTTTTGGCGGGAAAACTCGATTTTTGGTTTTGGCGGAAAAACAAGATTTTCCGGTTTTGATAGAAAAACTCGATTTCTTGGTTTTGGCGGGAAAACTCGATTTCACAGTTTTAGCGGGAAAACTTGATTTTTGGTATTGGCGGGAAAATACGATTTTCTGATTTTGCCGGGAAAACTCGATTCCCGAAAATCTCGATTTACCAGGAAAACTCGTTTTGGTGAAAAACTTTTTATGCAATTTTAAAGCAAACAAATTTGGAGTTTTAACCTTATACCAAAACATTATTGTTAGTAAAATGTAAAAAATATCTAATAGGGTTACCCTGTCAAAACCCTTTAATTTTTTACCCAACCCAAAAATACCCTAAAAATTTTAAGAACAATGCATTTGGGTTAGGGTACTTGAATTATTGGATGGGTTGGGTCAACCCTAAATCTCACAACCCTATACAACATCCCTACTTCTGGGTATCGAAATAAGTGAAGAAGTCAAGATCGTCTTCTATAAGCTCTTCTTTGGGTCTCACAATATGCTACATCAGACAAATATTATTCTCAAACCGGTGTGGAGAAGCAAAATGGAGAAGCCAAAGTTCAAGACTGTTCAAGAAGTGATTGCATCCGGCGATGGACTGCCGGAAAGATACCTCCACACACCCACTGGCGACATCGTAAGTCAACCTCTTGACGCTCCCGTGCCGGAGATGGATATTCCAGCCATCGATCTCGGTCTTCTCCTCTCTTCCTCTGAACACGGTCAACAAGAGTTGATAAAACTTCACTCTGCGCTCTCTACATGGGGCGTTGTTCAGGTTTGACTCTCCTTTTTTCTTAGTTGATGCTGAAAAAATATGGTTAGTAAGTTCTTGTGAAAATCTTGGGAGTTTTGATTTTTTGTTAACTGAAAGCAGGTGATGAACCATGGAATGACGGAAGCGTTTCTTGACAAGATCTACGAGCTGACCAAGCAGTTCTTTGCGCTTCGGACCGAAGAGAAACAAAAGTACGCTAGAGAGATTGGTAGTATCCAAGGTTATGGTAACGACATGATTCTGTCTGATGATCAAGTTCTTGATTGGATCGACCGTTTGTACCTCTCTACTTACCCTGAAGATCAACGCAAACTTCACTTCTGGCCTGAGATTCCAGCTGGTTTCAGGTAAATGTTCATAGGTTTGCGGTTATTAGACGCTTTATAGAGTATTAATGTGTAATCAGGGGCACTGCTTTTACTACTTCCAAAGTATTTGACTTTGTTGACTTCTTCAGGGAAACGTTACATGAGTATACAGTGAAGCAACAAGTGGTGATTGAGCAGTTCTTTAAGGCCATGGCTAGATCGTTGGAACTAGATGAGAATTGCTTTCTAGACATGTATGGAGAAAATGCAATGATGGATACGAGATTTAACTTGTATCCACCATGTCCAAGGCCAGACAAGGTTATCGGTGTCAAACCACATGCTGATGGCTCTGCTTTCACTCTTCTCTTACCTGACAAAGATGTGGAAGGGCTTCAGTTTTTGAAAGATGGCAAGTGGTATAAAGCTCCTATCGTTCCTGATACTATTTTGATCAATGTTGGTGATCAGATCGAGGTAATAAGGTCTCATGTATGTTTGCATACGGTTGGTGTAGAACTGACATAATCTCTTGTTGGTGGTGTTTAGATAATGAGCAATGGGATATACAAGAGTCCGGTTCATAGAGTGGTGACTAACAGAGAAAAGGAAAGGATATCTGTGGCAACGTTTTGTGTCCCCGGTGCAGACCAAGAGATTCAACCTGTAGAGGCGCTTGTGACTGAGGCAAGACCAAGATTGTATAAGACAGTTAAGAAGTATGTTGAGCTCTACTTCGAATACTATCAACAGGGCCGAAGACCGATCGAAGCTGCTTTGATCTGATGATAGGTTTCAAGTCTTGTTTTTGGTTTCACAGATGAATTTGTTTCTTTCATTACTAGATCACTAAAGTGAGTAATAACATTGCATTTTTTTTTGGATCGGTGAGGCTGCATTGTGTTGTGTTGCTACTCTTGAGAATATCATGAGGTCTGAAGTGAGATTTATGTGTGGTTGTGAATTTGAATGTGAGAGCAATGTCATTAGCTTTTTACCTTTAGGAATGGATGAGAGGTCAAAAGCTTAAGCAATTCGAAAGTGAATGGAAACACACAATGATTAAAATGGCTACTAGTCGTATTTTTTTAGTTAATTAATCTCTTAAGTAATTTTGATTACGCAACTCCTAGACGAATTAAATATTTCATTTTTTTTTTCTTTCTAAGTATCAAACTAAGATGTAAGAGAATATAAACTGGTTAACTATCACTTTTTGGTTCTGGTACTGTTGATATGCTTTGGACAAAACAACAACACCCATTAACAAAAGAAAATGAAATTAACGAAAAAAAAATTGAAACCGTAGAAAGAGAATAGAATAGCACATAATATCAAGCAACATGGAAAAAAAGAATTTAGTAGATATACCATTTGTCTCCATCTTCACCGGAAATTTATGACAAATTGCTCTTCAGAATTTGTTCGGTCAGAGAATTAGATTATTATTCCACAATCTCGCTGCTCCCTAGAATGTCCATATATACAGTCACACACTTCGTGGCCGTATGCAGAACTAAAAGTTATCTATAGTGATATTAGTACAATGGGATGTGTTTGCAGTAAACCCTTAGGAGGAAGGCTTGAAAACATCTCGCTTCTTGCTTCTCAAACCTTTTGTAAGTCTGTCAATACTCAATACACAATAGGTTTAGCACGTGTGTAGGTACCAATTAACTTTCAACATACTTCCCTCCTGATTAAAAAAATAAATAAATATGTTTTGGATAATTTGCTTTTGTATTTGAAAAATTGATGAATTTTGTAAAAATATGAGTAGTATAATTTTATTGGAAAAAAAAATTGATCAATCTTTTAAATACTGAGAGAGTGGTTATTATTGGTTCTACTTATACTGCATGGATATATATATATATATATATATATTATTTTTTTTGATCAAGGAGATAAATTTATTTTACACGAGCTGATAGAGACTCAAGAGAGTAACATCTTAACTTGTTTTGGGGTTTTCAGTTAGTGAGACTGAGGTTGAAGTTCTACACGAATTGTTCATCAAACTCACTTCTTGTGTCAGCAGCTACAATCTTATAACCAAAGTTAGACTCCAAAAAAAATATTATTTCTACAATGTGAATAGAAAAGGTGTGCTTGTTTTATGACGATAGAGGTCTGTTTCAGGAAGGTTTTCAGTTCATCTTGACCAAGGACACCAAGAGACGTAGTCTTTCTGCGGAGCGGGTAAAATTTCTAGTATATGTATATATATATAAACTTCTTTTAGAACTGATACAGACGTGATCAGTTTACATTTCTCATACCTACTTCTCTTAATATATATTCTTAAAAGAGTACACATGCAGATGTTTGGACTGTTCGATATGAGAAATGATGGTGCTATAGATTTTGGAGAGTTTGTACACTCTCTCAACATTTTTCATCCAAACTCCTCCCAAAGAGATAAAGCCACACGTATACTTGAACACTTTAATAATAGATTTCTTACTTATAAACCATGTTATTATTTGTTCTTTTTTTGTGTGATAAAGCGCTCCATGTTCAATCTTATCACTTGTTTATAACACAGTTGCATTTCGATTATACGACACTCGTCAGACTGGATTCATTGAACCGGAAGAGGTACGTCGTCATAGATTTCACAAGAAAATAAGAACACCAAAACTAAAGAAAATTACCGTTAGTTAAGTGATTATTAATTATATATTTTGCGGTGTCTTCTTCGACTTGAACAAAAAAAAGGTGAAAGAGATGATAATAGATGTTCTAGAAGAATCAGAAATGATGCTAACCGAGAGTATTATCGACTCGATTGTGTCTAAAGTATGTAACACAGTTTAAGAAACTAAGGTTAAAAGTCTCTCTTTCTCTCCATTTATTATCCTCTTAAGACACAAAAAGCGATTTGAACTTAGCTCCCGCGTCCGGCCAGTTGAACAAGAGGATTTTTAACATAATTATACCGGTTTAACATGTATGTTATTTCTTGTTTAATCGATAAAAACAAATATATACCACATTTCTTGTTGATTTATCATATATCAAACATCATACATATATACTTGGTGAGGTTTTCTTTTTCCAATGAGGTCTTACAGTGTCCCATCATTTTGCTGTCTCCATTCAGATCACAATCCCACATTACTAAGCTTGACTTGATGAGGTTTTCTAATCTACACAATTAAGACAATGAATCGTCTTTGGTGGAATGGAATCACATCCCTAACAAACCGCGTTATTGTCATTAATTGTGTGTGTGATTCTCTTTCTGATTGTAGGAGATTGATATCTAATTAAATTTTTGCAGACATTTGAAGAGGCCGATATGATGAAAGATGGGAAAATAGATTTGGAAGAATGGGAGAATTTTGTGGCCATGCATCCTTTGACGCTCAAGAACATGACCATCCCTTTCTTGAAGTAACTTGTTTTTTTTTTTTTTTTTTTTTTTTTTTTTTTTTTTTTTTTGCATATAACATATATATACACACATTGTATTTTGAAAAAGATGATCCCTTTTCTTAATAATCGCTGATGAGTGCTTTTTTAATTACATATTCGCACCAGCTTCCAATTCTATAGTGCGTGTATGTTCTTTTTGTCATATCTCTTTTTTTTTGAACATTTGCCATATCTCTCTATATATAGTTTTTACTTTAGTGTTTTCTTCTTAATTTGATTAACTGTTTGTGTATTAGATCCTTGTCCTTCACAAATGAAGCATTTTTCTTATATTGAGCCTTTTCTTTTCAGGGACTTACCACGAACTTTTCCAAGCTTTCTCCAATATAAGTCAGATATTGACCGGTGATGGATGATGCATGAGTTGTCGATGGATAAAGTAGAAGGATCAAAGGTTCTTTTAAAATATGATAAAAATCAGATGTAATAATTAATATGCATATTATTTTGTAATAAAAACGTCTTTGCATGATAATTAGCTTATGACAAGAAGTTTAAGGTTCAATGAGAGTTCAATATGGCTAGAGACTAGTACTTGTTCATATTAGAATAGCACAAGAAACCCATAATATTATTTCACATTACATCATTACTGATTTTTGTTAATATTCCACATTGTTTAAGACAGGCTTACATAGTTTTACACGTACATTTTCACATAGTTTTATACGTTATTAGTGCATCACACACATGAAGACGTTCCAGGGACCTGAGACATGAAAACAAAACCGAGAACTAAACCTTCTTGTTTCTGTTTATTTCCATGCTCTTATTATACTTTCCTTATATAAACCATCACCCTGTTGAAGCCTTCTCATTCTTCATGATCATATGGAAAGATTTAACTCTATCTTCCCCCACGATCTCCCTAAGAACATCGTCTTCAATCTTCTCAGCTTGCCAAAGAGACGGGTCCTCAACAAACTCCTCGCTGAATATCATACTCGAAACCCATTCTTTCCATGTCGTCCTCTTGTACTTGTCTTCCTCCAGCGTTCCTCTAGACAAGAGCTGATAAACATACACAACTTTCTGCTGTCCCGGTCTGAACGCACGAGCTATCGCTTGCTTTGTCTTTGAAGGGTTCCACTCCGAGTCGAGCATGATGACCCTCGAAGCCGCGGTTAAGCTAATCCCTTCTGCGCAAGCTGTGATCGAAGCTAGTAAGACTCTTGATGGGTTTCCAGGTTCTTCAAACTTGTCTATCACTCTACCTCTCTCGAATAGCTCTTGATCACCCGTTAAGGTCAAGATCTCTCTCCCTCTCTGCCACCTGAAAATGCTTTCGAACAGTTCGGTGAACAGACGGATCGGTGCGATGTTGTGACAGAAGATCAAGATCTTCTCCCTCTTGACCACTCTGAACACTAGGTTAAGCACAAACATGACTTTAGACCCTTTCTTTGCGTCATGCCTAAGCTTTTCGATCTCTGAAAGTTCCTTCGGGTTAAAGAACTTTGCGCAACAGGCTGAGGTCTTGACCAACCAAGGATGTATAGCTGCCAATGTAACCAGAAGCTCTAGCTCGAGTAAGAACCCGTGGTAAGACGCCATCACATCTCCAAGTTTTGTGAGTATCTTATGCTGTTTATCCGTTGAGTTCATCAACAGTGTATAGATCTGCAAACCGGGAAGAGCATCACCGTTACCGCTCCCACTTCCTTCGTAGTTATCAATGAAACTACTAGTCATGTTCCTCAGCATGTTGAGACCTTGAAGACGCTCATCTCCCACACCAGCATCAATCTTCTTGGCGATGTTATCAAGAAAGAACTTACGAGCTCTGTTCTCAAGAAGTTGAGGTGCCTTGTTCTTCACGCCTTGATTAGCCTTGAACTTCTGATCTAACTCCATTAGGACTTCATGAACAAACTTTGGTCTAGCTAGACACAAAGTGTTGAAGTACTCACAGAAGTTGTTCTGAAACAAAGTGCCAGAGAGAAGTACTCTTAAGTCAGTACCAACTTTCATCAAGCCCTTGCGTAGTCTCGACTTGTTGCTCCTAGGGTTGTGTCCTTCGTCGAGAATAAGAAGCCCTGGACTCTCTCTTAGCACCTTGGCCATATACTTCCGGTGAGCAAACTTGGAGTCTTCCCTCATCAAAGTCAGAAATGAGGTGTATCCCATCACAAGAACGCTAGGGTGTGCGTGCCATTTCTGTATCTTCTCTAAGCAGTCAAGAACATGCATAACATCTTGGCTAGGTTTCGGAACTCCTTTGAAGTTAACTACACTGTTCTTCTTGAATACACAGTATGTTCTTCGTCCATGGATCAAGTGAACAGGAACCGGGATCTCCCATTTGATGAACTCCTTGTACCAAGTGTAGAGAGTTGTCTTTGGAGCAAGAACCAAAGGTCTCTTCCCGGGAAACAGCTTTAAGTAGCTTGTGAGGAAAGCAATCATTAGGAAAGTTTTACCAGCTCCTGGAGCATGAGAGATCACACAACCTCCTATGTTGTCTGAAGTTGGATCCATAAGAGGAGGCTCCACTGATCCTGCTAGGTTTCTCCAGAGAAACTCAAAAGCTCGCCTTTGGTGCATATGTAGTTTCCTCTTAAGGTGCGGTATTAATGCCCAAACATTGTCACTTTCTTCAGCTGCAAGTAACTCAGACGACTCATTTGACATGGTGAAGTCTTTGCTTGTGGATTCTTTGCTGCTCAGTTTAGTCTTTATGTCATCTTCTTCTATCTGCTTAGTCTCTATAGTCCACTTCTTATGTTTGGCCTATTCAAACCAAACCACGAAACACAATCAATTAGTCCGTTTGTAACATTTAAATCTTGTTTCATTATAAAGTGTCATTTTAAATGTCCAATGCATACATTAAACTAAATTTCCAGATTTTATCATTATATTTGAATTCATTAATAAAAAAAATGAAACTAAATAATGTATTAAATAAAGATAAGATAGAAAATTACTAGTTTTTTTTATCTGTGTGCAAAAACTGTAAATGACATTTATAATGAAACGTACAGCGAAGTATCATACGTCTGTAAAGTTGTGAGGATTTTCACTTACAAAAGGTGCAGAAACATGTTTGATCTCACTTCCTATATGACCACATAACCTACAGCATATACCAATCTCTTCATCCAGCATATATTCATGTTCACAACCACTTTTCGCTTTCTCAAAAGCCTCATTGTCCACTCTTACCTACATTATCAACGTGTATATAACATAGTTTCAAGATATGAGAAGATACTTGGAAGATAATCATATAGTAATACCTCATTGTCGTCAAGAATGTAAGAAGAAGCCAAGCAAAGTTCCATTTCTCTCCATAACATATCGTTCTCTAAGGTCTCTCCCTCACCATCCTCACTAGAGGCTCTTTCCATCTCCCATCCATGCGTTTTAGAAGCGAAGTTCGTTTTCTTTAACTCCTCCCACTGGTCAACAACACTGGCCGGCTCGTTCTTGGATGCAATTGTTGAATCGATGTTGCTCATGTACGCATCTATCAGCTTGTTATATGCACCTGCGCTTAACGTTACTTTCTTATACACCTTTCGTTCATCAGAACTATCATTATTTCGAGCAGCTGACCGCGATGAAGATGATCTGGTTACTCGTGTTTGAACCGACCTCACCACGTGGTTAGGACCTTTCCAACATAGATCAGACTCCATCATCTCTTCCATCTCAGTTGTTTTCTTACCGTACTTGGCAGACTTGCTTCGATAGTTCTCAATCTCATCAAAGTACTGGTTTCTTGAGAAACCGCCACCTTGGTTTAAGGTATTAGCATTAAGACCAAACTGTTCCAACGGTATAGGATCGAACACTGGAGTGAAAGGCATAACAGTCAGCTTGGACTTCCTTTCTTCCCGACCAAGTCCACTTCCTCTCTTCTTCTTCTCAACCATCACAATCTGACCTTGTCTACGTTTTGGTATCACTTGTAGAGACTTCCTTTGTTTTGCACCTAGTCCACTTCTTCTCTTCTTATCTACCATAACAATATGACCTTGTCTACGTTTTGGTATCACTTGTAGAGACTTAGATCTTTTAATCTTGAACAAATCATTATGAGTATCATCATCATCATGGCCACTATCTTCATCTTCTTCTTCTTCTTCTTCTTCTTCTTCTTCATCATAGTCCTCATCTTCCATACTAATCACAGCCATTTTTTCAAACCGGTAAGGCATCATCCGCACCCAACCATCAATTGTATCTAGTTGATAATCACACCCGGTATACCTATCCGGTCTCTTAACTCTTCTCTTGGACCGACGCAGTTCCACAACCTCATCTTCTTCAGAGTAGAGTTCTGTTCCTTGGTTTACTTCAAGATCTACTATATCCGCAGGATTAAACTTAACCACTTTAGATAAAGAGACACCGTCTTCCACTGTAATATTCATACAGCTCAAAGAACTGCTCGATGCTTCACTTGTTACAATCTGATAAACCATCTTGTTCTGCACTGTTCTTAGATGAAACACAATGTTTTTCATTACAGAAGTAACAAGCAACCATGAAAGATCCGGCAAGAAGTTTCCCAAAGAGAGTCTTGTTTTCATCAGTGTGGTACAGTCCTCAGAGAACTTCCACCTGTAGAACTGATCACTACTTTGTTCCTTGTAAAACTTTTGGAGGATAGAGATTTGGTTTAGACCGATGATCACAGAGTCTCTGTTGATTCTCTGTCCCTCCATTCCAATGCAGCCTTGGTCTATGTAAATTCTTACATAGATCTCGCAACTGCATTCAGTTTCATGTGGCTTCCTCTCTATAGAAACAATCCTCGCGTCGATCCAGACCTATTCAAGAAAAAAACAGATCATTCATTAAGCTGAAATACTAGAATTTTTGATAAAGAGTATTTCAACGTTACATGTATCTACCGGTTCTAAGTCATCTTCATGGAGAGGATATAGGATACAAACATCGATACCGGGCCTAAGGAAGCATGTACAGTCGTTCAGAGTGGCCTTTCTTGATCTGAGACGAAGTCTTTGGAAGGGACGTATATCTTCTAGAATATAGCCGTTCTCTAACAGAGGTACTGTCATCTTTCCACGTTTGATCCTTATGTATTCCACAGGATTCCATGTATCAGAGGAGAAGATCTCGAAAGCTATACATTCAGAAAAAGTTTTCTCCATTAGTCAAAAGTAATACAATCCTCTCTTTGATGTGCATATATAAAACAACACTTACGGTATGGATCAAATGGATGCTTCAAATCATAGAAGCGTCTTCTCTTCATGTTCTTAATGTTGCATGGGTACCTGAAGATCCTGTGATGGCAAAAAAGTAAGAATGGCTGAAATGACCAGATACAAGTAGATAATGAAAAGTTATAATGAGATCTCTCAGGTTATAACGAGAAACCAACAAGGAGTTTTGCCTAGTGGTTAGAACTTTTAAATTATCTAGTAGGTGTGTAAGAGATCATAAGCTTAAGTTCTGTTGTGAAGGGTCTTCTCTATAAATAAGGAGTGAATTTAAAATAGTTTAGGCCTCATCCTAGAGAATGTACGTACTTACTAATTCAGAACCTCGTAATCATTAAAAAATAAGTTTTGACTAGAACTCTCATGTTGTTCAAAAAAAAGACTAGAACTCTCATAAGACAAAAGAGAGAGAGTTTGGTTTTAGATTTGTAATGTATCATTTTCTCCACCACAAATGGATTATAAAGAGCGAGCTTATTCGTTGCATGCTTCTACCAGACAAAGATGTGGTCTCATATGCACAAAAGAACAGAACTTTTGTAACTACAAAATTAATTTGTTAATCACTTCCATCACCCTTGCTTGATCTAACCAAACCCACATCAAGGGAAAAAAGTCCACAAGTGTTAAGCTTTGTTTTTTTCTTAGGTAAAAACAAATCTCATCATATATTTCTTCTAAGGTACAAAAGCCAAGACGATGCAAATATATAATAAATCGGTTACGAAAGCATCGTTAACACTGCAATTACATTGCCACTGAAAAGGTTAAAAAAATTGAAATAGTAACAATCCCCCTTGTGATCAACAAAATCCAGATATCTAACAGAAAAGCAAAAAAAAAAAAAAATCTAACAGAAAAGCAAAAATAAATAAATAATAATAAGCAAAGGTGATACAAAAGCAAACGATCATAATGATTATCACCTAAAGGATAAATCATGAAGCACAAGCAACACAAGGGAGACGAACAAAACTAGGATTGAGAAGCCAAGAAATGTAAGCGATGATCGAAGAAAGAGTCAGTGAGAGTGACCTTGGAATATGAAACGAGTCCAGAGTCTGCAGTACAGAGCGATGATTTACTATTCCATGATCCAAGGGCAATAGAGGTAAAGAAAGATGAAAAAGAAACTATATTATACTGTAAAAAAGGGACGGAGACTTCAACACCACACTGGTTACTTTAGAGTCTTGGTCACCGTGAAATTGCATATTAATATTGTAGAAAAGTTTGCATGAATACATTATTTTGTTGACGATTATGAAAGAGACTGTCCACGACTGACAAATATACCGAGCGAGCGGGGAGAGGTTTAAGGAGTGTCTGTGAGAGGACAGTTTGGTAATAATGGCTGCATGTTACTTAAATGCACGTGGAAAATAAGCGGCTGTGATTTGCTCTTAGATATATTTTCCGACACGAGATATAGTTAAGCACTGAGAACAGTGGGGTCGACACTAGAGATTTCGCGGTAATTCCTTGACAGTGAGTGTCGTAAAAAGTATTACCTACAGTTAATTATTAGTATAGTAGTAAATTATTTGTATCTATTAATAATAGGAATCCTGATTAATTCGAAAAGATTTGTGTTTTTATAGGTTTCTCGGATCTTGTGAAAAGTTGCGATTGTTCGCTAAACAGTTGTGTCTCTTCTTTACGAAAAGACACGACTACTTAAATGGTTGTATCTATTCATCGTTAAAAGTTGCAACTGTTTAAATTGAAAGGGTGTGTGTTTTTTTATGTGGCTGAAATGTTGCGAAAAATTGCGACTGTTCGTTAAAAAGTTGCGTCTCTTCTTTATGAAAAGATGCGACTACTTAAAAGTTGTGAAAAATTGCGATTGTTCGTTAAAAAGTTGCGTCTCTTCTTTACGAAAAGATGCGACTACTTAAATTGAAAATATGTGACTTTTCAAAGATAGCTTTTATAAATAGTCTATGTTTATACACTTCTGACACTAAAATTTTCGCAAATCTAATTGTTAGTAAAATGGTGAAAAAAATAGTTCTACGAAGTTATTTGGTTACAAATTTTTTGAAGATGTTCAAATGAAACGTTGTCAACAGAAAATATTAGGAAGGGTTTTACGTGTTTGGATGGCAAAAAATCCTAAACGGAACAATGAAATTATTAGTCCTAATTCTTCTACTAAATGAAAAGGTTTGATTGTTTTTTTTTTTATATTTTGAGAAGTAGATTGTTGTATAATTATATGTTTTTTTGTTGCAGAATGATACGACTGTTGGTACTTATGAAAAGATGCGAATTACGAATTAATTATCAATCAAAAATTGAGATTATCAATGATCCACAAGTTTTGATTGATTTTAATAAATTTAATCCTTGTTAATATAGATTTCCCCTACGACATCGCAGTAGAGATGGCAATTGGGCTCTCCCGTCCCGTTCCGTCCCGTACCGCAGCGGGTTCGTCGTCGTGCGGATCACGGCGGGCCTGTCCCGCGCGGGCTGCGGTCTTCCGAATGGCTGCCCAATCCCGTACCGCATAAATTTATAAGCCTTCGCGGGCCGTCCCGCGGGACGCCTTCTTTAGCTTCCTTCATAAATGTTAAAGTAGAAGAGTTGTGTTAGGGAGTTGAAAAAGCTCAAAAACTTCGATCGCAACAACATCCAATGTGATCACTCGTCAGTTTAATGGTCTTGAAGTAAGTGAAAACCATTTGAACTGTGAATTTCAACTATTTCAAGTATACTCCTTGTTTGATTCTTTGTAAATCAACGTCTCTGCATAGCAACAGTAGCTTAATACTAATAGTGTCTTCTTCTCTTAATTCAACCATTGTTGAACTTAGAGTGTAGAAACAAGATTCTGTAGTAACTCAAACGCTCAATTCGAGCCGTTTAAAGAACAAACAGTAGCTCTTGAACAAGCAATAACTCTTTAACAACATCATTGTAACTAATTTTTTTTTTTTAAAACACCACTAAACAATACTGAAAACAAAACTTATCGAGATACACAGAATTATCTTTCTCGCAACAAAACTAAAATAAAGTAATTTATAGTACTGAAAACAAAACTAAGTAGAAATAAAAACTTATGGTCGCGGGTCTTTAAAATCCCGCGGATTGAGCCCGTCCCGCATTCGTCCCGTCCCGTTTTGAGCCCGTCCCGCATTCGTCCCGTCCTGTTTTGTGCCCGTCCCGCGAGGCCCGCAATTTTGCGGGCTCATCAAATGGAGGCCCAATCCCGTCCCGCAGCAAGCTTTTACGGGTCAGGCCCGCGGTCCAGGTCCTTGATTGCCATCCCTACATCGCAGGGGTTCCATTCCTTGTAGTAGTAAGAGCAAACCACACATCTATTTAGAGTTTTTTTCATTCAAGGTCACATTTTGAGTTTTTATTACATAATAAGACACTTTGTGCTCATTGGACACTTTTCTAACTCATTTTGTTCTTTTCCAACCAAAACATAACTAAACTATAAGTAATCGGACCCACTTTGTTACACCTTCTCATCTTTTTTATTTTTTTCTAGGATATTGTTCTACAAATTTTTTTCTAAAAGTAACTGTCGAATCAGAGTTTGGTCTGTGCTGTGAGCACCAAACCACCACGTCGTTTTGTTCTTGCTCGAAGTCTGATCTGTGAAACCGTTGAAAAAATAAAAATAAGTTTTAACTTTTTCGAATTTAAAAGCTTGAAATCGGATTGTAGAAGCAACGATCTCTCTCTCTCTCTCTCTCTCTCTCTCTCTCTCTCTCTCTCTCTCTCTCTCTCTCTCTCTCTCTCTCTCTCTTTCTCTCTTTCTCTCTCTCTCTCTTTCTCTCTCGTGTGTAGGTTCGCGACTCCTCTACTCGATTGGATTGAGATCGTACGAAGAAACAAAGACGAAAGTAAGTGCAAGCAAGAAGTTTTAGAGTTCCCTGTCAATCGACGAGGTACATCTCCTTCAGGATCGAAACCTGGTAATTCACTATATCTCTTCTCTGATTACAGGTTAGCTCTCGTCGTGATCATCGCTTTCTTGCGATACAGGTTACATATATGGAGAAGACGACCAAGGTTGTTACGCTCTGCAACGCACCGTTTTGGTTACTCCGAGACTTGGGCCAAAGCACTTCACCAGGCCCATAGCTCTCCTAAAGCCCAACTGAGATGTTCAGCTGAGTCGAGCTTCACTCGTTTCACAATCTCTACCTTGGAGTCGAGCTCTGTCTGAACTCCATCTTCTAGTCCGATCCTGGTACTCCGGTTCGTTGTCCTCACTAGAACCACTTCCTGACTTCAACACACCTTGAAATCATCTTCGACGTCCCTCTGACTTCCGAGACATCTCCCTTTTCCCAGTTGCATTCTCAGTTCCAAATACGACTGGCCTCTTTCTGCTAAAATCAGTCTTCAAGAACGCCTAGCTTAGCTAAGCATCCATTGAACTTCTCCCCAGGCAGGGTCTTTGTCAACATATCAGCCAGATTCACCGATGTATGTATCTTCTGTAGCTCCACTATTCCATAAGCAATGATATCCCTTATGAAGTTATACTTAGTGGCAATGTGTTTCGTCTTTTCTCTGTAGACGAAGTTCCGAGCCAGGTAGATTGCACTCTGGGAATCACAGTTCACCTCTATTGAACCTCTGTTCAGCTTCAACTCTTCACATATTCCCTTGAGCCAGATTCCCTCCTTGACTGCATCCGAAAGTGCCATATATTCCGCTTCCGTCGTCGATAGAGCTACGACCTTCTGCAACGACGACCTCCAACTGACTGTGTTGCCACCCACGGTGTAGACGTATCCCGTAATGGACCTGCTTCTGTCTCTGTCTGTACCGTAGTCCGAGTCACAGTACCCTCTGATCTTGATCTCTTTGCCCTTCTTGAAGGTAAGATTTAACTTCAACGCTCCCTTGATGTACTTCATTATCCACTTGACCGCTAACCAATGTTCTCTCCCTGGTTGACTCATGTATCTGCACACGAGTCCAACCGCATATGCAAGATCAGGCCTTGATCCCACCATGGCGTACATGAGGCTCCCCACCGCACTGGAATACGGTACGTTCTCCATGGCTATTGCTTCCTCTTCAGCTCTCTTCTTATCAACTACCTGTAGTTTGAACTGAGACCCTAGGGGTGTGTTCACTGCTCTGCAGTCTCACATCCCAAACGTCTTGAGAACCTTGGTTCGATACTCATTCTGAGATAGAGTAAGGGTGTTGTTGCTTCTATCTCTGATTATATCCATTCCTAGGATTCGTCTAGCTCCACCTAAATCCTTCATCTCGAACTCCTCACTCAGTTGATCCTTAAGCTCCTGAATCCTTCTCATCTCCCTTGAAGCAATCAACATGTCGTCCACATATAGTAGCAGATAGACCATGTTAGTTACTTCTGATCCCTTTAGGTAGACGCATGGGTCATATTCACTCCTTGAATATCCCATCTTCACCATGAACGTATGGAATCTATAGTTCCACTCTCTTGGCGATTGCATTAGGCTGTAGAGGGACTTTCTGAGCAGACACACCATATCTTCCTTTCCCTTCTTAACATAACCTTCTGGCTGTTCCATGTAGACCCGTTCCTTTAGAACCCCGTGCAGAAATGATGTCTTCACATCGAGCTGTTCCAGCTCTAACTCAAACTGAACCACTGCAGACAGAAGTAGACGTATATAAACGTGTTTGACTACTGGAGCAAACACCTAGTTATAATCAATTCCTTCCGTTTGAGCGTACCCTTTTGCTACCAACCGTCCTTTATACCTCGGTCTCTCCACTCCTGGAATCCCAGGTTTTAGCTTGTATAGCCACTTGCACCCGATTACTTTGCAGTTCTTGGGTCTCTCTGTATAATCGCAGGTGTGATTCTTTTCCAAAGAATCCATCTCTTCGTCTGATGCTTTAGACCATAGTTTCCTGTCTTTGCTTTCCATAGCCTCTTTGTATCTTTTAGGCTCTTCTTCCTGCAAGCTTTCTGCGCTAGCCAGTGCATAAGCTAGGAAGTCAGCATCCTCAAACTTCGATGGTGGTCGAATTGTCCTTCTGGCTCTGTCTCGAGCTAAGCAGTACGTTCCAATCTCCGTTTCACCATCCATTCCAGCTTGATCTTCCGTTTCTGAACCTTCACTAGCTTCTGCTTCTCCTTCTGTGTCATCACTCCCGCTTGTAGTTTCTTCTGAGGTCTCTGCATCGTTGCTTGTGGTTGTTCCACCTCCACTTGAGGTTACTCCACCTACACTTGAGATTGCTCCACCTCCACCTGAGGTTACTCCACCTCCACTTGAGGTTTCTCCAGTATAGAATTCTTTCAAGTTACTACTAAACGTTACTTTCTTCTTTGAAGTAACTCCTTCATCATGTTCTGTAGTCTCCTTCGTAGTTTTTAGATCTTTGAATAGCTTCGTATCATCGAACACCACATCTTTGCTAATCACGATCTTTTCTTCATCCAATAGCCACACTCTATACCCCTTCACCCCTTGTTCATACCCCAAGAAGACTCCCTTAGCAGCTCTGGGGCTTGTCTTCTCCTTCATTTGATGAACATAAGCTGCACAACCAAAGCTTCTTAGGTGATCATACTTTGGCCTTGCACCTGACCATCTCTCCTCTGGAATCTCAAATGCAATTGATGCATTTGGCGATCTATTGATGAGATAGACTGCTGTGGATGCTGCTTCAGCCCAGTAGCTTCCATCTAAACCCGTTTCTACTAGCATAGATCGAACTTTGTCCATTATGCTTCGGTTCATCCTTTCTGAGATCCTATTCTGTTGGGGAGTGTATGAGCAGGTCTTGTGCCTCTTGATACCGGCTTCCCTGCATAGCTTGTCCATCTGAGCGTTGCAAAACTCCAGGCCGTTATTTGTACGCAGGCACTTAATCTTCTTTCCGGTCTGGTTTTCAACTAGCACCTTCCAATCTGCAAAATGTTGAAACACCTCTCTTTTAGTCCTTGGAAAATAAATCCAAACCTTTTTTGAATAGTCATCTGTAAAGGTTAGAAAGTATTGAGCTCGAAACCGTGCTCGGGGATCCCCAGAGATCTGTGTGAATGTAGTCTAGGATGTCCTTTGAGCAGTGCTTGACCTTTGGGAACTTTTGTTTGTGAGATTTTCCCATCACGCATCCCTCACAGAACTCAAGATCCCCAATTTCTTTACTGTTGATGTATCCTCTTCTCGCCAGTAGCTGCATTGATCGAATGTTCATGTGAGCCAGCCTTGAGTGCCACTTCCTGGTGTTGTCGACGTGGTTCCGTACTGTATTTGCTTCAGCTCTTCGAACTGATCCCTGAAGGTAGTATAATCCGTTGGTATAGACTCCAGTTAACACCTTCTTGTTTCCTTTGAAGAACTCGACTTTGAAGTCTCTTCCTCTGTAGCTGCATCTTGAGTTCTCGAGTTGGCCATAAGAAACGAGGTTTCTCCCCATGTCTGGAATGTACCTCACATTCCTCACTTTAATGACTGATCCATCTTTGTTGTCAATGGTGATGTTACCCATGCCTTTCACCATACAGAAAGTGTTGTTCCCCATCATCACCTTATTGCCTTCCATCTCAACGAACTCTGATAGAAGCTCCCTCCTTGGTGTGATGTGGAAAGTACATCCCGAGTCTAGGACCCACTCGTCTCCAGAGACAACTAGGCTTGCAGTCAGCGCAATGGGTCCTGGTAGATTCGAAACCACGTTAGCTGCATTGCTGCTCTTGTTGTGATGTTGTCCTGTCTTCTTCTCTGGACAATCTCTTTTCCAGTGAGATTCACTGCCGCACACCCAACATCCTCTCTCTTGTTTTCCTGATGGCCTCGTTCTGGACTTAGATCTTGCTCGTCCTCTGTTCTTGTTCTGCCACGGCTTGTTTCCTCCTCCCTCGCTTCTGTTTTCCGACCTTCCTCTAGATTCTGTGTATAGACCTTCTGATTGTTTCCCTTTCGTCACTAAGCCTTTCTGCTTCAACTCCACCTCCTTTGAGTAGGCTGACATCATCACCTCACTCACGGTTAGCGTATCTTTACCAGTTCCATACTGAAGTGTATGAACTAGTGGCTCATAGGCTTGGGGTAGCCCTGAGAGCAGCTGTATGGCTTGGTCTTCGTCGGAGATATCGACTTTGATGCTAGCTAAGTCATCTATCAGTTTAAGGAACAGGTCGAAGTTATCCTCCATTGTTTTATCCTCCTCCATCTTGTAGCAAGAAAACTTCTTTTTGAGGTAGATCTTATTCGGGAGTGACTTCGTCTGATAGTCCTTTTCTAATGCCTTCCACATTCCCAGTGCTGTGGTCTCATGCAATATCTTCCTCAAGATCATATCACTCAAGCACGTGCTGAACAAGCTCCTAACCCGAAGATCTTTATCTGCCTTCTTTGGGTCTATCTTCTTATCTTCATCACTGTCTCCTTGCTTCACATCGTCACTCGTTGACTGATCTTCTTGAAGCACTGACAGTAACCCCTGTATTTCGAGCTGCCCAACATCTTGAACTTCCACAACCCGAAGTCCCCTTTCCCATCAAACTTCTCGATCTCAAACTTCCCACGTGTAGGATCCATCGCTTAGTCTGATGAATGCAGATAACAAATCACGCACACGCCAGTAACACCGTTCTCTAACTCAATCTTGATACTCTAACCTAGTCTTTTCAACAGGTTATAGATCTTTCAAGTTAGAAATACTTCCTTTGTTTGGATCAAGTCGATTTTCGATGGTGATCTGTTGTTGAGTTATGAATCCTCCCTTCTTGATTCTCGATCGATCTTCTTCCTTTTGCTCTAACCAGGATCTGATACCAATTGTAGAAGCAACGATCTCTCTCTCTCTCTCTTTCTCTCTCTCTCTCTCTCTCGTTCTCCTGTTTAACTCTCTCTCTCTCTCTCTCTCTCGTGTGTAGGTTCGCGACTCCTCTACTCGATTGGATTGAGATCGTACGAAGAAACAAAGACGAAAGTAAGTGCAAGCAAGAAGTTTTAGAGTTCCCTGTCAATCGACGAGGTACATCTCTTTCAGGATCGGAACCTGGTAATTCACTATATCTCTTCTCTGATTACATGTTAGCTCTCGTCGTGATCATCGCTTTCTTGCGATACATGTTACATATATGGAGAAGACGACCAAGGTTGTTACGCTCTGCAACGCACCGTTTTGGTTACTCCGAGACTTGGGCCAAAACACTTCACCAGGCCCATAGCTCTCCTAAAGCCCAACTGAGATGTTCAGCTGAGTCGAGCTTCACTCGTTTCACACGGATCTTTACAGACATTTTTTACAAATCAAAAGGTATAGGAAGGAAGAACAATGAGAAAAACTGATGTTATGATGATTGATAATGGCTGGCGGCTGTAGAGAAAAATTGCAGAAAACCCTAATTAATTTTAGGAAGATGAAGCCAAAATTACGAAAATACCACTCGTTAAAAAAACATGAAAAAAAGAAATTAATGCGTTGCTCAGGGTTTGAATCCGAGTCTTGAGAGAAATAAACAATTGCCTTTATCCACCAGACTAAAGAACACATACAGTTTGGTAAGCGTAAAAGTTACAATATAATCTATATTCTTGATGTACTCAATTTTTTTTCACTGTGAGGCCAATTTAGTATACTGATTAATCGTCATCCCAAAAAATGAGTAACACAATTTTTAAAAAAGTAACATAAATCTGGTTTTATTGGAGGTGCTTGTCAATTATGAGTAATTCTAGTGTACTTTGTTGTAATGATGTACATATGTTATTATATGTACATGACATGTTGTATATCCACATGTACAATAATTTACATATTCATTGTTTTATTATCCATATATACACTAAGTAACAAATAAATTTATAGTTACTGACATTGCACTGTGTCTTACTCATCTTTTTTTTAAGATTTAACTTTTAAAAATATAGCTTCTCCGACTGACTTTTTCCTTAGGAACTCCCGACCAAAAAAGGTAATTTTTTTCAATATTTATACAACTAATAGCATCAACGTGTACACATAAATTGTATTGTCCATATGTACAGTGATTCACTTGTACACTGAATAGGTTTTAACATACATTTCTTAAAAAAATATTATGGATAGACATATATTTTTATATTGTCCACATGTACAATGTTCAAAAAAAAACACATGAACACTGAATTGATCATTGCAGAAATAATGATAAATTATGATTTGAAAGAGTTTTACTATCTTGATTTAGTTAATTTAGATCATTTTAAAATCTATTCATGTGTATATAATGCATTTAAATGGTTTTTACCATTTTAATTTAGTTAAAGAATTTGAGGTCAATTGACAAAAAAAAACTAAATATGAAGGGAAGTGAACATAAAAGAAGTTGTTTGGGTGACACTCCCTCAATCCTGAGCTCAGGCTCGAGTTTCAGTTGGCCAAGGGAGGAGCTCAATCAAAACAAAGTATCGTGGCGAGTGAAGGTCCTGGTGGTGATAAGGTTGCGGCTCCAACCTGAAATCGTTAAGAAAGTCTGAAATCGTCGAGAATAAAGAAGGACTGCGGCGGATTGGAGCTTGTCGGCAGAACTCAGATGAAGCCATGGATCTTAGACTTTTCAAGCTTGGGATTCACAAATAGAGATGAGCTTGTCGTTGGCTTCCGGCGGAGTAACCTGCCGTCATCTAGGGTCACCAGCTCCGCCGCGATGTTGCCTTTTAGCTTGGCCACAAAAATGGCAACTGGAATTTGCTTCGTTATTGGTTCAAGCTTGTGGTGATGTCTGCCGCGAAAACCTCTCGCATTAGCCTCTCTTCCTTTCTCTTAATGTTTGTTAGGTCATCCCTCACCGGAGATAACTTTTTTTTTGTTATTTGTTTTAGTTAAAATTGGAAAACATTATGGATGTTGGAAAATGTAAAATTTTTAATAATTAAAAGAAAATTTCTTGACATTTGAAATTTATAAATGTATAAAAGACAAATCCTATGGAAAAGAAAAGAAAAAGAACTCGAGTTGAAAAGGAAGAGGTTGATAAGAAAGAGAAAAATGGACCCACTAGTTAGCTTCTTTGTTAGTTTACAGGTGAAAAGTGGATCTGGTTAAAGAAAACTACCGTAGTAGAAAGAAGTGTCTTATAGTGTAAACATAAACTAGAAAAGTGATCTTCAGTGTAATTGTTTCTTTTAGTATAACTTTTAGAAAAAAAACATTTGGAAGATGAAAACATTTCAAATGAGAGCAGTGCCGGTCCTGAAATATTCTTAGTGCAATACGAAATGCAAAAGAAATCTTTAAATAATATACAAAAAAAACTTTTGATAAAAAAATCAATTCTATGATAAAAAAGTTAAAATATTTTCAAAACTAATAGAAAATGATTAGATCTTAAATATAAATCTTCTTGCATTCTTTCTTACAAAACTATTCAATAAACTATCGTAATCAAGATTCTTGATCATATTTTTTTCAATCGACAACATAGCCAAACCATTTAATCCACTTGTATTTAACAACACAATAGATAGTTATTCTAAATCAGTTATTTTTCTTTTTATAGTGATAATTTATTTTCTTATTTAATCCACTCATTTTTAATAACACAAAAGAATATATAAATTTAATTTTCTTTGTACTTTTAGTGATGTCCCACCACTTTCTTAACTTATCAAAATATACCAATAACAAACTGATGTATTAATAAGTAATAATAATCATAGTAAATAGGCTCTCAAAATTTTGCATAAATTATTGCATCCATACGGTTGTATCATATGTGTGGGGTCAAACCCGGCCCTGAATGAGAGTGGATTGATGACAAAAAGAAAATGAGAGCGGATTTATAGGTCATGAGAAAGGAGAGAGGATAGAAATAGATAGTTGGAATGGTACAATGAAGCATCGAGGTCTAACTCTATGTACAAAAATATATTCTTAGCTCACTTCATTGATATGATAACGACCTTTATTACACCAACGTGTTCTCTCTTCTCTTTGCAAAGCCTTCTTTGCTTCCAGTCGTGCAAGCCTTCTGCTTGTGTGTCTTTGAGTCAGTGGTTAGAGTTTCCAATCGTGCAATGATTTTACGGAACTGTGTATGATCCGATTTGTATTTTTATCGTTCTGGTCTTCGATATTTCTATGTGTATTAACTTGTTTTTAGCGTCGGTTTGTACTATTTCATTTTCTCATTATTGGATATACTAGATAGACTATCAGTCTGGTTTAATCTCGGTTTAGTTAGATTAAATTTATCGATCTTGATTAAGTTTCCTTTTGCTTAATCATGTATATATCATGAGTTTGTGTGTAACTGACATTTTGAGCTGAATAACAAACTCTTTACTTTTCATCATCTTCTCCATCTCGAGCTATCGATCTTCTTTCATAGAGTTCATATAGAACCTTAATATGGTATCAGAGCCAGGTTATTGTGGTATTCTATCCAATATTCAGCTGTATTGATGAAAAGCAAGCTCTTACCGATCGTCTTGGATACAGAGTTCATCAACCACGTAGCCACCATATCATTGCAACGTGACCAAGCACCACCATCGCGATGCGAAGAATCAGGCTTAGGAATGGTTCCGTCGATGAATCCAAGCTTGTTACAGACATTCAATGACATACGGTTCGTGATCAAATCAAAGCTGGGCGACTCAACACTCTTCATGTTTCTTCTGGAAATCAGTTGGCAGATGTTCTGACAAAAGCTTTACATCCGGTTCCTTTCCTTTCGATGATCCAATGTCTCTCTGTGTCAAGTATTTTCCTTCCTCAACCGGAGATCAAGACTTGAGGGGGGTATATTGGATAGAATATCGGTCTGGTTTAATCTCGTTTAATCTCGGTTTAGTTAGATTATATTTATCGATCTTGGTTAAGTTTTCTTTTGCTTAATCATGTATATATCATGAGTTTGTAATATATTGGATATATTAGATAGAATACCGGACTAGTTTAATCTCGGTTTAGTTAGATTAAATTTATCGATCTTGGTTAAGTTTCCTTTTCATGTATATATCATGAGTTTGTGTGTAACTGACATTTTTAGCTGAGTAACAAACTCTTTACTTTTCATCATCTTCTCCATCTCGAGCTTTCGATCCTCTTTCATGGAGTTTATCTAGAACCTTAATACTAATAACATAGTCTATTCAACGACTGGTTCAATTGTACTTAGTCAGTGGTAACCCTACTAAAGTTGAGTCGACCATGACCATCTACCTAAGTCAAGCTTCTACTTCTAGTTTCTATTTTTATTTTTTTCGAACCAATTTAAACATTTAAGCATTTGCTAATTTTGCAGAACTATATGTTAGGTCATATATGCGAGAAACGTTTTTTTCTGTTTTCTGATTCTAAGTTACAACTATAATTTATATATGTCGACTCTACTATGAAAAATATTACAAACAGTTCTACTATAAGGTCATAATTTCAACCATTATTGGAACAAAGGGGTTTCCACACTCATTTTTTTAAAAATATTATATTTCACATCTAATAAAATAAATTTACCAAGTTTTATTTTGAATATTTTTCGAGAGAATAATATGTTACTTTTTCCAATTAACCTCAAATCTTATCTAAACACCACCTAAAATAATAAATTTTAAATTGCTGAAAAATATAAAATACAATAATATTTGAGTATATATTTTAGCATAAATTTATATAAACATATATAGATTTCTACCCAAATATACATACATTGTGAGCTATATTAAGTTATATATATATATATATATATACACTACTATTTATTAAAAAAATGTTAAATAACAGTTAAATTAAATGAATCAGAATGAAATGATTTCGTAAATTTATTTTTATAGACTAAAAATTCAGAAAGCACAAATTTATAGCGAATAATCTTCTTGGGGAACAATCTTAATATTTTGTCAATATGAATATTTAGATAGTGTAGTGTATCAAAAGTTCCCTTTTTGAAAACAATATACAACTCATTCTTATTTGTCTCCTAAGACTTTCATGATTTTCTTCATTTGATTATAAGATCATAATATTCAGAGTTTTTATTTTGAAAACGAACGGCTATTCTAATCAGAGTTTTTATTTATAAGATCGAGATTATTACACGTACGTATTTTTTATTTTAGGAAACACAAATTATTTAAGAAACAATATGAACATATCATCATTTCTTTTCTATTTCCAAATAAATCAAAACCATACATGAAAGCTTGCATATTTTTGTTTGTGTTAATTGTTGAAAGTATCATATATATCTCTATATATATGTATGTGCGTGTGTGTGTTTATATATGCAGGCATAAGTCTTATGAGAATCCAGAAAACTACCTGAATATCTCCATTAGTAGCACCCAGTGACCCAGACATTAGAAAATAGTGAGGTAATGACTTTTCAACTTTAGACTATATGACTAGTTACAAGTGTTCCATTGTAGTTCGAGTATTTTGGATCAATTTTTTCATCGATTTTTAGGTTGGCCAATCTATTACAGATTAATTATTCAAAGCACACTCACTCTGTAGCCATGAATGTATCGGGCTTACCTTGCTGGTATGTTCTATTACAGTTTATATATATCTTCTAATTAGATTACTTCTCGCTTTTAGTATTAATTATAAACTTATCGGCATGTGGTTCACGTCTCAAGTGTAATTACAGTTTGTTGTTAGGACATAATTTGGAACACATGGCTTTATAGGTTCTAACATGATGGATCATACTTACTGTCTTTCAGTGTAGATCAGAAGACAGCATTTCGACCAAAGAAGAGGAAGCATCATCCATCAGGGAGCAATGTCAGCGGACTGAGAATCAGTGATCATGTGGTTGAGAAACCATCCACAGCGACTCTCGTGAGTTACAACCTCAGAGAAGCCGTGAAACTACCTTATGGTGAAGACATTAACGAGTGGTTGGCCATTCACAGTTAAGACACAAGTCATTCTTATAATCCCAACTTGATTTATTTTATTATCTTAATTTTTTTTTAACTTTGTATGTTTGGTTTGTTTTAGCCATAGATTTCTACAACCAAGTAAACGTTTTGTATGCTACTCTTAAAGAGTTCTGCACAACCACCACTTGCCCTATCATGAATGCTGGATCCTTGTAACTCACTCTTTCACTCATGATTCTCATCCATCAATCCAAATCTGAGTTGATACATAACACTTTGGTCATTTTCTTCTTTTTTTTGGTCGCAGTGAGTATAGATGGGGAGATGGGATTGCTATAAAGCCAATATCGGTGTCTGCTCCCGAGTACGTTGAGTATCTCATGAACTGGATTGTAATTATGATCGATAACGAAACCATCTTTCCGAAAAAACCTGGTAGCCATCAAGCTTGTTTATAATCTTCAAACGTATCTAATCAAGTTGGTTTTAATTTTGTAACCCTTATGTATTTCTCATCATTTATTCAGAAGCAACATTCCCACCAAACTTTAAGGACTTGGTGAAGGTGATTTTGAAGAGGCTGTTTAGGGTTTATGCACACATCTATCATTGTCACTTTCAGAAGGTTGTGAATCTCAAGGAAGAAGCTCATCTCAACACTTGCTTCAAACATCTTGTTCTCTTCATATCTGTGAGTTGATGGATCTCCTCTGGAACATGTTGAATGTTATAATAGTTATAATGTCAAAGATTATAATTAAATTGAGTTTTTTTTGCAACATGCAGGAGTATCAGTTGATTGATGAAGCAGAGATGGAGCCTCTTAAAGTCCTCGTGGGGAAGATTTTGGAACAATAGAAAAAGATCTATGATTTCAAGGAGGAAAAAGGATTCTGAGATATATATCTACCAATAATTAACATCCTAAAGGAGTTGATGGTTATGTAACAAGTTGAGCTTTTACAAATGACCTGATGTAATATATATCTATATTATGATGTTTTCAAAGTTTCACCATATACTGTATACTCAAATATCCTCCATGGTTGGAACATATCCTTTTTATTATTTCTTTGAACTGAGTCGCGTGACCTAGAAGGGTCGTAGAAAAGGTTTTATGTTGCTTTGGCTTCAAAATCAAAAGACGATTTCTAGACTCTCTAACTTTTAGAGCAAAACACACATCAAAGAAAAATATTTCTTATAGAAAGACGTGAAAAGCAAATCAAACTACATGGTCCTTCACTGCAGTTTGCAACGACACCCTTACCAGCAAACATTCATAAGGCCATGGGACTGCAAAAAGTCATTCCATTTTTAATTTTTCTTTTTGTTTTTTGCTTTTCTTATCTAAAAAAAAATTAAAAATGAACTAATTGCGAGCAGTCACGTTTCAGTAGGACCTGTAAAAAGTGAAGAACAAAAACTAAGACTTCCTTATCTAACGACCAAATTGAGAAGTATGAGACATTATCGGTGGGACCCACGTCAAACCACCTAAAGACTGGGTGTAAGACTTGCCTATATTTATGGCCTAAATAACCAAACTCCTTGCATATAACAAGTTTACTTGCCTTTGCATATAACAAGTGTTTAACATTTTTTTTGTAACACCAGACTTCCATTACAATTAAACTCCAAGGTTCTACAGAAGATTTATTCCAGAGAGCCTGCTTTGCCAAAGCATCGGCATCTCTGTTCTTACAACGTACGTTGAATCCAAACAAGTGTTTAACATAGCTTCTCATTCTGGCAAGAACTATGTATTTATTCTACGACATGCATGTCCATCAAGGTTACTTAAGAAATCAAATAGTTCCTCTTCATATAGCAAGTGGAATTCAAGTTTATTTGATGCAGTTAAAAAAAAAGTTAATAGAAAAAATCATATCAAAGAAAAATAATTCACTTGCACACAATACTAAAAGAAAAACAATATGACCATATGTGACAAACAGTTTACGATGAACTGGCTTCTCCACAAGTGAGTAAGAAGCTAAAACTTGGGTTTTCCTGGATCAGTTGGAGAGTATCAATGTCGTTGACATCCACTTGTTCCATTGACTTTGATATATCCTCCACCGTGAATGGAATGCTGCGTTTTGATTGATCACTCTTCATTATTCAGAGCAATGGGACAAATGATTTATTCAACCACAACAAGAAAAAAAAGTTTAAAGTTTACCTCAAGTCATCCTCCAAAAGAAAGTCAGTGCGGACGCCATCGTTCAAGTCATCTATCAATCTAATCATCATGCTTGAAATCACCTTACGGTTTGAAAAAAAAAACGAAGAAGACAAGTCAATACAATGTCTAGATAGAATCAAAGCTTTTAGTCATTTTACAAGTGGAACGTACATCTGAAGAAACGCTGCTCATGTCATAAATGTCATCAAAGTACATAGCACTGATTCTGTATAGCTGCCGTATACTTAACACCTGAACCACAAAATCAACTTAAATGTTCGTCTCATTGAATAAAGATAAGAATTTAAAAGTCTAATGATATCATTACCGGGCAGAGTTCTCTTGTTATTTTTTCTAAGGTCATTTCATGCTTTTGACTAATTGCCTGAACAGAGAGCTAAAACAACTGAGTTTACATTGCAATAGAAGAAGAGGCATGGCATCAACTATAAACATACCTGCAAGAATCCAGCAGCCTGTCTCATATGCTTCAACTCATCCCAAGCTGAACCTACATACTGTTTTTTATATATATATATATAAAAAAGCTAAACAATTAAGTCAACTTTTCCAAAAGTTGTAAAAAGAATGTTTAAGATGTGATGAAATCAAAGCTTACTTCATCAGTAGCCTCTACACACCACCGTTTTAATTCAGCCAAACCTGCTTCAACGTACTCCCCATCACCGAAAGAGCAACGGA
The DNA here is from genome assembly GCA_026261945.1 of Hirschfeldia incana. NCBI lineage: Eukaryota > Viridiplantae > Streptophyta > Magnoliopsida > Brassicales > Brassicaceae > Hirschfeldia > Hirschfeldia incana. The sequence goes on from JABCMI010000003.1 coordinate 3,555,344, forward strand.
CATTGCTTAGAAGAACACTACACAATTTTTTGATTTGCAGAGCAAACTTTATGTTAACCAAGGAATACTTGCCTTGAGATAGAAGATAACAAAAGAAAATGAGCTCATGTTACGAATAGTGAACATGCATGCCTGTTTAAAAGCTGAAGATTGACGAAGGAGAATATTTGTGTGACTAATTTTCTGATCAAGAATGGTGGAGTCTGCGTCATGTAAATATAAGAGAGTTTCATTGCTCATTGGATAATCTCAATCCGAAGCCCAAGTTGTAAAGGTTTGCTTTGTTATTTTCTTATGGATTCCCAGACTTACATTGTTTGCTTTCATTAGATTCAAGTAACCGCGTAGCCTGTCTACAATACCTTTCCAGTTTTCTTGCGCCAGTGGAGCCTGTATCATGTAACCATATCTTACACACTAAATCGATGAAACAATGCAATGAAATTCTAAAAGTATATCGACTGGCCAGTAAATAGATACACTAATTAAAGGCAACAAAGGAAAAACCTGTGTACATAACCGGAGAAGAGAAAAGATCTCAATCTTTAGATTATCTCTGATCATTACATACATCTTCTCTAGGCATCCAATAAGCTGCTGCTTGAAAAGAGTTGCTGGGTACTTTGCATCAACTTGCATTTGTCTATCCAAAGAAGAGACTACACCACCTCCCATGCATCCCTATTTGGAGAGTAAACAAGACAAAAGACATGAAGTGAATCAGATAAAGCCTCAAGTGAGAAAGAGTAAAAATAAAAAGATTCACAGCTTGTTACTCTGGACTCTAGTATCGTAGCACTTGTGAATGTGTGCTGCAGTAGCTTAAGTAACATACATGAATTAGATAACCAATACGCCAAAACTTGGTTATTATCTGGCACCTGTATCATTCACAAACTTAACCAACGTTATTTTTTTTGTTAAACATGTACGCCTCAGAACAATGAAGCAAGAAAGAATCAGCTCTTACTTCAATGGCTGAAGCTATCGTTTGAATGATACGGTCAAAGATGTTTGTTTCTTCGAGTTCAAATGATTTCCAGTGAAGGAGACATTTGTAAATGAGACATGCAGCAACAGGCTTGCCTTCAGCAAAGCCAAGGTTTTGTGTGATGCATTTGACTAATATTTCCTGATTTTCCTGAGTGACAGACACCAAGATAATAAACAGAATGCAATACTCAGAATAAAAATACATGAACAGACAAGCATTATTCAAAAAATGATCTAGTAAGTTAAAACACACAGACGCACACACACACACACCTTAAGAGCATCAACCTCTGAAGTCAATGAAATGATTTTTTGAGTATTCTCAACCAATACCGAAGTCACCTTATTTAATTGAGCCTCCCCTTCTCTAATCACAGCAGCTTTTTCTTCTTCAACTTGCAACAGCATCGCTTGCAGAGCGTCCTGTTTCATTTCTAAATTCGCAAGACAATCAGAAAAAGCACTTCCCCTTACCGGTGTAGACATTGTGTTTCTCTTCTAGTCTGAATCCTAAAAGAAAAACCAACATGTAAACTTACGGAACAGAAAAAAAAAAAGCAGTTCAAACATATTTAATCAACCAACAAGGCTAACAATATGAGAGTCAAAAGTGTAATGGCGCTAAGTTTAACAAATATGAGAGAAAAAAGCACAAAACACTCTGCTGATTCATAACTTCCTTTGAACAATGATGCAAGAAAGAACCAACTTACTTCAATAGCCAAATCTATCTTTGTCTGACTGATACGATCCAGAACGCTTGTTTCTACATGTTTATGCAAACGTCATCCGAAAAATTAAATTTGCAAATAAAGAGAAAATATAGAAAAAATAAATATCTATTCATACTCTTCATGTAAAATGGAAAGTTTTCTCAAATTCTATAATCAATAAATCATTTGTAATATTTTTGTTTATCAATTTATAAATAACGTTTAGCTAATTAGATTGAAAATTGTTGTTTTACCCTTTAGAAATTAATATTTGAGAGAAACAATAAAAGCAAAATTTCAAGCTAACCAATAAAATTCTGGTGCACAATCTTATTGCAATCATTTATTATTTGTATATCTCCAAATACTGTTTATATAACAGGATGTCAAATGTATAGTTGGTGATCACTATAGAAGTAAAATATTTTGATTTGGTAAAAAATCTATTATCTTATCTTATTTCAACATTCCCATTTTGTTCTATTAAAAAAATATATATATTTCTCTTATACAATTGTCTTTATCCTAAATTACATAATATACCACACTTATCTTTGTTGAAAACTACAAGCTGTTTTGTTTTTTCCTTCGGGGAAGAACTACGTGCCGCTTTAATCTAATATAATAAACAGAACAGAACATTTTTTTTTCTCCGTTACACTGACACAGCACCCCACTCACTCGCTCACTAATCAGATCTCTCGACCACCTTAACGAGTTTTGATCATTGGCTCAGATGATTCGAATGAAGATCCAGTCTGAGCTGATTCCCACCAAGTTTACCGGCCGCTCTTTGCGGAGAATTATGACAAAGCAGCTGGTTAAGGCCGTCGCCGTGAGAATTCGCCGATTCAGGAGACTCAATAATCGTGTAAGTAAAGTCTTCTTCCTTTTTTAATTTGCAATTACCGAAACAACTAATGATTGCTATTTGGATAGTGGTAGCTTTCATTTGTTTAGGTGATGAAAGTAAACAAATGAAAGTTGCTATCAGTATCTTTGAATTCACATTAAAATATTCTAAGGAATATAGTCAAATGTCAATTCAAGTTTTAGAGAAAGACATTTAACGAAAATGACAAAGAGCTGCTTGTCTTTGAGTGTTGAATGTGTCGGCCAGTGAAAAAATGCTTTGCCTTTACTCTCGTTTACACACGGGAAGTTTATAAAAGTTTGACTGTTGACAAAAAAAAAATCAAATCCCTTATATATTATTTGCGAAGTGATTTGTACACGTGTCGTTACTATAATCACTTTCATCAAAAAAATGATGACATGCCAATAAAAAAAGATGACATGTCTTTATAAAATAGAAAATTTTCTTATAAAAGATGACATGTCTTATAATTTAATATGACATGGACAATTACATTTAATGTTAGTTTATATTTTGGGTAAACTTTTTAAAAGATGGTAATAACTCATATATTACTTTAATATCGATTTATATTTTTGGAAATATTTTTAAAATATGGTTATAACTCATAAATCATCATTAAAATATTTTTTTCAAATATGGCATTCTAATTTCGAAATTATCATTAAATTATATATTTTAAATTATACAATTTTATTACTAACATTTTCAAAAATGTATACAATTTTGTTTAGAAAGTTATAAAAATATAATCGTGAAATCATTACTTTCTTATATATATATATATATATATATATATATATATATATTTTATAAATATTGTTTATATTTTAATTTTTGATAAATGTATTTTTTTGTAAATTTATTTAAAATATTTAATTAAAACTAGGTGTTGGCCCATAGATGCAGGCATAAATATTTTATAACTACTGATTCAAAAGTTAAAATTCATTTTTCTTTTGTAGTTATTATATTTATTTTATTGATTAAGGATAATATTAATATCAACCGCTCTAACTTTTAACGTGAGAGTTCTGTTGTAAAAAAATAATTTCGTAAATAATAGTATAGATAAATAAATAGAAACATCCATCTAAATTATGATTTTAAATATATACATGCATATTCTTAAATATAATTAAAAATATCTTGATTTTATGTTTAATTTAATCAAATTATATTAAAATATTGATAAAAAGGAAAAATTACAATATTAATATAGTTTTACTTTTAAATATAATTTATATTTATTTGTTAAAAAAATATTTTAATTTCTTTTGCTGCACATGGTGCAGGAAACCACCTAGTAACATTGACAAAAGGACTCATCTCACATATTCAACGAGTTCATTTAATTCTCCCCACTACCTTACTTCTTCTTATAGTGGAATTGCATTTTGAGTTTGCTTCTTTCTTTATTATACCTTAAAAGGCTTTAACTTCCTCTCTTTTTCTCTAGTCTATGCTGAAGAAGAAGAAGAAGAAGAAGCAATATTTTCCTCTCTATAAGCGTTATGAAGCTGTATCTTTTTCTCATGTTGTTTGGAGTTTTCACGGTGGTCTTTGCTCAAGCCAGGTTCTCGAGTGAGACTGACAAGAAAGCTCTGCTCGAGTTCAAGTCCCAAGCTGCTGAGAACAACAGTGAGATCTTGTCCTCATGGAACAACTCCTCTCCGCTCTGCAACTGGATTGGTGTTACATGTGGACGGAGAAAAGAAAGAGTTCTGAGTCTAGACATCGGAGGATTCAAGCTAGCTGGTGTGGTCTCACCCTCCATTGGTAACCTCTCCTTTCTCAGATTCCTCAATCTCGCAGACAACTCTTTTACAAGTACCATCCCTCCAGAGGTGGGGATGCTGTTCAGGCTTCAGTACTTGAACATGAGCTTTAATCTCCTCCAAGGGAGGATTCCTCCAAGTCTCTCTAACTGCTCTACACTCTCGACACTAGACTTAACCTCAAACCAACTTGGACACAGTATTCCTCCAGAGCTAGGTTCGCTTTCTAAGCTTGTCATTCTCTCTCTTGCCACGAACAACCTTACCGGAAAGTTCCCGGCATCTTTTGGAAACTTGACCTCACTCCAGAAGCTTGACTTCGCATATAACAGTATGGAAGGGGAGATTCCAGACAGCGTTGCTAGATTGACTCAAATGGTTTATTTCCAGATATCAAAGAATAGGTTCTCAGGTGTTTTTCCTCCTGCGTTATACAACCTCTCCTCGCTTGAGTCTCTGTCCCTTGGTGGCAACAGCTTTTCAGGTGATCTTAGAGCTGACTTTGGCGATCTTTTTCCAAACCTAAGAAATCTTCTTTTGGGAGAAAACTTTATCAGCGGAGCTATCCCCATAACACTTACCAATATCACAAGCCTCGGAAGGTTTCATATCTCAGCTAATAACCTGACAGGACGCATCCCTTTGAGCTTTGGAAATCTACCAAACCTCTGGTGGTTAGGAGTTGCTCAAAACGCTCTGGGAAAAAACTCGTCCGGTGATCTTGAGTTTATTGATTCTTTAACTAACTGCACTCAGTTAGAGTTCTTGGATGCTGGTTACAACATGCTTGGAGGTGAGCTTCCTGCCTCAACAGCCAATCTTTCCACCATGTTGACTAGTCTATACCTTGGAAGAAATCACATCTCTGGGAAAATTCCTCGTGGCATCGGGAATCTCGTAAACCTGCAGATACTCAGTTTGGAAACAAACATGCTAACAGGAGAGCTTCCTGTCTCTTTCGGGAAGCTTTTGGAACTGCAGGTGGTTGATCTGTATACAAACTCATTATCCGGAGAACTACCATCATATTTTGACAAGATGACTCAGCTGCAAAGGATCCATTTGAACAGCAATAGTTTCCAAGGAAGAATCCCCAAGAGTATTGGAGGTTGTAGAAACTTACAAGACTTATGGATTGATACAAATAAGTTGAATGGGAGTATACCTCGGGAGATACTGCAGATTCCATCTCTTTCTTACATAGATTTGTCAAGCAACGCCTTAACCGGCTCTTTACCGGAAGAAGTTGGAAAGCTAGAGCTTCTCGTTGGACTAGCTGCTAGCGACAATATGTTATCAGGACGCATTCCACAAACTCTAGGTGGTTGTCTCTCGTTGGAGTTTCTCTATCTGCAAGGAAACTCGTTTGAAGGAGGCGTTCCAGATATAAGTCGGTTGGTCGGTTTATCAAATGTTGACTTCTCCAGAAACAATCTCTCTGGCAGTATACCTCAGTATCTGGCTAAGTTTCCTCTGCTGCAAAATCTGAATCTTTCGATGAACGAGTTCGAGGGAAGTGTACCTACAACAGGTGTGTTTCGAAATGCTACACAAGTTTCTGTTTCTGGTAACAAGAATCTCTGCGGAGGGATCAGAGAGATGCAACTGAAGCCATGCGTTGATGTGAAAGCATCATCAAAGCCGAGAAAGGCTCTTTCAACTCGAAGGAAGATTGCCAGTGGTGTTGGTATAGGCGTAGCCTCACTTTTGTTAATCATAATTGTGGCTGCTCTGTGTTGGTTCAAGAAGAAGAGGGACAAGAAGAAGAAGAACAACACAAGTAGTACTAACCTATCTTATTCAAGTACTGTGGGAAAGTTCTATGAGAAGTTAAGCTATAAAGAGCTTCATGATGCAACTGGTGGCTTCTCTTCAAGCAATCTGATTGGTTCGGGCATCTTCGGTGATGTGTATAAAGGAGTGCTTGGCCATGATAACAAACTCGTAGCTGTTAAAGTTTTGAACCTCTTGAAGCATGGAGCAACGAAAAGCTTTATGTCGGAATGTGAAACTTTCAAAGGGATAAGGCATCGTAACCTTGTGAAACTGCTAACGGTCTGTTCTAGCCTCGATTCCGAAGGAAATGAGTTTAGAGCTTTGGTCTATGAGTTCATGCCTAAAGGAAGTCTGGACATGTGGCTGCAGCAGCCAGAAGAAGATCTGGAAAGTGCAAATGTTCCCTCGAGAGCTTTAACAGTTCCGGAGAAACTTAACATAGCGATAGATGTGAGTTCAGCTTTGGAGTATCTTCATGATCACTGTCATGACCCTATAGCTCACTGTGATCTTAAGCCAAGCAATGTTCTTCTTGATGATGACCTTACTGCTCATGTTGGTGACTTTGGTTTGGCTAGGCTTCTCTATAAATTTGATCGAGAATCCTTCTTAAGCCAGTTTAGTTCCGCTGGTGTCAGAGGCACCATTGGCTATGCCCCACCAGGTAAATAAAAAAACATCTATGAAGTATTGTCTTAACTGCGAATTATAATTTAAATCCCATTGTCTGTTGTTGTTGTTGTTGTTGTTGCTTTGAAACATGTAACAGAGTATGGAATGGGAGGCCAACCATCAGTAAAAGGAGATGTCTACAGCTTTGGGATTCTACTTTTGGAGATGTTCACTGGAAAGAAACCGACAGACGAATCATTTGCTGGGGACTATAACCTCCACAGCTACGCAAATTCTCTGTTGTCAGGAGATGAGGAGGAGGGTGGAGGCAGCAATGCTATTGATGAGTGGTTGAGACTGGTTTTGCAGGTGGGAATAAGGTGTTCTGAAGAATATCCAAGGGATAGGATAAAGATGGATGAAGCACTAAGAGAGTTAGTCTCAGTCAGATCTAAGTTCTTCAGTACCAAGACGGATGCTGGAGAAGAGCTAAGTCCCAGGGATGCTGTGCAAAGTTCTCCTCAGGAATGGATGTTAAACGCTGACATGCATACAATGTAGACCAAAACAAATGACACCACATCACAATCACCTTCTCCTGTTTTCACTTCCTTTTTGTAGTTTTTGAGCTTTTTTTGGCTACAACTGCTGTACAATATTAAATCAGCAAAGCAGGACGAATCTACGGAACCTTCTTTACATATCTGGCGTACTGTTTTGATTGTTTTAGTTTGCAGAATAGCTTTGTCTACAAGTTCTGCGTATTTCTTTGTTGTGGATAACAGAGACTGTTGCAGAGAACATTGAACGTTGTGAGTATCGACGATGTTGTTTTCTTCGGTACACAATGGTTCTTGATGTTAGTTTTTTGGTTAGTTCTTTATTTCATATATGTTATATCTGAAGCGAACAGACGCAATAACTTAGCTGCATCTTTGAGGTCATTGTGCAATGAGACAAAGCCTGTAGTAGCAATGATGTTCACAGCACCGTTCTCTAACTCTATCTATATACTGTATGTAGATAGAAATCCTGATGAAGAAGCTGTTAAATGTCTTGGTACTTTGCAGTAACTCTACTTAAAGCTGAATACGCACGCGGATTTGGAAGAATGAATATATGTTTTTACTTATGACATTGTGTAGAGATCCACAAAAAGAAAAAACAGATAATGTTTTTAAAACAGACGATGAGACTAAGAAAATAGGCATTGTCTATGCAGAATCTGATGTTCGCTGTCTTCTTGGATCTGGAACTTCATCTTGGTCCTGACTGAAGTGAGCATGCTTGGTGAGCATCTGTCTTGCTTGGTGAGACTCTGGTGTGGGAATGATATGCGCCATGTATGTTTTGAGCAGCAGAGTCCAAACAGTCTGTTGTCTTATAAGTAGCACCAAACAGGACAGAGGAACTACCGAGATAAAGGGGCGTTTGTAGAGGGTTTGCGTTAGAAATAGTAGGGTCTGGTGGAAACGATGATGCACTAGGTATGCACTAGGTATGTTTTGAGCAGCTGCTAACATAAGCAAAGAAAGAGCAAACAACTAGTCGTAGAAGTAGCAGAGGATGAGTATATTTATTGAGATAAAGGGGCGGCTGAGAGATCACTACATCTCACCAGCATTAGAAATAGAAACTTCTGGAGGAATCTGATATGATGATGAGGATGCACCGGTGTCTTCCTGGAAGATTTGAGCTGTCCCCATAGCTAACAAAAGATGAATTTTACAGTGGATGTGTTTTCTCTCTTCTCAATCACAAAGAGAGTTTAACAGAAATCGAAAAACTAATCTAATGAGTTGTATCTTATTCATCAAGTTGGCTTATATACATACAAATTAAGAGAATCCGCTAGATCTCTTACGTAATCTACTTTCCCTATTTATAGGATCTATACAACAACTATCATAACAATATGTATCCAGATTCCAAATATATCTAAATGATAATATTATTCTTATTATTATTACTAGGGACGAAGACCCCGCGCAAGCGCGGGGTTATTGGCGTTGTTGTTGTTCTATCTTAATATCCGTGATGACTTGTTTGTGAATTTTATGTTTTGGTGTAGTCATGAAATAATAACTTCAATTGTAATATAGTTGAGGTGTGATGATGAACTATGATACTTTTTTTTTGCGGTTGGTGTTATGTATTGGTTGTGTAGGCAGAGTAAATTCATATTCTTTTGTTTATTTGATGTGGTATTTAAAAATGAATTTTCAGCTTTTGAAGATTTTTTTGTAATTGGGTGTAATGCGTGTAAAAAATGAATATGTTAGGTTTAAGTGTTTGTTGACACTTGTAAGCAAAAAAAAAGAAAAGAAGTGTTTGTTGTACTTTGCATACACAAGGATGTAGTGCTTAATGTTTTCTAGAGATAAAATTGTACGGTTTGGAGCTACCCACCGGTGCGGGTGTGGACGGAATTGTTGCTATATATATGGAGATGCTGTGGTCTGATGTGGTCTTCGACTTGCAAATATTTGTAAATTGATTAGTATAATGTCTACTTTTGTTAATGACTAACTTATGGTAGCATAGTAGCTGTATTTGTGAGCGTTGCTTACCTTTCATGCTTTTGATAAGTGGATAGCTGTATTTTTTGTTAAATTTCTGCTGCCTAATTTATTTTTTGTTTAGCTGATAGGCTGTATGTGTCAGTGAGTTTTAGTTGAGCTGAGTGGTATATGATTTCTTTTGATGTTTTACTTGAATGGTAAGGAAAAAAAAGACATGTGATCGTTAATGATTTGTATACAGCCTATTTGAGGATTTAAGTTATTGGGTATTTTGATTATGTAGGATTTGTGATTTCTCTTAAGTTTAATAATAAAAGTTGTTGTGAAAATTGTTTGATAAAGGAGATAACATAACTATTACTTACCAAAAAACACGAAGAGGACAATCAAGCTTCTAAATCATGTTTGAGACAGACATGCTATTGTTCCGTTAACAAATGTGTCGATGTGAGCTAGCAACATTCTGAACTGAGGAAATCCCGTCGAACTTTGTTTATATTCCTTCCTACAGCATTCATCTCTAGAGTATAAGCACAAGTTTCTCAACACTCTTGCAACATTGACACGGATCAATGGCACTTCAAGTGCTTCCAAGAGTCCTCCTGCAGCGATCCTCACGCATCCCTGATTCTCATTGTTTCCGTGTTTTAAAGAAAATATTGGACAGGTCTTTCAAAACACTTCCGCCATTTCTCTTCCGAGCTTCCGTGTCAATCGCAAGGTTGGTCAATATCCCTATCCCGAGCTTCTGCAGCTTTGGGTATCGCGCACCGTGTCTCAGCACATCCCTCGCGTTGCTCACTGGAAAAACAATCTCTGAGATCTCACTCCTGAGACACTTCCTTGTGTTCTCTGTCCTGCTGGCTAACATTTTCACCAGCTGCAGCTACCGTTTCATGGTCCGAACCTGTGGCCTGGTAACGTATGCGTTCTCATCCCACAATAGAACTTGGTCCACGTGCGTGAAATCAATAATTTTCGGGAGAAAATCCCTTGTGTTGCCGACTTTCCACAGTTATCATGATCTTTGGCTAGCTTCTTCAGGGTCAAGAGTCCCAAATTGTTGAATCTACAGAAATCATAGTGTGGATTATAGTCATGGCACACTTTCCTCTCCAATCTTATTAGGCGCTTCACCTGATGATCTTGTGCTATCTAATAACGAAAAAATAGATTCCATTGCACCAGAGATCACATCGACTCTTAAAGAGTTCTGCTGTTTGCTAGCTAGCGAGTTTTGATACTATATCAGTAGCTGATCTTCTAATCTCTTCGTTTTGCAGATCTTTTCAGATCAGCATCTCCACCAACCTAGATTAGAAGACATAAATTACTCCAAGAGATAAGAAAAATTTTGAAGTTCTTCTCTCAAGGCTTGAGAGCGAGAGCAAATCTTACCTCAGAACTCTTCTCAATTGCCCCAGAGTCAATCTCTCCAGAGATGGTGATGAACAACTTTGGACGCCACTCGTGTTGGATAAGCGCGTTGGATATACCTGCATTGTTCACGCGTCTCGTCACAGTGGTCAATGGGTCAAGAGCGTGTTTAGCTCCCACAGTTATGGAGTTCACTTGGCTCTTCAAGTTGTGGTCAGCCTCAGCTCCAACCACTGTGTTCTTCAACGGGTTCACAATGTGGTCGTACGATGCATTCAATCTCTCACCTTTGTTATTCCTTCAAGAAAAAAACAATTTAAGAAAAGATCAAACCCTAAAAATAAAAAGTGGTAAGGATCTGAAATAAAAGCAGAAAGCAAACATGTCCAAACCAAAGCTTATAAGATCTCTAAATGATATGTGATGATGGGTTTAAGTATTTGCTTACAGAAGAATCAGAGGCAACTTCGATATCAGCAGTGAGTTTCTTGTTTCTGACTTGGGTAGCTACATCACCCACATACAAATCTCCCTTGTTTGTTCCACTTGTAGTGATTGCCTACAAAAATCATCACAACACACAGAAAAAAGAACATCAACTTCATGAATGTTCACTCATGAAAACATAAAGCCTCTGACTTTCAATAAGAAAGTTTATAACAAAGACTAATCATCACATAAAACACAAAGCTTTATTCTGAGAGGAACTATGAACAGACAGAGACAAATAGGATTACTTACAACACCGGTTGAAGAGTAAGTGGTGCTAGTGAGCTTCTGGTCTCCTTGGTAATCCAAGATCTACAATCCAAAGACAACAGAATCCTTAGCAGATCTTTTCAGTTCAGCATATCCGTGACTTTGTACATGTGGGCCACCCTTGCAACTTCAAAACGGTCCAACCTCACGACAGCACCGGCTCTCAGAGATGACCGGAACTGGCTGGCCCGGTTTGCAGGGATGAAACCGTGGATCATGGAATCCTGTAAGAAAAACAGAGGAAAATCATTAGTTGTTCATAAATATTCTCAGAGACAAAACCAAAGAAAACATGAAGAGATGTTTCATATATGAAAAAAAAAAAATAAGCAAACTCTAAATAATCTAACAATCGTCACCAGTTCATCAAGGAGAAGACAAGACCAAAAAAACATGAAGAGCTGTTTCATATATCCTAGTCAATGAAGCCGTGGATCATGGAATCCTATAAGAAAAACAGAGGAAAATCATTATTTGTTCATAAATATTTCATATATGATAAAAAACTAAGCAAACTCAAGAAGGCAATTTACTCGAAGAACAAAAAAACCATAACTATTTTCTCAGAGAAAGAACAAAAAAAAACAGGAAGAGATGATTCATAAATAAAAAAATTAGCAAACTCAAAATCTAATACTAAGCAAACTCGTTCATCAAGAGCTGTGTCATATATGAAAAAAGGCAATTTACTCAAAATAACATAACAATCATTACCAGTTCATCAAGGAGGAGGATGGTGATGCCCAGGAACTCTCCATTCTTGTTAATGTTTCTGGAATCCCAGAACCTTATGAGGCGGCCGACAACAGTCTGGGCGGATCTTCCAAGGCTGAGAGAGTTGAAGGTGGAGTAAGGGACGACGGGGGCAACGGCGGCTGGAGCATCTGGTGAAATCATTTTCGGATTTCAGATGAATATTCGCAAAAGGCAGAGAAGAAAAGCGTGAAGCAAATGGAAACTTACATTGGTGTTTTATACAAAGAGGAATCTGAAGGCGTTACAGGATGTGGAAACGATTCGTTGCCAGAGAGATGCACAGAGACTTAAAAGATCGATCAAAACTGTTGAGTGAGGGAAGGGGGTTCGACACAGAAATGGATGGAGGCAGGGAAACCCTAACTGGACGAAGTCTGAGAGTAGAGATGGGCCAATCTTATTGACGGCCCAGTAAAGAATGAATGTTTTATCAGAAATGAGAAGCCCAGAGAAAAAGCCCATTTCGTTTTTTTTCATGCATACGTGTGTCGCATAGGGAGAGAGTAAACTCTCTCATTATATTATAGATAGATTAGCAGGAGCCGTTACTTTTTTCAGCACAACGCAAACCAAAGAAACAGAAACTTGAGCCACAAGGAAATAGAGTTTTACTACTTACGTTGTCAATTTGGCACAGAGTTTAATTGCTGGGGAAAGGACAAAGATTCATAGTATGATTTGAAGTGCTCTGGATGCTCAAGCTCAAGTTTATCGAAAACTACAAAACCCAAAAGTTCGAATTAGCCAATGTTCCTCCGATCCAAATAGGATTGGTTTGAAATTCAAGCGATATATGGTTAACGATCTCTTCTCTGCTCATGAAGCTTCGCATGCATTCCAGGATCCTATCATGAACCTGAAACAGAGCCAAGAACGAACATGATATTACTATGGATCTTCGATTTCCTTCTACTCTTCAGTTCGAGTAGTGTAATCTTACGCTTATTTTGTCTCGAGTGAACGTCGGAACAAGATGACCTGCCATTTACGAAGAAAATAACGTTTCTTGAACTGATTCTTGGATAAAGGAAAGAGACGAAGATCGAGAAGGAGAATGAAACAGAGCGCAACAATACTTTGTTTTGGGTTGTTTAATTTAATGGAGGTGTAAATTTTGTTATTCACTAAAAAAATTTAATCGCGTGAAACTAGAACAAATGAAGAAGGCAGACATGAAAAGTTCTGTATTCTCTTTTAAAATTAAAAAAAAAATTAACAGCGATTCTCTTTTAAATTGTTTTTTTCAACAATGATGAACTTGTATTGTTCAAAGTCACAGAAATTTGAATAAAATATTTGATATATCATTTACAAATTAAAATTTAAAAACATGGTTTAATGAACTTTGCCTTTTAAAGTAAATATCATTCTATAAAGAGCAATTCTCTCAAATAGCCATTTTAAGTTTGTCACAAAATAATTTTCAAAAATAAAATAATTAAAATAGCCCCTTAACTCAGAACTAGACCTTGACATTTTAATCTAGATCTGAAGATCCGATCCGAATCCAAACCGGAAGTTACAAGTATTTTTGGGTCTAAATTTATTTTATTTGAAGAGAATCGATCCGAATAGATCTGGTCCCGAAAAGAACCGATCCGAATAGACCTAACCCGATAAGAACCGATTTCTACTCGACTTAAAAACATGTATATCCAAAATTACGATCTTTTGTGTTATGTTTTATATATATATAATATTATATTTTATTTAGTTGAAATATCTTTTGTTAAAAATATTTATTATAATTTTTTAACATTTTTAAGTAATATGAAGTTTTAAAATATAAAATTTAGAGCTTTAAAATGTTTATGTTAATTATATATAGTTTAATTTAAGTTAGTGTGTACATATTTAGATATATACGACAAATATTGATTAAATTTGAGTGAATTTGAGTATGTTATGTATTTTTTAAATCTTAATACCTGAACTCAATTTAGACCCAATATAGATCCGAAAAATTAAAAGTATTTTACAGGTATTTGAATTATAACTAACACATCTAATATGAATATATTTCCTTTTATTGAGGGCATTCCCAACTCGATTCCACAGCCTGAGCATGAGGCATAACCTCTTTAGGACAAGGAAGCTTTCGAATGTACTGACCGTCGGGACCAAACCTTGACCTTGGAATTCACGAGAAGCACCGGATACATTTCTGAAGATTCCATCACCAAATCACATTACGAAGTTCGACCGGCCGGTCCGATCCGTACGGTTCGAATACACATTCGGAACGGTTCGAATACACATTCGGAACAGTTCGACCGGCTGGTCCGGTCCGGTTTACAAATTTGTTGTCAAATTAACAAGCTGCGTTTAGTTATTTTGTTTTCCCGCGTAAAATTCACGGACAGCCCCCAACTCAGGCGAAGCCTAGCTCTTTGTTTTTGCAGGAGGAAAACGAAGACCTAGTGGTTGAACGCGACTCCATGGACGATGTCATCAGAAGCCGAGGGTTAGTCTCTTCCCGTTTCAGCCCATTCGCGAAATTTCTGGTTGATTTTTACCATCTGCTTTGATTGAGTGAACGTACCAACATTGATTACCTAAAATGTTCTAATTTAGATTTTTGGGGTTTTCAGTTTCATTGTTGAATTTGATGATTCGGTTCCTTAGTAACATTAGCTGCTTGATGTTGATTTGAGTTTTGTTTGATCAGCAACAGAATGGAGACTGCCTTCAAATCAAATATGCAGGTGTGATCTCTCTTCTTACGGTCATTAGTTGCTATTCGTCTTGAATCCTAATCATAGCTTCATGGGAATGCAGATTGAATTTTTTGGTTTGTGTTTTCTTAGGTTTTTTTCTTTTTTTCTATGAGTTAAAGGTTTGTAGTATGATTTTGGCTAAAACTGTTGTACAAGTTGATTTGAGTTTGTGTGGTTAAGAAGGGTTTCTTCTTAGGCTTTTATGTGTTACGGAACCTTCTTTACATATCTGGCGTAGAGAGTGATATTTTTCTTGAGCATCATGTGTTGCGTAGTATGTAAGGTGTTCGTCCAATCAAAGATTGAGCGGAAACTTGTTGTAGAAAAAATCTCACTAGTAGCAAAACTTACTTGACAAAGTTTCTTTTGGTTTTAGGCTAGACAAAGTTCACTCACAACAAGACAATGATCACCTGACATGCAACAATGCCATTATAACACACCAAAATTCTAGTAATGTATGTGATTGTAACATACCTGTGTTACAGAATTATTCGTTATTAAACATGTGATTTGTACCTTGGTCAGTTGCTCAATTATGGTTTTTAAAATTCAAATCCTTATCAAAACCTTTTTCATTGATTTAGGTAGAACCAATTGGAATAGTGAATGATGAACTCAAACAATCACATGGCGGCCATACACTCACTCCACTTGAGAATATACTGTAAGAAGAGAAATTACTGTGGTAAACTAAATTTGCTTTTTTTGGGGGTAACTTTTGGCTAGCCTAGCCCCTAGTTCTTTTCTCTATCTAATACAGCTTCTATTTGAACGACGACGTATGTGACAGAACCGGGTCGGATTTAGCTGGATCCGGGTTAGCTAGTCATCATCACTACTTACCAGTTTACTACACCATCCACAGATTCGACTTTCGATCCTGACTGCAGATCTGAGTGAGAAGAAGAAAGAAGAAGAAGAAGAAGAAGCCAATGACAATGATCAGATCCATCTCAATGGCAGCGTTCCTCGTGGTACTAGTAGCATCCATCTCCATGGTTTCCTCATCTCCTGAAGCAGAGTTTGTAAAGAAGACTATCTCTTCCCACAAGATCGTCATCTTCTCCAAATCCTACTGCCCGTACCTACCTCTCTCTAAATCTGTTCATTTTCAATCACTGATCTTTCAGTTCTCGTAAAAATTGGATCTTTAGGTGCCTTCAATTTGCGTTTTTATGTTTCTAGATCTAAAAAAAAATTGAAACTTGATGGAATATTCGTTGCTATGTACTTTGCTACTTTGACCCAATACTCTCCACACTTCATATATATGAACTCTGTTATTACTCCTTAAGTACAAATGGTTTGAACTTGGTGTTGAGCTTAGATATACAATGTGGTGATCAATATCTGAGTTCAGTTATGTGATTTGTATTTGTTCTCTTGCTTAAAGCTTTGGCCTTTATTTTAAGAGGTATGCAGTGAGCTCATGAATCATTGGTTGGTGGTGTGAACAGGTATTGCAGGAGAGCTAAATCTGTGTTCAGTGAGCTGAATCAGGTTCCTCATGTTGTCGAGCTTGACGAAAGAGGTGCGTTCCCAACTCTGTTGCTTGACTCCTTATATTTACTTCATAACTTTGAAATGGATCATCAGTAAGCAAGCAAGCATATATAGAAGATTCATCTCTGACGAACTTTTGAGAGAGACTAGAATATAATATATGTTCTTTTTTTGTGTGAAAATTGCAGAAGATGGTGGGAGCATCCAGAGTGCACTTGGAGAGATTCTTGGAAGGAGAACAGTGCCACAGGTTTTCATTGACGGAAAGCACATCGGAGGATCAGACGGTAATACTTTTACTTTTATCTTCTCCTTCACAAAAAGAATGTCTTTTGACAACATTTTGCTGATTGATTCATTTGTTTGTTGTTTCTGTTTTTTTTTTCAGATACCGTAGACGCCCATGAGAGCGGGGAACTCGCCAAGCTTCTTGGTGTTTCCGAAAGCACAAGAGCTGAACTCTAGGTTGAAATAACGGATAAAACTCTGTGTCTGTGATGTTCAGGTGTAATCAGTTTATCAGTTGTAATGGGTTATGAAGATTTTAAACAGCTTGGCATGGCCTTGTTAAACATATATTATCAAATACTACAAGTTGAGTTACCCAAAGTTGGATTGAGGATTCAAGTAATGACAGAATATAAACTGCATTTTACAATTTTGGATGATGGATATAAAGATAGCTAGCTACTACTAAGTGGAATAGAACATTTAGTAGGGTCGAGCTCTTTTGTTGGTACAAGAAGGGCACTTGTAATGCTTGATATGCTCAGCTCTAGCTGGAGTGATCTTCACACATGTCCCATGGAACCATTTCTCGCACATGTCACAGCATATCCAGAATTCATCAGAAGCATAGTTCTCTCCACATGCTCCACACAGTGTTTCACCGTGTTCCTCTTCATCCTCTTCCTCCTCCTCTAATCCTTCTTCCTCGTCCATGGATTGTATTGTCTTTGATCTTTTGCTATCTAAACCTCTCTGCAGTTTAGAACAAGGTAAATATTAAGACCACCAAAACAGCAGTGTGTAAATCTTACAAAAGATACTAATCGACACGCGTTGGATCCGGAAACTTGAGGTAGCTCAGCAATTTCATTCCAAGTTTGCCTCTTAGTTTCCATTCTAGTTAGAGATCCAACGATTACAACTGGAGGCACTGCTCATCCTTGTTATGTCTCGAACCAAGAGATTCCTATGCCAGGGAAGGTTTTGGGAGAGCAACGTAAGCTAACATAATTCATCTCACGATTCTTTAGTTTGGCTTGTTCCTAGTTCATAAAATAAATAAAGTAATGTTCTAAACCTCATTAAAAGGACACCATGAATCTTACCACTTTTGAATTTGACTAGGATATGTTGCCATTTTGATTTTCTGAAGAGGGTTTGTCCTTTGTTTGTGTTTTCGCACTTCCAGTTACAACTTCAAATATAGAAGGAACCTCATTTATCATGTTGAACAAGCGCTTCCTATATTAGTAACTGTACTGGTTAGTTTCCAAATGCTGGAGATATCATGATAATGTTGAGAAGAGAACGCATACTAATCAAGAAAGATACCTGTCAGTTTTATCAAAACCGAATTTCGAACCGAAGAAAAAGGAGACAGAAAGTAACCAAGCATCACTGTGGACAGCAACGAGAGAAAGCCAGTCTTTCTCGTGCATTCCATCTCTGGCAAAGTTGATGCCGAGTGCAGGTTCAGGGAGTTCTGGAGGTACTTCTTCGGCTGGCAAGTTTACTTCCCACACTTCATTTGGGAATCCATACAAGCAAAGATTGTCCTTCTCTGAAATGTCATCAAAATAAAGCAAGAAGTAAATAAAGATAACAACAGCAAAAGGCGAAAGCTGAGACCAAATCACGAAACTAGAAAGAAACATTGATCAAAATGTTGATCAAAATGTTACAATATAATCAAGTCACCAGTACCAAACAAAAAGCAAAGCAGAAATGCAAGATAATGTAACTTTCAGTGTCGCTATTATTAAGACTCTGTTACCAAGCTGTCAATTCTGCAGACCAAACCAAAAAAAGGAAGCTATAGACATCAAATCTAAAGTAAAACATCTGGAAGCTGCACAAGGAATTCTACTTAAACGAGAGACAATAAGCATTGAAAGGAGTTATATAGCTTAGAGGGGGGACGAAGAAGTGAAAAAATGGGTGACAAGTGAAGCAGCTTTGACTCAATGCGAAATGTTTATATCCAACGCTAGAGAGAGGTAGAAAAAAAACACTAACCAGGGTCACATTGCTGGAAAAACTCTTGCACATCTGTAAGATAAGATAAAATAAAAATAAAAAGGTGAATTAATCAGAATATTAATCTTAAATCACCAAGAAGTAATCATCACCAACACAAAACAGTTCAATTAAAAAAAAGACTGAATTATGCACCAAACAGTCTTAGTGAAAGCAAAATTTAGAAGCCATAAGACAATAAAGAAAACGAAGAGAATGAAGAAAGAAAGAAAGACCGGTGGTGAGAGCTCGGAGGATGGCAGCTCGACGTCCCTTGAAATCTCGGAAGACTTCTTCCACAGTTCGAGGGTTGTACAGCGCTCCTCCTCCTCCTCCTCCTCCTGCCATCTTCCTAACGATGAAGAGCGACAGTCAAGTTTTGTTTCTTTTTTGAAAAAGCACAACTCTCGTTTTTTACAAAGTGAAAACGAGAGTGAGTGATGATGATAAAGCAGCGAAAATTTTAATTCAAGAACAAAAAACAAATAAAATATTGAATGAAGATGACGAAAAGAAGCTCCGTGGACAGTGACACGCCCGGTCTAGTCACACGTCAAACACTTCTTTGTAAGTTGATAATAATTGAATACATACACCATGATTCTAGTAAAAAGAAAAAAAAGAGAGATAGGCAAAATAAATGTCACCGAGAGTCCGAGTCTCTTACTGAAACGAAATAAAGTTGTTACATAAACCTTATAAGTTTCTGGAAGGGCCATGCAATATGAAACTTATATCAACAAACAAACACATGCATGGGAGATCGAATCCACTGGCTTTGGAATGAAAGAGATGAATCCAAATGGGTCTTTTACATAGTGTACAATTTGAACGTTAAAATGCTCGTTCATTGGTATTCGGCTAATAATAATAATCAAAGTCCATATCTTTCTGTATTGCTATAAAATATATCATAGACCAGAACTTAAACAACAAATTCGAGATTTTTAATCATATAACCAGTGTCTTTGCACTTTCTCAATCATCTACAAAGCAGTTATCATTTAGAGGGAAGGGTTAGTATCATAACTCATAAGAGAAGCCACCACCGAACGGTTAAATAACCAAAACAAAAAGAAAAAAACAGAAGAAAGCAAAACTGAAACAACGCAAAAAAATGCATAATGATTAAACGTACATTTGCCATCTCCCACAGGCTTCCCTTATCCAGCATCTTACTCTCACTACAAGTTCTATCTGTCACTCTCAAAATGTAACATACCCACACCACAAACACACATGCTTTTATAAAGATACTAACGTTTCAGGTTGCAGTAGGGGAGCCAGATGAGTTGAAACTTCCTCTCAACACAGCTTCGTCAGCTAGTTACATTCCTGTAAGATCAGAGACCAACGTTAGACCTAGAGCTCGAAGCATCTACGAAACAAACATCGTGAGAGATGAATTTACTTGTATCGGGTTTCCTCTCCTCAGGGGCATGTTTTGCAAGGAACTGCATGACCGTTCTCCAGTAAACGTCACCACCAGTCAGCCACGTATCCATATGCATCCCACTTGGAAACTCCACAAAGGTGCACTGAGAGTTGCGGGTAGCCGCTTTCGCATACAGCATTTTCATGTGAAATGGAGGTACCATCTCATCTTGCAGCCCAGAGAGGAAAAGTACTGGTTGTTTGACCTGCTCTTGTTTCAAGATCAGCTTATTATCAGTGAGCTACTACAGAATCAACTATTGACACATTTTCTAGTATCAAAGTTTATGGCTACGTGCTCTTTAAGGTATATTAATGTAATCTGCTTATTTGAGTCATTTCGATGGCATATGCAAACTGTAAACGAAGAGGATTCATCTGCAAGAGTCTACAGAGCTTCTTACCTCACCAATAGCATCAATTGTCTTCCAGGGGGAGCGTACAACAAAATTCAGAAGTTTCAGGCTTTTAGTACCACTTCCTCCAATAAACCACTTCAAGAAGGGCAGCAAAACACCAGCCATATCAAGAATGGATGTGAATGTATTTTCCAGAATCAACGCAGATACCTATATAAGGACAGTGTAAAGATGGTAAACATACAACAATTTGAGGTGGAGATATCAAATGTAATACTAAAAGCAGAACATACAAGAAAAAAACAGAAAGAAAATGTATCGCAGGTATCTATAGAAATCATTTTCCAAAACTCGTAGACTAAGAGTAAGGTTCTTGTCCATATAGCAGTAAATGTCACTGGGAGATATAAACAATAAATTATTAAAATCATACAGAACTGACCCAGTAGATTAGCACTGGTAAGGAGTTAGCTAGAATCTAAATAAAAGAATTACCCTAGAAATATTTGGACATCAGGTTATCTGCTAAAGATCATAAGTAATATTTTCCAACACTAACAAGAATCTCAATAACACGTACTAGGGCTCCTAATCTCAACTAATGACATGCAGCTAATTAAGAATATTTAGAAACACCTTTTCAGGATTGTTTTTGGTAAGCACAGCTCCAACAGCTCCTCCAAGGGACCTTCCAAACACAACTATTCTAGAAGTATCAATGTCTGTCCTTTGAGAAAGGTGATCCAACGCAGCCTACAAAAAAAAAAGGTTAAAGGCAAGAAAATAGGTTACGAATAGATAGGAGGCACAAGAGAATATATGGAAAGAAAGATTTAAAGAGACAAGCGAACCTGAGCATCTTTTATGATTCCCTGCTGTGACGGATAACCCTCACTTTCCCCATACCTGGTTGCACGGAAAAATCAATCAGTTACATAATGCAAGCAAGTAAAAAAAAATCAGCAAATTTGTACAACTAGAGCTAATGTTTTAACTAAAAACAAACGATTAAGATAAAGAGATAGACAAGAAACGAGTTAAGAGAACTGACCCGCGATACGAAAGCATGAATACATTGCACTTCAACTTCTGTATCATGATGCGAACCATCTCTAGACGATGAGCAATATCTGGGGGGGTTCTAAGGTGAAGGCCGTAACAAGGCAAAAAGAGTCCCAACCAACAGACATTGAACGCTAAAAAGGTACACTAGACACGAAACTCCATAGAGAGTATACAGATCAAAGAAACAAAAACCCTAAATCAACAAAACACAAAGAAATGGGTCTGGAAGAAAAAGGATACTTCCAGCATTCTCCTGGAAAAATAAAATGGTTGGACCTGCAATGTGCAAACAACACCAACACTCAGAACTAGATTGAATCAAAGCTTAAGCTACTTATCAACAAAGACAAGTGAAACTAGTTCAAGTTTCAATTTTTAATATTTCGGGTAGATGATGTTGATCGAGATTCAAGCTAGTAGTAACATAGAAAAGCAAACAATGTCTCAGTGAATCACAAATCTAATGAAGATAAGAGACATCAAAAACCCTAACTTTCCCTCAAAGTCAGAAGCTTTACATGAACCGGATCTACCTCGACAATCGGGGAACATTTTGATGAACCAAGAGTGGAGGCGTACGCCATCGGAGGATCGAAGCCAGACGTCCTCGTAGATGAGATTGAGCCTGGCGGGAGTGATGGGATACGACTTGGTTAAACCGGGGAGAACCGGGACGTAGACGAGCTTCTCCTGGAAGGCAACGAGGAGCGCCACGCCGGCGACGACTATACCTCCTACTCCGTAG
Organism: Hirschfeldia incana; assembly: GCA_026261945.1. Lineage (NCBI taxonomy): Eukaryota > Viridiplantae > Streptophyta > Magnoliopsida > Brassicales > Brassicaceae > Hirschfeldia > Hirschfeldia incana. The sequence continues at coordinate 3,577,577 of JABCMI010000003.1, forward strand.
AACAACGCGCTCACGTACGTCACCATTTCCCTCTCTCTCTCTCTCAGTCTGCTCGTAGCTAGCTGCTGCTTGCTAGAGGAGGAGATGAATCTGAATCGCTGAGAGAAGAGCAGAAAATCGAACGCGATTTCCTACTTTCTATCTCTATCTGTTTTTTTTTCTTTTCTTGTCGGAGAGAGGTGGAGAGAGAGAGTACAACGCAAATCCTGATGAGAACGATAGAGTCAGGCCCAGCGAGCTTTTTATTGGGCCCAAACGAGCTCATCAGACTCTCCAATCCATTATGAGTCTATTAACTGATTTATTATACATCGTATTACAGTACTCTTTGTTTCTTGTTGATTCAAGTTTTTCTTTTTTTTTTGTTTGGATAAATGGATTGTTGAACCAAAAAAAAAAGATAATATTAAGCAAATAAGGGAGCAAATTCATGGAAAAAAATCTATTTTAAAAAGAAAAATATTTTACATGGATTATTTTTTAGCCTTTGGAATTTAGTCGGGTTTCCAGGTTCAAATTCCCGAAATATATATATATATATTTATATCTAGGCTTGAAATTATTATCCAGGATTCGGATTTGATCCGGATTTACTCTGAAAATTCAGATATCCGGAGGGACCGGATATGAATCCGGATAGTAAAATATTGGATCCATGCAAATTGAATCCGGATTCGGATATCTTGATTTTTTACTTCGGATATCCGGATCCATAATTTTATTGATAATTATTTCAAAAATAGAAATATATATATATAAACTAATTTTATTTACTATATTTTATTTCTATACTAATATATATATATATATATATATTTATACTAACTTTGTTATAGTATACATAGAGATCCTCCGGTCAGAAGACAGACGGGGAAAGCCGGCATAAAGAACGAAAGAAAAGTGCATCAGACTGAAGTGACCCAGGAGAAAGATCGGTACTGCAGGGCGAAAGAGGCAGAGCAGAGAGGAGCCTTGGCGAGTTGTCGATTCTTTCGTTACAGGGAAAAAGCAAGGGAGAGAAGGGTTCAGAATCAGATATAATTAAAAAATATTGTACATATTTTTATTTTTTCAATTATTGTTAATATTTTATATGTTCTAATGTTATTTATATTTATTTAAAGGATCTAAATCATAATCTGGATATCCACTGGATATTACAATTTTTAGAAGGATATATGAATTCCAGATATTCGAAAACCCCATATCCAGATAAAGATAGCAAAAAAAACATGTATATGCCAGGTACGAATACGGATCCGAATACTTTAAAATACTCTGAATACCTGATTCGTTCCAGCTCTATATATATCTGCTAGTATTCCTATTTCTTTAGATAAATTGGTCGATGATCACTAAAACTTATTTTCATTTCAAACTAGTAGTTTGTCCGCCATTCGGACATAAACTTTTATGGTCACGATTTTTTAATATGTGCAACAACTTTCATAACATTATCAGTTATGTTCACACAACTTTGAACCGATAACGTTTTCATATTTCTTTCCCCAATAACAAATATCAAATTTTACATGTTTTTAAGTAAAATTATTTTGAGTTCAAGATAATAAACCAAACTAAATGCAACCGACACATCTAATAATATGAATTTAAGAACGGATCGTCGTGGTCCAATGGTAAAGACCGGGCTCCCGCCTGTATCCAGATAGTGGGTTCGAACCCTACCGGAGGGAACTACCTCACGATGAATCTATTCACCACACGAATATGGGTCTATGCTTTAGGACCCATTTGAATATCCGATAGAAGGTATATCTGTGGACTGCACCCTCTCACCCGTGGGTTAGGTCTGGTTCTAATAGTGATCTGGGTTTAACCCTTTATTTTTTAAAAATAATAATAATATGAATTTAGCCTATTTAGAACCATTTAGAAATTATGGTTTAATTGAGATAATGCATATCCAAAAATAATTGAATTGATTGAAATGTTAATAACCAAAATCTTCTTATTGTTTTCCATATATATAAATTACAAAACAGTCTAAAACTTATAAAATAAAAAAAACATTAATTGTAATATATTTTTAAAATAATTATATCTTTATATGAGTCTGTATACATTGATGACAAAAAAAAATTAATTATATATTTGCATGATCAGGAGAATCACTTAGTAATAAGGTAAATACTTAAGCTCTTTTCTGAATTCTCTACGTTCCCCTTCTTCCTGTTTTTAAACTTTCATCACGATTCATTTGTTATTCTTCAGTGGCGTTCTTTTCTTATGTTCATCAAGTCACGAGGCAGAAGACGAGATGCTTAACTCATTCATATAAACATAGGCTTTCATTATTATCAAACATTTCATACATAGATATCGAGTAGCCTAAGTAACAACTTCCATACACACTCATAACACGCAACGCATCCAGAAACTCGGACAAGGCGGCTCCTTAGTCAGCTCATCTTACAGCACTTTTATTAAAGACTGAACTTAAAGGCAAACACACAAATATAAACATCGATATATTGATACAAGAGAAATTTCCTCTTATCACCAGGAAGAGAGATGTTCATCGACCACTTTGGATATCTCGACGGCAAATTGGAGGAGAGAGTGAGGGTCAGCCACCTTCTTGTGAATTTTCGCGTATTTAAAGTGCCAATGTGCGACGCTTCCAACACCTCCCTCCTTTGAGGTCACTCGTAAGGTGATCGAGAAATGAGTGTACTCTTTCATTAAATCACCGTCTAACACCTTGAACGTGACCTGGTTGTTCTCCAGATCTTTTGACTCCATCGTCTCCATCATCATTTTTTCCTCCCCATCTAATAAGCATTTACACATAGATTATAGGTTTAATATTGTTAGAAATCCGCATTTGAATAAGATCAGAAAATATAAAAGATATTTTGATTTAGAATCGTCTTAATGTACTAAAAATATTTTGACTTGCCAAGAACGTATCTCCAGAGTACGATAGAACCAGCTTGGCCCATTTCGCCTTCGCGGAGCTCAAAGCCCCGAATGAAGGATGGACATAAACTGGAGACTTGGTGTTGTTTCCCGACAATTAGGTCAAAGAACTTTTCGGGCGAAGATTTTATCTCCACGGTTTTCTCAAGGATCCTGGCCATTTTTGAATCTTCCGCTAATTTGCAAATTGTCTCTTAGGCTTTTGGGTTTTAAAAGTGAATGCGTACTTCTTCTGAGCTCTTAAGGCTCTTTAAATAGAGGAATGAGTAAGCGTATGAATTCCACTGGAACTGAATTTATTGCTAAAATATTGTGGTTAGTTCTTCCTTATCTGAAATAAGTAGGTTAACACATGTGGCGACAACCAATAAGCCAGGTTTTTGTTGATATTTCTTATTAATAATTGTAAAAGCTAATGTTATATTGGTTGCGAGTGGTAGAAATTATCGGAGTTTACGATAATCACCAAACTCTGTATATTAATCTCTTTAAGTATAGGCATGCGTGAAAAGAGAATTAGGGTTTGATCGGGAAAACAATAGTATAGAGCTTTTTGTAGAGTATTTACATTTAAAATATTTAAAATTATTTAACATATTTATAATTTATTTTACCTAATAATATCAAAAAATTATATTTTTATCCAAAATTATATAAGATTTACTTTTTAAGAAATAAATTTTATATAATATTTTAAAATATATTCCACCGATATTTTCTTGTTAATTCATATATATCAGTCAATATTAGGGTTACTGAATGAAACTGATAATTTAACTGTTTCACCAACCAATATGATTTAATTATTTCAAATTTAACATCTTTTAAAAAATAAAATATTGTCAAATTATATTACGTTTTAAAAATAAAAAAGAAACAAAAATAATACTAATTGCAAAAAAAAACTATTTATCTGACTCCATGTTAATATAATAAAAAATCTAAAACTTTGATTTTTGAAAAAAAAAACTATTTATAACACAATCAACAAAAAACTATACCCTAAATCCTAAATCCTAAACCCTTGGATAAATCTTAAACACTTGGGTAAATCCGAAACCCTATGATAAATCTTAATTTTAAAATTTAAGATTTATCCAATGTCTTAAATTCTTTTTTTTTAATTATTTCTTTTAGATTAAAAAAAGTCTTGTTTTTGTGATTAGTATAAACTTTAAAATATATTTTGAAAATAATTTTCTTTTTCGATTAAAAATTTTTGTTTTTGTGATTAGTATAATTTTTATTTTGAAAATATATAATATAATTTGATAATATTTTGTTTTCCTTTTTAAAATATACTTAATCTTAAATGACACAATTCTATTTGTTTGTGAACTTTGGGGTTCAACCAATGGAGTGAACCCAAGAATAAGTCTTAGAGAAACGTTAATTTTTGGAAAACTTGTATTTAAAAGAGTGTTAACTTCAAGATACCTTTTTAAACTTTCTAACATGTAGCCACAACAAACATATATTTTAATCCCTGAACCACAAAATACATACCTAATACTTGTTTTCAGTGTATAACCTTAATGCGATTCCGTGATGTACATCATTACAACTCTCTTTCTATATCTTATTTGTTGTAGAAAACACGTATGATTCCATAAATAGTGTGCTCCTTATGAATCAAAGTATTTCATATATTATAATCCACTAACTCGTGTGTTGCAAGTTACGTGGATCAGTGGATGATGTGTTTCATATCAACAGACGTCACCTCTCTCCGGTACAGCAGCATATATGGTAGAAGTAACTTGCTAGTGCACCAACTAGATACAAGAGGCAAAAAAGATCCCAGAAAGAAACAAGATGAGGAGAAGAAAACCATCATTTTAAAAAAATAAAGATAAATTAATGTTTTAATTAACAATGGTATTACAAAGAGAGCGATTAGTTTGAAAAAGCAGATAATAAACTCTTGAAATAATAAACAGAACCAACGGGTCCAATATAATATAAGGTTCGAAGAGTGAATCAAAACATTTGGTCTGGAAATCATATATCAACCATGGATCCATGCTAGTGTGGCCTTGAAGCAATAACCGACCCTTGTCGAGAATTGCTATTGGTGAAAGCGCGAATACACTTCTCGACCAAGCAAAGGTGAGATCAAGCGAACACACAGTCTTCCATGTCTTGCCCGAAGAATCGAACGACCATATTACTTGCGTGAACTCCTTTCTTTCAGACACGCATGGAGTTATAGCATGGAGATCATATATCGCCAGTGGGTTCTTGCAATCACAATCACGTCTTTGAAGCAAAAACCGACCCTTGTCCACAACTGCTATTTGTAAAAGCGCGAAGCCACTTCTCCTCCACGAAGAAGGAGTTGGGGTGAGATCAAGCGAACACATTGTATTCCATGTCTTGCTAGAAGGATATTACTTGGGTGAGCTCTTTTCTCTCAGACACGCACAAGCGGTTATCAAGTATGCACATGGTGCGCATGTAAGGCTCACAAGGGTGGGGAGAGGGAGCTTTACAGACGACTTGGAATGTCTCCGTGTGAAGATCAAAAGAGAGTAACACTCGGTGCGTACATACTGAAGGTGCATACTAGACCATCACAACTACCGTAGCAGTACATGCTGCGCGTAATAGGTAACCTGACCTTCCGAGCTATTGATGACCCACCACAAATATTCGATCTTGCTCTATGTCCACGAGTTCTTCTTCGGGGGAGAGACTCAAGATAAGGACATCGGGACCACGTGATTGTTTGTGACAGATAATGTGTCGTTCCATGAAACGTGGGGAATCGATTGTGATTTTCCACTTTTTGGATAGAGACTTGAATCTCAGCAGAGGCTTCGCGGGCACATGCTCGAGGATGAGCTCTACCAGATCGTCGGGTAGCGATTCCACACCTTGTGTCAACAACATGATTCTATCTCGGTGCGGTTCTAGTGGGACGACTCATGTCAATCAGTTTATATAAATATGCACACAACTTTATTCAGAAAGAAAAAAAAAAAGAAAATTCCGACTATATAGTCTGCAACTTTACATTTTGTGATATCAACAATATCGAAAGTTAATCTCAAATATCTTTATATATTACAAGTTGATTTCGCTTTTAGATTCTTGATTCTTTTGACTATTCATTAGTAGTATATAACGCTCAGATATTTTGAAAAGAGTGGGACAAAAGTCAAGGTTTTAGCTATATGTATATCATCCATTTATAAGATTTCGGTTTAGTTTTGATAATGAACCAAGGCTGCTTGTGGTGCTAAGGGGCCAAACAACAGGCATAAGTGTGCTCATATCTACGATTCATTTGTTATTCTTCAGTGGCGTTCTTTTCTTATATTCATCAAGTCACGAAGGAGAAAGCGCCATGCTTAACTAATTCATATAAACATATGATATAATATGCTTTTATTATTATCAAACATTTCATACATAAATAACAAGTTCCATACACACTCATAACACGCAACGCTTTCAGAAACTCGGACAAGGCGGCTCCTCAGTCCTCATCTTACAGCACTTTTATTAAAGACTGAACTTAAAGGCAAACACACAAATATAAACATCGATATATAATATGATCGATACAAGAGAAATTTCCTCTATCACCAGGAAGAGAGATGTGCATCGATCGCTTTGGATACCTCGACGGCAAATTGGAGGAGAGACTCAGGGTCAGCCACCTTCTTGTTAATTTTCGCGTATTTAAAGTGCCAATGTGCAACACTTCCAACATCTCCCTCCTTTGAGGTCAGTCGTAAGGTGATCAAGAAATGACTGTACTCTTTCATTAAATCACCATCTAACACCTTGAATGTGACCTGGTTGTTCTCCAGATCTATTGAGTCCATCGTCTCCATAATCATTTTTTCCTTCCCATCTGACCATATATATAGCATTTACACATAATTTATAGTTTAATATTGTTAGAAATCTCGCATTTGAATAAGATCAGAAAATATAAAAGAGATTTTGATTTAGACTATAATCGTCTTAATGTATTAATAATATAAGTAGAGAATTATATGACTTGCCTTGAACGTATCTCCAGAGTACAATAGAACCAACTTGGCCCATTTCTCCTTCGCGCAGCTCAAAGCCTCGAACGAAGGATGGACATACACTGGAGACTTGGTGCGCTTGTCCGACAAACATGTCAAGGAACTTCCCGGGCGAAGATTTTAGCTCCACGGTTTTCTCAAGGATCCTGGCCATTTTTTGAATCTTCCGCTAATTTGCAAATAGTCTCTCTTCGGCTTTTGGGTTTTAAAAGTGAATGTGTACTTCTTCTGAGCTATTAAGCCTCTTTAAATAGAGGAATGAGTAGAGCGTGAACTCGACTGGAATTTAATTCATTGCTAAAATATTGTGGTTGGTTCTTCCTTCTCTGTAATAAGCAGGTTATCCCATCTGGCAACAACTAATAAGCCTAATTTTTTTATATTTCTTTTTAGTAATCTAAAAGGCAATGTTATATTAATTGGTTGCGAGTGGTAGCAATTACCGGCGTTTTCGATAATCACAAAACATTGTGTATTAATTCTCTTTAAGTATAGGCATGCTAGAAAAGAGAATTAGGGCTTGAATGGCATAGTAATAGTATAAGTATTATGCTCATAATTATGTAATGCTTTTATACGAAGCTTTCAATAGAACATTTGCATTTAGAATATATAAAATATTTAAAATTTAATTTATTTACCTAATAATATCACAAAATATATATTTATATCCAAAATTATATTAAATCTTTACCTTTTCAGATAAAATTTTTATTTTTTAAAATAAAATTTAGATATTTCACGGACAGTTGAGAAGACTTACCGTGAAGCCTTTTATTGAAAGTCATTTTTCTGATATATTTTGGTCAATTGTAAAACTAACATTTATATTCAAGAAGACTTCTATGAAATAGTCTGTAGTTTGAGAATTTTTCAAAACAAAAATCAGTATTTTCTAAAAAAGATTTTCGGAGAAATCTTTTCAGAAAATTCTGTTGTAGAATATATTTATTAGAAAATATTTTTTTTATAAATTTGCAATTGCAAAAATGACCAAAATGGTAGATTTTCAAGAAATCTTTTACGAGAAGTTTTCTCAAAAGACTTATGTGGAATTTTTTTATGTCAATGTTTATTAACATTTATTTTCTCTCAAATAAAAAAAAATATTATTTTCTTTTTAATTCATATATATTAGACTATTAGTTATTATTGGGACTACTGAATAAAATTGATAACTTAATTGATAATAATTATGAGATACCAACATTTATGTTTATTAATGTTTCTTACTAAGAGAAAATGTTATTTTTTTTGTAAAACTGGTATTTCTAAGAGTGTTAGCCACCACAAATTTATATTCTAATCCCTAAACCACAAAATACATACATAATCCATGTTTTCAGTGTATAACCTTTATGTTATTCTTTGATGTGCACTATTACAACTCTCTTTCTATAACATATTTGTTATAGAAAACACGTATGATTCCATCAATAATGTGCTCCTTTTGAATCATAGTATTCCATATATTATTAACTAACTCGTGTGGGGCAAGTTAGGTGGATCAGTGGAATAGTGGATGGTGTGTTTCAACAAACGTCACCTCTCTCCGGTACATCAGCAATTCAGCATATATGGTTAGGGTAACTTACTAGTGCACCAACTAGATACAAGAGCCAAAAAATCCCAGAAAGAAACAAGATGAGGAGAAGTAAACCATCATTTAAAAAACAAAGATAAAATGTGTTAATTAACAAAGGTAGTACAAAGAGAGCGACTAGTTTGAGATTGCAGATAATAAACGGAATCAACGGGTCCAATATAAGGTTCGAAGGTAAATCATGAGATTTTGTTTGGAAATCATATATCATCAATGGATCCATGCAAGTATGGCCTTGAAGTAATAACCGACCTTTGTCGAGAATCGCTATTGATGAAAGCGCGAATTCACATCTCGACCAAGCAAAGGTGAGATCAAGCGAACACATTGTCTTCCATGTCTTGCCTGAAGAATCGAACGACCATATTACTTGGGTGACCTCTTTTTTCTCAGACACGCACAAGCGGTTATCAAGTATGTACATGGTGAGAAAGTAAGGCTCATCACAAGGGTGGGGAAAGGGAGTTTTACAGATGACTTGGAAAGTCTCGGTGTGAAGATCAAAAGAGAGTACCATTGGTGTTTTGTCACACTCGGTGAACCAATAAAAAGATCCATCTAAATGAACGAGTTTATGGTAGTTACTGATAGGCTAAGGAGAAGATGGGACAACTTACCCCCAAGCGTTGGCGGGAAAATCAAATACTTCATAATACGTAATAAGCTTGTCTTGTTTTGGTACAAACCCTGATGAATTATACATCCAAACCGGCTTGAAAGTGACTCATAGTTTATCTATACAACTACCTACCGTATCAGTACATACTGCGCGTAATAGGTAATCTGACCTTCCGAGCTATTTATGACCCAACCACAAATACTTGATCTTGCTCTATGTCCACAAGTTCTTCTTCGGTGGAGAGACTCAAGATAAGGACATCGGGACCACGTGATTGTTTGCGACGGATCATGTGTCGTTCCATGAAACGTGGGGAATCGATTGTGAGTTTCCACTTTTTGGATAAAGACTTGAATCTCAGCAGAGGCTTCGCAGGCACATGCTCGAGGATGAGCTCTACCAGGTCGTCGGGTAGCAATTCCACACCTTGTGTCAACAACATGATTCTATCTCGGTGCGGTTCTAGTGGGACGACTCATGTCAATCAGTTTATATAAATATGCACAAACTTTATTCAGAAAGAAAAAAAAAACTTCCAACTATATAGTGTGCAACTTTGAATTTTGTGATATCAACAATATTGAAAGTTAATCTTAAATATTTTATATATTACAAGTTGTTTCGTTTTCAGATTCTTGATTCTTTTGAGTATTCATTAGTAGTAATACTACTAACGCTCAGATATTTTTTGATAAGATATTTTTGATAAGAGTGGGAGGTTAGCTATATGTATATCATCCATTTATTAGATTTAGGTTTAGTTTTGATAATGAACCAAGGCTGCTTGTGGTGCTAAGAGGCCAAACAACAGTAGCATAAGTCTGCTCATATCTACGATTCATTTGTTATTCTTCAGTGGCGTTTTTTTTCTTATATTCATCAAGTCACGAAGGAGAAAGCTCGATGCTTAACTAATTCATATAAACATATGATATAATATGCTTTTATTATCAAACATTTCATACATATATAACAACTTCCATACACACACATAACACACAACGCTTTCAGAAACTCGGACAAGGCGGCTCCTTAGTCCTTATCTTACAGCACTTTTATTAAAGACTGAACTTAACGGCAAACACACAAATACAAACATCGATATATAATATGATTGATACAAGAGAAATTTCCTCTATCACCAGGAAGAGAGATGTGCATCGATCACTTTGGATACCTCGACGGCAAATTGGAGGAGAGACTCAGGGTCAGCCACCTTCTTGTTAATTTTCCCGTATTTAAAGTGCCAATGTGCAACACTTCCAACATCTCCCTCCTTTGAGGTCAGTCGTAAGGTGATCAAGAAATGAGTGTACTCTTTCATTAAATCACCGTCTAACACCTTGAACGTGACCTGGTTTTTCTCCAGATCTATTGAGTCCATCATCTCCATCATCATTTTTTCCTCCCCATCTGACCATATATAATAGCATTTACACATATATAATTTATAGGTGTAATATTGTTAGAAATATCGCATTTGAATAAGATCAGAAAATATAAAAGATATTTTGATTTAGAATATTTAGAGCGTTGACTTGCCTTGAACGTATCTCCAGAGTACGATAGAACCAACTTTGCCCATTTCGCCTTCGCGCAGCTCAAAGCCTCGAATGAAGGATGGACATACACTGGAGATTTGGTGTTGTTTCCCGACAATTAGGTCAAAGAACTTCTCGGGCGAAGCTTTTATCTCCACGGTTTTCTCAAGGATCCTGGCCATTTTTGAATCTTCCGCTAATTTGCCAATTGTCTCTTAGGCTTTTGGGTTTTAAAAGTAAATGTGTACTGCTTCTGAGCTATTAAGCCTCTTTAAATAGAGGAATGAGTAAGCGTACGAATTCCACTGGAACTGAATTTATTGCTAAAGTATTGTGGTTTTCCTTCTCTGTAATAAGCAGGTTATCCCATCTGGCAACAACTAATAAGCCTGGTTTTTTTTATATTTCTTTTTAGTAATGTAAAAGGCAATGTTATATTAATTGGTTGCGAGTGGTAGCAATTACCGGCGTTTACTATAATCACAAAACACTGTGTATTAATTCTCTTTAAATATAGGCATGCTTGAAAAGAGGATTAGGGCTTGAATGGCAGAGTAATAGTATAAGTATTATGCTCATAATTATGTAATGCTTTTATACGAAGCTTTCAATATTGCATTTAGAATATATAAAATATTCAAAATCCAATTTATTTAATTTATTTTACCTAATAATATCATAAAATATTATATTTATATCCAAAACTATATTAAAATTTTATTTTTTCAGAAATAAATTATATGTTTTAAAATGAATTTAGATATTTCACGAACAGTTGAGAAAACTTATCGTGAAGCCTTTTATAGGAAGTCAATTTTTTTATATAATTTGGACAATTGTAAAACTAACATGTATATCCGAGAAAGCTTCTATGAAGTAGTCTGTAGTATTTTTGAGAATTTTTCAACACAAAAGTAAGTCAATATTTTCTAAAGAAGACTTTCGGAGATATCTTTTCAGAGAAGTCTGTTGTAGAATAGATTTATTTGAAAATATTTTTTATAAATTTATAATTGCAAAATTGACCTAAATGGTAGATTTTCTATAATTTTTTTACGAGAAGTTTTCTCAAAAGACTTATGTGGAAGTATTTTATGTCAATGTTTATAAACATTTATTTTCTCTCAATTAATTTTTTTTATTTTCTTTTTAATCATATATATTAGACTATTAGTTATTATTGGGAGTAGTGAATAAAATTGATAAATTAATTGATAATTATGCGATACCAACATTTATGTTTATTAATGTTTCTTACTAAGAGTAAGAGAAATGTTAATTTTTGTAGAACTTGTATTTCTAAGAGTGTTAGCCACCGCAAATATATATTCTAATCCCTAAACCACAAAATACATATCTAATCCATGTTTCATCGTATAACCTTTTATGTTATTCTTTGATGTACATTATTACAACTCTCTTTCTATAACATATTTGTTATAGAAAACACGTATGATTCCATAGATAATGTGCTCCTTTTGAATCATAGTATCCCATATATTATTAACTAAGTCGTGTGTGGCAAGTTAGGTGGATCAGTGGAATAGTGGATGATGTGTTTCAACAAACGACCTCTCTCCGGTACATCAACATATGTGGTTGGGGTAACTTACTAGTGCACTTAACCAATGGTGGTGGCTTATTGGCGTTTGAGGGAAAATAAAAACCTAATAAGGTGAATCCGGGTTCAAACCCCATTGACCTATTGCTTTTGGTTCATTTGAATGCCCAGGAGAGGGTCTATCTATGGGTTGTACTTCCACTCGGAGGTTAGGTCTGTGTCATCATTGATCCAGATTTAACAATTTTCTTTTATAAAAAAACTTACTAGTGCACCAACTAGATACAAGAGCAAAAAAGATCCCAGAAAGAAACAGGATGAGGAGAAGTAAACCATCATTTGAAAAACAAAGATAAAATGTGTTAATTAACAATGGTAGTACAAAGAGAGCGACTATTTTGAGATAGCAGATAATAAACTCATGAAAGTGAGTTTAGCAAAAACTAATCCAAAACATTATTGGTTTTTTAAAGAATAGAGGTTGAGTTCTAAAAGTTTGACATAACAGTCAAGTAAAAAGACAAATGCAATCAGTCGCCAAAGCTACGTACTTCTTAAAAACTAATTTTGATGGCAAAACCAGAACACGAAATTACACAGTTTCATCAACTTTCTGCAGATGAGAAATTGCAACAAGTGATTAGACTACCATGAAAATGAACACCTTGATAAGGAAGAAAAGAGGGATTTAAAGAGTTGACGATAGTTACAAGAAATTTACCTAGTTATGGTTTTAGTTAACCTAAAAATAAATCAGATTCAAAATTAATGTAAACCATGCTGAAATTGAACATTAATTAAGTTGGTTTACATAAACTCAGATATCTGTCACTTAATCTGCCACAACATAAATTAAAAAGTCTGCCACCATATAAACAAAAAGTCTACCAACAATTTTAAGTCGGATATAACTCTGTCGTAAAAAAAATATGTCAAACTTAGGAAAATAAAGCTGCCACAAAAAAACTACCATTTATAACAAATCTGCTACTTCATACGACAGACATAGTTTTAAAAATCTATTTTTTATTTAAATCGGACAAATAAATCTGCTATAGAATAAATCTGACGTTTTTATGAAAGTCTGACACCACATTAACGGTAGACTTTTTTCTCTACAAATTTTATAAACAGATTTATTTACTCGATAGATTTATTTTAAAGAAAAATAAGTCTGCCGTCGATCAGCTGTTATTAACCACCCGTCCCGCTCGTACCCGCCCCGCTGCGGTCTTCATCTCCGGCGGATCTCTGCTAGTCGGCCCGTCTATACCCGCGGTCTCAAAACTTGTGATCAAACCCGCCCCGCAAGATGCACGGGCCCTAGCGGGTAAGCCCGCGGGTCATGGAAAAGGTTTAGAAATTTTGTTTCCAAAGGCTGATCATCATTAACTTTGAGGGAACCGAGAGGCTGAAACTCAAGTCACGTCCTGGTAATTTAATCTAAGCATTTTACTAAATTTCTCAAGCGAAGTGACTGAGGTACTCCTCAATGCTCGTGTACTTGACATCAGGGTAAAACTCAGAGGCTTCAACACCGAGCTTAAAGTAACCAAAGTGTTTGTATGTGTTCTTGTTCTTAATAAAACCTTTGCTTATGTCTTATTAATCTTTCTTAATTTTCTTATGATCCTCTTACATTAGATCTCTTTATATAGTAATAGAAAACCTAGCTTTATCCTATTACAACATGATCTAGGAAATCTTAACTTATTCCTAAACCTATTAATATTTGTTATCCAACTTACTTAAGGATAACTTGTTGTCTAAGTAATGAAGCTTATCCAACATTCACCCTCTTAAGCTTCATTGTCTTCTGAGCTAAATCCTGCACACCAATCCTTTCTCTCATCTCCTTGAAATGTGTTTTCGCCAAGGCCTTTGTAAGTACATCTGCAAGTTGCTCCGTTCCAGGGACGTGTTCTACATCAAGTTGATCATTCTCAATGCATTCCCGTATGAAGTGGAATCTTTTGTGGATGTGTTTACTTCTTCGATGAAACACCGTATTTTTGGTTAGTGCAATAGCTGACTTATTGTCGATCCTGATCATTGTCTTCTCATGCTTTCTTCCTGTGATCTCACACAACAATTCTTGAAGCCAAATAGCTTGTTTAGCAGCTTCTGTAGCTGCAACAAATTCGGACTCACACGAGGAGAGGGCGACGATCTCTTGCTTTTGTGAACACCAACTGATAGGTGTATCTCCAAAGCAAAATAAGTGACCAGTAGTACTCTTACCATCGTCTATGTCTGTGTTGTGGCTGCTGTCGCTATAGCCAACAAGTTTCTTTGTTCCTCCTTTCTTGTATACCAAGCCGTAGCTTAGAGTACCTCGCAGATATCTCAAGACTTGTTTGAGAGCGTTGCCATGTGATACTCGCGGAGAGTGCATGTATCTGCTTAGTAATCCTACTGAGAAGGCAAGGTCTGGTCTTGTATGGAGGAGATACCTGAGGCAGCCGATCCTTCTTCTATAGACAGTTGCATCAATCTCTGGTTCTTCTATTGCTTTAGATAGCTTGAGACCAAACTCCATGGGTATCAATGTCGGATTACAAGTATCTAGACCTGCTTCCTCCACTATACGCTTTGCATAGGCTTCTTGCTTGATCTCAATTCCCTTCGGCACTTGTCTTACTTCAATGCCGAGATAGTAACTCAGTTTCCCCAGATCCGACATCTCAAATCTTTTGGCCATTGATGCTTTGAACTCCATGATCGATGTCTCTGAGTTTCCTGTGATGAAAAGATCATCAACGTATATGCCCACTATCATCAACGTCTCTCCGTCTTGCTTGCGGTATACGGAGCTCTCCTTGGAGCACTTGACAAACTTCAAAGCTTTTAATGTCTGATCAAGCTTTGTATTCCAAGCTCTGGGAGCTTGTCTCAGACCATATAAAGCCTTTGATAATTTGAAAACCTTATATTCCTCTCCCTTCTTTTCAAATCCTTCGGGTTGAGAAACATAAACGTCTTCGTTTAGTTCTCCGTATAGAAACGCTGTTTTGACGTCCAAGTGGTGGATCTCCCATTGATTCGCAGCAGCTAGTCCGGTTAAGAGTCTTATAGTCTCGATCCGTGCTACTGGAGCGAAAGCTTCTTCGAAATCAATACCAAGTTCTTGAACATACCCTTTTGCAACAAGTCTTGCTTTAAACTTGTTGATAGTACCGTCGGCGTTTCTCTTGATCTTAAATACCCATCTGAGTCCAATGACCTTCACACCTGGTGGCTTCACGATCAATACCCATGTCTCATTCTTATTTATAGAATCGATCTCATCTGAGCACGCAACTCTCCACCTTTTATCTTTACTTGCTTCTTTGTAGTTGATCGGCTCATCATTAAGCGCGAGTAGTAGCATCTCACACTCAATGTCTGCTAACAAGATGTAATCTTTGAGATGTGTCGGAAGTCTGGTTTCACGAGTTGATCTTCTTGGTTCTTGAGTGCCAGAGTCAGACACTGTTTCTTCTTCTGCTGGTACTGTTTCTCCTTCGTCTGGTGCTGCAATTTCTTCAACAGGCTCTGTTTCTTCTTCAGACTCTGTTTTCACAACAGGCTCTGTTTCGCGTGTGTCTTCTTCCACAGGCTGAACAGTACCTCCTGGTTGATTTTTAATCACGAAGGGACCAAAGCCTTCGTCACTTGTAGCTCCCCATGTCAGCTTGAACATACTAGGATCACTTTCCTCAACTTTATTTGCTCCCTTCCAGTTCCAGCGTACGTCTTCTCTGAAAATCACATCTCTACTTACAATTATCCTTCTCGTGCTTGGATTGTAAAGCCTGTAAGCTTTAGAACCTGGTTCAATGCCGAGATGGACAAGAGGTTGTGATCGATCATCAAGTTTCTTCAGATGAACAGAATCAATCTTTGCGTGTGCAACGCAACCGAACACTCTTATATGACTAATACTCGGCTTTCTTCCTCTCAGACTCTCGTATGGAGTCTGATCTTTTAGAGCTCTTGTAGGCACCCTGTTTATCAGATACGTTGCGTGACGAACTGCCTCACCCCACATATAGTTTGGTACACCTTTAGCTTTCAACATACTGCGAGTCATCTCCATCAACGTGCGGTTCCTTCTTTCGACGACCCCGTTTTGTTGCGGTGTGTAGGGAGCTGTCAGATGACGCCTAATACCATTGCTGTTACAGAACTCTTGGAACTCTTTTGAAGTGAATTCACCTCCTCTATCAGTTCTCAGAGTTCTTATCTTCTTGTTAACATCTCTTTCAACAAACATCTTGAAAGCTTTGAACCTTTCAAACGCTTCTCCTTTATCCTTTAATAATATAGACCACATGTATCTTGTGCAGTCGTCTATTATTACGAATATGTACCTGTTCCTTGATAGTGTAGCTGGTGATATTGGTCCACATAAATCAGCATGAAGTAGTCCAAGAACTTCTGATGATCTGAAAGTCGTTGCTTGAGGGAATGATAATCTAGTTTGCTTTCCAACTAGACAAGATTCGCAGAGTTGATTGTCTCCTTTGATCTCTGGTAAGCCAACTACCATCTCCTTTGTAGACATAGCTTTCATAGCCTGAAAGCTAATGTGACCTAGTCTCGCATGCCACTTCCATGGTACTTCTTCAATCTTTGCGTGTAGACAGGTAGGCTCACCAATTTTGAGATTAATCTTGTACAGACGGTTAGGTCCTCTTTGTACTCTTGCAAGTAACCTTCCCTTATTATCCTTCAGAGTAAGGTAATCATCCCTCATTCTCACGTCACACCCCTGCTCTGTAGCTTGACCTAGGCTTATTATGTTACTCTTAAGCTTAGGGAGATAGTAGATGTCCGTAAGAAGTTTTTGTTCTCCTGTCTTTGCTTCGAACATGATTGAACCTTTACCATCGATGTTAATACATGAACCGTCTCCGAACCTGACCTTCCCTTTTATCTTCTCATTGAGCTCTGAAAAAAAAGATCTTTCACCAGTCATGTGATTACTGGCACCATTGTCTAGGTACCAAACTCCCTCTTCTTTCTTGCTACTTTCGTATGTTTTTGGTGTAATCTTTTCTTCATTGAGAAAAACGATCTCGTGCATTAACAAAGCAGCATCAGCTTTCTCTGTTTCTGCAGTATTTAATTCTTGATCATCTTGTTTCTTTTCTGGACAAACAGATGCAAAGTGCCCCTTTTTCTTGCAGCTGAAGCACACAATCTGAGAGTAGTCTCTCTTCTCTTTGTTCCTCTCCTGTGAGTTGCCTCTGCCACGACCTCTACCTCTGTTACCACGTCCACGGCTCTGATTCTGTCCTCTTCCTCTTCCTCCCGTATCATGTTGATTATATGAGTTAGAGCTAGAGTACAGAAGCTTCTCTTGATGATCTTGAGATTCTTGTGCTTCCTTACGTATCATACGTTCCTCAAAAGCTTTAAGTCTACCGATGATGTCTTCATATGAGACCGTATTCAAGTCAAGCAACTGCTCAAGTGAGGCTGTCATATAAGTAAACTTCAACGGCAAGCTATCAAGGAACTTCTTTACGACTTTGGACTCCTCTATGCTCTGTCCTAACGAAGCCGACTTAGAAGTAATCTCGTTAATCTTGTTAGAGAATGAATCAATAGTATCTGTTTCAACCATTCTTAGTCGATCAAAGTCTGCCATTAGAGTCTGTAGACGAGCTGTTCTTACACGTTCTGCTCCAAGGTTTCTGGTTCTTATAGCTTCCCAGATGTCTTTGGGTGAGTCGTCATCTCCAATTTGTAAAACCAAGTTCTCGGGTAATGATTGAAACAACAGAGCTATTGCAAAATCATTCATCTCGTCATCTTTCGTTCCAGGATCAATTGATTCCCATACTTTGTGAACTCTCAGAAGAACCTTCATCTTCTTCGCCCAAACGGTGTAGTTCGTTGAGTTCAACATTGGACAAATAATAGAGTTTAGAGCTCCTTCTTTTCTTCCTGCTCCCTTCGCTTCTATTATTGCCTTTGAATCAGCCATAGCTCCCTCGTATAAACCTTGCAATCACACGATGAAAACCACGGCTCTGATACCAAATAAAGTAACCAAAGTGTTTGTATGTGTTCTTGTTCTTAATAAAACCTTTGCTTATGTCTTATTAATCTTTCTTAACTTTCTTATGATCCTCTTACATTAGATCTCTTTATATAGTAATAGAAAACCTAGCTTTATCCTATTACAACATGATCTAGGAAATCTTAACTTATTCCTAAACCTATTAGTATTTGTTATCCAACTTACTTAAGGATAACTTGTTGTCTAAGTAATGAAGCTTATCCAACAGAGCTTAGGCTCTGTAGTGAAATTGGTCTGATCTCCCTTCACAAACACCGAGTGATTTATCGAGAGAAGGATAGTGGCGGGAACAACTGGAGACACTGCGAAAAAGAGGACCATATCCTTTTTTAATATTCAGCGAACAAGAAAAAGAACATATCTATTGTGATTTTTTTTAATCTTTCAAACAACAACACTTAATTTCATGAAACACATAAAACACAAGACAGCAAGTTCTCATTAAATATATAACAAAAAATCTCGTTCAAGACGGAAAATTCTCGTATAAGTATAGTGTAGCGGGTTTTATTGTTTACCCGCAGCCCAGCATAAACCCGTCCCGCTAAAGCCCAGTACCGTCGCGGTCGTGCCCGCAAGACCCGCAAAATAAACGGGCTCAAAAATATGTGCCCAAACCCGCCCCGCATGGAACTTCTACGGATCAGGGCCGCGGGCTGCGGTCCAATTGCCATCCCTAGCTGTTAAGAGTACTTTGGTAATATATTTTTTTGTTATAACTATGAACAAGAGTAATTTCGACCAGAAAAATATTCTAATAATTTTTAGAAAATATGAGTTATTCTAGTAATAACATAATTAATTTGTGTCATTTTAGTAAACTTCCCTTTAAAAAATAAAGATAAAATGTTTTAATTAACAATGGTTGTACAAAGAGAGCGACTAGTTTGAGATAGCAGATAATAAACTCTTGAAATAATAAACGGAATCAACGGGTCCAATATAAGGTTCGAAGGTAAATCATGAGATTTGGTTTGGAAATCATATATCATCAATGGATCCATGCATGTATGGCCTTGAAGCAATAACCTACCCTTGTCGAGAATTGTTATTGTCTTCCATGTCTTGCCTGAAGAAACGAACGACCATATTACTTGGGTGAGCTCTTTTCTCTCAGACACGCACAAGCGGTTATATCAAGTATGCACATGGTGCGTAGGTAAGGCTCATCACAAGGGTGGGGAAAGGGAGTTTTACAGATGACTTGGAAAGTCTCGGTGTGAAGATCAAAAGAGAGTACCATTGGTGGTTCGTCACTCTCGGTGAATCAATAAAGAGACCCATCTAAATGAACGAGTTTATGGTTAGTCACTGATAGGATAAGGAGAAGATGGGACAACTTACCCCCAAGCGTTGTCGGTAAAAGCAAATACTTCATAATACGTAACAACCTTGGCTGTAACTGGTTATTATGCATGGAATATAAGGAATAATTATTTGTGGAAAGACAAAAAATGGAATGCTAATTAAAATGGAATAGAAACTGAAATTATTTTGGAATTGGAATTCCACACATTCACAAACCTTTTTTATATGGAACAAATGGAATAGATTTTGCAAAGGATTTGTGCTCATGTTTTATTCCATTTTTGGAATATGTGGAATTGATTTTAAAAAGCTTTCCACGTAACTGGTAAATATTTTTTGGAATTCTATGAAATTATGCATTCCAAACAATTTTATTCCATAATTTAGCATTCCAGTTGCAGCCCTTGTCTTGTTTTGGTAGAAACCCGATGAATTATACAACACATCCTCTCTCATGTACGTCTCTGATAGTTGGGAACAGGAAAAATCCGATACCATGCGGGGCAGAGCCGTGCTTGCTTGATAGAAAAAGAAACATTGGCATTTTTCTAAACACTTAATAACATGTATTTAACTAATTACTAATTTTAACTAATGATTATATATATATATCGGTTTTAGCCATTTCATTGAAATATCATATTGCAAGACTTTTTCTTCTCATTTTCTCTTACAAATATTATAATCAAAAGTTACATTAGTTTTTATAGTCTTCTCCTTTCCAATTACATTGTTATATACTTCAATAATTTTCATTGTTTTCCGATTGAAGAGGAGTTTTCCAAAGCCAAAATAGATAAAATATTGTTTTTCGGTTTAGAGTCGCATGATTTGGCTATTTTATCTATTGAAAATGCTTCTAAGAAATATTAATTTTGAAAATCTAATCAATAAATATTTGAAAAAGGTAAAAATAAACTTCTATTTTTTTTTGAACGAAGACATTTTAAATAAACCGTTTATGTATGTCATTAGTGCCCGCACGGCTCTGATGTGGGGTTAGCCACGACACTCTCTCGATGTGCACATACTGAAGGTGCAAAATAGACCGTCACAATTACCAGAGCAATACATGTCGC
This sequence comes from Hirschfeldia incana, assembly GCA_026261945.1. Lineage (NCBI taxonomy): Eukaryota > Viridiplantae > Streptophyta > Magnoliopsida > Brassicales > Brassicaceae > Hirschfeldia > Hirschfeldia incana. Next base: position 3,598,341 of record JABCMI010000003.1, read on the forward strand.
ATGTAATCGGTAACCTGACCGTCCAAGCTATTGAGGATCCCAACACAAATATTCGATCAAAATTTATTCAGAAAAATGGAAAATTTCCAACTATATTGTGTGCAACTTTACATTTTGTGATATCAACAATATAGAAAGTTAATCTCAAGTTTTATGTATATAGTACTCATATCTCTAAAACATATTGTACTGAAACGAAACCTAACAAGAGAACCAGCTTGTCGTCTACGGTTCTAATTTCAATATGGATTGTCCTTGTCCTCATAAGTTTTTCCTGTTATTGCTATCATGGATAGCAACTCTATTCAGCATTAACCACCACGGTCCTGTACACGGTCCTGTAAACATGGTTACGACAACCAACGTCGGCTTAAACTACGGTCTCCTAGGAGACAACCTCCCGTCTCCGTCCGAAGTTATCAACCTCTACAAGTCCATAGGCATTACTAAAATTCGAATCTTCGACCCAAACACAGAGGTTCTCAACGCCTTACGTGGTCATCACGAAATCGAACTCACCGTAGGCATCAAGGACCAAGACCTGGCTGCTCTTGCGGCCAGCGAAGAGGCTGTTAACGGATGGTTCGCAACTAACATCGAGCCTTACTTAGCTGACGTGAACATCACGTTTATTACCGTTGGTAACGAAGTCATCCCAGGACCTATAGGTCCTCAAGTGCTTCCCGTCGTGCAGTCTCTCACCAACCTAGTCAAGTCAAAGAGTCTTCCTATTTCCGTCACCACTGTTGTGTCTATGTCCAACCTCCAACAGTCTTATCCACCTTCTGCTGGAATGTTTACTCCCCAGTCACGTGAACAACTCGTTCCCGTGTTGAAGTTCTTGTCTCAAGCAAAAACACCGATTCTCGTCAACATCTACCCTTACTTCGCTTACGCGTCCAACCCAGTAAACATAAGCATAGACTACGCCACCTTCAACGCGAAAACTGTCGTTGTCGAGGACGGGGCAATGCAGTATACAAACATGTTTGATGCTATTTTTGACGCGTTTGTGTGGGCAATGGAGAGAGAGGGTGTGAAGGATGTGTCCATGGTTGTGTCGGAGACGGGATGGCCTTCTGCAGGAAACGGGAACTTGACAACGCCGGAGATAGCTGCTATGTACAATGGAAACTTTGTTAAGCATGTGAGAAGCCGTAAAGGGACGCCTAAGAGGCCGAACCGTGGCATTAGTGGGTTTATATTCGCGACTTTTAACGAGAATGAGAAACCGGTTGGAACAGAACAGCACTTTGGGTTGTATGAGCCTACTGATTTGAAGCCTGTCTACAAGTTATTTTGATTTTTTAGATTCTTGATTCTTTGACTCTACGTTAGTTTTGTATAACGCTCTGAATGTTTTTAAAGGAGGTGGGACAAAAGTCAAGGTTATATGTATATCATCCATTTATAAGATTTTTTTGTTTTCATAATGACTTCTCTGGTTCTTCAAGAGTCTTAGTCTTTGTGGTGCTAAACAGGCCAATCAGTAGCATAAATGAGTTTTTTTTTTTTTTTTTTCTGTGCACCGCATAAATGTGTTTCTATGTGCGACTTTTCGTTGAGAATCATTGAATCAGAAACCAGCGGAAAAGAACAAAACTTTGGATTGCCGTATCCTACTGATATGTAGCCAAGTTAAGCCAACCCACGTAAATTGTTGCGATGTTAGATTCTTATTATCAGACAATGCTCTAATAGTTGTAATAAATAGATTGAGAGAAGATCAAGCAATATCCACAATAACACTCATTTTACATGTTTTGCAATATTTGTTTTCATGAAGCAGAACTCATACCACAAGAACACAGACATCTTATTTCAATAATGGTATGTGATCAAGATTTAGAATGACATTTACTTTTGATGGTTTTAGTACTAACTTTGTGGGAATGAAACGCCTTAAGCCGACCAGTAAGAAAATACGACGAATCATATATAGATTTTTTGAAAATTAAAGACATCATCCAAAGCAAAACAACAAGGGTTCAACGAAAACTGTTTTCACAACTAGCAAAAAAAGGAAAAAGAAGCTTGAGCAATCTTAGCATCTCATATGCGGCAGCAGAATGAACATGATACACAAATCTGCTGATGCGGTTAGTAGATTTAGTGACCATACTTCTGGAACTCCCACTCACTGTTATCTGTTGAACACAAGAGCCAATATTAACAATCAGACCAACAAAAAGCTGCAATCAAGTGAAAAGGCTTCAGAACAGAGAAAAGACATACCCAATGGACAAACTTGACGAGTCTTTAACCATCTGCTGATGCAGTGAAAGTGGAAAGCGTGATTGCAAACCCCTGCAAGTACCAACATTGGTTAGTCGTTACTTACGCAAGGCACACACACCTTATGAATATCGACTTTGACTTGTCCAAAACAAATACAATAATAGACTAGGTCAAGAAGGTGACTCTCGCACATCTGTTAATGAAAACTTGCTATTATCTCTACCAGATGACACAAACGTTTCATGAGCTAGGCTCCAGCTAACAAGATCCATTATCCTCATTACATAGGGTAGTTAAGATACAGAGAGATATGTAATGCAACTGAGTATTGATTGACTTTATCAATTATCCTTTCAAACAAGAAGATACATCTAAGTGGATTCACACCAAACAAGTATAACAAACGCACCCTAAGATACTAAACATTGATTCACACACAGTTTTTCTTCAATCAATTTTCAAACGAGAAGGAAAAAGATTGCGGCAATCAAAAAGGCGGTAGGTAGAGAAGAAACAAAAACTAACCCCAAGCAACAGTGCATTCCTCACTCGTCGCGCTGGCCTGATTAGCCTGACATTCAATGCCTACACACAATCAAGAACCTAGGTTAACCTAAACCATTCAATAATCTCCTGATTCATCATCGCTACATATGAATCAACCGATAGTGAATCGAATTGACTTACAGAGATCCATGATGTGGTTTCTGCAGATGGCGCAATTGTCCACGACGATATCTGTCAACCACAAGAAAGTTCAATCAATCGATCGATCAATACAAAACCCTAGCTAATCAAAAAAAAGCACACAAGCATCAAAGCACGTATTTCAATTAGATTGCTCGCGCTTACCCCAAGCCCAAAGAGCGACGGCGCTCCACTTCTTCACTTCGAATCGCTTCGCCTTCTTGCTCGACGAAGAAGCCACAACGGAGTTAGAGGATTCTCCAGCAGGGATCATGTTTACGTCGTTATCGAGAGTAGCCATCGATTTGATCTCTGAAAAACCCTAAGAAAAGTCGAGAAGCGAGAAGATCGGAGGAAGGAAGAGTCTTGAATATATGTATAATGAAAAATCTAATTTGATAGAAGACGGAAGAACAAGCGTCGGTTATATAATGACGGTGTAGAGTTCCTTCCACAATTTAACTTGGGTAAATCTAATTTTTTTTCTCCTTAATTATCTTCCCAAATAAATAATGAAAAAAAAATCTTAATCCAATTAATTATGAATATCTTAATTAGGAAGTTTATGTTAAAGGAAAACTGACATTTACATGTTTCTCTACATTTATTTTATATTACGGTAACAGTAGTTGTCAATTTTTACAGTTTTCTTTTACATATTTTGATTTTTATTACATAAAAAAAAAGCTCTCCAAAGACAATTGATTAAAAAGATCATACACCAGAAATTTTCTCAAAGTAGGCAGAAATTTTATAGCAACCCAACTCACAGATTAAAATCAAACTAAAACTAATTTGAAGAACCCGGTTTACTCTGATGTATAAAGCTTAGTATGTATATGCTAGAAGCCTAGAAGATTCACAATAATGATGTGACCAGCCGTAAGACCTGGAAGCATATACTGCATTCTTCGAGCAAAGAAGAGCATTATTGGTAAGTCTCACCTAAAAGTCCTTAATATATATATATGTGTATATGTATATATTATATATGCGTATATATTTGCGGTTTAAGGACTTTACGGAAATCAAAGCCGAAAATTTCTTAACTAAGAGACTTTCGGTTTTGGTTTCCGTAAAGTCCTTAATCCGTAAATATATAAGCATATATAATATATACATATACCTATATATATACTAAGGATTTTTAGCTGGGACTTACCAATAATGTTGCCCATCTTTATTGGGGTCCTTGGACCAAGTCCTACCTATTTTTGAGCTTAAAAGAAAATAAAAAAGGCTGAAATAGCTAAGATATATGTTCTGAAAATCCTCCGTTAAGATATATTGTGGGCTGGTCCTTGGGCATACGTGGCAGCGTTTGATTGGAGAGAAGGAATTGGGGCAAAGACTCTTTCGGCTCTCCCCACTTTGTCGTCTCTCCTGCGTCTCTCTTGTTCTCTCCCTTGTCTCTCTATCAACATCGATACAGAAGGCGATTGATTGTCTCCGAATTTCATCCCGATTAGAAGAACAGGAGGCTAATTTCGTTGATTGAATTGGGTTTTCAGTTTTAATAGAATTTAAGTTTCTGGGTTTGATTGTTTGTCCATAAAGCTTTAATCTTTGATGATATTTTTTTTGAGTTTTGCTTCTGTAGATCTCTGTTCTTGTCTTGTCCTATATGATGAAAACGAATATGTGCCAACAGTGGGAGGTGTTTCGCTCGCTGAATCACCAGCTTTCAAGAAAGCTCTAGGAGGTGCACCTGCTAATCTAGCTGGTTCCTGAAAAATCAGAACTTTTCTTGTTCCTGTGAATCTTTTCAGACATGGGTTTGAGTTTTTATTCTCTGTAGTGACAGAACTTACCAAACTGCTACTTGCTTTGAAGCCAGTTTATATTTTGGTCTTAATATAAAGATTACGTGTTTGGAACAAGAGTAAGGAATGTCTGAATGAAATGTCTTCATCTTTAGTGTGTTTCTGTTTGTGTGTTTCTGATAGATTGGTGTGAGTTGTGTTAGGTGAAGAGAAAGATAGATTTGGTTTATGTTGAAGGAATTGTGTTGGACTAATGGGTTTGATATCTCGTAGAGTTTCATTAGATGCAACTTCATATCTCCATCTAAGAAGAGTTTGTTTTTGTCTGCATGTTCTGTAAAATGCAGGATTATTCCACAAGCTCTGAAGCTCTGTTGAGATTTGGTTTGTGTTACTTACTTGTGGAGTTGTATGTGGTTAGGTAGATATCTGGCGAGACTATTGGAGAAGTAAGAGTTGTTGCAGACATGCACGAGCGCAAAGCTGCAATGGCACAAGAAGCTGAGGCTTTCATATTGTATTTTTTCTGCAGGTTGGTCTTTTGAATGTTGATGGCTACTACAACAATCTGCTTGCTTTATTTGACACTGGAGTTGAAGAAGGTTTTATTAAGCCAGGTGCTCGTAACATCATCATTGTTTCTGCACCATCTGCCAAAGAACTTTTAAAGAAGATAGAGGTATCTGCAACAATTACACTTTAGCTCATTGTTTCATGAGGTTTCGTTTATTTCAGTTCTTTTTTGTACTTCTTGGCAGCTATATATTCCTTCACACAAGCACATTGTTTCTCACCAAAGCTGGTTTAGAATTTGTTTGCATAAAAAGCAATGTGTTTAAAATTTGAAGGACTCAAAAAATCCCAGCAATAAAGTGTCATTTTGTTAATATCTCTACCATTTGTATCTTAAGTGAACAATATTAATAAAAAACCCTTAGGACTTCATAATAAGGACTAGCAATGGGGTTGCCCTTATTAAGTCATCGAAAGCTTTAAAATATACCTGTTACTGTTAGCATCAGCTGAGCAACATTGCAGCGATGGGATACGAGACTGTATAAGCTCAAGTATCTCAACGGTTCAGCTGCTGCTAAAATAAGCATAAGCTGCCTATATGTAACAAAAATAGTATAGTATCACTCAAGACGAGTGATGACACCTCATAAAAGGTGAACCATCTACCTAATCCTCAGCTTCTTCAACTTATTAGTAATCTTCCAAGTCTCAAAGGTGAATGAATGCGCATGGTATGTATAACTCTTCATTTTTTTTTTCTAATTTAAAACAAACAACTAGAATCAATCAAATATAATGATGACCTTTATGATATATGAGGAAATAGAAGAAGAAAACAAAAACTTAGGAGATAAGAGATGAAGATGCATTTTTGCTATTTATAAGATTTGACTAGGATAAGGATTAAAGGATATAACTAAAGCAAGAGTAGTAACATAGAATAACTGTTAAAGATCCAATTATTATTATATAATAAAAATGGAAATAATTACCGATCTTATGCGTATCTGTGTAGCGTAGCTTCAATGGTGGCATCACAATGTCGACTTCTTCTCCTTTCTTCTCTCGCACCATCGTCTCCTACACTCTCTCAACATCACTCTTCATAGTGTTCTTCCTATGCAGCGTCTTCCTCTTCACCCGACGCGCTCTCGAACCGTCCCTCTCTCCTTACCACACCGACATCCCTGTCCCCGATCCACGCCCTCCCCCTCTCAACTTCCCTCCGATCGAGCCTCTCCCTTCCAAAGATCCCGACGAAAAACCTCACGACGCTGACGTTACCGTGGATACAAATCCAAAAGAGGAAGAATCCGATCCCCGCCGCGATGGTGACGACGTCGCGGTAAACACTAAGATGAAAGCTGCGGAAGATTCCGACGGCGTTAACCTCACCGCGAAACCTGATCCGAAAGATGGAGGAAGCTCCCGCAACGAAGATCCCGTCGTCGTTGAGGAAAATAACAATGATGAATCTGCGGTTGTGGAGAAGTTGAGAGGATGCGATTTGTACAAGGGATCGTGGGTGAAGGATGATAAAGAGTATCCACTGTATCAGCCTGGATCGTGTCCTTATGTAGACGAAGCTTTTGATTGCGGGAGGAACGGGAGGCGCGATTCCGACTATCTAAATTGGAGATGGAAGCCTAACGGTTGCGACCTTCCACGGTACGATCCACGTTTTGATCACTTTCTAAGTCATATAGCTTTGTGATATATTGTTGGTGACTGTGTTCTATGTGTCACATTGTCTTATTAGCTGATTTTATGTTATTAAGTGTGGATGCATAGATAAATGAATCAGTAACACATGTAATGCAAATTGTAGCTGTACATAAAAAAGTTGAGGATCGTTACATGTCATTTCTTTTTTTGTGCATTTGAAAATTTTATCCCATTTTTTTGGATTTTTCAAACGTAGGTTTAATGCTACAGATTTCTTAGAGAAGCTACGAGGTAAAAGTTTGATGTTGGTTGGAGACTCGATGAACCGTAACCAGTTTGAATCTATGCTTTGCGTTCTCCGAGAGGGTTTATCTGATAAGAGTAGGATGTACGAGGTTCATGGCCACAATATTACCAAGGGAAGAGGCTACTTTGTATTCAAATTTGAAGTAAGTACACTTGTCTACTCATACGTGCCTGTGTTTTCTGTCAAATGAGTTTCTGTGGCTGTACGAAATTGTATTTTAGTTCTGGAATAAGCAACAATTAAAGTGTTCGACAATGTGTGATAGGATTACAACTGCACAGTAGAGTTTGTGAGGTCACATTTTCTTGTGAGGGAAGGAGTTAGATCAAATGCTCAAGGAAATACTAATCCCACCCTTTCGATTGACCGCATTGACAAGTCACATGCTCGATGGAAGCGAGCCAACATTCTTGTCTTCAACACTGGACATTGGTGGGTTCATGGAAAGACAGCCAGAGGGTATGCTTCTTTCCCTTTCTGCTTAATCACTCTTCTTCATGTCTGTTGACAGTTTTGTTATTTAACTTCCCAGATCCACAAATCATTGTTTTCCAAGTGTGGGTTGAATTTGTCTGAACCTGTAGTATTAATTAAACGTTGCAAGATCTTCTGATTAAAGCTTGATGTTGCTGCTGCATCCCATTGTACTGCTGTCGTTTTTGTTTCATGACATAGCTTCCTAGAGAAGGAAGAGCTAGTAATGGTGAATGACTTGATAAATAAAACTAGTGCAGGAAAAACTACTACAAAGAAGGTGACGTCATCTACCCTAAGTTTGATGCGACTGAAGCATACAGAAGGGCATTGAAGACTTGGGCAAAATGGATCGACCAAAATGTGAATCCCCAAAAGCAGCTCGTATTTTACCGTGGATATTCCTCTGCACATTTTCGGTAAGCCTCAATTTTTCATTACCACCCGGAATCGAGTTGCAGCTGTTCATGTCAATTTTATCATCTCGACTTGGGAGAGACGATTTAGTTTACTGTTTGGTCTTTAGTTTTGTTTTTGCTAAAAATGAAACCATAAGTTTGTAATTCGGTTTGGTTTGTACAGTGGAGGTGACTGGGACTCGGGAGGGTCATGCAACGGGGAGAAGGAACCAGTAAAGAAAGGTGCAATCCTTGATTCCTATCCTTTGAAAATGAAGATAGTAGAGGAAGCTATTAAGGAGATGCAAGTTCCTGTGATTCTCCTAAACGTCACAAAGCTGACAAATTTCCGCAAAGACGGACATCCTTCAATCTACGGTAAGCCCAACATGGATGGTAAAAAAGTGTCGTCAAGGAAACAGGACTGCAGCCACTGGTGCTTGCCTGGAGTTCCTGATGTTTGGAACCATCTCATCTACGTGTCTTTGCTCCTTCAAGCACATTCCTAATATATAGTTGAGACTTATACTTTTGCCAAAGTAGATATGAAGAGGATAGTAGAAACAAATGAACTTCACTGCTATGTTAGTGACTGCAGATTTTTGGGGTAAGCTGAAAATCTTCCTTTTTGATGGCAAAAATGTTTCTCTTAATACTCAAAATCAGCAAAATAAATTCTAGCAATTGTATTAAATAGTTGGAACTAAAACAAAATCGAAAGAAAAGCAAGCAGCAAAACCCAACAAGTAACTCAACAACATTCCACTATTCATGGAGACACTTTCTTATTCTTGATTGTCTTCACTCCTCTACGTGGGTTCGGTTTCACTTTCTTCTTCGTCTTCCTACTTGGAGACTCCCTCACTGGACCAGCCGGGATTCCTTTCTTCAGAGCACTTCCTCTCGGTGTAGCAGACGGAGGCAACCTCAAGTCCTGTGGAGGTAGAGGGCAGTGAGGCTTCCACACCAGATTGTTCTTCATCGCAAATCTTACTCTCTTTGAGCTCTTCTCACTGCTAGGCCCGGGTAAGCTCATCTCTGCTGCATCTCTGTTAACAGTAGTACCTTGCTCAGCAACCCCTTTGCTCTCTCGTTTCCTCTTCTTGTCCTTCTTTTTGGCAACTACAACAGGTTGTGCTTCTTCACAGACACTTGCAACCTCATCTTTCACTGGTCCCATTTCGGACGCTATCTTCTCAAACTCCTCTCGAAGATCAGATATCATAGTCTCATCAACAGACTCATCCTTCTCACCATGATTGACAACAGCATCAGCATCCTTCTTCTTAGAATTCGAACACTTCTTCAAACTCTTCTTCTTCTTCTTCTTTGAAGAAGACCCATTTGCAACAATCTCCTTGGACTCAGAAACTGATTCTGTCTCGGTAGTCACAGGAACAAGCTCAGGCACTTCCTCCTCCCGAGAAGCTTCAGTAATAGAAACCTCAACACCAGAACTCAACATATCCTTCTCCAACTGCGAAAACTCCTTATGAAGCGCAAAAATCACCTTCCTATTCCCCTGATGGCAATCAGGAGAAGAACCCATCTCATAAAACCTCTTCCCAAACTCCATACACAAACCAATAGACCCCAAAACAACAACATCATCATCCTCCCCCACTCCCTCCTCATCCCCACCAGACTTCTTAACATCAACAAGCCTCCTCCCAAACATAAGCAACTCATCAAACAAATTACTCTTAATCTTCCCAACCAAAACCTTATCACAAACCACCCCCAAAACCATCACAAAAGGCCCAATAAGAACCTCCAAAACCTCCTTCCTCAACGGAAGAAACTCCCTAACCTCCTCGATAAAAACAGACGCCACGTGGTAATTAACCCCACCCCCTTGAAACTTATCCCCCGCGCGAAACGTCCCGTCGAACAAAACCCCCATAAGCCTCCTCGTCAGATCCAAATCCCACGAGTTCGCGTCCATGAGAGCAAACAGCCCGCGCAAGAACCTGCGGATCAAGAGGTAGAACTTGTCCAGCCTCAGCCGATCGATGCGGGACCACTCGCGGCGCATCGTGAAAAGGAAGACGGCGAAGTAGTGGACGGCGAGAGGGAGGGGGAGGGAGTTTACGGCGGCGGAGAGGCGGTCGATTAGCTGGGACTGGTAGAGGGACTTGTCGGCGTGCCACATGCAGTAGAAGATGCCTTGCCAGAGCTTCTTCATGTCCTCGTCGGGGATCGAGGTTTGCTCCGGGAGCCACGTGTCGAGGAGAGTGCGGAGGGAGCGGTCGCGGATGGATTGTTTGCAGGAGGCGAGCTTCTTTATGAGAGATTTGCAGTTTTCTTCGACTAGGGGTTGTTGTTGTTGTTGTTGTTGTGCATCCGAGAGTTGCTTCCGTTTCACCATTGTTTATCGCGGAGGAGGGAGGGAGAAGGAATGTGACGGCAGCTTCTTCTTTGTAGAGGGGAAGAAGAAAGGGGGAGCGTATTGAAGAAGAAGGGTTAGGGTTTTAAGTTTTGGTTTCCTTTCGTCTCTTTTTACATTTTAACCCCTCATCTTTATATTAAGTTTCGATTTCATACTATACTTTTAAATTTCCATGGAAAGTAGGTCTTGTTCTTCAAACTTTCCGGAAATATATAATTTTTGTATCAGAAATTACATTTTTTACCATTTAGTCTCATAACACTGTAATACATTTAATCACATGCATAGAACAACTTATATTAAAATTATCTGTAGAGTTGAACAAAAAAAATATCTGTAGATTTATAAATGAATTAAAATTTACATGTTACTTTTCTGGATTTGTAAATGTCATATAGATTTTGAAATTAATTAAATATATAAATCCATAATATTTTCGATTCCATACTATATAATTTTAAATTTCCTTGGAAAGTAGCTCTTGTTCATAACTCCTTAATAATTTTTCTTTGGGAATTACATTTGTAACCATTTAATCACAAACACTTAAATTAAAATATCTCTACATTTATATATTTAATTAAAATTAACATACTTTTTCCTAGATTTGTGAATGTTATATAGATTTTCAAATCAATCAAATTTCATAAAATCGATAACATTCTCTACTATATTTGTCTGATATAAATAAAGGTTCTTAGAAATTTGGTCAAAACTCAAAACAAAAGTCTTTGGAGTAGATTACTAGAATTTAGGAAATAGTATAAAGTAATCGAATAAAAAAAAGTTGAATGGAAATCAAAATATAAAAGGAAAAAGACAAGAAATAAAAAAACATCGGAGAGGGATTCTTCCTTGTGTTCTTCGTCTCCTCTCCACCATTTTATCTTCTTACAAGCTTCCCCAAGAGACAACTTTCCCGTGATTGCTCCAGACGCGCCGGTTAGTTCTACTTTCTTCTTTGCTTTCCTAGATTTTGATTTCTCTCGTGAACTCAGTGATGTTTGGTTTCTTCGGTTAGACTATTCTATTGCCACCGCTTGATTATTCGAATCGGATTTATCTTAATGAATCGTAATTTTAACTTAATCAATTGGTGAAATCTGTAGAGCGTGTGGTGATTAGTGATTGGACCTCTTGTAGCTTGTCCCAAAGCTCACGTCTCTTTCTCTCCCTTGTCGAAAGTGATTTGTGTTACAAGTCGTTGAGTCAACGCTACAGTTATTGTTCGCCTAGAGACAACGCCTCTTGTTTGAAAACTGATACTGCTTTGACGATTGTGACATCTATATTGATGACCTACCCTACATGTCGATGTTGCATATGCTTACTATGTTCTCCTTTCTTCTTTGTGCAGCTGTGTACTTCAGTGTTTTCAGAGTAGAGCAATGAGTAAAGCTAACAGCGAGGAATCTTCTAGTAGCCGTAAATTGTTGAAGGAGGTGGAGACGTTAAGTGAAGCTCTCTATGTGAACAAGAACCCTAGGAGATCAGTGGTTGCTCCTAACAACAACAACACTTCAACAAAGCGTACAAACTTGGCTGAGCCTCCTCAGAAGGAAAAGAAATCCATTTGGAACTGGCCTCTCAGAGCCCTCTCTCACGTCCGCAACCGCCGTTTCAACTGCTGTTTCTCTGCTCAAGTCCATTCCATAGAGGGTTTACCTCCAACATTCCAGGATCTTTATCTCACGGTTCACTGGAAACGCCGTGATGAAACGTTAACCACTCGTCCTGCAAAAGTTTCGAACGGAAGAGCTGAGTTTAAGGACAAGATGACGCATACATGCTCGGTTTACGGAAGCCGAAGTGGGCAGCATCACTCAGCTAAGTACGAAGCTAAGCATTTCTTGTTGTATGCAGCTCTGGTCGGGTCTCCTGATGTTGATCTGGGGAAACATCGGATGGATCTTACTAGCTTGCTTCCTCTAACGCTTGAGGAGTTGCAGGATGACAAGAGCTCGGGTAAGTGGTCAACGACGTTTCAGTTGACTGGAAAGGCTAGTGGTGCTACTCTGAGCATTAGTTTTGGCTACACTGTTGTTGGGGATACTCGTAATGCTTCTTCATCAGGCAGCATTCAAAAGGGGGCTTCAAATGCATCCAAGCAAACTTCAGCGTTGACAAGAAGTATCAGTACAAAGTCTAGTTTAGGGAATGGCAAGTCGGTATCTAGGCGATATGATCATGGTGTTGTTAGCAAAGACTCTCGTCCTATGTCCAAGAGTGTGGTGGAAATCAAAGATCTTCATGAAGTTCTTCCCGCTGCAAAATCTGACCTGGTCGGTTCTGTAAACGCTCTGTATAAAAAATTTGATGAGGAGAAGGTGGATGCAGCAGCTGAGTCCCAGTTCGAATCTGATGTTGTCGTTAAAAAAGTTGAACCTGATGAGTCTATTTCTGTTGATAACGAAGATTCAAATGCACATCAAGTTGAGGAGCGTGTGGCAAACAGGTATGAAAGTGATGTTCCTTCAGAGGATGTAAAGAAAGTTGACGAAGTTCTTACTACTGAAAGTGAGAAAGTTGTTAGTGAAGATTTGCCTCTAGAAGCTTGGGTGAACAGGGATGAAACTGTTGTTCCTTTAGAGGATATAGAGAAGGCTAGTGAAGTTCCCACTGCTGGAATTGAGGAAGATGGTACTGAAAAGTTGTGTCCAGAAGAGCCTTTGGTGAACAGGGATGAAACTGATGTTCGTTCCGAGGATATAAAGAAGACTAGTGAAGTTCCCACTACTGGAATTGAGGAAGTTGGTACAGAAAATTTGCTTCCAGAAGAACCTATGGTGACCAGGAAGGAAACTGATGTTTCTTTTGAGGAATCGAAGATAGATGGAGAAGTTCCTATTGCTAGAAGTGAAGAAGTTGTTGAAATTAGTACAGAAACTTTGCTTTCAGAAGAGGGGGACAATGTTCCTCCAAATGAAGAGGAAAGTATTGTTTCTTCTGATGATGAAGACATAATCAACTGTGGGAGAGATGTGAGAGAAATGATAATGAAAGATCTTGAATCAGCTTTGGAAAGTGTAGAAATGTTGGAAGCAACGGCGTCGGAAGGCGAGGAAGAAGATCAAGAAAACCATGGAGGCTCCTCCACACCAAATAAGGAAGCAGCATCAACAACTTCTATAGATGTGGCTGATTCTGTGGCAAACGAGTTCTTAGACATGCTAGGTATTGAACACAGCCCTTTTGGTTTAACTTCGGAGAGCGAACCTGAGTCTCCAAGGGAGCGCCTATTAAGAGAGTTTGAAATGGATACTCTAGCTGCCAGTTCCTTGTTTGATTTTAGTATTGAATCTGATGATCCTCAAATGGAAGGTGATGAGAAAGAGTATGTGTCAGATTTTGAAGAAGAAGGTTTTGATTTGGCATCTCTCGTTCATGATATAGAAGAAGAGTACCAGATAGAAACTCAAGCAAGAGTCAGCAGCAACCCCAGGGCCAAGATGTTAGAAGACTTGGAAACGGAATCTCTGATGCGTCAGTGGGGTATGAATGAAAACACATTTCAGAACTCTCCGCCTCATAATGCGTTTCCTCCTCCTCCAGCTGATTTCCCAGTAAACGAGCCGCCATTTGATTTGCCTTCTCTAGGAGATGGATTGGGTCCTGTTGTGCAGACAAAGAATGGAGGGTTTGTACGTTCAATGAATCCTTTACTGTTCAGAAACTCTAAAGCTGGAGGCAGCTTGATCATGCAAGTGTCAAGTCCAGTGGTTGTCCCTGCTGAGATGGGCTCTGGTATCATGGAGATTCTTCAGAGACTAGCCACTGCTGGAATTGAGAAGCTCTCAGCGCAAGCAAATAAAGTAATGCCTTTGGATGATATAACAGGGAAAACTATGGAAGAGGTGTTGTGGGAAACTTCACCTGCAGTTGACAGTGGCCACAGGTTTGTATCAATCTTATCAAACACTCTTTTTCTTTTTTTTTTTTTTTTGTGAAACAGGTTTTCTTACAAGTTGGTATATATTTGGTTTTTATTTTCTCAACGCAGGGGGGACCAGAGACCACTGCATAATACTACTACAGCTAAGCCAAAAAAGTCTGGTTCGAGCTCTGGCAACAATAACTTAAGCTCAGAGTATGTATCACTTGAAGATCTTGCTCCATTGGCAATGGACCAGATTGAAGCACTTTCTCTGGAAGGATTGAGAATACAATCAGGAATGTCAGACGAGGATGCACCTTCGGACATCACTGCAAAATCTATTGGAGAGATCTCAGCCTTCCAGGGTCTAGAAGGAGCGGCCGGGTTACAACTTCTCAACAGAAAGGATGACGGTGATGGTGATACTGATGATGATGGATTAATGGGTCTCTCCTTGACTCTTGATGAGTGGATGAAGTTGGATTCAGGTGACATTGGCGACGAAGAGGAGATAAATGAGAAAACGTCAAAAATATTGGCTGCACATCATGCAAACCCACTAAACTTCCGTAAAGGATCAAAAGGAAAAGGGAAGAAAGGAAGGAAGTGTGGTTTGCTTGGGAATAACTTCACAGTAGCACTAATGGTGCAACTCAGAGATCCTTTAAGAAACTATGAACCTGTTGGTGCTCCTATGCTTTCTCTTATCCAAGTTGAGAGATTGTTTGTTCCTCCAAAGCCCATAATCTACACTACAGTTTCAGAGCTGAGGGAAGAAGAAACCGAGGAGGCCAGTGGGGTGATCAAAGAAGAGAAAACAATGTTGGAGGAGGAACAAGGAATAGCTCAGTACAAAATCTCAGAGGTGCATCTTACTGGTATGAAGAGTGAGACCGATAAGAAGAAGCCATGGGGAATCACGACTCAGAATCAGCAGGTGCAGTCTGGTTCAAGGTGGTTGATGGCTAATGGAATGGGGAAAGGGAACACCAAGGTTCCTCTTATGAAACCAAAGCCGGCTGGTGATAAGTTGTGGAGTGTGTCTGGTTCTGGTTCTAAATGGAAAGAGCTTGGTAAAATGGGAAAGTTGAATACACACAAACGAAATCCGAATGTGATAATGCCCAAGTGAAACTGGAGATGGAAAACATGAACTAGTCCGTGTCTGGTTTATGTTTTCTTTTGATGCTATGTAAAGGTAATGTTATGTGGTGAGGTGAATTGTTAAGATTCAGTTTAATGTTGAATCTGTGTTATTTATGTGTGTTTTAGTTTAGGTTTTGCAGATCAAAACTAATCGTTGTTTGTGGTAACATTTAAGAGATCAATGGAAATAACAAACAAAGAAAAATACTTGCCACTGTAGTTAGCTGTAAATATCGTGGGTATTTGCAAAGTTTTGCAGATCAAAGTAATTGCTGTTTAGGGTTACTCATCGCTCTCTCCACCATCCTCTCTCTCTCTCTTCTCTCTGCGGATTAACCAACGATATCAGAAAGCAGGAGAGGACGAGATCGAGAATGATTCGAATTTAACGCGGTTTAGGTTCTTTTAAGACAACAACTGCAAGCAAATCTGAAGTAGTTTTAGCTTTGTCGAATTTCAGAACTCAAAATCAGATTAGGCCATTACGAATTCACATACATAAGGGGGTTACAAGTGCAAATCAGATTAATCAGGGACCAGAAGTTAGAATTGTTTAAAGTTGAGGGAGCAAAAATTAAACTTATGAATTGGTGGGTTGAGCCAGGCCCGTGCAGTAGTGCAACGAATGGGCGACCCCTGAA
The DNA here is from genome assembly GCA_026261945.1 of Hirschfeldia incana. Taxonomy (NCBI): domain Eukaryota; kingdom Viridiplantae; phylum Streptophyta; class Magnoliopsida; order Brassicales; family Brassicaceae; genus Hirschfeldia; species Hirschfeldia incana. Next base: position 3,614,439 of record JABCMI010000003.1, read on the forward strand.
AACCCAGATAGCAAGCTATCTTATTAGGCTTTCACCCTCAAAATATAGAGTTAATATCGAGTGGCCCGATGGGCCACATATCAGATATTAAACTGATAAGAACAGATACTACACTTGATCTTAGCCAAAAGGCCGAGAAAGGTATGATTTGTTCAGTTACCTGGCTTCTTGTTTTATACTACTCGTCCTGCCTTACATGTTTGTTTCGTTAGCGATGTGGGACTTTAAGAAACTGAAGAAAATAGAAAACACTTCGTCTCTCTCAGCGGGTTTGTAATCGACGACAATAGTCTTAAACCTAAAAAAAAGTCAAACAAGCCACCAACAATCTATTATATTAAAATAGAAGTCACAACTTATCTTCATGTGTGATTTTTTTTAAATGGACCTTCACTAGAAAACCATTTTTCATTTATTTCTAATTAACATTATGATATCACATCTTAATAATTCACATATGTAACAACTCACCTAAAAAATTGCCTTATTTTTTCAATTATGAAATCTGTTGACAAAAAAATCTAACAAAATCTTATTAAAATTTTTAAATATTTTTATAAAATGGAGCATTGATCATTTTCGTGATTAGTAGTCTAATATTGCTATAAATTAATTATAGTTAAGATTTTATTATAAAATAATAATAAAATTTGTATGTTATTTTCTTAAACTTTCTAATTATAGTATATCTTATCTATTGAAATAGAAGTAATGAATTATTTTATGTATTATTTTATAATTTGGATTTTTTTATTAATTGTATTTTATTAAGAATAATAATATATAATTTTTTTAAAATATGTTAATCACAATATCTTTTGATATATTTTCATTTTAAATATAAATATATATTTTAAAAGGTTCTAACAAGCCCGTTTAAAATATTTTAACAAGATCTTAACTTTTTAAAAATATATGTAAATACTGTTCACTAAATTCGAAATTAGTTATGAAAAAATATTATACTAATTTCAAAAATTTATCTTTTTATATATTTGATAATAATAATAGCTCAAATTAAATGAAATTATTATATTGAAGTAAATATAATATCATTATATTAAATTAGTAAATTTGTGAAAACAGAATTCGAAATTAGTTATGAAAAAATATTATAATAATTTCAAAAATTTATATTTTTATCTATTCGATAATAATAATATTTTATATTAAATGAAATTATTATATTGAAGTAAATATAATAACATTATATTAAATTGATAAATTTGTGAAAACAATTTCATAAATATAAAATATTTTTGCTAACATATAATACGACGACATAACGACTTAATGACTGAACATTAGAAAACTATATAATACAGGTATAAAAATTGACATATCTTAGAATTTTGTATATATGATAATATATTGATCTGAGATGAATACACGTAAAAATATTGGTAATAGGAAATTTGATTTTAAAGATCGGCGGGTCAGAACGGAATATAAATTAAATCAGAATAATATAATATGTTGTTTAATGCATATATTAATTTGTTCAATAGAATATTAATTTGTGTTTTCACACATATTACGAAAACACATTAAATCACTATAATAAACTTAGAGTTGGTCACATTACATTTTAATCATCATTAATCTTCATATTAAATAAAATACATTACATTATTCAATCATTAATAACCAGTATTATATAAAACACAATAACCTTCCAATATTTTAGGGATTTCACAACAATATATTAAATCCAACTTATATTTAAATCATATATATATATAAATATATATATATATATATATTAAAATTTCGAAAAATATGTTTAAAAATATTTTAACAGAACTTAATTTCCAAATATTATATGAACATATTTTAACTAATTTCGAGATTAGTTTGAAATATTACTATAAACTAATATATTTAGTTAACATTTACAAAATGAAAAATAAATATTTTATTTTTTATCAATCATATAATTAAAATAAAACATATTAAAAGAAAATTATTATGTTGATCTAATATTTTAACAATATATTAATTTTCAAAAAATGCATGTAAATATTTCACGTTCTATTAATATATTAATTTAGAATAATATCCTCATTTATTCTATTAATATTCAAATTAAATAAATATCAACTCCTATTTTCATATATAACTAATCAAAGACAAATATACTTTCAAAACATAGATTAATTTTCGTGAGATTAAAAAATATAGAATATTCTGAATTTTAGAATAATATCTACATTTATTCTATTAATATTTAAATTAAATAAATATCAACTCCTATATTTATTTATAACTAATCAAACACAAATCTACTTTTAAAAAATAGATAGATTTTTGTGAGATTGAAAAATGTAAAATATCCTAACCATTTATTTAAAAACTTGGAGATCAAGTCACATATCTAATCAACTCCTATTCTGTTATAACTAATAAAAGCAATATGATCTTTGATAGAATACATCTCATTTTCGTGATTGAACAAAAATATAGAATATTCCAAGCATTTATTTTAATACTTGAAAATCAAAGTCACGTATTTATTGTTGCCATGATTTTCTGTAATAGTATCCTTAATTTTTTTTCAAAATAATTCAACTAGAATCATTAATATATATTACATTTGACCAATGATTTTTTTAAACTATATATTTTATTCTAAAAGTTTAACAAAAACACAATGTTTAATTATTTACTCGATCATATAAATCTATAAAGCTATAAATTTATTTTTTAAAAACTATCTAAATTTGTCTCATATTACAATATCTTTGAAAATGACAATCAAACAATTATATAAAATAAATTAAAAATCTAAATGAAAATAAAATATTTATATCAAAATAAATGAAAACAAAAACCCGCCCGGTCGGGCGGGTGAAAATCTAGTTGTTCTTCTTCCTTGCCTTATACAGTGAGAGAGCTTTATATTAACAGATCGAAGTAAAATAAATCATTTCTACTTGCCATGGTATTACTATTACATATATGTTTCTAACTTGGTTGGTTTCATTCACTCTTTTTAATTTAACTGGGAAAGGTTAAAAGTCTTAAGGAAGAGCTATCTTTACTCATATGGACAGTGCCCACTGCCTCCGATTGCGAGTTGTGACTCTGACTTTGAGGAAATGTACGTATCCCTCATTTCCCTTTTGCTCCTTATATATACTGTTCTGGTAAATAATTCAGCAAAACTTAATGGCTCTATTGATTTGTATGGAGAGTTTTGCAGTCTCTCTGTGGGTGGATATAGCTGAATCTGAACCCTGTTTATATTCCATTTGTCTTATATAATTTATCCAAACATTGATTACGCACAAGCGTTTGAGGATGCGGTATATCTCGTTGGTTAGGATTGGATTTTAATGTCACACTCAAAATTGACTAAGTTTTAGTTGTTGTCGTGAAGGCTTCTTTTTCGACCATTCAAGTTTTGTCTCGAATTCACGAAAATCTATTTGAATTAAGTTTTTTTTTTTCTATTTGAATTAAGTTCCTTTGTAGCAATATGAATGAATGAAATTTAGTTGTGTTAAAGAAAAGAAATAGGAGGAATATTTTAGATGTTTGCAATGTAATGCTTACTTATTTCAATTCAAAGTTCAAACCAATGAGACAAGTAGCAACACGGAGAACATACAACCATTCGAATAAACATCAGAGTGCTAGAAGAACTTGAACAAAAGAACTCATAAACACACAAAAATTTAGAAAGAAATCAGAACGAGAAGCTTAATTAGTTCCTCCAAGCACACCCTTAAGCTTCTTAACCTCCTCATCACTAAGGAACGTTGTGGCCTCAACCAATTCTGAAGGCAAATCATTTGCAAACAGAGCAAAAGGTAAAATCTGAAGCCCTGGAGAAGAGCTTCCAAAGGCAACAAAGGCCAATGCAGGACCTTTCCCTGAGTTAAGCTGAAAATGAAGAAGCCCTTGAGGAAACACCATGGAATCACCTCTCGAGAGTGTCTTCAAGTAAACCTTGTTAGCAGAGGAGATAAAACCAGCGCGTATGGTTCCTTGTATGACTACAAGGACCTCAGAGGCACCAGGATGAGTATGAAGAGGGATGACACCTCCACCAGCTAAGTCAAGACGAGCCAATGATACATCAAGGCCATTGAGACCTGCGAAGGCAGGTGCAAAGGCTGGAGTCACAGCGGCTTTGATGATGTTGGAAGTGTTTCCGGCTTTGGCGAGTCCGGAGAACGCGAAGTCATTCTCGGTGACTTGGTCAGGGTTCTTGCAAGAGTAGCCTGATGGGTTTTGAGGACCCTTTGGATCAGCTACACAAAAGTCTAAAACAGAGGCAAAAGAGATGGGTGAAACCAAGGAGAGGATGAAGAAAATATGGATTATCATTTTCATTTTCTTGTAGATTATATTTAGACAAGAGTCTTGAAGTAATGAGGCAGAAGGAGAGGCCTTATATAGAGACCCTATAAGATATTGATATGGTTAACGTGAGGATGGTCTCGAAGGAGCCTATAATAAGGGATATTTTGTTGTTGTTAGCATTGCATGCATGTGAACTTTGGGTGTACGTACGTGGGGAAAAGGCCACATGGCTAGTTTTTGTCAGTTTTGAGAATGGTGATAAATGGTTCGTTTTCAGTGAAGTTGACTTTTTAAAATAATTATGTTCAACTGGAAGGAGAGTAAAATTAATAATCATTTGTTTCATGCAAAGCATAATTTTTTAACAGGGCTAGCCTCTGCAGGATGCAAATGGTGAACTCGTACATGGTTATTGCATCTGGACTCTGTCACCTGGTTCCCACATCTACTTCCCAGTATGAACTACGACTTAATTAAAGCTAACCTTATGAGTATTATTTTGCGGATATCCAATAAACTTGGAAAGATATATACTACATTACAAAATAGCTTAGCATTAAGAAATTAAAAACACTGTTTTGAACTACTCTCAAGGTTTCGATTCTGACAAATGTACAACGTAGTAAGAACTCGAAGCCTGAAGGGTAAAATGCAGTAGAAACTCCCAACGGTCTTGTAAGAAATCAAAATATCTAGGAGACACTTTTTATGAGATATTTTTGTGAAGAAGATATTTGTAAAAAAAAAAAAACTGAAAGGAGTGGAGAAGAAAAGAGATTGATGTGGTCCATTTTTTAGCAAAGAGAAAACATGTCTCTTCCTTCCTAATTTGGACTCCTCTGCACAGTTTCTTATCCTCTTGGTCTCATCTCATCATCTTTCGAATTTGTGTGGCTCTATAACGTTCCCTCTTGCCCAGGGAATTTACTATCTTCTTCTCTTATGATTGGGGGCATTGTGATTTTAAACCATATATTATTTATGCAATGTATAGTCTAATAGTGTGCTATTTATATATGATAGAGATAGAAAATCCAAGATCTGTTCTGTAGCCTACTAGTTTGTCCTATTGCAGGTACTGATAACAGATCCGGATTTAAATCTGATATTATACATGTATGGATCTATCAACGAGGGAAAAAAACTTATTTACTTTAACGCAATTGGTAAGAAGTTGGTTCATATGCATGGGGGTCTTGAAATGGTTCATAGGCATGTGCTAGGTTTGTTGACATTAAACAAAGTGGGTCTTATCTTGATTGAAGTTATAAAGATGTAGGACTTTAGCCCAAGAAGATTTAATAAGCTTAAGACTAAGAAGCCCACAAAGAAATACATGCTTATGAAAGAAAGAAAAAAGTAAAACTGTAAGACTAAGTAACAAGTGAAAAATACAAAACAATACTCACAGCAAGAAAGTTACATAAATAATACTACTAGAGTTTTCCATTAGTCTACCAGTAAGCATTATATTTGTATGATCAATTAGTCAAATGTTTGAAATATACTCTCTTTGTTTCTAATTAGATGAAATTTTAGAAATAAAATTTTGTTTCAAATTAGATGAAGTTTTGAGACTTTTAAGATAAAATAGTGTTACTTTTTCTCTTTAATCAAGTGTTTAAATTATTTTTTACTCTCTAATCAAGTATTTTGAATATACATTATATTTTTTTTAATTTGTGTTTTTGTACTAAAACATCAGGTAATCTGAAACAGATGGGGTATAACTTATGTATCGATCTTCACAGAAAACAACAATTCTAACAACATGAATAGTATAAACACGAGGACAACAAGCGAAGAGTGTCAGTGTGTATAGTTCACATGATGCACCGAGCCATATCACATATGTGATAAGGAGAACTTGACAAGTTGCATTTAATAACTCACACACTTTTTCTTTGCAGAGAGGTCCGCTGCTCTGTATTTTCTCACCTATCTGACACTTTTGTGTACCCTAAATTTACTCTAATTTCGTTTTCGACCCTTTTTTCTTCCTTATGACACAGACAACACCTTAGTCTTTCTCTAATGGGACCTCAAAATACAATAAAGGAAGAGGATGAGAAAGTAGAAAAGACCTTCACTTCTGACTTCTGACTTCTGAATCACCAGTTGGATCCGTACCGTACAAATCCAGAAACCCTTGATCAATTATTATGCAAATCTACTGGAGTTTTTATATTTTTCACCATGAGATCTATCTTTTTTACCTCTGCCGAATTATTCTCTCTGACTACTTTGATCAAAAGAAAAAAAAAATAGAGAATATAGTTTAGCAATTTATACGAGTATCTCTAATTAAGATCTTTTCGGATGACCATTGGACAAAAGATATGAATGTCATGTCGGATCCTCTGTTATAGATGTTTCGTCACTTTTGTATATAGTTGTGACCTACGAATATCGTTACAAATTGGTTAGTATTTTTTGCTATTCATTAGTTCTGACTTCTGTTTGAATTCAGACTGGTATAAAGTTGTAAACCAAACTGTGACGAAATATGATATTATTGTTTAACCGATTTAGTTGGAGATGCAGCCATGCAAACGTGGCGTGTGTATCAGTGTATGTGTGTGTATTGTCCATGGAGCGAATTTTGTTGGGAACTTAATAACCTGTAACAAAGAGTAAAGAAGAAATAATATTTGTTGATCCCACAATAATGAAAGATAAATAAAACCACTACTGTTAGAGTTTGGGAGATCAGATACACTGTAGAAAGGTAATAGACAGATCGATCCTTATGTAGCTATTGGCCAGACCACGAGAGTTATGATTGCTAAATATCTTATTTTTCTCTGGTCAGACATTCATCACAGATTTTGTATCCTGACTGACATATCTCATGGGAGGTTTTGCTTGGTAGAATATTAGAAATCATCACTTACAGAACACGACAAATATTCACAAGTTTATTACAAAAAATTAAGAAAGAGTTCCTTCCTTCTAACAGAGAATAAGAAATGAACAATATACGACTTATTTCAGTTAAAAAAGAAACAATATACGACTTATATGAGAAAATAGGTATAAAAATAATAATAATTAATAATGTCTAGAAAGTTAAACAACAAGGATTTGAACATAGATTTTTACAGTTGCAAGTACAACAACAAAGTCGTACCTTGGGACATCTAAAACAAGATGACCATTTGATCTTGCAGTTGCAGCTACAACATGAGCTCTTCTTCTTGTTCAGACACGACGGTCGAGAGCAACTGCGGAAACAGGTGGGTATGCAGCACGACAAGTCCGGACAAGAACAACAGCAACCTCGGAAGCATGAACAGCTCGGACAGCTAGGCTTCGGGCAACAACAGATATTTGAGCAGCATGACCCGTCACAGCATTTGGACCCAACGCAGTTGCAACTTGTGCAGTTGCAGCATTTGGGCTTCCTCAGATGGCATGAACATTCGGATTGGCAGCAGCAGCAGAAACTTACTAGGCTCAAACACGGAACACAGCTACTGCATCGAGATAGTTAATTAGTTTCACTCTGTTACATACATATATGTGTGTGTACATATAATCAAGCATTGCCTAATAACAACAAAGATCGTCTCAAACCATTTGACGTCCTATGAAATTGCATATCAAACAAACTATTTTGAAAAATTGAGCGTCCTGATTTATATAGACATATATATATATATATATATATATATATATATATATATATATAAAGTTTTTCTTTACAAATATAGATATGAAACTAAAAACATGTGAGAATACAGCAGATGCCTGCTTTTAGACGGCCCTGACAATTACCCTACATTTGTCTCAGACTCTCAAATAACGTTAAAAAAGATTGCTATGCGTTAATTAGATGATATAAGTTATGTACAGGATTAACGCCTAAGCGGATCTTTAGGCGCCGTCTAAATCACAGTTAAAATAAGATTATCAGGCGGTGAGTTCTTACCAGAGCCACTTCCAGAACCGGCAGTGTCTTCGACTCTTTTGTTGTCTATCCATATGAAGAAAAAAAACGGAACTGTAAGAGCTCGAAAAGTAAGAGAAATGTGAAGTCATTGGAGTTCACTAGAAACATAAAGAAAAAGAAAAAACTAGAAACATTCTTACGCAGGGATCAATGGATCAGAATTTGCAACGACAAAATCAGAGACCCTGCCGCAGTAAAAAGACATATCGCATACGTGAGACTCCATAAACGTAGTAATTTTCATCAAACTAATGCAATGTTTATAAAACATAAAGATTATCTTACTCTTTGCAGCATCTAGAAGCTGGTTGTACGCCTTCGATGAATTTAATTTCTCCCTGCTCATGATGACGTTCTAAATATCAGTTCAATTAAAGTTCATTAACTAAATGAAAGTGTAATTAGCTTGGAAAAATAAGTTCACAATGGGACAAAACACAACACGACAAGAATTTCATATTTCGAAAAAATAGTAGGAGAAACCAAACATATATACAGTGTAAAAATGATTTCCTCAAATATTTATAAAATCACAACAGAAAGTAAATCATAAGGGAGATCTATGAAAGAAACATGAAGAAAAGGTGAACAAGGATATGATCCTTTCAAACGCAAATAGCAATAAAGACAAAGACTTTCATAAATTGTTCGATATAGAAAAGCAACAAAAAATAAAACTGCAAAGGATGCTTAACCAAATTCAATAATTTTTTTGGTAAGAGCTATTCAGCTTTTTCTTTTCCTTTATTTTCTTCTTTTCTTTATATTCTACTTCTCACACTAGCTTTAACTAAACACTCACTTTCATAGTACACATGCACGAACGAACACACACGTCTCAGTGATGCTTAACAACAGAGTAAATGGGCGTCTCATCAATCAATTCACACTACAAGATGATCAAACTTTTTTTTTTTTTTTTTTTTTTTTAACCAGGGGGTGATCCAAAGGCTTTCTAGGCCCAAGACTATTCCCCCTGAAGCCCACGGCATTCCAGGTTTTCTTAGCATTTAAGCCAGCCTGGGTGGCCAGTGCGAGTCGAACCCGGGGCCGTACTTGCAGCTGCAAGCCGTACACCACCAGACTAACACGTCCTGGTTCAAGGAATGATCAAACTTTTTGTTTTTATATAGCGATACTATTTTTTAAAGTTCAAGGAATGAAACTTAATTAGTTTGGTAATTATGACTATGAAAATTTAAAGCAATCAAAACTACGATTATGAAAATTAATGACGTTATGCTGGAGGTTAATGAAGAGCATATGAACCCAATTAGGTTAGCATTGAATCGATGCTCGAAAATAGATCCGTTGAACCCCCTACCAAACAACAGAGTCAATATAAAAAATATGTTCAGAGATTCAAATTAATTACTATTAATCAAAACATGCAATTAATTTAAAATGGAAAAGTCTTTGCATACGTAGGAGTACTTGTGTAAAATTAATATGATATAAATGTGCCTGATGACATAAATTGGTTACTCTATAGGAGTACTAGTTTGAAATTAATACTATGAAATACAACTGTCTGATGACATAAATTAATTACTCTTTTTGATAGCATCTAAGAGAATAAATAAACATCAATGTCTTGTTTTATATACTTGCTGTCAAACATACACAGAACGGTCCAGAGTCCAAACCAACCTGGATATAGTAGGAACCAAGGTTTAGCAAATCAACAACCTCTTTTCTCTCACACCCACAAACAAAGACTAGTAATTATTTAAAACCCCTCTTCAAATTTATTTACACAATAAAACTTAACTAAGAGTACTAATGGTTCATTAATTTTATAATCAGAAGCTAGTACAGTATACTAGCTGCCACTTGTTTAGTTAGGACTAATAAAAATAAATGTATCATGAAATACAAAATATTTGACACTTCCTCAGAGTAATCAAAATGTAGCAGATTATAAAAAGAGAGAGAGCTCGTAGTACATCAAAAAAAGAAATACTAACAATAATAACTAAAAAGGATAGTATTAATTAACTTGCCTCGAGATAACCAATCTCTCTCTCTAGCATTTGGACTCTGGCCGCCTCTCTGCGTTTCCCGTACAAATCTGGATACTCTGGCGGAGACTTCGGACGAGGCGGCGGTAGAGATGACTTTGCAAGAGAGGAACCTGTTTCTCCGGTTACTTCTGCCTCGACACTGCCTGAAGTAGAAGCCATTGTCGCTAGAGATGATCTTCTGTGGTAGTATAAAGACAAGAGAGAATGGTTTGAGTCAAGGGACAAACATGCAGTGAAGAGAGAAAGAGGAAGATGAAGAAGCGACGAGTGATAAAAACAATGCAAAGAAAGAAATAGACTAGTTAGGAAAAGAGACTCTATAGAGAGAAAGAAGAGAGAGGGAGGAGGAGGTGGCAGGAGCAGTAATTATGGTAGCTGACAAAGGATAATTACTTACCTTCCTCTGGCCTTTTAAGGCTCCATGTCACTTTGATATTTGAACGTTATATTTATTTTACCTTTAATTCGGTGGTGGGTACTATATAACAATTAACAAACAGGGGCAGAGGTAGAGAGGAGGTTGTGGGGTCAGATGACCCCATTAAAATTGGGGAATTTTTTTTAGTGTATTTTTTTGTAGAATTTACTACAATATTTAGTCAAAATTTAGCATATGACCCCACTAATTTATGTATACATTTTCATATGCCCCCATTATAACAAATGTCTATTGTTTGTACAAAAGACTCTTGATATCTATATATATATATATATATATTGGTATGAATTGCTAACCAGACTTGAAATTTTTTGCCTTGGTTATTCCAGTTTATTGAATGATATAGCTTATAAGTCAAGATTCTAACTTGCCTCATCGTTGCTATGCAATTATGCGTGCTTGCTTGGATGCTCTAGTGGACTAAACAAGGAAAACAATTTACCCTGCATATTGGGCGGAAAATAATTTCGGTAATCTTCAACCCCAATCCATTTTTTATTCTAAAACTAAATGAAATGGAGTATGAAGTAGGAAATTCCTTCCAACTTTATATTTCATTTATAGTGAAGTTTAGTCCATAAATGAAACAATTTAGTTTTTGTTTGTTCGCTACTTTATTATGGAGTGAACAATATAATTAGATTGAAGCATTTTAATTTCATATTTTTTAACTCTATTTTGGAAAAAAAAAATCCATTGGTGATACTCTTAGACAAAGAATCAAAACTCACAGATGGAGAGAAAGAAGCTTAAACTATTGATTGTGTTTTGTAAATCGGAAATGTAGAATTAACTTGATCTTTACTCGTGCATCCGCATGAATGTTTGTTTTATTTTATTTTTATAAATTGTATAATGATATCTTAAACACATAATTTTTTTGAATATTTTTAAATTTCTACGAATCTATCCAAACTCATAAGGATCCGAGTCAAACCCGTCATCCAAAAAAAATCCGAAAACCTGATATGTATTTGAAATGATATATGGATGCCCATGTCGAACTCATTCCGTAAACAAATGAAAAATTATTTGTCAGTTAGTTTAAATTCTTGCCACGAATGAAGCAGTTTCATTCAAATCTAAAACTATAACAGTTAAACGTAAATAAATGATACCAAACTATTATGGTAAATACAATTGATAAAGTAGTGAGGAAGAGTCGAAAAAGAATGTAAAAGATGTATTAAAACACTTAAAAATAGGCAAGTTACTTTTATAATTATATAATAAATGATGTCGAATTATTTAGAAAAAAAGTGGTTAAAATTAATTTAAAAGGAATGAAGAAGATCTAAAAATCAGTTGAAATAGACAAGTACTGTTTTGCATTTCAGTTATATTTTTTGATTTTTTTTTGTTTTTATTTACATTTGTTTTATTTAATTATTTTGTTCTCAGCTAATATACTAATTTCTGTATTAATATATTAAAATCATTTATGAATTTCGATATATATATATATATAACATTAAATATGTATAAATAATATTAATATGCTAAATTAGTAACTATAAATGATACAATTATTATATTGTTTCAAAAATAACATTAGTTTTGTATCAGTTAAACTAAGTGAAATAAATAAATGAAATCAATTTTTAGAATTCACACATTTTATCGCTTAAAACAAATGATGTAAATATTTAGTATTTTTGCATCAGTTGCTAATAAAATGATACAAACTATTTTCATCGCCACTTTCAGAATTATTTATTTAAGTGATATAAAATTCGAAGCATCATTCATAATTTCATACTTTTGTTTATGTTTTCTTTATAATGTATATATTTATATATTAGTCTCATAAATTTCTCAAAAATTCTTATATTTAGCTTATATTTTTTTATGTAAAAGTATGATGCAAAAGTATTGATATACTTTAGATTTTTTTTTTTAAAAGGTTGTGATAGTTAACCATTAGAAATAATCTAAATTTACTTTCGCCAAGTCATGGTATAACGACTTACCTTACCATTTCAATGTATGAAGCAATTGTATCTATAATTCTCAAGATATCGATTTGCACTGGTCGTGGATTCACTGTGTTGGAGGTTTCGGAAAAGTGTTTAGGGGAGAACTTGATGGTGGAACTACAAAGGTAGCTATCAAGAGAGCTCACCCAAATTCTGAGCAAGGTTTACATGAGTTTCAGATTATTGAAATGCTTTGTAAAAAATGTAATAATACACTTCAAAATAAGTAAGTTCAGTTTTGTAATCCTGCAATAAATGATGTCAAATTATTTAAAAAATACAATAAATAAAGTGGTTTAAATTAGTTTAAAATGAATGAAGAAGATCTAAGAAATCAATTAAAAAATATGTAAGTATTATTTTGTATTTGAGAAAATAGCCATTAAAATCCTAAATTTTCAAATTAAAGCCAAAAAATCTCCAACTCATGTTTGAGCCAAAAAAAATAACAAACTTTTAAATATTGGTCATTTTAATCTCCACATTTTGTTGACTCGGCCATTTAAGAAACTCAAATAGTCAACTGTTAAAATTGATTAAAAAAATAAACTCATGTTAATTTTTCAAACGACATCATTTTAAAAATTGATTAAAACATTGATCAAACGAACTTTTTTCCGTCTGAAACACTTAAAACATCTCTTTCGTGAAACCAGAGTGAAGAAGATGAAGTTGATTTGAGGCTCTGCTTTCGCGAAAGAGATGATTTGAATGTTTTCAGTAGCAAATAGACGTCGTTTGATCAATGTTTTAATCAATTTTTAAAATGATGGCGTTTAGAAAGTTAACATGTGTTTATTTTTTAATCGGATTTAACAGTTGACTAATCGAGTTTCTTAAATGACCAAGTCAACAAAATATAAGGTTTAAAATGACCAATTTTTGAAAGTATGTGATTTTTATGGCTCAAACATGAGTTTGAGATTTTTTTGGCTTTAATTTGAAAGTTGAGGATTTTAATGGCTATTTTCTCTTTTGTATTTCAATTTTTAATAAAATAGATCCATGTTTTTCTCTTTAAATCTATGTAAAATTCAATACTATTAAAAAATGTTCATTATTTATACTAAATAATAAAATTAATAACTTTTCCAAAAGGACAATTTTATTTTTACAAAAGATACTAAAATTCATTAGTGGCATTTAAGTCTTTCAGTTTCGGATCTATAATACACCTAAATGGATCAATAAATAATGACATGTATGTTTTATTAGATATGCCAGCCTTTGACTATCATATATTATATGAATCCTATATAAATTAAAAAAAACATAATGACATCAAAATAATTTATTAAAATCTATTTATCAATATTCAAAAAAAATTATTCAAATATTATGCATATTTTCACTACAAATAAAAACCCAATATCGTCGACAAAAAAAAAATAAAAAACCCAATATCATACACCATATATCATATACATAATTGAATATCATTTTTTCGACAATAATAATATTTAAAAATCGAAATTTAAAAATATTATTCACTATATCATATTGTACATAATATTGATATCAAAATTACGAGTGTTTAAGAATATTTTTAAATTTATCATAAAATTATTTTTTAATCAAAATAAAAATTAAAAAAAAATATAATAGATTATTAGTACAAAATATAATCTAATATTGTCATATCAATATTTTCATATTATCATTTATTTGGATGACATGATAAAAATTTCTTTAAAGTCTAAAAAAATATCAAAAGTTTTTGAAGTATTAAAAAGTATATAAGTAATTTTATGAAAAAAAATAGTAGTAGCTTCTAAATCTAGCAGGGATAAGAAAATAGTGTAGATTGATGCTTAGAACTATGACAAGAAAAACTCATTTTTCAGTTTAAAATCAACAATTCATATAACTATTACATTTCGATGATGAGAACACATTGTTATTCACTATAGAATATATACTATAAAATTATACATATTATCTTTAAATCTGTTTCGAACAAATGCTATATTTTGAACACAAAAAATAAAATAAATAATAAAATACAAAAAAAATCAATTTTGTGATTCGAAACAAAAATATTGATAATTCGTTTAAATCAGTTTTGGATTTATAAATGGAAAACAAATTCGTGCTTTCTAAACCCATCAAAATATAATGCATATTTATATTGAAATCAAATGTGTTATTGTTGGGCCAGCTGGGGTTGGGCGTTGTGCCCCGTTGAAGAAATTGGCGACGGACTTCATGTGTTTCTCTAAGGATCTATCCACCCACCTGCCCTTGGGATTAGTTCAGCTCTGACTCGGATCACCCAAGTTATCAAAACAAAAACAAAAAATCCCATTTGGGCATGATAATGAAGGAAAGGAGAAGCTGGTTTATAAATTGAAGGATCCAAAAGATTAATGTCTGGTTCAAAACGGTTTAATTAAAATTTAGGTTCATGGACCAAAGGTATCATGGTAAACCATACGTATGTGGAGATCAAAGGGTCTTTTGCATGCAACATCATGTATTCAGATGGCAGATGCAGAGCCATAGCTCAAGTGATTTTTACTAGTTACAAGTTTGATGATCATTTCAAGTATGAGTATATATATATATTTTCCAACTTTTAGTAATATTCTTTTTTTTTTGCCATTATTAATTGTACAGGTTGTGGTGGGCATACATCAGTTTCAAATTTCTGACAAATTAGGTTGGAAAAACATGGTTTTTATTTGTCTCTGTTTACAAAAGTCGTTGAATTAATTGTAGGAGGAAATAATAAAATAACAGTAAATGGAAACAGATAAGAATAGATGGAGGAGGAAGATGAAGGATATTTTAATCTCTTAATAATAGCCAAAGCAAATATGGGTCAATATTCAATGACGAATACACTTACTTGTTGTTCTGGAGGATATATATATAGAGCTTAATCATCGAATTAAAGTAATTATACATAACCGCATTTAGATCGTCGATCATGATGAAGAAGGCAACAAGAAAAAATTATACAGGACACGTGTCGTAGATCTAAGGCAACAAACATAAACCAAATTACAGAGATCTCCGAAATCAATCAAGCACACGCGCATGGATTCTCCGCGGCCACGTCAGCACCGTCGTCATCGGATCTGAAAACGGAGTACCCGACGGTTAACCCGACGACGATCGCGATGAAAACGCCTCCGTTGAAGGACATAGCCGCGAGCATCAGCAAGTAGCCGATCGCCGCGTTGACGCCGAAGAGCAGCACCGACGCGGCTTTGGCGGCGGATCTGGTTCCCGATTTGGGGATGAGAGGTGCGGAAACGCCGGCGCGAGGCGGGGGATTGGGATGGCGAGTGGATGAAAGGGATTTGAACTGGACGCGGCGTTTCTCGAGGTATTGGTAGAAGGCGGCGAAGGCGAAGCAAGCGAGCAGGGTGAGGATGTAGCTGAGCCATGAATCGGTTTTCCAGAAATCGAAGAGGATCGTGGCTTTGATGCCCCAGTAGAAGGTCATGTGCATCATTTTCGCCGACGTTTGCTGGAGTTGATTGAACTAACAAGAAAGAAGGGGGCGAAATGATTGTAGTTAGGAGCGGTTTTGGTTGGTTGGTTGTTGCTTTGATTAAAAGATAAGTATCCTTGTGGGCTCGGATTATAGTCCAGTGGGCTTAACAATGAGTCAAGGCGTTTGTGAATAGAAGAGCTGCGAACATATTACAATATCTCATAGACAAGGTCTAATCCCTTCTGAAAATTGTGGATATTATTCACAGACTTAGGATATGAACTTGGATGATACACTCATAAGTATTGGATACATCAAAATGATTGTATTGTCCATCCTAATTTTCTTTAATAGATATTGGAAAACTATAGATATATGAAATTCAGAATCAACATAATTATATTTTTCCACTGTAATTTTATTAATATACATTTCAAGATTCATAAATGGGATACATCAGTGAGATATATTGCTGGCAGTTCCAACTTTCGGAGAGACAGATTCTTAAGAACGGGAGGCAAAATCTTAAACATGAGGAACTAGGAAGGCTAGAACAAAAGCCAAAATTATATCCGCAAAAACACAAAGACTATCTTTAGGCCAGAACAACATCAACGAGAACCAAAAATCCAGAAAATTTCGAAATTAAACACGAGAACTAGAGATAAGCATATTTATTGCCCAATTTTTTGTTTATCTATTCTTCTACTAACATTGTGTCGCTATAACCGGATCCACTATAACCAGGGCTGGTCGAACCTGATTTTGTCTTCTCTACCAGTATTGTATATATTTTCCTACTACCATTAATTATCTGTTTATGTCGATGACACTTTTGTTTCTGACTATAGCAAAACTTAACTAATCCGTAGCTTGATCTTCACATACGTACTTTTAAATTTAATCAATTAGGAAACAATTATTTTTGAAATGATATGTACAAATCTTGGTGGGTACACTCAAAGATATTCATGATAGGGGCTTGAGATACTTTTAACTCAAAAGTGTCCGAAAAAATAAGAAAAATGAACAAAAAAACATGGAGTTGTCTTTCTATCGAAAACAATTAAGAAACAAACAGAAAATAAAATGTCAAGTTAGAGTGTAGAGGAGAAGTGAGCAACAAAGTGAAGAGGAAGGACCCATTGCGCCACACCAAAAGGAAAGTGATATAAAGACTTGTGTCTCCTCATCACACCAAAGCTGGATATATCCGCATGTGCCATGCATTCACATATGACATACATATTCATAATTTTGTCTATGCAGATGCATACATATACCTGCTTTAACTGGATCTAAATTAATTATTAACTTTTTAGTTTGTTCTAATTAGGGCTAAGTGAATGTCGTACAAACATTGCTATGGCTAAGGATAAATGCACCGTAAATGGAACTCTGAAGATGTTAGAGCTGAGTGGCATGCACGAGCTAGCATAATCTATGAGTTTATGCTAGTGATTTGAGAAATGATATGTGGCCTACTGATTTTTTTAAAAACTGTCTATAGTGATCCTGGGCACATGCATGTGTATGATTCAATGAAAACTGTACCGTATATAATCAGTGAATACTGATGAATTCAAAATGACTGCTGGAAGTATATGCATATTAGTAGATGCGTAGCTACTAGATATTGTTTTATAATCCGCAAGTTGTTTTCTAAAAATATTCTTGAATGATATAAAATGACATATATTATTAAAGTGTATTTTTATCAGCCTAGTATAACGTGATCTTTTTGTCAACATCATACTTTCTATTACGTACAGTATTTGGTTTTTCACCTATTCTTTTTATTGCTACATACACAATATTGCATTGTGATTGTAATCCCGAAACAAGCCTATTTTTTTTCAATAACCCTGTGGATTCTAAAGACTATATTATAGAGTTAGTTACAAAACATAACTTGATTAGGTTGAGAAAAACTTTAAGTACTGCAAATCTAGAGATCACATAAAATGTGCTTTTGGTCATTGACCATTTTATTAACTCACTGATGAAGAAAGACTAACGTCGTACAAAATAACAAATCTTTAACAAAAAAATTAAGGAACAACAAAATGCAACTTTACAACTAACATATTAATCAAGTAGAGAGAGACGAGAAACAGCTCCCTGATCGGAGAAGCGACCTTCGTGACGCTACGCCGTCGATCCCCGGCAAAGCCCCGCTTGAATTCGTCCTCGTGGTGCTTCTCCGTGGAGAGCCATCGAGGCTCCGCCGTAGAATCCTTCCAATGACAGCAATAGGATCTTCCTCCTCCTCCTCGGCGCTCCATGAACGGAACCGGTGGCAGAACGTTGTGTGACGGCGAAGAGCTTCCTCGACGGAGATTCTTGTGGGAGATCGAACCACCTCGTCCTTCACAGCCTCCGCGCAAAGCCCACAAAGCCAGTGTCCCCTGTGCCGTTCCTTGACGCGGTGGATGTAAGCCGGTGTGCACTCCTCGGTGAAACCGCACGTGTCACACGTGACAGATTCAACAGCCGGCAACGACGAAGGCTTAATGATAGTATCGGTGGCAGATGATGATGATGAGGAGGACATTATGGTTTGTGGAAAATGATTAGACTGATATGTTCTTTGTTGGAAGAGTCTCTGGCTTTTCTAGATTTAAGGTTATATCAGTCATACACAGGTGGTCTTTCTTGGATGTATATATAGATGTACATGGTGACATATGTCTTTTTAATTGTTATTTTCTCTCTTTTATTTGAGAAAATTATTGTGTATAATGTTAAATAATATGGGGTTGGAGGAGGATTTGGATTCATGTGAGTGAGATAATGTGGTGAGGAACTTTTTGTTTGTTTCTAAAATTTTGCATGTGGGTTGTGGATGGATAATTATTGAATTTCGTCTAGAGTGAGTAATAAATTCATAAAAATATTATACAATCTTGCGGTTATAGATATTCGTTTTTCCTATGAATATTAAATCTGATCTTCCATATCAGCAGAATAGCACAATAAGGATGCCAAATGGAAACGAGAGTTTGCCATAAACGTATTCTTATCTCTTATAGAGAATCCAGTAATTGCAGATTTGATACAGCCAGCCTCCCTTATGAAATGTACTTTATGTGATTTCGCAATATACTACAACTGTAAATACTAAATACCTTAATAATAGGAAAGAAAAGTCTTCAACGTGTTTCGAAATTAACTACTGTAGACATCGGCCACGATTACTCAATTATAGAAACATGTCTTCATAAATTGCCTATAACTATAATTTGGTTCTTCTTTTGTGTGTGTGTGTGTGTGTTAACGATGAAAATATTTCTTTTAGCTATGAAAAGTTTTACCAAGAAAAAATAAGAAATCGGATCGGAATTAATCTTTTAATGTTAGAATAGTGCTTAAATAAAAAAAAAAGGTTAGAATAGTGCTATCGAGATGGAATCAATCTATGAGCAAATAGGACAACTTGTTGTGCCGACAGTTATTGATGTGAGGCGATTTACGGAGAAAAATTTGTTACCAACTAATGACTGACTTTTTTTCAAAAAAAATAGAAAAACTAATGACTCGCTTACTTCATCAGTTGACACTACAATAACAATAGATGGTTGTTTGCACTGCCGGCTCTGAAACTTTGGGGTGGAGTTGGGTGGTGGTTGTAAATATGTAAGTAAATATGATGAAAAGGTTGATCTTATTCACACGTCCAACTCTGTTTATATAATACAACAGCTACCGACTTAGAGACTTTCCTAGAGTATATCTTAAAGATAACTCTTATAACTAATTACATCATTATCTCAAGTACAAGTATATCCAAACATTGTATCAACCGCCTATACTCCCCCTCAAGTTGGGAATATGAAAGTTCCTTACTCCCAACTTGAACAACAAATACTCAAATTGAGCACGCCCAAGAGCTTTAGTCAACACATCTGCCACTTGCTCTGTTGTTCTAACATGTACGGTCTTCACAATGCCTTCTTGTATTGCATCTCTCACCTGATGACAATCTGATTCAATATGCTTCGTCCTCTCGTGGAACACCGGGTTTGCTGCTATGTAAATAGCAGATTTGCTATCACAAAACAACTGAGACGCCTTAGTCTGCTTCACACCCAAGTCACACAACAATCTCCGTAACCACTTGATCTCTCTTGTTGCTTGAGCCATAGACCTGTACTCTGCCTCAGCTGAAGAGTGTGACACAACCTTCTGTTTCTTCGTCTTCCACGACACTGGCGAGTCGCCAACCAAAGCCACATAAGCACTCAACGATCTTCTCGTAACCGGACAAGCTGACCAGTCCGCATCACAATACACTGATAGGGTGAGATCCGTCTGAGAGCTTATTAAAATCCCTTGTCCAGGTGTACCTTTAAGATACCTAACCACACGCATTGCAGCATCCCACTGCATTTCTCTTGGTGCTTTCATAAATTGAGACAGTATATGAACAGGATACGAAATGTCAGGACGAGTTATAGACAGATAAATCAGACGTCCCACCAGTCTTCTGTACTGCTCCGCATCATGTAATACTGGACTTTTATCTAACCCAAGTTTGTGATACTGTTCCATTGGTGTAGCAGCTGGTTTCGAACCAAGTAATCCAACATCTGCTATCAAATCCAATGCATATTTGCGTTGGGACAGCATGAAACCTTCTTCTCCACGACCAACTTCTATCCCCAAGAAATACTTCAGTTTGCCTAAATCTTTCATATGAAAGCACTTACTCAAATACTCTTTGAATCTGTTCAGAACATCCACATCATTACCACACACCAGCAAGTCATCCACATATATAAGTACCCTTAACTCCACTCCTTTCTTTGAATACGTAAACAAAGAATAATCAGCATATGAATGCTTGAACCCATATTTCTTTAAAGCATCAGTAAGCTTGGAATACCAGCACCTGGGCGCCTGTCGAAGTCCATAAACTGCCTTGTGTAACAAGCAGACTTTGTTCGGATCTGAATGTTGAAAACCTTGTGGCAATTTCATGTATACTTCCTCCTTGAGATCTCCATGTAAAAATGCATTATGCACATCCATCTGATGGACAATCCACCCTTTTGCTGCAATTACACGCAACAAGCTCCTAACAGTGGTCATTTTCGCCACAGGTGCAAAGGTCTCCTTGAAGTCTCTTCCTTTCACTTGTCTATTTCCCAAAGCCACCAGTCGAGACTTCGGTCTCTCCATAGTACCATCTGCATTGTATTTATATTTGTATATCCACATATTACCAATTGCCTTCTTTCCAGGCGGAAGATCCACAATGCTGAATGTTTTATTTTCTTGAAACGCCACTATCTCCTTTTTCATTGAATTTCTCCATATTTCTTGTTGCACTGCTTCCTTATAATTTCTTGGCTCTCTTTCACAGGTAATCGCTGCCAGAAAGGCCTTATGATCTGGAGAAAAATATTCATCAGAGATGTAATTCTCTATAGGGTACGGAGTGTTACCTCGGACCGTTGTCGATGACTCTGATTTGAGAGGAGGGGCCGTTAGCTCGTGGTGGGGTGTTTTCAAATACTGAGCATTATAACTGACGTAATCTCGCAGCTTGACAGACTGTTTCTTCTCTCTGCAACCTCTCCCCATCTCTGCAGCAACTTCTGGTTCTGTTACCAGCTCCTCTGTTTCAACTTCTGCCAGCTCGTCTGTTTCCACTTCTTTACTCTGTTTATTTTCAACACTTGGCTCCACCACTGTATTGGTTTTCGTTGGTATGACTACTGCAGATGTATGTTCATTTATTTCTGTCACAGGCAAGCTTCCTCCCTCTTCACCAGTAACCGCAACGTTAAGAACCCAATCATCATCAAGAGTCCCCGTGTTCTCTTTTTGTTCACTTAGTACTCCTCCACCAGTTTCTTTGAAAGGAAATTTGTTCTCAAAGAAACTCACATCTCTAGACACCAGAAATTCATTCTTATCTAAATCATAGACTCGCCATGCTTTCTTTCCAAAGGGATATCCCACAAAGACACACCGTCTACTTCTCTCACCTAGTTTGTCTTTAACTCGATCTCGTCAGTGTACATAGCAGAGTGAGCCAAAGACCTTCAACAAATCATAAGATGGCTTAATGCCAAACAATATCTCATACGGAGTCCTTCCCTTCAAGAGCTTTGATGGCGTTAAGTTAATCACGTGTGTCGCCGTTGTTATAGCTTCACCCCAAAACTTTACTGGCATGTTTGACTGAAACAACAATGCCCTTGCTACATTTAGTATATGTCTATGCTTCCTCTCCACTCTTCCATTTTGTTGGGGTGTGGCTACACACGTTGTTTGATGTACTATTCCTTGTTCTAGAAAGTAATTTCTTAAACACATAAACTCCATACCATTATCACTCCGAACAGTCTGAACTATCTGACCAAACTGTGTCTTTGCGTACGCACAGAACCTCTGTAACACGTTCCTCACTTCAGACTTTGCCAATAACAAATATGTCCACACAGCACGCGAGTAGTCGTCTACTATTGTTAGAAAATAATTAGCCCCACTTGATGCAGGCACACGATAAGGTCTCCATACGTCTACGTGAATCAGTTCAAAACACTTATTTGTTTTATTAAAACTATCAGGAAACACATCTCTTGTTTGCTTCGCTCTAAAACACACGTCACAAGGACTAGAGGAAGCTTTATTTTCAACACCAGAAAGCTCAGAAAAAGAATTAAAAACACCAAATGAAGGATGTCCAAGTCGCTGATGCCACAGTAGCCTCTCATCTCCACCATCTGCTCTGTTAGCACACGCAACTCTCACATCTTTAAAATAATACACCCCACCACGCTCTTCACCGGCTCCAATCAGAGTCTTCGAAGAACGGTCCTGCAAAACGCAAATCGTATCAGTGAACAAGGCAAAACAGTTGCTATAACTTAACAACTTCGAGACTGAAACCAAAGTACAATCCAATCTCGGCACAAACAACACATCTCTCAGTGATATACGATCACTAAGTATCATGTCACCCATCTGATACGAAGTAGATGTTCCTCCATCAGCAAAACCCACAACACACGGCAACGTAGTCTTCACATTGACCAGGTGTGTAATGTCTCCTGTCATGTGATGTGAGGCTCCTGAATCAGTTATCACATCACCAAGAATCTTACCAGATAATTTATCTGACTGACTGCTAGCTTTCCCGTCGTTTATGATCGCAGTAATAGCCTTCCATTGCTCTGGAGTAAGGTCTGCACTACCGGAACCATACGAGCTGGTAGCCTGTGCCGTATGAGCTGCACCACGACCTCCTCCTCTTCCACTGCCACCACCACGACCTCCTCTTCCTGAGCCTCTTCCTCCTCTCTTCTCATTCATCCACTCAGGATATCCAATAATCTGCCAACAATTGTTCTTTTCATGACCTGTCTTCCCACAGTTCGAACAGATTCGATCTCTTGCTCTGTCGCCAAAGCTGAAACCATTGTTATCATTCCTTCCTGTAGAATTCGTAGCTTCCCGAGCTCCTCTCTTTGCTACTGCATCATCAGTTTGTCCTTCTCGTCGTGCTGCAAAGCCCACAGCTTCTTGCGTCGCCACTTCTCTTGACTTTGCAGTACCTAGACGTGCCTCTTCTCTTATCACTTTTGCATACACCTTCCCTAAGTCAGGTAAGTCATCTGCCTCGATAATCGCAGTGACTACATTACCAAACCTCGACTCATCTAAGCCCATTATGAACTGATGAACTCGTTCGTTTTCACGCTCCTTCTCATACTCTGCTGCCGCTGAACAACTGCATGCCGGAGGTGGTCTGTAAGTCTGCAGTTCCTCCCACATCACCGCCAAACGTCCATAATAATCAATCACAGCCTCGCCATTTTGTCTGCACGAAGCTAGCTGTTCCATTAATTGATGCACCCGAACCTTGTTGCCCACTTCAAATCTCTTCTTCAGGTTTTCCCAGAGTTTATGAGCCTCTGTGATAAACGTTACAGTAGATCTGACCCTCGGCTCTATCGACGATCTGATCCATCCCACTATCATTGAATTCACGCTCAACCAAGACTCCAAATCTGAACTATCTTCGGTTGGCTTCGGTAAGGTTCCGTCCACGAACCCACTCTTCTTCTTTGCTCTAAGAGCATTCATCATCTCCATCGCCCACTCATTGTAGTTGTCTCCTTTCAGCTTCACCGACGTGATTAACGCTCCGGGATTATCTGAAGAGAACAACGTGTATGGTGAAATAACCACCGTATCTTGTTTTGACACTATCTGTTTCGTATCGTCCTTATCCCCCATTGTTATCACACACAATTAAGATAAGAGATTACTTGGAACACACGTTATTCAGATCAAACGCTCTGATACCATGTAAATATGTAAGTAAATATGATGAAAAGGTTGATCTTATTCACACGTTCAACTCTGTTTATATAATACAACAGCTACCGACTTAGAGACTTTCCTAGAGTATATCTTAAAGATAACTCTTATAACTAATTACATCATTATCTCAAGTACAAGTATATCCAAACATTGTATCAACCGCCTATAGTGGTTAATAAAAGATTATACAAGTTTAGTGGCAAAAAAAAGTTTTACACACTTGAAAGTTTATGCATATATTTTGAAAGATTAAGACGAATATTTCATCTGAGTTGGCAATAACCGATTGAAACCATAGGTACGTGGAAATGTGGATCTGAAATTATCCATCGATGGATCGATCTGAATGTTAAACGGACCAAACACAAGAACAATAAGATGTGTTCCATGTTTTTCAATGAGAATAGCTGTGAAGGTACCTAGTCACTGAAGCAACACTCCCCGGCGAAGTATGTTTTCGATAAGCATCCTATTTGTATTAGTTAACTTTTTAAAAAATAAAAAAAATCTTCTAAATTAACTAATTTTTTTAAATAATAAATAATAAAATGGAATGTATGAGGAATTTACGGCAGTTTAATGTGATATTTGCAACGGATTGTTCTCAATTGGTGAAGATGGTTTCGAAACCAGAAGAGTGGCCGGCATTTGCAACCTACCTAGAAGATATCAGAAGTCTCAAGAGAAACTTCCACAACTCGGAGATTATTCATATTTCACGGACGCATAACACAAAGGCGGATAGCTTGGCACGTAGTGTGAGGAAACAACCGTCGTTTACGGTCTATATGGATACAGAGCTAACAATTTGGTTTACAGAGTCCACATGAGTCATGAGTCTGTAATCTGGTTGACAAAAAAAAAATATAATAAAAACTGTGGTTTGGTTTGTGTGCGCACAAAAAAAAAAGGTTTGGTTTGTGTAATTAACCGCAAAAACTAAGTACGAAACAATGGAAGCCTAAGTCGCTGCCCACGGTTTACTGAGATGCAATCGCACGGCACATCGATGTTAGCTAGTGTAGGAAGAATCTAGAATACCCTAGGCGTTTTTAAATAAACAGTAAGTCATATTTGTATTGTACAATATATATATCACATGCTGATGCTGGGACCAAAATATTTAACGAGTGATATGACAACTATATGATAAATAATCGTACCAACATCTCAGAAGATTGATTTACCTAAAAATTGAGGAACATGCTATGAAAAGGCTTAAGAAGTACTGCACCTTTGTGTTTGGATAACGATATGTCTTTGGCCTACTTTACAATCTCTCAGTTTCGTATTTCATTTGCTCTCTTTTCTCATCGTTGTCAAAACTGTTTTGTTCTTTTCAGTTTAGTTGTATGTGTGTTTTTTTTGCTTTCACTTTTTAATAGATTTGAACTTGCGGTGAATGTTTGGTTTTTATATTTAAGTTACTTAGAGCATGTACATTGAGAGTACATGCTCAAGTTCACACATTTTCCCAAACCAAAAATATATTAAAATAATACAATTTTATGAACCTTCTCTCTCATGAAGTTCTCTTGGGTGAACCCCTCTCTCATGAGTTCATCACTGTAGCGCGGGCTCCACGTGTCGTGGTGGCCCGCGATTGGTCTATATTTTTTTTTTTTTTTTTTTAAAAAAAACAAAATCAAAAAGAAAAATAAAAAAATTTAATAATAAAAAATGGAAAAGATGAACCCCAAGAGGGGGTTCATTGATGCACATGCCCTTATCAACAGAGTCATACTTTTCAATAATCTTAGAAGCAGTCAAGCAAATCAAACCTATTAATGGCTCAGCATCATAGTCATTGTAATAGCAAATAAAACTAATTATCATCATATTCATAGATTATGCGAATTTTAACCTAGACGATAAAGTAGCAATACCAACCATATATACCAACAAAAACTTCAAGTCACCCAACAGCAAACCTCTATATATGAAGTTGATACGCTTTCAAAAAATAGTTTTAATAACAACTAGATTTTGAGGGCGGGTATATGTTTTGTTTTGTATGTTTTTTTGAAATTGCATTTCTAAACGTATATTTTTTTTTGTTATCATATATATATATATATTTTGTATCAGATATGTGTGTTTTGGGCAAATCTTTATTTTTATTTCTAATTTTACTTGTGTATTTTTTTTCAAAATGATTAGGCTTCTTATTTTGAACATTGAAATGAAATTATTATTGGACGGAAGCTTACAAAGAAATAAAAAAACCTCTAAAGAAAAAATAGTAGTTCAAAAAAAAAGAGCATTATAAGCATCTTCAAAAGTTGGATACAAAACTCTATTAACAGTTCGTAAATCTGTGTAGTTGGTCGAGTTTTTGTTATGGTTTAAAAGAAAATGTATATAACCCAATTCACTTTGTTTAGAGTTTATAAACAGGTTACTCATTCTTTTATCTTTGTTCTCTCTATTAATTTTCATCCAATCTTGATATTGTGAAGTTTGATTGCCTTTTTTGTTGAGACATTACCAAAATGATGTTCTTTATGTGAAGCTTATTTGTCATATTTTTCCATATTTTCTCTTCATCTGTAACAAATATGATAAAAGACAATTTCAAAATCTTACCCGTCCTTTAGAGGGCGGATATATTTTTTATTGAAAAAATTAATTTTATGTCATGAATATTTTTATCCTTGATAAATTATATTTTGTTAAGAATTTTATGAAATTTATCTAAAATTATTGTATGAATTATTTTTGTTATTTTAAATATGACCAAAATTTTGAAGACTTCAAATAATTCTGACCCGTATTATGATTGTTTTTATTAACCTGCTGTTAAACTTGTGAATTATTTCACAGTGATTTTATTTTTAGTATTTTAATTTAAATAAAAATTTTAATATTTTTAAACTATTGTTTTTTGTCATAGACCCGTTATGTATTGATAAAATCTGCTTTTGTGTATTTTAAAAAGTTTATATGATTTTTTATTTTAAATGAAACTATTTTTTAAAAATATTTGAGAACATTCGGATCTTCAGAATCTAAATTCTGATCCGTCCTTTCAAAAAGACATATATATTTTTCGTTTGACTTTTTCTAGATATTTAATTGTAATATTTGTGTTTTTTTCTTAATCATATTTTTTTGTAGTCATATATGTGTATAAATCTTAATCAAAATCTATTTGATTTACTATAGAAATAATAGTAATTTAAAGTTGGCCGGCATACACTCGTTTCTTTATAATTATAAATCTATTTTTTGTAATCATATTTATCTATTCAGATTAAGCTTAGGCATCCGGTCTTCGGATCAGGTCTTATTGGGTCCGCATTTTTCGGTTCCTAAAAATTTAGATCCATATAGATATCTATAGTTTTTCAGATCTGCTCGACATGGATCTTGTCGAACTCTTGTCGGTTCAGGTATATAATCCATTTTTTGTATTTGTGTCATAGCCATTTCACAAATTAATTTTGTACTTTATTTCTAAATAGTGGTAGAATTTTTATTGATTTAAACAATAAAGTGCAATTTTTTTTACTAATTAAGTAGATGAGATTATATATATATATATATATATATATATATATATGTTTTTAATTAAATTTTTCCTGATTTGTATACAATCACTTTGATGGGTCGTCTTCTAAAGTGGTGGTAGAATAACCTTATAGTCTTGTACATTCTTAGCGGATTACATTGAAATAAATCAAGTTTCACAGAATCAACTATTTACTTCCTTAATTCTCGGGCCATGTAGTTATTCTAATTTGAGGTTTATGTATGAAACCGTCGACTTTCACTTAAGTGGGTCCGAAAATTAATGAATACAAACGGAAGTTATGAATAAATTCTGATGTGGTTAAGAGAATAATAATAAATAGCATATAAATAAAAGAAATAATAGTTGGACATAACCTCATATCAATTGGACATGTTGAAGAATTAATAGAATAGATATCTGATATCTGCAAGCATACATTGTTAAATATAAGACCAATACTGATACAGTTTTAGCTTCAACTAAATCTTGACCAGCGCAACCGTGCGAGTAATTATTTTATTTTAACCCACAAAATTATTTGTTTTACATAGCTAATTATAATATTTACCATATTACTAAATGTTTAGTATAACATTTTAAAACAAAATAATATTTTAGAGTTCACATGATTAATTTTATTTTGTAATTTTTTTTCTCAGTGATAGCAAATTTAAATCATGTGGTACACAATTATAAATTGAAAAATCTTATTGGTTAAGGATCAGAATTTTATTGAAAAGTATTTTATTAAATTAATATTTCAGATTAATACAAATTTGTACATGAGTTTAGATATAATTAAAAATATATAGATATTTTAAAAGTTTATTTTATTTAAAAAGAAATATAAATTTAATTTAGGAATAAACATAAAATTAACTAAACATTTTGAAAAGTTTTGTTTAAGTGAAAATGAAATATATTTTTATTTTAAATAAACATGAAATTATTGAAATATTTAAAAGGTTTATTAATGAAAAAATGAAATATATATTTACAGTGTAAAAAAATATGAAATTTTTTTTGTTTAGATATAATCCAGAGAAAATATAGGAATATCTATTTGATTTTTTTTTATAATTATTAAAATATTTCAAATATGTATGCAAAAGTTTCATCTAAATAATTTTCTAAAGGATGGTACAAATAGAAAAATTACAAATGAATTAAGTCATGACTTATCTTTTAATATAATAAATACTCGACACCAGCAGGCGAAAGTTTGTCTTACAATCAATACTATTAAATCATGATCATTTTTGAATTATGCTCTTAATGAAATGTTGAAATTTTCCAAAAACACCCTTATTGATATGACTAACTAACAAAATTCATTAATGGTATTATTGTCTTTTGGTTTTGTGGGCTTATTTCAATCGGGCCTAACTATATGAATTATGTTTTTATATAATCAATTTCATATCTCATAAACTTTTTAATAACATAAATTAAAGTCTGCAATAATTTTAAAAAGTTGATATTAGAAATTGAAATTTTATAAATTCGCGGGAATAAAACTTAAATAAAAATATTATTGACCAATTTATATGTTTAACAATATTTTATAACATTTATAATTATTTTAAATAATTTAATATCCCAAATATGAATTTTGAATACAACTAGAGTTAGGAATTTGAGTTTTTACCCGCAGGTGCTGGACCTGCTGGGGGCGGATGCGGGTCGACAAATTTGAAAAATTCAATATACGGATGCGGGTCGAGTGAATTTTAAGCAGAGCGGATGCGGGTCAGCCGAATTTGAATCGCGGGTATCCGCTAACTCGCAAAAAAAATAATTCACTTTTATTTTTCAAAAGAAACATATTTTCGTAATATATATATATATATATATATATATATATATAATATAATAAAATTATAAAATTTTAGTTATAAATATATAATTTTAATTATTTTATTACAAAAAATTATTAAATATAATTAAAATATCATTAAAAATATTTTATTAAAATTTATATTACATTGGGGGGGGGGGGGTGCGGGTTTTTGAATCTATCTTCGCGGGTCATGCGGATAGTAATTTTGAGTCAAAAAAATTAGTCAACCCGCGGGTTGGCGGGCCGGGTGAGACGGGTTGACCCGCGAACCCAGCTCTAAATACAACCATTGTTTAACTTATTTACAAACGTAAAACGGTTGTGTGATGCATTTTAATTTTCGTCATCCTGTACACACCATAACAAACCGCATAATTGCAACTTGATCATGTCACACTTAACATAATTAAAATAAAGAATTACCAATTTTTATATTGAAAAACAACAAAAAAAAATCCGCCCTTCAGAGTCTAGTAGTATATTAATAAATTAACAAAAAAGTTTAGACATGTAGATTAAAAACATCAATGATGTTTATTATTTATACCACCAAGAATCATATAAGATCATATGCCCAAATAAAACAACATTAGTCCTGAATTCTGATAAATGTTTGATCAGGGGTTTTACTCTAAGCAAAGCTTTTTTTTTGGTAATCTACTTTAAGCAAAGTTGTCTTGGAGTTTTGTTAAGATTTTCTGACGCCAAAGGAGATTCTATATATCTAAATAAGACGCTTTGACTTGTGGATTGAATTGAAGGCAAGCTCGTGCATAGTAATAGCATTATTGTAGTTTTTGTTACATGTGTGATCTGTTGGTTATAAGTCGATTAACTCTATATTTTGGGTGTGAGATCAAATCATTTTTCGGTGAGATCTGATGACATACTATATAGCATGTGTATTTTAAATATATGTTCTGCAAGTAAACAGTTATGTCTCTTAGGTTTCTTAAGAATTGATTCTACCAAAAGATACTTGAATTTATCATTCCTAACACTTCTGAAAGAGTGATACGCAGAAAAGAGTTAAAACAAAAACAAAACATGTACTTCAATAGAAGATATGCAAAACAAAAGATTGTTAACAATGAATGTGTAGCTAACAGATTCTTGTTTCCGAATGTAATTTTCAACACTTAATATCGTATTTTACATCCAGATTTCCATAGATGATTCTTTTCTTCACTTACTTTGTAATTTGAGGCCTGGCCTGGTTACGATGCCACATGTTATCATTATTTAAATTGATGTATACCGCGTGTGCTCTTGAGAGATTACTTTTTTTTTTGTAAAACCCTTGAGAAATTACTTACTTTAAGTGGTTATGACTGACGATGGAATCATAGGTAAATTGGGTAAGTTTCATTTCATTTCTCTTTCGAAAGTTACAGAACTTGTGTTTGTTGGAGTTTTACCGTCCAAAACATTTTTTTTCTTTTGTAAAAGACTCGTCAAAAACTTGAGATACGTCGTTATGTTAATTGCAGTATGCATTACCAAATACTCCCTCTGTTTTTGGTGTACAAAATTAAGAAAATTACATTTATAATTATATATCTCTAAGCAATCATTTAAAGAAATAATTTTAAAATTATTTAACCCATTATAAAAAAACTGTATAATATAATTTGTTGAACAGTTTACAATAAAATTAAAGTTAACTTTAAAATTTCAAAACTTCGTGTAAAATGAAACAAAATAGTTTTTCTAAAACATCATCAATATTGAAACGGAGGATATACTTGCTTTGCATTTTAGAAAAGTCATAAAGAAGTAAATTAGAAAGACAGGCATGCAGATTCAAATTTAGCATCATAACTCAAAAAAAAAAAAAATAGTTGATTTGATAATCAATCATTAGATTTCATAGTTAATTACGTTTTAGAATCGTTATCTAAAAGCAAGGTGGTAACCAATCATAAATAGTTACGTTTTAGAATCGTTTCCATCAAGAAGCAACATGTTCTTTGTCTATATGCTAGCTTTTTTTTTTTGATCAACATCTATATGCTAGCTAATGTGTTCTCCTTGTATGTTGGTACAACAAATACAAACATAATGGAGCAGTAGACTAGTTTTGTCTATTTTAGTTATAGAATTACTATGTAATAATCGATTCCGTGTTTATGTGGTACCAGTGAAAGCAAACCGAGTTACAGCTGGCGTGATTTTGTCTTTTTATCATGGATGATAAGACCACGCACTTATTACTGTTATACTTTCCATCTAAACTCGACGCTAAATCACATATATATCCTTTCTAATGCCCACGGGTTTTTACAACACAAGGATATCCTAAATTTTGAGGATATCTAAATTTAGATCTGTTAAAATCCAATTTATAATAAACAAAATTTAACATAGACCTATCACGTTTATAAATAAAACATAAAATCTTGATTTGTTGTTTATGTAAAATTCAAAGATACAAAAATATTGTGGATTAAAAATTAAAACTAATTGTTTGCTAATTAGATTAATTATATCTTAAAATATTCTACCCTATAATTTTTATTACCATTAATTTTCTTAAGATTAAAATAAAGTTTATATCTACATTTATTTTAGATTGAATATCCATTAAAACAATTATTCAGTACTAGGTCTCAAATCTTAAAATCTTAGATAATTGTATCGAATCATAATTTGAGATAAATTTTGATCTTTTTGATATAGCCAGTATATAAGGACCATGTGATTCCAGATCATTCAGGTGTATGAAAAAAACTGGATTGAGACGATTCTTTTAGTAATTTTTAGCAAGTTTTATGAAAAACTTTTACCAAATTTTTTTTATGAATAAGCTGATAATTCAAATCGGATTTGTTGTTGATTATAGGGCTGGGTAAAATATCAATAAATTTGATTTGATTTGTTATATGTTTCTATTTGAACCGAAAAATTTAGATATTTATAATTCTACAAAAAAAATAAATGATAAAATTCTATTATCCGTAAGAAACAAATCAAATCACAAATAATAATATTTTTAAGAATGAATATTCGATCCAACCGTTATATATATATATATATATATAAATATTCATATATAAAAGCTATATAAATATTATATTGTATATAGGTTTAAAGTATTTTTAGTTATTTATTATATTAGTTATTAAAATTTTCAAATGTAATATCTTTTGTTTTATGATAAAATATTATTTTATATATTATTTTTAGCTTCTTATTTGTTTTAACGGATCAAATCCGGTTAAAATTAT
Source organism: Hirschfeldia incana (assembly GCA_026261945.1). Taxonomy (NCBI): domain Eukaryota; kingdom Viridiplantae; phylum Streptophyta; class Magnoliopsida; order Brassicales; family Brassicaceae; genus Hirschfeldia; species Hirschfeldia incana. The sequence goes on from JABCMI010000003.1 coordinate 3,647,498, forward strand.
AATTTGTTTTGGATATACGGATAGTTACGAATTTATTCGGATATGATAACTGATTATTCGAACAAATCAAATCAGAATACAAATACTTCAAAAATTCTGGATATCCGATATGGTACTACTTGAGTACTATTCATGTTTGATTAGGCGCGAGCGAGGCTTCATAATACGTAACAAGCCTCGGAACAAACTCATCAAAATTCTCTGGAAGTTCCAGAACAGTAACTTGGGCCTTCGTGGGCCATTTTGAATGATGGTTTGGTTATGAAAAATGCAATAGTAAGCAGTAGTTAATATATGGACCCATGCGTTAATTCATGGACCATGCAATGGATAATGAAAAGTTGGTTGATTATCACTAAACCAAGTTTTATTTTAGTTTTTGAAAAAAAGTCACTAAACCAAGATAGTAACGAAGAACGAAACACTCTACACTTTTGATGAGTGGACGGACACATGGTGGTGCAATCTACAAGAAAAAAAAATACTTTATTTAGTCACTAAGATTAGGATTCCACGGCCGACGATAAGTCATTAAGGGTACATTTAATAATTAATTAACTCCAAAGCTTTTTATTTTCTCTCACAACGTAGTAGTTTCCTCTGAGCGCGCCTCTCTCTCTTGACGGCGTCTCCGGTTCAGTAATCACCGACATCAAGCGAGCGCCAAACAGAGTGTGTTCATTTTCTACGATCTGTGAATCTGTGATCTCAGAGATTCCCAGGTATTATTGTTATTACGCTCTCGTGCTTGTGATCTGATCTACTTTTGTTGGTTCCATCATAAAAGTGCCTCCCTTTTAAAAAAAAACCGTAGCAGAGCGTTATGGAACTTTTCTTATGTTGTGTGTTCCTTAATTGGAACCGTTGAGAAGATGGGTTTAGTGATATAGGATTATGCTTTAAATCGGTAATCATTTTAGTTAATGCGTGTTTTGTTTTTGTGGTTTTGCCAATTTTAGTTCTAATGGAGACATTGTTTTGATAGGTGAAGATATGCTAATTGTGTTAACAATTATCCATTAGTTGAAAATCCACCAACATATACCTTTGGTGTCACTTGTAATGGGATCAGTGAGTAAATTGATATTTTTTTTTTAACTATTTGCTAAACACCAATAATCTTTATATGATTTTGGCAAGGCATTTACTCCTAACTATTCTGAAAGGATCACACTGAACATCGAGATACCTGATGGACATGTATGTTGGCTTGATCTAGTGTGAACGAGAAGCATGACCCTCCATAGATATAGGTAGATATCTCCTAGTTGTTTCTAGACTTTTTTTTTGGTTGACATGCGTATGTGGGTGATGTGATCTTGTCTGTTTAGGAGAATCAGTCCCCTTAGTTTTTTTTTTTCGTTTTAATTTTTAATCATATCTTCTGTGATCTCTCATTATTAGGTGTAACGGAATGAAATCTTACAGCTTACTAATTGGAATTTGTATAGGATGAAAAGGGGAGCGCTTAGGCGGAGGGCTAAAGATATCTCTCTTGTTCTTATTGTCCTTGTTTGCGCAACACTAGTCTTATGGTCATGGGATACAACTCCATCCTCTTCCTTTCTCCCACCCGAAAGTCACTTTCTAAAGCTGGAACCAGGTTTGACTATGACATTATACTCTCTTTCTACCACATTTTGTTAGGTCGTTTGAATGCTGGAAACATACTTGATTGATTCTGTTAAGTTGCATGACAGTGAAATATTTTTATTTCTAGTTTCCACTGTTTATGTTTTGTCCATGTTAATTTTTATTTGGCAAAATGTATCATTATGTATATTATTTTCACTTTTAGTTCTCCTGCTTATGTTTCATAACTCACTGTACTATGTTCTTGAAACTAAAAGACACCACAGTTAGATCTTGGTGTATACCTGACTTACTTCTTTGTCATTTCCAGAAGAAAAGGTTGAGAGAACACCCACTGCACTAGATACTGAAACTAGAGATAGATACTCATCAGCTACTCCGTTTGTAAACAAAGGTAATATTCATTTACAGCAGCCCTTTAGTGCATCTTGTAATCTGCTTGAAAGGTTTTCCCTTTGTGTTCTGAAATCCCGGAAACTTAGCTTTATTCCTTTTCCCGGTTTTTCTATAACAGAGAAAAGTAAAGAGGATCCAACTGATAATAAGGATACTGAGGAAGAAGAAGAACAAGAAAAAGAAGCGAAACAAGTGGATGAAGTTACTGAAAGTGAGACGAATCAAGGGAAGACGTCAACTATTGAAGAAGAAGAAGAAGCAAAAGAAGAGAAACAAGTGGAAGAAGTTACTGACAGTGAGACGGATCAAGGGAAGACATCAACTACTGATGAAGAACAGGTGAAACAAGAGGTTGCTGCTGGTGAAGCCGAAGCAAAGACAACACATATTGAAAATTCTAACTCAGATCCAGAGAAGAAAACTCTTGCAACAGACGAAGAAGAGAGGACTGAACAATCCGTAGCCAAGAAAGATGATGATAGCAGTTCAACAGCTCGCATATCCAATCAAGGTAGAGAGTTGTGTTTTATACATCCTCAGTGTTATTCTGAAACTTACCACAGCTAATATATTTGCATCTTGATGAAACGATTATATTTTTTTTGTTCTCAGCTTGCAATTACGCAAAAGGGAAATGGGTTGTGGACAAACACCGTCCTTTGTATTCGGGATCTCGTTGCAAACAGTGGCTTGCTTCTATGTGGGCGTGCAGGTTGATGCAACGCACAGACTTTGCCTTTGAAAGGTTGAGATGGCAACCTAAAGATTGCTCTATGGAAAATTTTGAGGGTTCCAAGTTCTTGAAAAGGTAATAACCATTACTGTACATCTTATGCCAAGTGTTCCCATTAAGCCCTTTAGTAACAGTTCTTTCTCAAATCCTCCCAGGATGCAGAACAAGACCCTAGCCTTTGTTGGAGACTCGTTAGGAAGACAGCAGTTTCAATCCATGATGTGTATGATCACAGGAGGCAGAGAGAGGCCCGACGTCCTCGACGTGGGACCTGAGTTTGGGTTCATAACTCCCAAAGGTGGAGGTCGTCCTAATGGCTGGGCTTACAGATTCCCCGAAACCAACACAACCGTCCTATACCACTGGTCATCAACCCTCTGCGACATACAACCGCTCAACCCCTCAGACCCCTTAACTGAACACGCTATGCATCTCGATCGCCCACCAGCTTTCCTACGCCAATACCTTCACAAGATCAACGTGCTGGTAATGAACACAGGCCACCACTGGAACCGTGGTAAGCTCAACGGCAACAGATGGGTGATGCATCTAAACGGCGTCCCCAACTCTAACAGGAAGCTAGCCGCTCTCGGGAACGCCAAGAACTTCACGATCCACAGCACGGTGAGTTGGGTCAGCTCTCAGCTTCCTAACCATCCTGGCCTCAAGGCGTTCTACAGAAGCCTTTCTCCAAGACATTTCGTTGGAGGGGAGTGGAACACTGGAGGGAGCTGCAACAACACGACGCCAATGTCTATAGGGAAAGAGGTTTTGCAAGAGGAGTCTAGCGATTACAGCGCGGGTCATGCGGTGAAGGGGACAGGGGTTAAGCTTCTGGACATCACGGCCTTGTCTCATGTTAGAGACGAAGGTCATATATCACGGTTTAGTATCTCAGCTTCGAAAGGAGTTCAGGATTGTCTCCATTGGTGCTTGCCTGGTGTTCCTGATACGTGGAATGAAATCCTTTTCGCTATGATATAATGTTTTGAGAAGTTCAGAGAAAGGGGCTTGAGACAGAGCCAGGCCTGAGGTATAGTTTTTTAGTATTTATTCTGGTACAGAAGCAAAGCTCATTGTCATAGGCTTGGTTCCGACCATTTATTTACAGAACAGAATCTAACTCAACTTTTGTCTTTTGAGCATATTAATAGAAGTAATTTTATTTGTTCAAAGATTCGATTCTTGAATCGTTTATTGTGTTCTCTGAACGTTATAAGTTACCTATTCTGATCCTTATCAAAACAATTTGCTATTTTTAGAAAGGTGAGTCAGTCAAAAGAAGAAAACAAAATGTCACCCTCACCTTTGGAATAACAAACACAATCTAAACAAAACCACATCTCTCAAACGAACCATACATCGTCCTTGTTTCTAGACATAACATAACCAAGAACAAGAACGAAAAGAACATCAGCCTCTCTCTCTCTCTTGTCCTCAATCCATGGCTGCTGTTCTGATTCCCGGCTTCCTCCTCCTCATGTGTTTCTCGATCTCCCCTTCATTGCAACACATAAGCGAGGCCGAACCGCTTGTGCGGTTCAAGAACTCGGTGAAGATAACCAAAGGGGATCTAAACTCATGGAGAATAGGAACAGATCCATGCGGTGGGAAATGGTTCGGGATCTATTGCCAAAAGGGTCTCACAGTCTCAGGCATTCACGTGACCCGTCTCGGTCTCTCAGGAACCGTCAGCGTCGATGATCTAAAGGCTCTGGCAAATCTAAAAACCGTCAGGCTCGACAACAACCTCCTCTCAGGTCCTCTCCCACATTTCTTCAAACTCCGCGGCCTCAAATCCATCATGCTCTCTAACAACACCTTCTCCGGAGAGATCCCTGACGATTTCTTTAAGGACATGTCAAAGCTAAAGAGGCTGTTTCTTGATCATAACCAATTCGTGGGGAAGATCCCTTCCTCCATTATGCAGCTCCCTCATTTAGAGGAGCTTCACCTTCAAGGTAATAAGTTCACGGGAGAGATACCTCCTGTGATCGAGACCAACAAGAACCTGAAAAGCCTCGACCTCTCGAACAACCTGCTCCAAGGAGAGGTCCCGACGAGCCTCTCGGATAGGAAAAATCTTCTCATGAAATTGGAAGGGAATGAAGACTTGTGCGGCGAGGCGGTGAATATTGGATGTGAGGAAGTTGACACAAAATCGGCGGGAGATAGTGTTCCCCCGCCCACTGGGGGAACAAACGAGTCCAACAGGACCACGGTGAACGCGGTCCTGCTGGCCGTCACGTTTCTCACCATGTGTTGCATTGTTGTCGGATTTATAAAGAAGAGAAACAAGAAGAGAAACGCCGGTTTTCGTAAACTCGACAAAGAGCGTCCGAGCGATGTCGTGGAGGTCAAGGTACCGGAATCCACGACGGTTAAAAGGTCTACGGAGTCAAGCAAGAAGCGCGGTGGAAACTCTGAAGGCGGTTCTACAAAGAAAGGCTCGTCTCACAATGGGAAAGGTGGTGGAGGAAGAGGAGGAGGCGGAGGGATGGGTGATATCATAATGGTTAATACGGACAAAGGCTCTTTCGGTTTGCCTGATCTGATGAAGGCTGCTGCTGAGGTGCTGGGAAACGGTAGTCTTGGATCAGCTTACAAGGCGGTGATGGCTAGTGGATTAGCCGTTGTGGTGAAGAGGATTAGGGATATGAATAAACTCGCAAATGAACCTTTTGATGTTGAGATGAGACGGTTGGGGAAACTCCGACACCCCAACGTTCTTGCCCCTTTAGCCTATCACTACCGTCAAGAAGAGAAGCTTGTCGTGTCTGAGTATATGCCTAAGAGCAGCCTACTTTACGTTTTACACGGTAATATACAATGCTTTTTTTTATATATAATAGGGTTAAATCTTGATCGTTAAAGCAATGTTAGGCTCTATAGAGACTTGTCTACCACCTAACAAAAGTATTACCTCCTATATCATTATCCTCTCATTATATTGCGTTTTAGAACACTTCTATAGGATTAAATCTTGATTTATAGTCCACACAAATTTCTAAGACATGATGAATCATTTTGGTGGTCAACATAAAAGCTTAGATGAAACTCCAATGAATATTAGTTTTTTTTAATATGTTTTATCGGCTGAGACGGTCAGTTTTGATAATAACGTACACTTCTAAAACAATAAAACTTGATTTAACCCCTGAATCTAAATGAATCTTTTGTGTTTTTTGGCTCAATAGGTGACCGTGGGATACATCACTCCGAGCTAACTTGGGAGACAAGATTGAAAATCATCCAAGGAGTGGCGCATGGGATGCAGTTCTTGCACGAGGAGTTCGAGTCCTACGAACTCCCACACGGTAACCTAAAATCCAGCAATATTCTACTCAGCGAGACCTACGAACCATTGATCAGTGACTACGCATTCTTACCGTTTCTCCAGCCAAGCAACGCACAAGCAATGTTCGCTTACAAAACTCCAGAGTTTGCGGAGACCCAACAGGTTTCACATAAATCAGACGTATACTGCCTCGGGATTATAGTTCTAGAGATCTTGACAGGGAAGTTTCCTTCTCAATACTTAAATACCGGTAAAGGCGGGATTGATATAGTCCAATGGGTGCAATCTTCCATCGCAGAGGGCAAAGAAGAGGAACTTATCGATCCCGAGATAGCAAATACTACTGATTCGGTGCAGCAGATGCTGGAAATGTTGCGAATTGGGGCTGCTTGTATCGCAAGTAATCCAGATGAGAGACTTGACATGAGGGAAACTGTTAGAAGAATAGAACAAGTGAAAAAATGATGATGAGATGCTTAGAACACAAACGTGACCGGGTACGTAAATAGGAAACACATTTTTCAGATTGAAATTGTTCTTCAGATCTTGGAAAAAACATATATATAATACTCTATGTTCCTTGTTCTATAACATATGTTCATTAGAAAGACAAATATTTTTAGATTTTCCCTTTTCTTGTGATTTTCTCTTATCAAGAGAACGTTATGTAAAATATTCAGCACTTGGAGCATTTTCACTATAAATTGTTCAAGAAAAACTTATCTGAGTACTAGCTAAAACCAAAACGTGGGCATGAAAAGTCTTAAATTTTTTCTGTTGTAATATTTTTTTCTAATTTAAGACAAAACTTTACCGTTTTCAAGTTACAGCTAAATGTTTGGTGTGGTTGATTTGCACATAAATTCTCAAAAAGAGTACGTTTTTATATTAAAACAAGCAATCATACTACTATATGTGAACATATTCTTAAAGAGGAACATATTGATGGACCCAAAAGGCTTGAATATTGGGTGGTACTCAGTTCTAATAAAAACAAACACATTAAATTTTTGCATGCAAATCGGTTTTAATGTGAGGACCACAAAGAAATTAGGTTTTGTCTTGTTATTTCTAAATAATTCAGTTAAATAATCGGAATTTTATGGGCCCAACCACTCAGCAATATTGTCCCTCTTTTGGGCTTATTCTCATCGATGGCTTCTTCCGTATGGGTCAAAGATTATTTTATTACAATTCTTTTGTCAAGATTATTTTATTACAATTTTTATAGTATTTGATAGTTTTCTCATTTTCACAAATTGATTGATGAATACACACCACACACAAACCAACAGCGCAACAACCTTTTCTATTATTATACAGTTATACTACATAATTGAGCTGAGATTATTCTTATATCATTCGTTTCTGTATAATTTTCCCTGCTGCTCCTCTATTTTTTAATTTTGCTAATATTCGCTTTAATGATTTGATATGATGCTTGGAGCACTTATATTCACCTTTCTCCCTAAAACACTATATTCACCTTTCAAAACGTTCCACTAAAAGAAAGGGACACAAGAATAAGCAAGAACCGATTTGAACTTCAAAATTATTATAATATGTTAATTACCACAAAATACAAAAATAATAACACTAACAGAAAAAAAAAAACAAGAGCATTATTCCATTTCTCGCCATGTTGACGATCAAAAACTAGCTCTCTCTACTATCATTAATTAACCCCCCTCGCCAAAATTTCAAGTTGTTTCATTTCCACCATATACCATTTAGGCATTTATATAGACTAGACATACATGTCATAATTTATATATATGCTAATTTATTTCGTCCGCATATGTTGTATGCGTACTTATTTTATTTACCCCCTGTCCCCCCATATACAATGTATACTCAGTAGTCGGTAGAACTCCGTCTACGTCACTAGAACTCCGGCGGAGAAAATTTGGCTGGCGGTGTAAGGAGAGGTTGAAAAGTTCGATCTACATCTCTCTTTCATTTCAACATTTGCTATATGACTCGATCGACACTCTGTGCTGCAAAAGGCCTTTTCTCCTCTGCATTAAACAAATATTCAATCAAAATACAAAATCGAGTCATAAAACACATATTTTACTCCCAAACTATTTATACCTATATATAAATATGTCTTGACCGTGAAGTTTCTTCCTGCATAAGTAACACGAACTGAGGAAACCCAAACCCTTAAACTCCGGCGAGTTCTCAAGAGATTCCGTTCCGACATCGACCATGAAAAGTCTCTCACGACGATCCTCGTTGATCTTACTTGCCAAACACTCAAATCCATCTCTGCCATAAACCCTTGTACTACAAGATCCACTAGGACCATGGTGACACGTCACCAACGTATACTCCTCCTCGTCCATTATGAACATCTCCTCGTCTTCTTCTTCGTCCGTGCTTCCTTCATGGCTCATGAACTGGACAGGATCAGACCGGTTGGATTGGTTCGGTTCCGATCTAGTGATTAGACGAGTGGTTGAGTTCTCGAGTGCGGCTACAATCCCTAGACCAACGGACCCACCAAGGTTGTCATCGTAGAATCTCTTTGAGCTGTTTCTTTGAGATATCTGAGGGAGAATCTTGAAGTCAAGTGGGCTTTTAGGGCTTGTCATCAAGACGTCAAAGAACGGAGCCGCCGCGGCCGCAGATCGGTTCACGCCGACGAGGAGCTCGGATATTTTTCCGATCATGGGATGGGTTCTTTTGCTAAGCATGATACTTGGTCGAGAGAAGGTTTTTTTTTTATCAGATCAACCTTAAAAACTTAGAAAGCTGAAGAAACATAAAAGTTGATGAGAGGAGATCAGAGGAAGACTGGTGGTGTTTCCACAAAGAAGAGATGGGAGAGAGATGTGTTATTTATGGTGGAGTTGGTGGAAGGGTTGAGAACCTTTGCACAACTTTTACTTATTGCAATATTTACAATAGGTCACGTAAACTATTCTTATTTTGCGAATAAAACCCTTACTGTTATCTTCGAAAACAAAACTACCATATAATATCTAATGACGTAACAGACCACGAAACGTATGAAGCTAATTCGAATCGAAATCTTTTTTATTTCCTTTTGTAAGAGAAAAATGGATAACGCCCAAGGTTTTGAGAATTATACGCTATCGAAGTAAGACAAGAAGGGATGAATAACAGAATATATGAATTGATAAATTGGTCGGTAAGTGTATCAAATGCAGTATATAATAAGTACAAGATTAAATCGTCAATATCTTTATGAAGATAGTCAATATACTAATTACTAAAGCTTTTAAATCTTTGACGCAAATATATTTTGGCACTTCTACATATAAATAATTGTGTGGGTGTGTTTAACTGTTATAATACGTAGTAACTTAAAATATTCAAAACTATTGGTTTGAAATGTTTAAACAACGGTGTAAAAATTAGTTTCAAATGCATGCAATCGCAATCATCCAGCCACAAAGACAACGTTTGTAAGCAATTATGTCAAAAACCAAACGCAACCTTCTGTATTTGGCCAGACTTGTACATAACAGCGACACATGCATGGTTTATTAATTAGTTATTCAACAATTAATTAATTTTAGTAGAGTGTAATATGTGTAAGCTGAATTGACATAAACCCTAAACAATGTTTGTAATAATGGTGTTTAGATTGGAAGGATTCGTTTTTGTAGGAAAATCAACAACAATATATAGACTATTAATTTAGGAATCGACTATAAGTCTAAAACACGTTAAAATACTGACAGGAGTAGTAATAACAGAGATACATAGTAAAAAAACGAATATGAAGATGAGGTGCCAATGAAAGAGTGGTCCACACTCCACACTGAGACACAACACATTTTCACTTTAACAAAAAGACAAACAAACACAAAGCACAAAAGGTCGAGAACAACAATGTCGTAAATGGGTCCCACAAGCTAATTAAAGAGGATTCGTTACGCACTTTCATGAGATGTGATTACGTGCCATTCATCAACAGCTCCATTGTACCATCCACTATTATTTGCTGACTCGTATTTCTGCTTTCATATTGTCACATTTCCATACTGAGATTTCTATTCATATGTATTTTCGTAGTATTTTAGTAACTCAAAAGATAAATACTCCATGATAAAAGGATTTAAAAAGCATATATATATAAATACATATTTCGCATTAAAAACTTAAACCCGGCATAGACCTAGAACACAATATCGATATCACAGTTTAAGCCCATTCTAGTAGTTGAGATCCATGGTTGAGATATACAAAGAGCCCAATTGATTGAGCCCACTTTATTAGATGCTATGTTCTACCATCACCACCATATAATTCTAAATAATCTAAACAGCTGATTAGGTATTCAATATAGCAGTTACTTAACAGAATATTTGCAAGGTATTTCATTTAGTAAGGGAACTTGGAAGAAGTAGTGACTATTGCGAATAACATGAGTGAGAATCACAATGTTGTGCTAAATGAAAATATATTTGACGCTAATTAATAGCTAGTAATAACATTTCTAGAGGATATAAAGATGAGATGTACTGTAGTGTCTAGTAACATGCATAAGATTAATCAAGGAGATGCGTGATACATGACTAATCAGATTAATAGCAACGGCCAATTGTTGCAGACGAGCAAAAACGACTCTTAAATGCAAGCCACCGAATAAATGGATCATTATGAAAGCCATGCTATATGTAGATCTATTCAGTGCTAAAATGTCATGAGAGATATCGAAATGGCAATTTGCAACAAAAAGGATGTGTTTTATCGAATAAGTTCGTATTCTGAGATGACATGAGCACGACCACTTAGACTTTCTCTTATGTTAGAATGAGATTTTCATCATGGAAAAGTTTTTCTTTTGACATTTTCACCATAAAATAGAGTATATAATTCTCTACTTCTGAAACTCAATTTCCCCTCTTCTATTTCTTTAATAAGCTTTCCTAAAAAATATTATAAGACAATTATCAACATTTAGAGCTACTACTGTAGGAGTGTACGATGACTTTTCTCTTTGCCTCCTTTTTATTCTCTTCTATCAACAAAAAAATCTAACTAACATGATCTGTAGTCTGTACATTAGTTTACTAAGTTTTTGTCTAAATGTTATCCACAAATCTTCCTTTTGCGAAAAAAGTTAAGCAGAATACTCTTTTTCAGAAAACTTTTCAAATGACAGTATTTATGAAAGCAAAATAAAAGTATTTATTTCTCAATAAATTTATATAATTTGAAAGTTCACTTAAAATTTTTGAAATGACAGCAAGTTATATATTTGTTATAATTTATATATTTAAGGAAAACTAGAAAAAATCTTTTCCAGATTATATTTAATTTATCAATTTTAAAACGCAAGAAATTTTCTTTCATAAAAATTTCAATAATGAAGTCACGAATTATAACAATTTTGTGAAATGATAATTCAGTGATATCTGAAATAAAATAACCTAGTCAATCAGTGAAAATAGCAAGATAACCTACTCAACCAGTGGAAAAATAAGAAGATAGCCTAGTCAATCATTCACATCTAAAAAAACTAAAATTAGATATAGCTTAATTTTGGGTTTTCATAAAAACTAACTTAGTTTTTGTTTCCGTGTATATGAACTTGTCAATCCTTATCTTAATTAAGTTACTGGATAAATAACCTATAAAAAAAACTAAAATGAATATATGCATATCTACAATAACTCCACAAAAACACATCACAAATATTTGAATTTAAGTTATATTTTAAGTTTATAAAACATAGTAATATATTATATAAAATTATTTACTATATGAAAAGAACTACAAATAGTTTTTGGTCTATTTCATGTACGCAAATCACATTTGTTTCTCGTCTTAAACTTAGTCAATCCTAGAAATCAGTTTAATTAAGATATTGAACAAACAAATATAAAAAATAGTAGGTTGTTATCCTCTCGAAGTTACTATAAAAACATCTCATCTAAACACATTTCCAGTGCAATCGTTTTCTGCAGTAGAAACACAACACTGAGCTATGAAAATGAAACAGTTCAATCTCTTATCCTTTTTCCTCATCCTTGTTACTGCCTTTAGTTCAGCTAATTCAACCATTGTCTCTCATGACGAAAGAGCTATCACCATTGATGGACAACGCCGAATCCTAATTTCAGGCTCAATTCACTATCCACGAAGCACTCCTGATGTAATTACTTGCTCGTCCACATCATTTGTAAATTTGTTTCTTCTTCCTCAAGTGAAATTTCACTCACTCTTTTTTTTTCTTGTGCTTTTGCAGATGTGGCCTGATCTGATCAACAAAGCTAAAGATGGTGGGCTCGATGCCATCGAGACTTATGTTTTTTGGAACGCACATGAACCATCACGTAGGCAATATGATTTCTCGGGAAATCTTGATCTTGTTCGTTTCATTAAAACCATCCAAAGCGCGGGTCTCTACTCTGTTCTTCGCATTGGACCCTATGTTTGCGCGGAATGGAACTATGGAGGCTTCCCGGTATGGCTGCACAATATGCCTAACATGAAATTCCGAACAATTAACCCCGGTTTCATGGTATAACCAAACTTCTTCAATTTTCCAATTTTTTTATGTTCATCTTCTTTTGAATTTCTTCTAATGTTTTCTTCAATCTCTTTATACAGAATGAAATGCAAAATTTTACTACAAAAATCGTAAATATGATGAAGGAAGAGAACCTCTTTGCTTCACAAGGTGGTCCAATCATCCTATCTCAGGTACATCAGGACAAATGTTTTAGCAACAATTTTTATGATTCTTTAGCGGTCAACCATTAATTTTAATGTAAGCTATATACCATGAGAAACATTTTTTTATATATCATAATATGCCTTTCCTATACATTAATCATAAACCTAATTTTAAAAAGACTTGTTCGTTGATATTTTTAGATCGAGAATGAGTATGGGAATGTGATCTCATCCTATGGAGCAGAGGGTAAAGCCTACATTGATTGGTGTGCCAACATGGCTAACTCTCTAGACATAGGTGTTCCATGGCTTATGTGCCAACAACCCCATGCTCCTCAGCCTATGATTGAGACATGCAATGGATTTTACTGTGACCAGTACAAACCAAGCAACCCAAGCAGCCCAAAAATGTGGACAGAGAATTGGACTGGCTGGTTCAAAAACTGGGGAGGCAAACATCCTTACAGAACCGCTGAAGATCTTGCTTATTCCGTTGCCAGGTTTTTTCAAACGGGAGGAACTTTCCAAAACTATTACATGGTAAGATTCAGCTACATGCACTAACATATTTGAAAAAAAAATAGGTATAATGTTTACTAAAATCCTTTTTGTCAAGAGATTTGATTACTAACTTTTTGTTCGTTTGCTATATGCATGTAATGTGACATTATACAGTACCATGGTGGTACTAACTTTGGAAGAGTTGCAGGAGGTCCATACATCACCACTTCATATGATTATGATGCTCCTCTTGATGAATATGGTAACAACATCACACTTTGTATATATAAAAACCTTCGATAATACAATCTTAACATATATCTATATTTTTCAGGTAACTTGAACCAGCCGAAATGGGGTCACTTGAAACAGCTACACACGTTGTTGAAATCCATGGAGAAACCTTTAACTTACGGCAATATCTCAACGATGGATCTTGGCAACTCCGTCACGGTTAGACCCAGTCATGTTTTCTTATTATCCCTTCTTGACTGTAAAATTGAATGATGTCATTAATCCACACTTGTTGTTGTATCTTTGAAAAGGCTACGGTTTACTCAACAAACGAAAAATCAAGCTGCTTCATCGGTAATGTGAATGCAACTGCGGATGCTTTGGTCAACTTCAAAGGGAAAGACTACAAGGTACCGGCTTGGTCCGTGAGTGTTCTTCCTGACTGCGATAAAGAGGCTTACAACACTGCAAGAGTGAACACTCAAACATCGATCATTACCGAAGACTCTTGTGATGAGCCTGAGAAGCTGAAATGGACATGGAGACCCGAGTTTACTACTCAGAAGACCATTCTTAAAGGCAGTGGAGACCTCATTGCCAAGGGTCTTGTAGACCAAAAAGACGTTACAAATGATGCCAGTGACTATCTTTGGTACATGACTAGGTAATTAATATATATGTATTTCTATATATTTTATGTTCGTTCATTCTTATGACCGGTTAAATCCTGATTCAAACATTATCTCTATAGAAAGTCGCATGACGAGTTTTCCACTACTAGCTAGATCAACAAGATTGTATAATTTTAACTGACTTTTTTTTGTATGGTTTTGAATTAGGGTTCATCTCGACAAGAAAGATCCAATTTGGAGCAGAAACATGTCGCTAAGAGTTCATAGCAACGCTCATGTTCTTCATGCTTACGTCAATGGAAAATACGTAGGTAACCAAATCGTGAGGGACAATAAATTTGATTACAGATTTGAGAAGAAGGTCAACCTCGTTCACGGGACTAATCACCTCGCACTTCTCAGCGTTTCAGTTGGACTTCAGGTAAAAAACGAAACCATATAAATGTATGATGATACCCAAAAAAAATGTGAAAATTTGAAATTGTGGTATCTGTTTTAGAATTATGGACCTTTCTTTGAGAGCGGTCCAACTGGAATCAACGGTCCTGTGAAATTAGTTGGATACAAAGGAGAAGAAACAATCGAGAAAGATATATCGAAGCATCAATGGGACTACAAGATTGGTTTGCATGGATTCAACAATAAACTTTTCAGCATTAAATCTGCTGGTCACCGCCATCTTAAATGGTCATCCGAAAAGTTACCAGCTGATCGTATGTTGTCATGGTACAAGGTTTGTATCAATTAAAAATCTCTCTCCAAACAACTTTTCATAATGCAAATAAGCAAGATTCTTACAAACGTGTTTCTTCAGGCAAATTTCAAGGCTCCTCTTGGTAAAGATCCAGTGATTGTTGACTTGAATGGCCTTGGAAAAGGAGAGGTTTGGATCAACGGTCAGAGCATCGGACGTTACTGGCCAAGCTTTAATTCTAGTGATGATGGTTGCACCAACGAATGTGACTACCGTGGGGAGTATGGTAGCGACAAATGTGCTTTTATGTGCGGCAAACCAACTCAAAGATGGTAAAATTAAAATAAAATAACGGTCCTTAATTTATTTTATTTATTTCGATATGCTTTCGTTACAACTTCTCACAAACTTTTAGCTCATTATAAAATGGTTCAATTCACTGAGATTAATAGTAATTTAGTTAATTTACCAGATTTTTTAATGGTCGTATAATTCTTATAGGTACCATGTTCCACGATCGTTCTTGAATGATAAGGGACACAACACTATCACACTATTCGAAGAGATGGGTGGTGACCCCTCAATGGTGAAGTTCAAGACGGTTGTTACCGGAACAGTTTGTGCCAGAGCTCATGAGCACAACTTAGTGGAGTTGTCTTGCCATAACCGGCCAATCTCAGCCGTCAAATTCGCGAGCTTCGGAAATCCGTCTGGCCAGTGTGGGTCATTCGCGGCTGGTACATGCGAAGGAGCCAATGATGCTGTGAAGGTGGTGGCGAAAGAGTGTGTTGGAAAACTCAACTGCACTATGAATGTGTCTTCCCACGAGTTTGGATCTACTTTGGACTGTGGAGATTTACCTAAGCGATTGTTTGTGGAAGTTGAGTGCTAGATTAGATCTTTATCTCTAGGCTCTAGCTAGCTAGTGATTGCAATAATCCTCTTTAAATAATTTAGATAGCTCTTCTGGTTAAATAATGTTTCTTGCTTTTTTTTTCTTTTGATCCATCATAATTCTTTAGATGGATTGGATCCAGGGTTGTGGAATAAAAATATTAAGATCAAATAAAAACCATCATCTTAAATACTTTTTTCCTTTGAGTTGTTTATTTATTTCATTTTATACGTATACGTAAGCAACGACTAATTTCAAAGAAAAAACTATTACTTGGTATATGAAAATCTTGTTTTGCTTAGGTAATATACTTTGGGATTAATTAGATCAATTAACGATGTTGTTATTGAGTATTAGAATGTTTTTTTGTGCAAACGATTTTGCTGTATAATATCGTTTTAGATTATTTCGAATATTTTTAAGAAATAAAATTAAACAAAAAATCTCAAAATGATTTTTAATAAATTTAAGCAAAAAAAAAATCAAAATGATTTTTTTTTTGTCAAACCTCAAAATGATTTAAAAGAAAACATCCCAAAATGATAAGTCAAAAAATTTCAGTAAGTGGGCAAAAAGGATTAGGTAAGGACCCGACCCGACCCTACCCGTAAAGCACACCCGGTAGAGAGTTGTAGATAGAGTTCTTGCTGCAATAAAAAGGGCAGCAAGTCTTTGTGTGTCCGTTTCTAGTCTATCCATCTCTTGTGCAACTTCTAGGGTTTTTATCCTCCAAAGTGACAGTGCCCCCCTTCTTCTCTTATCCTCAAAGGTATGAATCGCTTCTCTTTACTCTCTCCACTCTCTGTAATTCACATCGAGAATTGACCATAAAGGTTGGAACTTTAGGCGGAGAAACTAATTGGGTTCGCTCAATAGTTGTTGGGTTCTGCGGAAATGTGGTGAAATCTCCATTTCCTAACTAACTGAGAGTTTCATGTGTGTTTGAAGGACAGCAGAAATGGCGGCGACTCAACTTACAACATCACCAGTGACTGTGTCAGCTAGGAGCTTAGCCTCACTCAGAGCTTCGAGTGCCAAGTTCGGAACTTTGAAACCAGGCACCCTTAAGCAGAGCCAGTTCCGTTCTTTGGTTGTCAGAGCTGCCTCTGTTGTTGCTCCTAAGGTACTTACTACTTGTTCACTTCTCTTTTTTTTAATGCATCCTTGTTTCTTTGTTGGAATTCATTTGAATATTAGATTGCTGTCTGTATAGATCTGGCTCTTTTAGTTGTGACTTATGTTTTGTTTCGTTTCTTGTCTTGTTTGCAGTACACTTCAATTAAGCCATTGGGAGATCGAGTTTTGGTGAAGACCAAGGAGGCAGAGGAGAAGACTATGGGAGGTATCTTACTTCCATCCACAGCTCAGTCAAAACCTCAAGGAGGTGAAGTCGTTGCTGTGGGTGAAGGAAGGACTATCGGGAAGAACAAAATCGATATCGATGTCCCTGTAACTGCCTCTCTCAACCTCTCTCTTTCTTTCTTTGCTTTGTCATCTGCTGATAAATTTATCTGAAAATGCCTTTCTTTTTTCCTTCTATTGGTGTAGACTGGAGCACAGATTATTTACTCCAAATACGCAGGAACTGAGGTGGAGTTCAACGATGTGAAGCATCTCATTATCAAGGAAGATGATATCGTTGGCCTTCTTGAGACCGAGGACATCAAAGATCTCAAGCCTTTGAATGACCGAGTCTTCATTAAGGTTCGCCGCTTGTGTTTGATCATCATATTGTTTGTACACGCAAGAACAGTAGTAACAAGAGGAAGTTTTGTTTTGACATATGTTTAGGTTGCTGAGGCTGAGGAGAAAACAGCTGGAGGGTTGTTGCTAACCGAGACTACCAAAGAGAAGCCTTCTATTGGCACGGTAAAGCACACACTTAATTGATATCATGTCCATCTTGATGGCTCATATACAAGTGTCAATTATTCATAATCTCATCTGTGTTGTTTTTGGCAGGTGATAGCAGTTGGACCAGGTTCTCTAGATGAGGAAGGTAAGCGTCAGCCACTATCGATATCGACTGGAAGCACAGTTCTTTACTCCAAGTATGCTGGCAATGACTTCAAGGGCAAAGATGGTACCAACTACATCGCCCTGAGAGCTTCAGATGTGATGGCTATCCTTTCTTAATTTTATATCTTTGTGACTTGCAATTTGTATCCCAAATGTGGAAATTTTTCATAAACGGCTTCAGCACAATCTGAAATAAAGACTTGAGTTTATTATTTGATTTTTGATCTTACTGCTTCCTTTCTCTTACTGTTAACTTGTACAAGAGGTTTATGCTAAACCAGCCAGTCCATAGAATCATTGACACACATCATCATGATAAAGTCTTCGTGTAAACGTAGTTGAAGATTGTATTTTACTGGTAAATGCTCTACAGTGCCCCATTGGAAATTTGGTACATGTTATCAAACAGACGAAGATTATATTACAAAAGAAAGAATCATTTGTCTGTGACTCTCTGAGAGATGTTCTTTCTGCCTTCACCGGTTAAACGAGTTGGCCGAGTTATCATCATATTGACCTCTCCATCCATTGCCATTGTCACCGCCGCTACAAGCTTGATTAGTAGCTGGTAAACCTGCAAAGTTACCGTCTAAACTCATCTGTTGAACCTCAGCTGATGAAAGAATCTTTATGCTCTGAACACAGTTTACAAACTCCCTGCAAAAAAAAAAAAAAAATCAAGATTTCAAAGATTATGAAAAAACAATGCAACTTTCAAACGGTCTTAATGCGAATGTTATAGCTCTCTACTTACTCCCACGGGTCATCACCAACAAGAAGGATGTCGTTTTCATGATCTACGTAGACAAGCTTCCAGTCTGATGTTAGAGGATCTTCAAGCTGTCCTTCGATCCCAAACATCCGTGCTAGGTCATGCCTCAGCTCATCGTAACCTCTGTATCGGTTGACATCTATTGATCTCCCCACTGAACCTCGCTTTTGCACCTGTCAGAAACATGTACAACATTGTCAAACCATAAAAACGTAAACCACCAAGTTTCCCACAGAGAGGGATCAGACCTTTGTGTAAGTTCGCATCCGTTGAGCCTGAGTTGGCCATAATCCTCCACCAAGAACTCCAGCGTCGTTGACAGCTAGATCGTTTGAAATGGCAGGCACATTAGGGATGCCAAAAGATTGAGTTCTGACAGCTGAAGTAGACATCTCTGTACCAATGTCATTGGTCACTCCTCCATAGTTTGAAAGCATGTTTTGGAGATCTTTCTGGGAGTCGTACCCCCTCGAGAGCAACGTGTCAGGTACAAAGCCACTCTCCACATTGGCTCCGCCAAACAAGCTGTTTCTTGAATCACCGTCCAGACCAAAGTTTGGAGACAAGAAATTCTGTTGTCTGCTGTTTTCACCGCCATCTAAACCGTAAGAAGTTCCGGAGGCAGAGGCTTCTAGTTGATGATCTGTTAAACTAGCTTTGGGCTTTTGCTGGCTCACGAGTTCATGTTTTAGCCGCATGTCGGATTTGCTGTAAAGATCCTGGACAAGAGTAGCAGACACATCAACCGCTGGATCAGGTATCAAGATCGCTGCTGGCCCGCTTTGGCTTCTGTTGAGGAAGGTTGAAGAAGAGATCTGACAGTTGTTGGTGGAAGGCGAGGTTGAAGAGGAAGGTGCATCTCCTCCATCTGTGATGCCTGAATAAGCTTTGGCCACTCCTCCAACCGGTGGGTTTTGTTTGTCCTGAGCCCGGCTCACCATCATTTGAGGTGGTTGCAATGTCGGTAAGACAGTGCTAGTGCATGACGACGGAAACTGCTGACCTTGTGAGATAGAAGTTAGCTGTTGCAACTGCTGGCTTTGCAGCTGTTGGTGGAGGAACTGAGAAGGCATACTCGAGCTTCCTGGAGAAAGAAATTGCTGGTGCTGTTGTTGCTGCTGCTGTAACCTCTGCAGCAGCTGAAACTGTAGATGCGGTTGCTCCAAGAGACTCTGCTGGAATATTTGTTGAGCCTGTGACTGTTGAGTTTTCTGCTGCACGAGTGTTTGCTGATTGTGTCCCTGGACAGGACCAGGAGGCTGCTGCTGTTCAACTTGTCGTGAAAAATTTGTGTCTTGTGGTGGTATGGACATCAGATTAGATGAAGATTTGCTGGTTTCAATTACACTACTCTGGCTAGTGCTAGCACCTACATGGCGATGTGTGTGTTGAAGCTGCGTAGACTGTTGTTGCTGCTGAAAGCTTTGATTAAGAGAGCTAGACGGAGGCGCAATGACACTGCTTGCTATTGATCCCGAAACTACTTGGGGTTGCAAATGATGCATAGATGCTTGTTGTACCTGATGCTGCTGCACTGCTGGTTGACCATTATAAATCTGATTCTGCGGAAGCTGAAACTGCTGCAACTTATGTGGCTGTAACTGTTGTGGATGTGACTGTGCCTGTGCGTGCGTATGAGATTGCAGTTGCTGCGCTCTTAACTGCTGCTGCTGCTGTTGTTGTAGCTGCTGCTGCTGCTGCTGCTGTAGCTGCTGAGTATGTTGCTGTGGCGGTTGTTGATGATGTTGCTGCAGCGATTGTTGTTGTTGCTGCTGATGCTGCTGCAGTGATTGATGTTGTTGCTGCAGTGATTGCTGTTGCTGTTGTTGTTGCTGTTGTTGCAGGGATTGTGGTTGTTGCTGCTGCTGCAGCGATGGTGGTTGTTGTTGAGGCTGTGGTTGCTGTTGCTGATGGTTCAAAGAAGAGTGCAACAACTGCTGCAGCTGCTGTTGTTGAGACAACGTAGTTGGCGGCTGAGATAACTGGGACATTGCCGCTTGCGGATTCGGTTTGTTAAACTGGAGGTTTGATGAGGAAATCCCCCCTGGAGGGGTCTGAAAGCTTAGTAACTTGGAGGGATCATCAGTGCCGTGCAGAGCCGCGGTCGGAGAGAGCATTGACGGAAAGAAACCAGACTGTGCAGCGGCAGAAGGTACCTGGCCGTTCTGCTGTTGCATACTCATCCACTGAACTAAACTCAGACCAGGAAATATAGTACTGGACGGGTCTTTCATTTCTAAGCCATTGTCAAGCCACGGCATTGCTCTCTTCAACGCAGACTCCATGTCAGTCCCATCATCTGTAAGACCACCAGAATTTACGTCCCAAAAGAGATTCAAAGATGATGTTTAAAATGAAACTGTACAAAGACTTTACCTGGCATTCCCGGCTGCCCACCAAACCGAGGTCGAAAAAATGGAGGAGGACATATGTAGAAAGGAGTTAAAACCGGTTCAATGTCCCAAACTGAAACTCGACTTGGCCTATCACCAGCAGCTGACTCATCCCATCCAATCTTTAACAAAAAAATAATTATAGCTAAGATGAATGGTGCAACGTATCAATAAAAAAATCATGAGTTTAGCTTCAAACTACCTGAAGATTCCGCCACTGAGAGTTTTTCCATCTCACCGGATCAAGATCACTGATACCAGTAACTGTACCCATATACCTACGAACTCCGCATTCTTCTGTCTCAAATATCATCCTAAACCGCATACCTAGTGAAACCTGAGCGTACATAGCTTTGGTATACTTGGCTAAAGGAACCACAAACTCAGCAGGAGCAGCCCTGCAAAAAACTCAGTAGTATTCTCTCATGAAAAAAGTATTTAGTAAGGTTAATGGAGACAAAAAGGAAACGTAAAATCAGCCACCTCGGGTTGTAGAAAATGGTGAAAGGACTGTTATTAGCATTAGCATGAGCTGCTGCAGCAAGAACTCCGATGTGCATGCTATCGCTAGATATTACGGAAGAAGAAAGCGCAGGTTGTTGTCTATTTGCACGTCTTATACCCAACAGAAGTTGCCCCTTTCCATCTCTTAATTGAAAATGAAAAGAGTTAGCATCATCAGAGGATAAAAATACCGAAAGAGCATAGGCACATAGAGAATGATATTACCTGACAAAAAGAACAGAGTCCCCAGCAAGGAGCCTCTTCGTGCTGACAAACACACTCCAGCCTGTGGTTAGCAGATGCCTTTTTGGTTGACCTGAAAAATACGAACAATTCCAAAACCTAAGAACAGTTTCACAAAAGCTAAATTGATTAAAGACAAGGTAAAAAAACCTCGAAAAATATGTCTGAAAGTCCATGTGTTGTCATGAATGTCCTTAGCAACAAGCTCTTGACAAGGTGGTTGCATAGAGAAATCCTAACAGAATTTTGCCAAAAAAATGTAAGAAGTGGAGTCAATAAAGAGATCATGATATTCGGGTAAGTACAGATATAGCTAAGAAGCGAAGGGATTGTATATACACCAGAGCAGGGAAGATTTTCTCAGCTGCTCGTCGTGGTACAGAGAATCCACCGTGAGTGCTAGTGTCACTAGCCGTGAGGGTTTTGCAGAAAAATTCATTAGGTTGCCTGTTTAGCTTAAGACCCATGTCAGAGGCAAGCAGTGCATCTCTGTCATACTGTTACAACAGAATCCTCACAGCAATTAGTGCCTACTCGTCAAATACACTTAGAACAAAGTTATGTAATGAAAGTTAAAACTAACTTTGTTAACTGGCTGTAGTGTCATCTGCGCGTAGACCTCCTCAGTCTCAGGATCAGCCTAGTTTAAAATCGATAATTGGCAAAATACATTAGCTATTCAAAAGAAAACTTATGTTGAGAGATCAGGCCATACATTCAATGTAACATTCTGGAGCATGCAAATGAGCTTTGAAGGGAGATTCGGGTAGCTTGGTATGAAATCAGTCTGCTTCTGCATTGAAGCCGCGACCTAATAGAGAGAAGTAATAGCCCGCATTAAATTTGGAATCACAGATTCAATTCTTGATCAGCCGTGAATGATAAATCTATATTCGAAAAACATACTTGTTCACTGTGACCTTGAGGGAAGTAAACAACAAGACTTCCCGCAGGAGGCAACGCTATGAGTGGTCCAGCACAAGCGTGCCATAACTCTGAGTTTATATTTCTCATTTCTCCTGCATTCACACAACATCGAAGATGTGACTACTTCAAAATTCTCTGGGACCTTCCTTGAGTTACTAGTTACTACTATCAAAACAACAAAGATGAGAGATAGCTGCTCTAGACCCCTACCCACAAAAGCTGTTTATATCAATACAATTTAGCATTACTTCAATAGCAGAAAACGAGTGGAAATAAACTCAATTCAGGTAAGACCATATCCAGCAAACTCTGAACAAGCTTGACCTCCTCTACTTACAACTTGAATCTAATACAAAACCAAAGCAGGGGGGTTCTACAAACCTTCCAGTGGATTTGGAGAGACTCCATTTGATGAAGGAGCTTTCATGATTACACAACTTTTTTACTTCTGACCCAATTAACAATCTGAATCTGAGCGCTTACACAAAGCTGAGACCTTTTTGCGTTAAAGCTTCATCTTCCTCACAAGACCTTAAAGCCCTAAACTTTCTCTCCTCCACAATCAAAATAAGGAAGCAACTGAACTATGTTCTACCTCCACTCTTCGAATCCAAGTCACCGCAGAAAGAGAGAAACAAAAAAATCGGTTCTTTTTAAAGAGTAATCTGAAATGTTGACTCCAAGATCTCTGCTTTGTACTTCCGACAGAGACACCAGTTTCTCGGAATCACAGAGAGAGATCAAAAGCACACGACTTTTTTCACAAGCAGAATCTACGGAGAGACCGCCAATAATAGATAATAAGACACAACAAGACCGAGACAAGAAAAAAACGAAGAAAGATTCCTTTTTTTTTCAGGGAATCAAAAAATAGATCGAGGAGCAGGAGAGATTTTATGACAGAGAGCTAGTTCACACGGGAGAGAAAGAACATCAGAGTTGTTGTCGGAAGAGAGATGATGATGATCAGCGACCAGGACAACTACTACTTACCCCCAAAAAGGTCTGCAAAAGCACCAGGTCTAGCTTTTTCTCCTCTTTTGCCTTTTTTTCTCTTAATTTTCGGGATATTTATTTTATTTTAATACTTAATAATGCTAACGAGCCGACATATTTACTAGCAATCTGGTCACTATTCAACTTCTTAATTATTTGTCTTTTTAAAATATAAATTTTATTTTGCTCAAAAAAAAAATCAAAACTTTATTTGGATAAAAACAAGAACATTAAAATTTTATTTATTGTTGGTTGTCCGGTAACTGAAACTTTTCGTTAAGGTTTATTACTGGTGACAATTTATTGTAACATTTAGTTAACGATTGTATAGCATTTGAGAAGATATAAAATAAAGGAGTTGGACTCTCCATCTATAATGTTTTTGAAGATAGTAGAGCAACACCATTTATGATGTTTTTGAAGATGACGTCCTGGTTATCAATGAAGCCGCCTTCACATTCAAAGAACGAAAGCACTATGCACAATGTTTTGGTACACACAAGATCACACTCTGGATAACAATTTAAAGATTCGAAAAGTATGTCGTTTACCACCGAGACTTATATAAAAAAAGATGTTGTTTTGTTTTTCGTTATTTTGTACAGTTTTTCTTATCAATTTTTAATTACCATTAATACTGTTATTGGACTAAATGGACGCTATTTGCGAATGTAGTATGAAAACAGTCATTGAGCGAAGCCAACTAACAAACATAGTTAGTTCTGTACTGAACCTTTATCTAGTGACATGCTTGTTGTTAAGAAAAAAACACTAAGCCAACTAACAAACATTAGTACCCTTCATAATGTTTTTAAGAGAGTAAGCCAGTCGAACGTAACCAGCGCCATTGACTCTTCCCCCCCCCCCCCCCCCAAATTAGGGTTTGGATTACAGTCTTAATTATTCTTCAGTAAGTGTACCCGTCTTTTTTTTTTTTTTTTTTTTTTTTTTTTTTTTTTTTTTTTTTTTTAAATAATATTAAATCAACCCGAAAACGGGAATATAGTTTCGATTACAAACCCGACTCGACAAAATCACCCTGTTCAAATGTTTCCTAACTAGCTTCGCTCGACCCATATCCCCGGCGCGTTCCACTAGATCGGATTCATAATCCGAGAGTATCGACTACAGTTCTCAACCTTTGACGATCACCACAGAAAGGAGAGATTAACCTCATTTCTTCGGCTGCCGGGGTCTTCCCATGTCGTCTCCGGAGTAGCTTGTACCCGATGGACTCGTCAAAGTTTGTAATCGTCACCGTCAATGAAGCACCAAACAGACAGAGAGAGAGATTGGAGAGGCACTAACCAATGAAAATTGCTCACCAACTGCTGTACACCTCGACTCCGCTGCAACAAACTAGAACTGGAAGAGAGACCCGAAAGCCTCCTAGCCAGAAACCGACTAAACCCGCACAGACCGAACATCCCGAGAGATACCAAAGCCATGAACGGAAGCAAAAAGACGGGCTTGCGATGACCGCAACCACAAGAACCAGAGAAGCTCCTAGACCTGCAATAAGTAATCGGACAACCTTACCATGAACAAACAACTGTGAGCTCATGATACTGGGATAAGCTGGCCAATGAATGGTGTCACCGAAAGAGCGTTGTGACTCCCAGACCCCGAGAGCCTCGTCACCCTTCGCCAAACCTCATCTCCGAGAACCGGAGAATGAAATTACCAAGGCTGTCAAATGCCGTTTCTGGTGACCACAGAAACAAACCAATACTAAGAACACCAGAGCTTATCACCACAAAAGTTCGTCGACTGAACTGAAGAGTGATGAAATATGGAGCTTGAGCCGGGAAGAGAAGGAAACAATGGAGAGAGAGCTTGCATCACTGCATCGTAGTGGCCATGGACGACCACACCGACACCGCAGCCACACAGAGCTCCATGAGCCAACACCACCAGCAATGACACACGCCAAAGCCAAGAGCTTTAAACCCATCTTCGCGTTAGACTGAACCGCCGAAGCACCCACGGTGGTAGAAAACCAGACGCGTCTCTCCAAGACACCGAGGAAGAGCCAAAGTCCGACAACCAACACCACTCCGGCCCAGATCTAAGAGATACAGCAGCCACCGCACCGGATCTGGAACCAGGAACTGACCCACCTCCTCCACGCGCCGCCATCGCAACAAGCAGCAAAGGGCCGCCTGAAACCCTAAAATCCGACTCCGTCGACGACGACCGCACCACTCTCTGCGTCCAGGACTCCAAACCAGATAACGAAGCCGCAACCGGAGCTCCTCTCGAGCGGAGACGAAAGAGGAACCGCTTCCAAACTCAGAGACGCGAACAAGGCAGAGAACGTGAGATAACCGGGACGAAGCAAAGTACAAAGGAGACGGGGAATAGAGAGGAGGCCGCGTCCGGCGCCGGTACGCGCGCACACGCGCTGCCGACACCGGAGCTCACTGAGTAGATCTGAGGAGACGCGAGAGAGAAGGGTCGGGGGGAGAGAGAGCCTTACAAGTGTACCCGTCTTCTACTATACTAGCTTTCTAATTAATGAATTTAAAATGTTACTCTTTCCTTTGATCAAAAAAAAAAAATGTTACTCTTTCCATTTAAAAATTATTTACTATACATTATAAGCTATATATGTCAAATAAGGAGCCATGTCACTTAAAATGTATTGTTTACAGCATATGCTATTAGACGAATAGAATGATTCACCATGTAGTATATAAGACCATTTCCGAAGTGTTTAGAACATTGATTTTCACAAACATGTACTGTATAAAATATATGCATGGATGTATATTCACATAAGTGGCAGCGACATGGTGTCCCTAAGCAATGAATGCGTGAACACTGACGTTTGCCGATTGGATGAAGGTGGGACCTTTTGGAGTTGGGTGTTCTGACTCTTCTGAGGACGAAAAGAACTCCCAAGTAGTATTGTTTTTTTTGTCAATAATACTCTTATAACAAAAGTATTAGTATCCGATTAACGTCCTGTTTCTACATTTGCCACTTTCTAATACGGAGTATACACTATATACTACAAGTAATAGTTTTAAAAATAATTCATAATTGATTTGTCTTGAAGGTTGTATCAACGTTTTTTTGGTTGTATCAACGTTATCTTTCATCAATTTCACATGAAAACCCAAAGAAAGAAAGAAGTATATGTTGCTCAAAAAAAAAAGAAAGAAGTGTATATTCGTGTAATAGGGTTGTAAAATTAATTCAGATATCATGATTAAAAAGAATGGATTGAGAACAAAAATACAGAAAGGCCTCTCGCAGCAAATCTCACCTGACGTGGTCGCACTCACACCCCAGTTTACATTGGCTCTATAATTGCTGTTTTGTGACACGAACTGGTTTACGAAATGTCGAAATCTCTTTCACAATGGACTTGGGATTTTATCTTTTATTTTATTTTTGTCAACAATGGACTTGGATTAGTCAACTGACTTATCTCTGTTTAACATCAAGCATTTCACAACCTCGTTAACAAAAAATAAATGCGTGCAGCTGCAAACAGTTTGTACTTTATAAAAACATCATAAAAATCACCAACTACATACGAAGATTTGTATACGAATTTATTATTTTTTCTAGAAAAAGGTACAGAGAAAGAATTTCATTCAGTTTAAATGAAAAAAGTACAGTTTTTTTTTTGACTGTAAGGCATAGCCATTTAGAGTTTTTATATTGTTAATAGTTCTAATTATACTAACGTATGTTACGTGGGGATGAATCTGAGTACTAAACTATATCAAAGATGGTGTGTGTCAGTATGTATTATTCCACACCCCAAAAGAAAAGAAAAAACATATGTACATTCGTTTCTAAAAATAACTAATAGTTGTTATTTTATGATAGCTTTCTGATAGCTTATAACAGATCGTAACGTCCCACAACCCCAACTTTTGAAGTGGGGTTATTGATTGACAAACAACCATTGGACTAATGTGGGAGGAGAAAGTTAGTGAAACTTTATCCTAATTATAACAGGGAAATATGCAAATTAAGCAAAAGCCGTACTGTCTCTATTATTTCCTAAATATATATTAATGTTTTACACTTGGACAAAGTGATTCAATAAACTTTATTAAGTGTAACTTCTAGTTAAAATTAGTTGGTGATAAACGGATTAGTTTTCTGTTTTTTATATATATGAATGTTGATCCTTAACAATTTTGATATACAATCTCAACACGCCTCTTCACATCATGATTTTTATCAACATATTTTGAATCAAATTCCAATTTAGGACCGGTAATAAACATTTTTTTGGTTCATCCTATTTAGATCAGAAAGTTAGATTTTGACATCACATTAGGTCATATGGACTTCTAATTTAAAATAAGTGGTGATAAATGGATTGGTTGTGTCGGCGTGATAATGACTCCATTGCTAAGGGATGTATCTTGCCACGACGACTTAGGATCATGGCCATGGACAAAACTCGACTAACTTTTATAGGTTGGACATTAGCTTAATTGTTTCTTCGAAATTGAAGTGAATTTTAATCTTCAGTCTGTCTTCTTTGCTTTTTTTGGCGTTTTCTATCTCCTTATACTCGCAAAAAAAAACTTGAATATTTATCAGCTATAATAGTTACAAGACAGTCCGATATAATTTGGCTAATAAAAAAGAAAAATTGTGCATGTGACCGACTAATTCAACTTATCCAATCGGCGCACCTGTCTCCATATGATAATCAAGGTGGTGGACCGATTCAAGGAGGCTATTTCCATAACCATGTTGTTGAACGGCTAGTACAATCTATGCTTTTTTCATTAACAAAATAAAAGGGCCACAAGTTTTAATGAGTAGGACCTCCGATAACGTTGAATCGACCCCTGATTATAATAAGGTGGTGGACCGATCGATTACAAGCACCAGTGGTTACAAACTTACAATTATTGATGTAATATAAATTCGGTACATGATGATGTTTCATTTTGTGGTATTAGCCTTGTTATTTTGCGGCACTAAGTAGAAGTCTTTGATGTGTTTGATTTTGTCCCAACGACGATGAATATGGAAGCATCATCATTCAAACCGTATGTGATATATCAAGTACCCAATTCATGATTTTCTCCCCCAGATTCGTCAGCCCAAAAATTATCCCCTCCAAACCAAACACTTAAAAAACGCACACACATACACACATCCCAATCTTCGTGACCAGACAAACATAGTTTGCAAATTAAAATCAAACATGCAAGTATATAAATGAATTCCAGGCTGTTAATTTTATAACTATACAATTTGTCAATCGTTCACGAGGCCCATTATTGCATCAGAACTCCATTTCTTCGGTTACTAACTTACTACTCTATAATGCCGCCCAAAGTCATACTCCTATGAGGCTTAAAACTTAAAACATGTCAAGAAAATATTGCCTTTAAACTGTAACTACATTTAAAAGATTTTAATTAAAAATTTTATATCTTAAAAAAATGTTGTCACTTAAAACCCTTGTTTTATATACGAACATTAGACCATCAGCATTAGAAGTTTTAAAAGAGGGGTTCACAAAAAAAAAATATAATAATCAATTTTCTATGAATCTGTGTCGCGCAGATTTACCACAGTGAACCCGTATCAACACTATTCGCGGGTTCCACTGACACGTAAACGATTGGTTTGTTGATTAATTTTTTTTAAAAAAATTAAACGAAAAATAAAAAAAAATTAATATAATAGCTTTGAGAATCGGGAACAGAGAGTATCATTGATGCTCATGCTCTTAGCTCAGACCAAGCCGCTACTTTAGATACGTAATTCTCGTTTAGTTTAAGTCTTTTAGAAATCTTATTTTCAGTTTCATGTCAAAATCACATGCTAATCGAATCCGAATGGAGCCACACAAAACGATTAATATAGTGACATATCGTCCGAAAAAAACATTTATTTAGTGTACCATTATCAGCAGAGCCTACTTAAAAGGACAATGCCTCTCATCTTGACATAGTAGATATATAACTTGCAATTAAGCAACAAACTAACACCAAGTCATAATTGTCCATTAGGACAAGCGCATCATAACATCAAGAACGTACTATACGTGGGGCTTGCCACGTGATTCATCTAGCTGGTTGATCATGTAAAGCGCGTTGCTCGTAACCCTCGCCACTTTCGTCATCCAATGCTTCACCTCCGTTTTAACCTTACCCTCGACCCCTTTAAACCCGTCGAGACACGTGTCGTCATCCGTCAACGCCGCACTAGCCCACGTCTGCGCGTTGCTCATTTGCCACCTGAACTCATTCGCCGAACCGCCTGTAACGTGGAGATGCTTTAAAACTCCTAGCGTGCGGCTCAGCTCGTCCACCGAGTCTCCAATCATCTCCACGCAGTCCACGACCGCCGCTTTCACCCGTTTCTTCCCCACGGTTTCTCTCACAGCCGCGAGTTTTTTCGCGGCGGCTCGAGCGTGGGAGAGGCTTATCTTGACGGCGGCTTGAGCTAGCTCGCGTTGGTTTGTGATGGTTGGACCGGAGTAGGTAGAGAGCGTACGGACGCATAGAGATGGATAGCTCGCGTGCAAGCAGGAGGAATGTACGATATCTTCCGCAGCAGTATTAGGTCCATATCCGGTGGTGGCAGCTACAATGACGGCGGAGACAATGGCGGCGAGAAAGAGCTTCTGTGGAGGAGCCATTGTTTGAACTGGAGTGTGAGTGAGAGAGAGTGACCAAGTTAGGGTTATCTCTGTAAATGAAAAAAGAAGAGCGGTGACTGGTTGGTGAGAATTTAAAGTGGTAGGTCGTTCGACATTATAGCTTATTAATGGTTTAATTACATAAATAGCCTCCGATGTTTCCTTTAGTGGCGTGGGTTACGTGCGTAAGATAAGGGGTAGGATGGTGAATGCAGTACTTCTTGATCATGGAGAAAATCTGTAAAATTTATTGCACCACAAATTACAGTAGCGAGTCTAGTGACAAAGAAAGACTGTCCAGTCCAGTGCATATAGATAAATTAATAACATGTGAATGATAATAATTATCTAACACAGGTAAAGTGTAACGACAAAAACAGATAACCATGTGGAATTATTGGTGGACTGGTAACCAGCGGCCAATTATATTTAAAGAGGGTTCAGAATATTGGGCCACATCTGCTTCTTCTTTTTCGTGTCAACGGCCCACATTTGCCATGAATTGACAATTGAGGTTTCAGAGACAAACTTTTTTGTCATTTATTATTTTTTTTTTTTTGAGAAAAAACTTTTTTGCCATTTATTTTGCTCAACTCTTGTATCATTTCAGAAGAAACTCTATGTTAGGGCAGAATTATCGGTGGGATCCAGACCCGTCCCGTTTGATTTATTGGGTCGAAAATAAATCAAAAACAAATTAAAAGGTGTGGACCGGGCCTTAATTAAGGCTGTTCGGTCTCGTCCCTTAGGCAACGTGGCATCACGGGAGTGGGAGATTACATCGATGTATACGTAGTCGGACAGGTTTGGAGTGGTCGATGTATTCGAAGTCGAACTCACCTAGCTTTCTTCTCTCCTCTCGAACTCAGCCGAGCTATCTTCTCTCCGTTTCTGCAACTCAATCGATTCCTCCGCTGGCAAGGTTTGTCTTTATTTATCTTTAACCCGAAACTCAATCTCTTTTGTCTGTCATATATAGATTCTATGGTCGGAACTTGTGATTGAATTGATGGTTTGATATCGTATAGATTTGTAGATAACTATAGATTTGTTGTCTTTCATTGAATTGTCTTTGATATAGACTTGTGAAGGCATCGACTTTGATATTGATGCGTTCACCATCGTATAGATTTGTTGTGATTGAATTCAAGGGTTTGATATCGAAAACGTTTTGATACCTCTTGAACTCAATAGAGTGAATTGTCTTTGATTGAATTGACTTTGAATAATCAGTGGTTTGATATAGACTTGTGATTGTCTTGTTTAAATCGTTACTCAACTAGTTCTATCCTTGTGATTGTCTTGTTTAACTCGTTACTCAACTAGTTCTCTCCCTGTCATTGACTTGTGATTGTCTTGTTTCAGGAATGGCCCAACAGTCCCTTCACTCTCCTAACAAGCCCCATTTTTTTCAGCCTCTCCTTCCCGGCTTCGAGACTCACCTCGTATTCTTCTCAAGTCTTTTCTTCCGGTTGTATGCTCTTGTTTTTCCTTTGCTAATCGTTTGGTTGCATGTTTTCAATCCGCAGAGCGTTCCTGTAACTTTCTTCAACAAGCATGTCCAAGGAAGTTTCGACCACATCAAGACTGCTATACTGAGCACAGATGCGTCAGATAAAACCTGGTTAGTGAAGGTGGACGGCTTGAAACTCACAGATGGGTGGAAAGACTTTGCAGAAACGCATAGCCTGCGAATTGGTGACATCGTCATTTTCAGACATGAAGGGAATATGGTGTTTCATGTCACACCGTTCGTACCAAGCTGCTGTGACATTCAATACACTTCACCATCAGCTCACAACAACAATGACGATACTGTTGATCAGACGATCAACAATAATGGTACACTTTTAGTATATATTTTTCTGTATGATTTTGCGAGTTAGAAATAGTAACTCTTTGGTTGTCAGTTTCAGGAGGAACCGGGGCAATGTCTTCTTTCGCATTCGACTACACTGTCGAATTTCAGGACGACTGTTTCTTGGCTCCGTCACAGCCAAAAATCTCGAAGAAGACAAACTTGTGAGTCTATTTAGTTACTCAAATATATGGTTCAATAATATATGTGTCTAAACATTTATTCTTTTGCAGTATCTCCCTCTCGGAGCTACGAGTTCTCATGCACTCAACAAACAATTCCAATGGACCCTACTGATTAACAAAGACAGAGATTCATGGAAAGTGCATTTGCATTTTTCCGATGCAGCCGGCAAGTACTACATCTCAAGAGGGTGGACAAAGTTCTGTCACGATAACAGAGCCTCTATAGGGTCTCTATTTGTCTTTAATGTCGTTGGAGATGAGAAAACAGAGCCATTGATGGCTGCATGTCAGAAAAGCCCTCGGGTAGCAGAACTACTGAGCCAACACCCGAGCAGAAAGAGTGGCCAAGCTTAGCTATCACTCTATCTTCTTTTGCTTTGTTTTTGTATTTCTGTCACTCTCTTTTTTCTGTTTTTAGTTGTTGCAACTTGATACTCAAAAAATGTTATATGGTATTATGGTTTTATGGTATTATGGTATTATGGTTTTATGTTATATGGTTTATGGTTTTCTCATGTTATATGTTTATAGTTTTCTCATGGTTTCTATATCCAATTAAAACATATGCAAAAAAAAAAAATTAACTAAGGGACTTTCACAAGTCCCACCAATAATGTATTTTTTGTGAAAATCCCTAGCTTCATCCCATAACTCAATTATATTGATTAACAAATCTAGGGGCCTTTTTTTAGGACCACCAATGTTGTTGCTCTTACGTATAGTTTTAAGGGGCCCTAGTTTTAAAACGAATTAAATGTTGTTCATATAAATTCAAAGTTCATATATTCTGATACTGAGTTTGATAACAAACAGTTTTCTTAATTGTAATCAACATTCATTTGGTGTCAAATAACACCAATCTGTGGTAAAAAAAATTGTTTGATTAGTTTTACATGGGGTGATGAAGAAAAAGCCACAATGATGGCATAAAGTAAGTTTGCTAGAGGCTCTCGTGTTTCATCCGACAACAGAAAGAAGAAATCAAAAATCTCTAAACACAGCGAATCATCTCATCGACAGAAATCAAATTGATTCAACAATATGGTGAATTCAGATGTATGCAACGCCAAAGTAAATACGAAGGAAATGAGCAAGCTTAAAACCGGGACCATGAAACCAGAAACCAAAGAGGAAAACTTGTTGTGACAATTCATTTATCATCCTGTGGGTGGGTTTCGTTATTTTCGTAGCTATGATTTTTATGATGATGCAAAAATAGTACCAGTTGTGTCGTTTCGTAGATGTAGTTTGTATGTCATGACGCTGGAGAATTAGTTTTGGACGTGTTCGTCTTTGAAATTTGAACTAGCTAAATTTTAAATCACGAGGTATGCTCTTAGTTACTTATCAACAAAAAAAATGGGATGCTGTGAGTTCAGTATGTGTTACGAGTATGTACAATTAAAATTTACTTCATGAGTTGTAATTAAGTTTATGATGTAGTTTTTTTTTGATAATCGTTTATGATGTAGTTTATCTTCTAAGTAATGGTAAGTAAGTTGGATTTACCGATACTTCAACTAAAAAAAGAAAACTACGCATACTATAATACCTTTATTTTGTATTAGCTTTCTTTTTTTTTTTTTTGTTCCGAGTATAAGCTTTTCAACACTTTATACCAACACGAACAAAACCATGCATGTATTCAAGTTTTTAACGAGTGAAAGTGTACAAGTGTAGTCAAGTTTTGGTGGGCTTAACAAGCGTAACCATACTTGTATCCAAATCTTCCACCGGCAATGTTTCGGAAGCAACAAACATTTGATACTGATTTATTCTACAAATTTGATACTGATTCAGAAAAAAAAAAGAGCTCCTGGTCTTGTTTGGGAGACATTATCTACAAATTTCAAACTTAATCGACCAAAAATAAGATACTTAAAACCAACAAGGTTTGAAAGTATCTATAATGTATGAGACACAATTCCGCCGTTACATGCTCCTTTTGTCATCCCATAATCTTACGACGCTTCCGTTTATCACCATCAAGTCCACATAACGGTACCAATCTTCATCACCATTTCTCATCTTCACCACTCTTTCCCACTGCTCCCACCACTCTCCACGATCACCCAAACCACCTCCATAGTTAACAGCGGACGTTAACTCTCTGTCTAAGTCAACACCCCTCCTTCCGTCAACGTCTACCTCGTAGTACATAGTCATCTTCCCTTTTGTCACTCCGTCATCGCATATTAACGTCTCCCAAACCTCCGTTTTCATAACCACCGTTTCCTCCACTCGAGCCACCGCCGTTCCTTTAACCGGACCAGCTACTGCTTGTGGTTCTTGTTCAGATTTCGAGGCAGTTTGTTCCTCTAACAAGCCACATCCATGACGGCCATCGTCTCCAATGGTAGTGACTCTCATCCTCCAGAAGCTGACGGCAGCCGTCACGACGGCTATCCATGTCCAGACATTGTTGACGATGGCAAGAACACCGAAGCTAACGTATTCGAAAGCCAACGCCTCTAATGGAGAATCCAAAGTGGCCATGTTTTTTTGCTGATAATAAGCAAAGAGGTGATTGGTTAGGTGGTTTATATAAAGGTGGTAAGAGAGAGAGAGGAGAGAACATGAAACCTGGACCGTCGGATGAAGAGAGAGGAACGTTAAGCCGTTGGATACTGTCAAGTGGAAGTATGAATATTTCGTAGATGCTGAGAATCGAGAAGGAAGATGCTTTTGTTTTCAAGAAAGATGCGCACAGCCAAATACTTATTCCTCATCGGGTTCGCTGGCCCTCAGAATATAAAACAATATAAGCAACATATAACAACAAATGGTTGAGTTAATTTGGACCTCAAAAATGAATAATATAAGATCTGTGATGTTGTTTTTTAGAAACTATTTAGAGTATTGCACGGCTCTCTTTCTCTGCTTACGGTTGTGCATGTACGCATGCAACAATACTAGGTGGAGGATATATCGCCCATCACTGTATTCATATATTCTACATCTTAAATATTATAGTTTTCTAGTTTTTATAATCTTTAGATATTCAAAGTATCAATATTTTGTGTTGACGGATGAACCTTTGATATCTTGTCTACTTCAGGCTGATTGGCAACTGCTTGTTCATGGTCGCGTGACCGTTGATAGCATAAGCAACAAAGGAAACTTTTATCAGTTTGGAGTTGCTCTGCATCCCTGTGATTTCTCAGTCATATCCTTTGTAATTTGTAACTTGTCAAGCTTAAAAGAATGACAAAACAACAAACTAATGTTTTATTCAAGTACTGTTTGAAAATCATATAAAAATTCATAACCATGCTCTATTTTCTTCTTGTGTAATGTGTAATCACCATTTGCACACCCTTGTTTTGTTTTGGTTAGGCTGAACTCATTTAGAAGATATAGCTACTATATCACAACCTTGAGGAACCACTTCATGGTGGCCCAGTGGTAAGCGCCAAAGAGGAAGCGCCCTGGGTTCGACATGCGGTGGCCACCGGGGCTAGCGTTAAATCGCAAGAATATGTGGGTTGCCGTCGGCCTCGTGGGATTAGTCTGGGCGAAGCCTGGAACCTCACGGTTATCCCAAAAAAAAAAAAAAAAAAAAAAAAAATCACAACCTTGAGGATATCGGTTTTAGTACATGCACTCAAACAAATAATTCATGCAACATAAAAATCAGTATATATATAAAACAATTCTAACATTATAATTTAAAACATTACTATATACAGCTAGATCAGAAGTGAAACAATTAAAAAATTCTAAAATGAACAAATGCATACAATTAATCCTAATTAAAGGAAACAAGTTATGCATATATTTATTATTTACAAGAAAATAGTCGTACATGAAGAGATAATCAATTTACCTCCCCCCATCAGACTATTCGATCTAACACACAAGCCAACAAGCTAATCCAGAGGGTTTTATATTATTTATGTACTCAGGGTCAATAAATTAATTATGAGACACTTACGAATCAAACCACCGCACATGTGAGAAGATATTGCAAAATCCATCCATAACTCCGCAAAATATTGTTCGTGATCGTATAATATACACTAAGTAGAAACCATGTGCTTGTCTCATAACTGTATGACACATTATCGTTTTAAGCTAATCATCGTATTACTACAAGTCACAAGATATATCATATTAGAATGAACTGATCACCTTATAGTTTAAGTGTATCACATGCTTGCCCAAAAAAGTTTAAGTGCATCACACCAAGAGGTGGTTTCATCCCAGATGTAATTGTAAACCATAGTTGATCTCAAGCAACGGATGTAGGCTTCAAATATTAACAAGGAATATCGGTACTAGCTAGAGATCATCCTTTCCCGATTAATTATCAACGCCGAAATAATTAATGTTCGTTGTACAGTTTAGCAAGCAACTCCATCATGATGATCATTACTGTTGATTTATAGATGATTTTTTTTTGTATCTCGCGGGATTTAGCTGGGCAATTTACAAGAAACATGGTAGAAAGCTAATCGCAGTGTCTGCTGCATTACCGTCAATCTAAAGAACCCCTTATGAACTGATGGCCAGATTTGGAATTATGGGGTATAAATATTTTTTTAATTTTTTTAATTTTTAATAATTTGGAGCTTATATAAGAATCCTCAAAAATTTAGAGGTCAACGCCAATGTTTTATTTTGATACGCCTAGATGCGGCCTTGTCCGAAGTCGAATCAGGAGACTGAAACAAGAAACGGTTAATGTGTGCATGCTCGGCTATACCAACTTTAGAGCATCAACAGCCATAAGAAACTAAAAAAAATTCATAAACCATAAATTTAATACTCAAATGCAATAACCAATGAAAATAAGAATAAGAGGTTGATTGTTTTCAGTTTTTAGAATGGTTTTAGGTTTTGTTTTTCAAAAATCACTTTCTCATCCAATCAAGATTTTAAAGAAATAGACTTCCTAAAATTTATGAAAACAAATTTTTGTAATAAATACCTAATTGTGAACAAAAACCAAAATCTGATTTTTTCCAGTTTTTGGAGCAACATTTGACGTTGCTTTTTCTGTTTTTTTTCTTTTGTTCATTTTAATATTTAATGGTTATTTATCCCCTAATTATATGTGCTTACTGTTTTTCTTAAATAGTCATATAATTACCATACTGTATATTAAAATCCATTGTTAAAAATATAATAAAATTAAGTGACATGTTAGTCACAGATTATTTTTGTTCCATGAGAAAGAAAAACAAAAAAAAAAATTACACACTATTTTTATTTAATGACAAAATTATTTAATAATAACAAACCTTGTAGTTTATCTATTATTATTACCATTTTAGCGACAATAAATTTTATTAATTAAAAGTTAACTATTAAAATAATATGTATATATTGCTGTTGATAGATTTAGGTTTGAGTTAGGAAATTAGTTTTCATTATTTTACTATTTCATTCCTATACACTGTAAGACCTAACCAATATAAAATTTTTACATTTTTTTTCAAAACCATGATATTTTTAAAAAAATAATTTTATTAGTTACAAAACCAAAATTTAGAATAACCATCCAATCAAGATTTTTAAAGTATCTTTGAAATATATACAATAAGGTTAAGTGAAAAACAATACTATTAAATTTGGATCATGACCAATTGATAATATTCTGTCCAATTATATATTCCATGTTTTACTAACTAACTACAATTAATCTACATATAAATGTGCCTACGTAATTTTCAATTTAAACTTCCACTTTACTTTTATTTATACAGATAAACTCATTCACGTGTACTTTAATATGAGCAAATAAAGAATGTGATCATGAACTGTTTCGCTAGAATATACATTACAACAATATCTAATTCAGCGTTGCTCATGACAAAATCAAGCATTTTCACTATTTCAGCGTTGTTTTTTTCATATACCACTATATTGTATAAAATAACACCTACAGAATAATTCAAATATGTATATATAATATCAACATAAAAATTTAGTATTCAAAACTATGACACTCTAAAATATAATTATGTCGTTCGGGTCTAACATTTCATGTATTATAACTAAAATATAATTTATTTTAGCTATAATCAACAAATATTTTCCGTATTTAATCAGAATCGTAACCTACTGATATATATATTCAGCCCAACAACTAAATATAATCTATTGATATAAGTATGATTCAGCTATTAATACAATTATTAAAATATCTTATTAATCATTTAAGATGTATATTATACACAGAAAAATATAAATATGACTAAAAACACAAATTAAAAAGAAATTTATAAGAAGATGTACAAAAAATATATGTGCCCTTTTATGAGCGGATCAAAGTCTATGTTCTATTAAAATAGTATCATGACCTATAAATATAAGTGTGATCTAATTATTTTAATACAATTACTAGATTCTGACACACTTTAAAATGACAGAAATAACTTTTTAAATAATCAATCTATCAACTGTTAAAAGTTAAAACTTAAAAGTATACTGATTCAAAGAAGAAATGCAGAGTCAGGGGCATGTTTATGACTGTTTGTGGTTTTTTCTTTAGTTTTTGGTTTTTGGTCTGCAAAACTATTTTTCATCCAATCAGGTTTTGATTTTTATTTTTGTAAAACCCATTTGATATACCAATCAAGATTTTAGATAAATAGATTCTCTAAAATTTAGAAAAACTAGTTTTTGAAAATTTTAAAGAGTTTATGAAGAAAAGCCAAAAACCAACTTTTATGAGTTTTTACAGAAAAAAACGAATTTTGTTTATTTTTATAAAAATATTACATTTTAATTAATAAAATAATCAATAAATAATATTTTATTATAAAGATAAAATGTCATGCAAGTTTTTATAAAATAAATATCATTCTAAAAACATTGTAAAATAATTTTATATGTGTTTCATATCAATAAAATAAATTAAGATATTTTTATATAATATTAATTAAATTTAAAAAATAAGTTAATTTCTTATAAATAAAATTAATGAATAATTGAAATAATTATAGACATATTAAATAATAACTGAGAATTATAAAAACATAATATTTTTTATTAAAACAATATATTTTATTAATATTAATAATAAAAAATCCATTCAAATTGTTTTAAAATAAAATAATTTATATAAGAAAACTGATAATTGGTTTCAAATTTTTTTTTTTTAAAAAAATTTATAGATGTTATTAGTATAATATTAAAAACATGTTAGTATACTTTTAATTAACAATATTAATGTATTTTAAATTGTAACATCTTTAATTATTTAGTGCTATTTTGTGTTATATTAAAATTACTGTGTGTTGGTTATTTTTGACAAAACTAAAGACCACAACAAAACCAAAATCTAAAAACTAAAACCAAAAGCAGAAAATTAAAGTTGTTAAAAAATCTGAAAATCAAAAACCAAAATCTAAAAAACGAAAACCATAATCTAAAACCCAAAAACTACTTCCAAACAATTGGTGAACAGGAAATTACTTACAAGACATTTTTGAAGTCTTTGCTACTAGTGATCTTTCTTTCAAGCCGATTACTAATGATACTAATAGTGCTGACTTAGCTAAAGAAGCTAGATGCAATGACCACTGACCAGAGCTCTGTAATCAAATGGAACATGTAACTTCATTAATGAAATATGTCAAGTGCATATCATAATAGCGCATGGAGTGGAGATATAAGTTGTTAAATCAAATAATTAATTAATAATAATGGGTCGTATTGTAAATAAACTAACTTTCGGCGTAGAGAACGTGAGAAAACAGAAGAACCTGAAAAGCCGAAAGTGACGGGAAAGCCACACAAAATCTTAATTATGTGCAAGAGAGAATCAATGAACTGAAAAACTATAAATCCCAAAAAAGCCAATCTCCAGTTCCTGATCTCCCAAAATTCGCTTCTCTATTCGTTTTGCCCCCACCAAATAAATTTTTAGATTCTATTAATTTTAATTCTTTTTTTTTATTTTGTTTTTTAGTTTCAGTTTCAGAACTTGAATATATACATCCTTCCTCATCACCGTCTGAGCTTCCCAGTATTGGAACAGAAAAAAACCTAAAAAGAAGAAGCTACAAGAAATCTTTGGGAGTCCCCTCTTTTTTCTCTTTGCATGGTTGTTCCTCATCGTTTCCATATATAGCTAAGAGTGATTCAATACGTTTTCCCCTTCAGGTAACAATTCATATAATGCAGATACACATATGTAATACATTTTGAGATTTGTTTCTATGTTATCTTTAAAAAAAATGATTTGTAGTTCCTGATATAATCTAGATTCATTTTTTTGTCAGTTAGCATCATCGGTGCGTTATTAATATATGTGGATGTGGATCTGTAGAGTTTGTTGAAAACTTTTTAGGTAAAGCGAGCAAAATCGTATAAAAAAGTATTATGAATTTGATGATGTTCTTGAGATTGATCTAATACTATTTGGGTTTGGGGTTTCCCTCTAGGACTTCGTGCTGCAGATCCCATGTACTGACACTAACGTTTTAGATTTGCACTGAATCTGAGATAAAACATTCCTTCTTGAAAAAAACTGTTTTGGACTGTGTTTCTGTGTGAAAGTGGGTCCCTGTTTTGGTTGATGATAATATATGCACTTTACTTTTTCACAAATAAATACTATGATTCAAATTGACTTTTATTTCTCTTTACAAGCTTATTTTTCTAGTTTTATGATCTTAATTACTATAGAAGGATTTCTTATCTGTGTAATTTGTTTATTCCTTCAATTTGATATAGTTTAGTGATACCGTGAATGCAGCAGCTTCAAGGAAAGAGGAAGATCTTATGAGACGTTTAGTCTCTCATTGAAGAAAACGTTGCTGGTCTTTTAAATTATTAGGCAGGGCAGATGGATGAAACCAATGCGGCAAAGTTAAATGGAATCAGGCAGATCGTGAGACTAAAGGAGATTCTGCAGAAATGGCAAACTGCAACCATAGGTCCCAAGTCAGATATCGCTCCATTGGCAGCTGGAAAGCAAACGGCGGCAATGATCTCACCGGTTATCAATAAGAGGCTATTTGCCGTCAAGAATTGTGACTCGGACGAGGAAAACTGCCAAAGCCCTGAGCCGCCGGCTGATGTTCCCAAAGGGTATCTAGCGGTTTATGTTGGTCCGGAGCTAAGGAGGTTTATCATACCGACAACTTATCTTAGCCACTCTTTGTTCAAGGTGTTGCTCGAGAAGGCAGAGGAAGAGTTTGGGTTTGATCAGAGTGGTGCACTCACCATTCCTTGCGAGGTGGAGACTTTCAAGTTCTTAATTAAATGCATGGAGAACAATCCTAACGATTTTCACCCTGAAGACAACTCCGGTAAGCCCTAAAGACCACTCTTGCCTAGAGATCATACCATGACCTGATCCAGACAAAGCCCACCGTAGCTAACCCGTTCATGCTCATTTGCCAACGGGCCAGCATGCTTACTTAGGGATGGGTTTTAAAACACACCTACTCAGGCTGCACCTACTGGGTTATAAATGGACCAGGCCGAGCCTGTTAGAACTGTTATCCTATCTACCCCTCCCATTACACTTACAAAAGACATTACAAATTGTTTGATTAGGAATCAAGCAATAGACTGGTTATTTTGGACAATGATATGATGATTCTTGAGAAACTATAGTTGCTAATACTAATGGTTTTGTCTTGTCTTTTGCAGCTGGGGATGCGGTAGCAGCAAATGAAGAGTAAATACAAATCATGTGATGAAGAACTGTTAAAAACTTTTCTTTTGTTATTATGATTATTGTTATCCTCTATTATTGTTTTTAATCATATGGGAATTGTTAGGGATCATTACTCTTGGGTGAAACTGTAAAATCAGATTAACTTTGTATTTTCCTGGTTTTTATTTTCTTCTCCACTATTTTCAAGGAGGGATCTAAGTTTTTAGGATACATGTATGTTAGATGCGAAATGATTTGGTGGTCAAAATGTGATATGAGATTAAAAATGAACATAAACTCTTGTACAAAAAATGTGTACACATCTGTTCTCTATTGTTATTATCGAAATTTTTTGTCAACCAGGTAGACTAATGAACAATGCAATATATGGATTGTGGTCGATTTGACAAGAATCGGTCGGATTTTGTATATATGTCTTTTTTTATCTGAGGCGTGTATGGATTGTTGGATCCTGATCAGATGAGAATATATAGTTTATATATTGTTCACTTTATTGTGATGGTTAGCGCAAAATGTGTTGCCACTCGACGACGCTTTAATGTGCATGGGCATGTAAGAACAAATCATGAGTATGTTAGTTTGAGGTTTTACTTCATTTTGGAAATGTGGAACACCTTATGTAAAAGAATAGACTAGTGGGATTATAGACGGCTTTTTGGTTCTCCGTGGTAAACTAGCTTCGGTCCACATACCAAGCAGGCATTCAACGATAGCATTGTTAGAACATCTCTACTGTAAAACTTCATTTTTTCTTTAAAATGAAGTAAATATAAACATAAAATAAAGATTAATCCATTTATAGAGTACTCTATTATGAAGTGAGATATGAAGATGGATTGTAGCAATCTTTAATCCATATTCATTTTTACTCTATTATGGAGGAAAAAATGAAGTAAGATTGGAAATACTTTTAACCATGATGATTTTGCGATCTAATTTCTAAAAAAAAAAATATTTGTTTAATTTTCCGTTGAGGTCGAATCTTTACTTTGTTTCAGCTTTGGGTTTTGATTCCCAGTGGTTAATTTCGTGTCTTTGAATTGTAATTTTAGTTTTGTGTTCATATGGCTCTGTTTTGTGGGAAATATAGTTTTTGGTAACGTTTTCGTCCGCTTTATCGCTCAAGTTTTTTTATTAAAAAATTTAGAGAAGGCTAGATGCTTTTATTTCTCTCCGCTGTTCATTTTACCAAACAAAATGATTGTCTTACATGAATTTCGTATGAACCATTTTCATATATATATATATATATATATATATTGTCTGTTGTTACGTAT
The DNA here is from genome assembly GCA_026261945.1 of Hirschfeldia incana. NCBI lineage: Eukaryota > Viridiplantae > Streptophyta > Magnoliopsida > Brassicales > Brassicaceae > Hirschfeldia > Hirschfeldia incana. The sequence goes on from JABCMI010000003.1 coordinate 3,690,576, forward strand.
ATATTTATTAGAGACGTTCGACTATTTCAACCTTCAAAAGTGACTCTAGACTCTTTCAAAGTTCGAGACGACTTATATGTATATGCACATATTTTTCATAAAACATTAGTAAGCAAAAACAATTATAAAATATTTTTAAATTATTTGGGCCAAGCTACGTAAGAAAATTACTCCTTCTGTTTCACTCTAAGTGATTTGAAGAATTTATATTTTGTTCCAAAATAATTAATATTCTCGGTTTTCTAGACAAAATTTAATATTGATTAAAACTTTTAGTCAATTATAAAATATCGTATTTTTTCTATTAATTAAACTGTTTTATTTAATGTTATTTTTATAAAATCAAAATAAAATGCACATAATTTTGTATTTTTTTAATCTTTATGAAAAAACTTTTAAATCCACTTGGAATGGGAGTAAATGAATTCTCGATGAGGGTCTAAATTTTGTAAACCGTGATTGATCTTGTTCGCGCCAGTCACCAGCAGAGTCCAGTCAAGTGTCAACCCATTTGACCGACCTAGCTGCCAATATGTGTGTCTAGTCTATTAATGTATCGGCATGACTACATTGACAATCTTTTTCTATATATAGAAAAATATTTGTATATTACAAACTTCAAGCCAATGTTTACAATATTTTTTTCTAGAAACCAATGTGTACATATTGAAATATTCATTTATTGGCTGTTGTATCACTTAAATGAAAAGAAAGATTTCAACAAAAGAGTGTGTAAAAAGTATACAAAGTATATAGACTATACAAACATAAATCATTAATATTTTTGCACCTAAACTAATTAATAAGCGTAGAATTCGACAAGTTCGTGGACCGACTCGGGGCGTGACTCATCGGCGTCGGCGTTCTCAAGCATCCAAAGCAAATGCTCAAACAAGACAACCTCGCACGACACTGCGATGGCACCATCCTCGCCGCCACATCCACCATCCACCGCCGCTAGCTCCTGAAAGAGAGGGTGGCTCACGACGTCAGAGCTCACGTGGTACGGACGACGTGTCCTGCCGACGTAGACAGTGTGAAGGTCTCCTGAGGGAAATGCACTCACGGCGGAGGAACGACCGTGATTGGTCGGAGCCGGTTGCTGGTTCTGCTTGGTGTTGAACGAGTTGAACTTCTTCAAAACTGACTTCAGCTTCATCAGTTTGTTGCCTCCTTTCGCCATTTTCAATTAGGTTTGGAGAATCTGAAGCCTGAGATATACGTCGGAGTGAAATTTCCGGTGAGTGGGAGGAAGAAGGAGAGAGATCGATGTTGGTGTTCAAGAAAGAGGGAGAGTAGGGTACTTATACTAAGTTGACAGGGGTAGACTCGTAATTATTTATAGGTTTTTGTAATAATTTTGTTTTAAAGAAAATTGATAAAACCTCAGGTAGTCAGTTACCTTATCCGCTGATTTGAATAGCATTATTCTATATATGTTTCCTATAATCGCAATTTATTCGAAAAATTAAGATTATGAATGAGAAAGATACATAAAGGCGAGTGTCACATACGCAAAAAAGTTTATTGATTTTCGTATAAAAATACATATGGTTACATACTCATATCTCTCCAAAAGTTCCTGTTATCATAGTCAGCCATATACATCATTGCTCCATGATGATCTTATTTAAAGTAAATTTTGCTAACATTTTACTACTTTGTGGGAAGGGGGGAAGGACGTTCGTGAGTGTGTTGACCTATTATTTTGTTTGTGTTTGTTTTTGATTTTCATTACAGTCTTTTTTCTTTCCATAGTAATTATATTTAATGATCACAAAATATCTGCGACAACAGTATACAAATTAGTTTCCAAGACAATACAAATTAATGAAAACTATAAACTTTATTTGATCACTTAATTATACTAATAAATTAGTTCAACAACTATGGTTCATGAACTTAAAAATCGGCTTCACGAGTTCTTATTTGTTAGGTATGTAATTGGCTTAGTTCTTATTTGTTAGGTATGTAATTGGCTTACTATCTACTAATATTTCTTTCGAATTATCAATCCCTTTACACATAACATGTTACAAAATCATATGTATTAAATTGTAATTTTTTTGTCATGTTACTGTGGTTAGACTAGACTCCGGCATTATTCTTTTTTGCAGTTTATTTTATTTACATTGTATTGGCGACTACTGTTACAGCATGTGAGTTCCGGAAGATATGTTTTTTTTTATGACTATAAATTGTTATCTTAACAAGCCGACATAAGAGCATCAACTGTCTTTTTAATCATGTAACCTAAATACTAATACTTAAATACACCACCTCCTAGTTTGTCTACTTATAAATAAAATGAAAAAAAATATTATCAATCTTCTTTTTTTTGTCAAATACCAATCTTCTTATTAAACCTAAAGATAATATTAATTAGAACTGCGCAAGAAAAGATTGGCGGAAGTCGCCGGAAGAGTCCAAATAAAGATGAAACTGAAGAAAAAGATGTAGAGAAAAACTTCAACTTCATATTTTTCGGCGGGCTCTTCACACGTCAAAGCGTCAAGCTGTAAACGAACCATTTAACTCATGGGACCAGCTCCGGCGTATACAAACCGTTTAGACGACTAAGTTTTCTTTGCCACAATTCAAGGCTTTGGTTCTCCTTCGAATTTGCAGGTCAACAAAATAATGAAATTAGTGAGATACAGAGTAATTAACCAATCGTGTTTACATGTTGAAATAATTTTTTTTTCTTAAAAGCCAAAAGATAATGTTCTTCAAAATACCGTTTTGTTTTGCATTTACAAACCATCTTTTGATACAATTACTTAAATAAATCATATTGATGGCGATAATTATTTCTTGTTATAACCATCTTGTTAACCAAGGTCACTAAAGGCTACGCTATTATGCAGCAGTCGTAGGGTGACATACAATTGAATGATAAAACTGATTTTATTAGATATATATCCTAAGAAGATTTGCTGGTGATATAGTAGACACACGAGACCAGTTTTACAAGCAATAAATTGCTAAGACACGATCAAATTGTCTTCAATTTCTATATGCCTCTAATAATTGTTAGCATAGGATTCACTGATCAATGATACACTATCCACGATCCACATAATTATAAAATTTTAACTATTTTAGAATAATAATAATTCATATAATATCCAATAAACCAACATTTTTTTTTACTTATAAACCTCCAAGTTTATCAAGGATCTATCTAAGTCTTAGATAAAACCAATATTATCCATCAGTCTGACCACACTTTCAAAACTAGCCAATTACAAATTAAACTTTTAAAAGTACATATGACAAATTAAACTAGAAAAGTAAATAATTCACTAAATATCTCTTTGCTTTCATTTAATGATAACTTTGGTTCTTAATTACTTTTAGAAGTGCCTTAACCAATGAAGGAGGATGCACACACATGTGTGTTCCCCCACTTTTAAGTGGTGCATGGACTCTGGATAATAAAACCAAACATTTGTTTTGAGGAAACATTTTGAAAACAAAACCGAAAATATAATGCTCAGTATACCGTTTTTATTCCTTCACTTAGTGTATGTTGGTGAGCGAGGACCCTTTTGGATCCTTTGATGTCTTTATTCAAAATATTATATAATTTCAGACATATATTGTCGGAACCCCAAAATTTCTCTTTTCCAAATTATTATTCCCTAACAAGAAGCACCATTCTTTTGTAAATCCAATATATGAAATCAATCACACGGCGGAGATACATGTACATAACAAGAACTAATCATATATTTTAGAAATAATTCTGACACAAGGGTTATAAAAATGAGAGATGCTTCGGATTTGTAATCATCGCAAGAAATAATATCTTGCAATCTCTACCAACCTAGATTATTTGATAATGTTGTTTTCACACATATATTATGTAACATCGACATGTAAATCCGTTTTGTGATTACAAAGACTACACTACACATGTGAGACATAGACCATCGTCAGCGATACCAAACAGGAAATACATGTGAAACAAGCTGGTGTATATTGACTTATGCATCCCTCTCCACTTGCAAAGATTAATGACACTCTTAGTACAATATTTGAATTATTGTCACTGATTCTGTTCCATTTGGATAAAATGAAGTTGAATGTATGTACCTCTACGGGTGGCAATGAACGCGAGGCTATCATGTTATGATCATAAAGATCGTTATATATATACAAAGCCGGTTTTACGGACAGCCAAAAGAAAAACTTGTCTTGGTCCCAAAAAAATATTATGTACAAGTTGTATAAGTTTTGAACTGTCCATTTTTTTTAATTAGGATTAACTTGAAAATGTTAATGATCTTGTAAATTCCAGGTCCAGCCGTCTATATATAAATTCGTTTTCTTAATGGTCTTACTAACACATTTCAAGTCGAACTTATTAAAATGGACAACGTATCTTATCCCGGCTTCGCATGAATGCTAGTATGAAACTCTTAAGGGCATTGGACGCAGAGGTGGGGATGAAATTAAGAATCGCAAAAGGAGGGCTTTGATGGTACTTCCATATTCTACCGTAGCCGCGTTTAAAAACTTTCTGAAATACCCCCAAAACCGGGTTTCTTCAGTTAGCTAAGAAAGAAGATAGAATGTTGGATGTGCATTTAGGTGAAGATGACAACAGCATAATTACATTAAGTTGCAGCATTCACAATAAGTATGCAGAACTCGACAATACCTACTTTGTAGATCATTTGTCAAATGATATTGGTGAAAGCAAACAATATTTTGGTAGGAGAATCCAAGTTATAATGTTTGTATGGTGACATGGTGTTGGAATCTGTTAAAATTTTCGAGAAAGAAATGCAAGATAGATTTCTAGATAGAAAAAAAAAAAGAAATTTCATAGCCAATTATTAGGAAGATTCCTCAACAATCAGAATACATACCATTGCCGGAAAGACAAGGAAAAGAAAATGCACAAAGACAAAAGGGTTGAAACAACAAAGAAAGCTAGAGGAGCACAAAAGCGCTCCTAAATCCAAATGATAATAAGAATCAAAAGAGATTTTTGTTATTCTTCAAACATTGGAACCTTTATCTTCAAGCTCTTCAATGGTTCCCACATCTTTTCTCTCTTTTCTTTCTTTACTCTTGAGCAAGAGGAACAGCCTGAGCCTATAAGACACAGGAACAACAGAGAAACCACATCAGACACAAACAAAGTTAAAGTGTTAAAGAAGGCTTCAGGATGAGAGAATACATACCAGTGGGCGATACTTCAAGGCATAGAACATCTCAAGGTAACGACGGCTCTCAAGACGGTCAAGGTTCGAGACATGCTTCCAGAATCCATACACACCAGTCAATGTCAAGAGCCTCTGTGAGTAAATCTGCCAGGTGTATCTGCAAAAAACCACACAAAAGATAAGTCTCATGAACTGATAAAAGAACAAGAAGGCATATGAGTTTTGTTCTTTTACTTCTCCTCAATCCTCTGAAGCCCTCCCTTTGAGATCTGGTCCCAGTGAGATGGATCTTCCTTACACTTGGTGAAGAAATCAGCAAGAGTATCAGCAGCCTGATCACCATGGTAAGGGTCAATGTGAAAACCTGATTTGCCGTGCACAATGATCTCAGCTGGACCACCTTTGCACGTGGCGAAAGTTGGTAACCCACAGGTCATGGCCTCCACAACAGTCAACCCAAAGGCTTCATACAGTGCTGGTTGCACAAAAGCACCCTTGGTGTCACATATGTAACGGTAGAGCTCACCGTTCCTAACTCTGTTCATCTGGGAGGAGATCCACCTGAACTGGCCGTTGAGCTTGTATTCCTCAATGAGGTCATACATTTTCTTCATCTCGGCCTTCTCTTCGTTGTCCTTTGACTCTTTCCTCCTGTCTCCTCCAACAACCACCAAGTTAACAAGCTCACGCAGGCGTTTGTTCTTCCCGTACCACTCGACAAGACCTGACAAGTTCTTGACACGGTCTAGCCTAGCCATCGTGAAAAGGATCGGCTTCTTCTTGTCCTTGAGCACACATCTGTTTTCAAAAGCAAAACAGAAAGATTAGATCTACCACAATCACAAACGTTTACCAAAGATGAGTCATCAAAAAGCTTACAAGTGCTCTTCATTTTCAACATTGCTGTAGAGAAGCTCCTCAATCTCAGGGTGGAATTTAGTCAATCTACGCTTCTCCTCTGTGTAAGGGAAGTAGATGCTCATGTCAGCACCAGGGGAGACAATGTTGAACTTGGGATCAAACACATCAATCCCGTGAACAACACGGTACAGTCCAGGAAGAGTAAAGGCAGTGTGGCTCTCATACTGCCCAACAGTGTCCTTACTGCAAACATAAGTGAACCAAAGAGCATTAATATACTGAAACAAACACTTATCAGAAACTATTTCTTCTGAACACTGCATTCAATACCTTCCAGCAATTTCTTGGAGAGTACTAGTGATGATGAAATCAGTGTGGTTCATTGCAAACAGATCCGCAGTGAACTGGCATGAGAAATGGTACTTATCGTCAAGCTTCTTCCAGTAGATATCAGAATCAGGGTACTTTGTCTTCTCCAGGGCATGAGCAATGGTACACTGTGAGAAAGAAACCACAAAGAATTAGCTTGAAGCTTTGACATATCACATTGAATAGATATGAATTAGTAAGACTGAGAGAGGTGTTTAACCTGAGTAACACCAAGTTTGTGTGCCAATAGAGAAGCAACGAGGTTGCCATCACTGTAGTTCCCGATGATAAGGTCAGGCTTGCCCTTCAACTCTTTGGCAAGCTCAACGGCAGCATCCTCAGTGTAAGTCTCTAGATATGGCCAGACTTCGAATCTTGAGATCCATTTGCGAACAATACCCTTCTCTGTTCTGAAGGGCACACGGAGAATATCACAGTACTCAGACCCATCAACTCTCTCAAGACGCTCACCGCATGTGGTTCCTACGGCATCAGGGAGCAGCCTAGTGAGCTGCAACATAATCAGAAACACACAGTCAGATTCAGACACATCCCCAAGAATCCAAAATCAACAGAGAGCTTACAATGAGAATTCTTGGAGTGATGTTGAGTCCTTGTTGCTTAATACGTTGGAGCATCTCTGTCTCCAAGGCACGAACTTGATCCAGAATGTAAACAACCTGCAAGATCACAACTACTTGAGCTCAAGACAGAACAAGAAGTGTAATCTCTACCAGAAGAAGAGAAAGAGAATGTGTCCTGACCTGACCACCAGTGTCAGGGTAACCAAGAACATTGTCCTGAGCAAAGTAACCATGTGGAGAGAGGATCACAACGTTGAACACCATAGGAACTCTTCCAAGAAAGTTCTCTAGCGTGCAAGGGTCAGGCGCCTCGAGGAGGTCCAGAAGAAGACGGATCATGTCAAGGACACGCTCGGCATTGTTTCCCCATCCCCTCTCAAGACCAATCTCCTCAAACTTGGCCTCAAAATCTTCATAAGGTGTTTCGGGTGAAAGCCCTGCCAGATACTCCTCTGCTTTCCTCAAGATGTGTTGCAGAGTGTTGAGGTTTTGAACTCTCTCGTTCAACAACAACGTCTACAAATCAAAACCCAATCAAAAAACAAGATTCTGGTACTTACAAAAAGAAGAGACTATTAGGGATTTGAAACAACTAACCTTCCCCTGGTGGCTGTGTAGTTGAAGGAACTTAAGCAAAGGAAGCAAACTCTCCTTGTCATGGAAGAGCTTAGCCGAGAGGTGACGGTTAAGGAACTCAACACCATCTCCAATGTATTTAGGAAGCGTTGGGCGAGGGACAGAAGCATTAAACGGCTCAAAATCAAGCTCAAGCGTGAAATCACCATTCTTACTGCCATTCAAAACAAACCATCATTGAGTGTGATTAGAAAAGAAAAAAGAAACAGAACATAAGTTAGAAAAAGATGGTTAAGACATACACTCCATCAACAAGCTCTTCCTTGAAATGAAGAAACTCAGCAGGTTGAAGCTCCTCAACAACAAGAGCATGGAGATTGACTCTTATGTATTCCCACACACCAGGCCTTGGCCTCACAGCAAGTGCAACCCATGGTGGCAACACTATTGCTTCCTGTTTTTTTATTACCATTACCAATACAAAAAAAAAAGATCAAAACTTTTTACCCAGTAATAAAAATTTTCACTACCAAAAGATCAGAACTTTAACTATCAAAAAGACCAATACTCTCAGAACCATCAAGATCAACACTTTAACTATCAACACTTTTTGGAAATGTACCTGAGTGGTTTTGAGAAGGTCGAAGAAAGCACCACCTTCAATCTTCTTCTGGATTTCTTCAGGCAAAGCCTCGAATTCAGCAATGATCTGGTTCTGTTGCAAGATGCCTTTACCTTTAGCTTCAACCCTAAAACAAGATCATCATCACGTGAACGAAGTGTGATCAAACTTTTTTTGTGTTTCTTCTTAGCCATTTTTTTTTTAAAAAATCTGATTGATGGAGAATACCTGGAAAGTAAGGCAAGAACTTCGTTTCTCTGAGCAACGAGCGTTTCGTTCAAACGCTCACGTTGGCTGTGGACGCGCGTTAACACACCGTTCACCATTGATCCAAAAGCAGAGACGCAGGAAACAGTGATACAAAGTTTTTTTTTTTTTGGGAACTGCAGAGAGAACACAAGGAAATAGAATAAGATATCAGTTTTGTGTTACCCAACATTCATATTTATATACAAAATAAAAACTATATAATATATTATAACGAAGAAGGTCAAGAAACTTGATCAAAAACTTGACCTTTTTTCGTTTTTTTTGAGCCTTAAGCTTCTAGTATATTACGAAAGAACCCTGGAGGTTATTAAATTCAAATATTGACCACTGAACTACACATGGGCGTTAACAAAATTGGTTTCATCTAGTTATAAATCTTTGTTTTCGTACATAAACTAAAGATGGTTTCTAGCTGACATCGAACTTGGACGTGTACAAATTGGAAATGATATCTTACGATCATTTTATTAGCTTCGTTAAACATTTCTATCCACCATCCGTTTTAAAGCAGTGGTGTCATAAACATCCTTGTCACATTTTAATCCAAGTGTGACCTTAAAAAAGTGGAAACATATAAAGACAAAAATATACCATTGCTTTAACAAGATATTTAAAATTGGATACAAATATCTATTGTCATATTTTTTTAAGAAAAATAAGATTTTAACCAAAGCAAAAATAAATGAAAATATCCATAGTGGATTCCTTATATGGATATATTTTTTTTTCTAGAAAGTTATTCAGAATTCAGCATTCAGAAGCATTTTCCAAAAATGTTAAATCAAAATAAGGAAAGGCGTGATACTCTCTTTTTTCCTTTGGAACAAAGCTGGAAAAAAATTCCAACTTACAAAAAATAATAAAAGGCGAGAAACTAGAATACGATCAGGACTGATTCTCCAGAATATATAGACATTTGGTGTTCATTTTCTAGCCAGAGATTTTACAGGCAAGAATTTTATTAGGAGAGGGACAAGATATTGTTGTTATTCATCTTATTTTTTTCTGTTTTTTTCTAAAGAAAAATAAGCACAGAAAACAAGTTACAATTCTTACCTCTCTAGCACTAGGATTAAAAAAACAATAACGTGAAATAAATACTAGAAAGATTTAAATAAAAAAGAAAAACAAAAACAAAAGAAGAATGAGAAGAAGAGAACCTGGACTAGAGAGAATGGGTTTTAGTGGATGGTGGAGGATTCGTTCAATACATTTTCATATTTATAGAGACGCGTTATCAAAACTTTATGCAATTTTTGGTAAGTTAGATAGAAAAAAAAGAGAAAGTGGATAATTTACTTCATTTGTTAATTTGTTATTTTGTTTCCTTTACTTTGTGTTACTTGGGTTCCAAACTCAGAGAAATGGATTTGAAAGTCCATGTAAAAGGGCATTTAAGGAAAACGGATGGTTCTGGAAGTGTGTACATTTTCCTTATCAATGTAATTCGACGGATATATGAACAATTAATCACCAATATTTTATCCTCGAACAGAGACATCCGAATCTTTGGATTAAGAAGTTATCGTAATTAAATTTGATATAAATGATTTTCTCTACGCTTGGCCAACAAGAAAAATTATTTAAAATATTGTTGACAATTGACAAATATAGAAAATTTAAATAAAACGCAACACAATTTGAGAAAAAACTTATTTTGGATAATTATGCAATCAAACACAGTTAAATTCTTAAACTAAACTTATAATAACGTAAATTTAATTATTATTTTGGTAAATGATATTTGTTGGCTTGTTGTTTTAATTCTGCTAAAAATAATTTAAGAAAACTTTATGTGTTGTTTTATCGTTTTCCTTTTGTTAAAAAGGATTTAAACTTCTTATGGTTTGACAAATAAGCTGAAACATCTATCTCATTTCATTTTCTCGAACCTTTTTACCAAGCTTTATTTAGGAAATTTTTTAACTTAGGTTAGTTAACACTTTTATTTCTTTCTTTAATGTAATTAAATGATCATACATTTTTCACTATCAAACTTTTAGAATTTAATATAACATTCTTCACCAAAATGATGAAAAGGCGATGAAGAAATAAATTGATGAAAAATAGATCACTAATATATTTCATACTGCTAAATAACAAAAGAAAAAAAATCATTAAATTACTTATATATTTAAAATATTTATAAATGTTCAATGGAAGTAAATGTTAACTTTACATATGGAAAGAAATTGACAATAAAATTTTGTCGAACACAAAAGAAAGAACTGTTGATCGAAGTTTGTAACCTACATATATAGTGAATGCATATTAGGTTGGGGACTTCAATACCTTTTTGCTATTTAATTATTATCAGTACTATTTAATTATTATCAGAAATTTACGTTAACATGTGTTTCAAAAATGAATCATGTGTATATTAGACATTTGTTAAAGTTATAACTAACATCTACTGTTATTATTATTTTGCTATATTAATATATTATACCCAGTTAATCTGTTACTGATGTTCCACCATTTGACATTTTTAACTATTATACTTACTGGTTTACACAGTTCATTCGACAATAACAATTCATTTCCTTAACAATATTCATTACTGCCGTATATTACTAAATATCCAGTTGTAGCTAACGGTTTAATTAGTATGATTTGTGAAACAAAATGTTCAAATGGTATTTAGAGTAAAACCGTTGATGGTTTGTGTCATCCATTGCGTAAGAGTTTCTTTAAAGATTTATTGTTGGGTTGAAACCATTGGCTAAGCTATAATTACTTGTAGGTTTGAACAAGTATTTGACGGAAGCATTTATAGTATAAAAAATGTGGGTTGTCTACTTGTCTCCATGTATCTACGACCACCACGTGTGGAGAAAGACGAAGAGTAACACGCGTAGTGAGGGTATTTGTGAATCTACGAGCCACACCAGCCAAGCATAAGAGGGACTTTGGATAAGGCCAACGTTGATTGTGATGTTGCCTTTCCACCGACTTTCAATGATAAAAATAGTAAAATATTTAACAATTTGTGTAATAATTTGTTCATATCAGGATTTGAATATTACGAAAAACTGATTAAATCGTACGTTAAAAAGTAATAGTTGATCCACTAACGCATTCCAGTCCGTTGTTATTTGGTTCTGTGGGATGGTTTTGACTTTAAGGTAAAGCGGTATTGGGGTCGTTTATTGATGTTTTGTTACTGTGACCAAATTGTTTTTCTTTTAACTTTATAACCAAATGGTTGTTGGAAATACCACTGGTTGTGCAAAAAAAGAGTTTAGATGAAATGGGATGGTATGGATTTTCTTTTTAATTTTGCCTAATCTTCTTATGCATTTCTCCAATTCAGTTTTCATTATTTGCCTTGTGCATTCTTTCGCTTTCTTGCTTTCCTAAAATGTGGAAGGTGAGGTGAATTCGTACGTAACGCGGCAAAACAACGATGCATGTGTTTTTATCCAAAAAAAGATGCATGTGGATTTCGAAACTCTTTGCGTATCTCCGGCAAAGTTGCGTAATTAACAAAAAACATTTCCAAAAACTACCAGCATTTCCAAAATTCATGCACGGTCCATAGTTTGACAACAATTAGTTAATTTTTCAAAGTCTTCCTAATGTTTGAAAATCATGTCTGGGACTATCTAGGAGGAGAAATACAAAATACAGTTAATAACCATAAAAATATTTTATTTTAAAAAACCCCCATAAATATATGAAAATCGATACTTATGCAGGGCTTTTCATAAAAAAAAAAATCAATTTTCAAAAATTAAAGCTCTGGCCTTAATTTATCTAAAACAGACTTCAAGTTAAGCAGAATTCACCTCAAATGTCTTTCCACAAGGAGAAAGAAGTGCTAATCGAGTTTTAAGTTCAAACTCTTGTGATATCTTAAAGTCAAAAAAAAAAAAAACTCTTGTGATATCTTTTGTTTTCGAAAATATTTGTTGGTTCAAAATTAAATAGAGAAATAGCAATTGGTTTGGTTAAACTCCAAGGGAAATAGCAAAAGCATTCATTGGTCTTAAAAACATACAACAAGAGAGAGGATGATGCTATATTGAAAGGTTATAAAATTTTCAGAAATGTTAGTTACTAAGACTATCTTCATTCCACTTCTGTGATTGGTAAATTTAGTAAAACTAGAACTGTATAACAATGAGACCCTTATAAAATAATGCTTGCCAATGAATCATAATTACATTCCCACTAGCACTTTTGCATTTTGCTTAAAATTACCAATTAGCAATAGAGTCTCCACCTAATCCAGAAAATAAAGTACAATCATTATGTCTTCTTGTGTGTGTGGGGCCTGTGCAAATGCATAAATCATTTCATTTACAGCATATTCCTTCTGATTAAACGAAAGCCAAAGTCTATATCTAAAGAATGTAAAGACCAGAACACAAGCAGTGTATCCACAAGGTAAATTGGTGAACTATACTCTCTTTGTTCCATAAAATATGATGTTCTACTTCAATGCACAAAAATTAAAAAAATTACTTTTTAGAAAACAATATTATTAAATAATAAAAATTAAATAGTGATCAACCTATCACAAATAATATAGTAAACTACTATTGATTAACCAATTTTTAATAAAGTTAAAGTACCTTAAAAGTATCAAAACTTCTTATATTTTGAAACATAAAAAAATTTTCAAAACATCTTATTTTATGGAACGGAGGTAGTAGATTTTTGGTACGTAGTGCGTTGCTTGTAAAAAAAATCAATTACTTTTTTTTTGGTAAACATTATTGCTATCGAGTATTAATACTTTTTTTTTAAGTATTAATACCTTTTTCGAGAACAGATTGGGTATTTTGATACTTCAGAAGAAATATTGATCAAAACTACCTTGTAGCGTTTCAGTGTTATTAATAAAATGAACGTAACTCGACGATGGTAATGAGTTAACGCAAAATATGAATATTCCTTTAGGTAGTTGTCAAACATTACATGATATGATTTAGAAAAACATATAAAATTAACTTAAAATATGGACGGTAGAATAGTGTTTTCTTTCTAATATATGAAGTTCCTTTTTGGTTATTCAGGTAGTTGTCAAACATTACATGATTTCCATTAGGTTTGCCTAATGTTTTGTGGAATTGAAATTCCATCTTCTTCAATAATTGATACATGTTGAAGTAAGCAACACCATGACACAGTAAAAGTTTTGCTACATTCGATCATCCATCATTTTCTTGAACAAACCATATGGTACATTATGGATATCTATCACACGTCCCACTTTTCTTAATACGGGCTTGTATTTTTTTCTTTATTCATCAAAAGACGTAACTATGCATATGAATGATAACATCTAGGAAAAAATATAGAGCAAATTAGCTCAATACCCTTAAAGTTTCCAGATACCATAGAAAGGGGGGGGAATGGTACAATTGGGGGGGGAAGAATTTAGGGGGAATATGGGTAGAGGGTGCAAATATGTGATAAGTTTAGTATAGGAAGTACAAATTCCCAAAAATATATTTCGTCAGAGACAAATCCACATGCTAGATTTAATGTGTTTTCGATATGATTAATTTTCTAAAACTTCTTATAGAACCTATGAGAATCTTCGTAGCACATTTAGGGTGTGATTGGTTAGCTCAGGAGTAACTGAGAGTAAATTTGGTAGAGTAAATGGAAAGAAAAGTACAGAGTAATTAAGAGAAAAAAAGGTGGAAAAATATAGAGTGAATTGGGTAGAAACACAAAAACTATGTAGATACCATTGGTTGGGGGGAAAATGGTAGAGTTGGAGGGGGAAATTTTGGGGGGATTTTGTATATGGGATGCAAATATGGGAAAAGGTGTGTGTAGGAGGTGCAATTTCTCAAAAATATATAATAAAAAAATAGTTTCAGCAGAAAAACAGTATTACCTCTTCGAAAGTTGGGAGGAAAGATAATAAACGATATACCTTTAGTTGTACAGTAATGAGCGCAACTCAAATAAAATAAGATTAAAACTTTTTCTACCTGATTGGTAAAAATACAAGTTGAACTGAGTGAAAACTTTTTCTCACCAATACATTCTCGCTATTGATACTAAACAATCACATCCTTAGTTTTTGTTATAAATAGTTGGATTATTTTCCTTGAATGAAATGATTATGTAGACTTTTAACATTTTGTTTTGATAATTCAATATGGCGTTTCTTAATAAATTTTTGGTATGAATGTCAAGCCATGCATTTAAGTTGGAATTTTGAAGACCAAAGACAATTATGTATGTTAAATAGATACTTAAGCACATATAATATATTCTGTTCAGTCTGTACTATGAGATCAGGAAAAATATAAATCTGAGGCTTAAGAGGTAGGAGATATGGATCACATACAAATTTGGAAAAACAAAGTGTTTTGTTGGTGTTGAAGAGTTGTAGTTATAAATAGCAATAGACACGTCTAGAATGTACATGAAATAAATGGTGTTTGTGACTTGAGGGATGATGAAAATAATAATAATAAAATAATATTAAAGGTTATGAGACATCACTCACATCAAACAATACTATATATGTTAATCAAAAGTAGAATCATCTGGCATGATCCACACTGCAGTAGGTCGAGTTGGGCAATGTGAAGATCCCTGAAAGATATTTTTACAGTCTGTAACTTAGCTGAGACCAGAAACACCGAAAGATCTTCTACCAATATGAAAGTCTGAAGGTTATTAACTCTTATACCAATATAATTGCATGGCTCAGCAGGCGATGAAGCATGGAAATTTTAACAATGGAAAAAAATAGTTACATGATAGATTTAGTAATCAACATATATTTACAACAGACTTGAGACAATCAAAACAATAAAAAGACCCTATCAAAAGTCTCAGACTATCACAAGTTTCTCTCCACAAAGATAAAAATTTCACTACTCAAGCTTCTCAGCTGTTTTTAAAAATATATTATTTGCTCCTCTTTATAGTGTATACCTCTTTTAACCATTTGGTCATCACCATGAAGTTTCAAATACGCGAAACTGTGAATCTCTCTACCTGTCCCTTCTCCATGTCTGCATCTGAATACCCAAATGTCGATAAAGACCGCAACGTATGTTCTTGTTGTAAATGGAAAGTTGTAAGAGCTTCAATGGCAGAGTGCCTCTCCATATGCTACCCATTGTTTGAAGCTATCTGTAAAATCATCCCGAATATTTGTGCGTACAGACGGTTCGGTTCCCATAGGTTCCTTTCCCTGCCAAAGGAAAAATAAACTCCGGTTAACGTTTCATGCGCAAGTAATCAAGTGACAATATATTACTCTCAAAACAGTCTAATCATCTGAGAGTTGTGGTATGCATGATACAACATGAAATCACCCCACTGGGATAACTTCACCAGATAAATTATGTTGTGTTAGCTAATACAGAATTGCTAATAAGCCACTAATGTATTTTTTTCCCCAAAACGAGTTCCCCACCTCCTATGCTTGTTAAATACTACTATCGCATCTGCGTCTACTCTGACCACGTTCAAGACTAAGTTTGTTTTTCAAATTTAAGCCAGTAGTTCATCCAAGTTCCAGAGAAAATATCATATAAGAGAAAAAATACGAGCTAGAACTCAAACTCGCTAAGGAGATATGAAAAGTAGAATTTGGAAGATACTGACCGTCCTGCTGCTTGATCCACGCTCGCTCATAGCTGGCATTGACTGTTTTACTTCACTTATGATATTCTCTGATGATGACATTTCTGCGGTTGAACAGCTTGCAAGTGCTGACGGCCTACCAAAATAGCAATGTGAATTCAAAGTTGCTGATCACTCATTATTTTGGTTATGAATGGTGAAAAACTCTACACAGATGGATATTTGGAACCTAATGATAAATTTTTGGATTTTCAGAAAGATGACCAATATGATGCTATATGAATAGAAAGAAATAAGCTTCTATTTAACAAGATCTGGTTGTTCCATCGACTGCTTTAAAATAGTATCTCTCTTGCTTAAAATAGGATCTCTATAATGCAATCAGTTGTTTTACCTGTACAGTTGATCGTTGTCGCAAAGATTTTCCGATGACGAAAGCCACTCGACATCAACAAAGTTTGAGACACTAGACATGTCTTCCTGCTCGGACAAGTAATTGGAGTTACTACCATTACGTTGAACCTTCTGCGCATCTCCAAAAAAATGTGAGCTAGGCATTGACGGAGTACACCTACAAAGATGTTACAACTGATGGTTCAGACCAAACAAGAGGGACAAGTTTTACTATGTACTAGCACACACAAATTCTTTTGACTACATGAAGTAGAACGACAACCACATCATCAATTTATGAGCTATAATAAGGGTTGAATTGATATGCCCAATAGACCTTCACACAGCAAAAATTATAATACGAATTAATATGCACAAACTAAGGAACCAGCAGTGCATATTTTATTACGCTATAATCAAAAGAAAAAGTAAGAAAGATAAAAACAAACCTTGATAATGCTACATCAGCAGCTGGCATATCTGGTGATGACTCTGAAACTATATGAGTCACTTGGCGTGATGACAAGCCTTTACGTGATATGCTTTCATGTTTGCTACTCATTGCGGACATTGGTGTGTGACTTTCATGGAGAATATTTCCGTCTGATAAGCACCTCTTCACAAAAAACCTGGACACATAGTGGAAAGAGCTATGAACATATATGTAGCGAAATATATATATTTCTGTTAACAGAGAAATTACATATGATTGGAACCGCAACAATTTAAAAAGGATTGAAACTGGAAGCTATGGTGGAGAGAATGACACTAAGAGGAATAATTTCTAATGATGTAGAGCCTATTTGTTTTAAAGTTCGCATACAGAACGCATTGAAAGCAGGTCTAGGAAATTAGAATTCGCATAGCTCCTACAATCATCAAAGTATGTCAGAAGAATGGAATCCTCAAAACCTAGTGAAAGATGACCACCAAGTTCTAAATATATATACCTACATAGTTGCAGTCACAGAAACCTACCTTTCATCTTCCTCCATGCTTAACTCTCCGTTTCGCCCATTAGATTGGGAATCTGAACGCAACTCCCAAACCGCCTGCTTCCCTAGTTCAGGCTGGAAAGTACCAAGAAATCTGCATGTTGAAAGCCACAAAGGACCAAAGACTTTCTGTGAGACTCTGGGAGATCATGGCGTAACATGTATGTATGAGAGTGACAGAGAGCAGCTCACATATTAATAGCATCTTGTTTATCCGCATCCATATATGCGTTATTATAATATCGTTGCAGAGTCCTAAGGAACTCCTGTGACTGGGTTGCTGCTTTCCACTGGCCTCTCCTCTCACTGAAAACCTATTATATACCAGAAATTATAGGAATCAACAAAGTGTCTCCAAACAGAGGATCATCAAGTAGACATACCTTATTGTGGGCCGCCGATCCACCATATTGATAAGCTAGAGTGTCTCCCATATTCTCATATAACCCCATTAATGAACTTGACAGAGGATCATCAAGTTCTATCGTAGGAGCATCTCTAATTCCTAAAGCATGAAGCTGTTGTCCTAGAGCAGCCCAACCATATGCATACTGCGCAACATTTGTACGATCAAGACAATCTATGCAGTTGGTTCTCAACACGCCATTCTGGAGCTTACTAGGCTTGACATCATAATCGCCATTATCAACATGCTTACTTGAGCGAAAATTCTTCTCTAGGGAATCATGTTCCCCACTATCATCATCAGAACTATTATGTGGAGACATGTCCGCACTGCATTTGTAAGGCATCATTAGTATTGTAAGAGTTTTAATACATAGGTGCATGGAAAATAACTTCTCTAATAAAGTACATCATTTTCCACCAAGATCTGGTTGAATGCTATCACCAGTTTCCAAAGAGTGACACCAAGTACGGATAATTGTTGACAATTAACAACTCTTCCAGATTGCAGAAGATAACTAGGAAAGGAGTACTATCCTAGAAGACTAATTCCCCTACTGTGACAGGTTCATCTTAATAACAGACAGCGAAATTATAACCGAAAGAATTTATATGATGAACAAGTTACAGAAGCTCAAGCAAAACGCTTACTCAGAAGAAGACAAACTCAGATAACCATCGAGCTTCATTGCTGGGGTAACTTGATAATAAAAGAAACCTGTTAGCATCAAAGCACAGGTAGCTACTTTGCCAAGAAGTGCCAAGACATTTGCTGTTTTGCTGAAATAAAGACAAAGAAAAGATAAAACTGGTTTTCATCTAAATATGTACTGTATTTATAGTTTTTTTTTGAAGGAGCTGGAACGCAAATTTAGAAGGATACCTTTGAAAATGTTTGTGCAAGTCCCAGTGGAGGAATCTTAGTCGATTTTCTTCAGGCAGATCTTTGTTTATAAAATCAATTGCATTAGCAAACTCTGCTCGGAGAATTGATTCTCTGGGTCTCCTCTCTTTTGTCTATTGATTGTCAAAAGAAACAGGAAAATAAGTGAAAGCTTTGAGGTGCGAGAATATCAAAATGACAATGCACATGCCTTGCCAATACGAAGAAGTACCTAGGCTGAAATGATTAAGAAAGATTAAACAGCTCACCTTGATCAAGTTTAAAATAATGATGGGGATTCCATAACGCTCAACAAGGTTTTCAAAGTGAAGTCTAGTTGCCTCAAAGTTCAGGTCCCTTTTTGACACTGGATTTGACATTGAGATATTCAGACACACAGAGGAGAGAGAGGGAGGGAAGGGACCAGGCAGTATAACACTTACAAACTATATCTGGCTTAATATTCATCCGCGAGGTCTCCTGTGACCAGAATAGAGGGATTGAGCCACGATGCTGCACAACAGAACTTATTTGCATGGGATGGTCTTCAGGAACGTCCTCAGACACTATCTGCTCTGTTTCGACATCATTGGCAACATTGCCACTTTCGTTTATTCCTCGTTTTAAGTACCTAAAATCAGAAGGGGGTTAGGAGAAAAGAAGCATAAGAACTACCTCAAGTAAATATGCATACTTTAAATCTCATTATTGGAAAGAACCCAGGAGATAGGCAATGAAACAATGATTGCCATGTATTCTTATGTGATTATGATAAGTGCCCAATATTGAGTGATGAGCTGGAGTAGGAAGCAATAAGAAGCTGACCTGGCATTAAATGACGTGGACTGGCAGTTAGAGTCAAGGACTGAGTTGGATTGGTTGTTACAGTATATAACTGAGTCGTCTTCTTCATTGGTGGGGGCTAGTTTCTGGGAAAGGGTATGGGACACTGAGAGAGATCTCATGTGTATGGGCTCAAGGTCTCTTTGAGATCTTGAGATTGTAACTCTTTCATATCAAAGGAGTTTAGATACATCGTGCTCTATCATTTGGTGCGGTGAGCGATTCGATCATCGCGACGGAAGCATTGCGACTTTGATCAGTTCGAGCTTTTGGTGACGACGACAATGGCGTATCAGAGTTTCGCGACGACGGCAAGATCCGAAGCTGTAGAACAAATCCTATCGATGTATCAATCACGCGATGCGAAGATTGATAGGCTAGAAGCAACAATTCAATCATTCATTGCTTCGCTACAACATCGATCACCTCAAGCGGATTCGGTTGGAATCCTTCCGAATACAACTCAGGTACAGATCTCTCCTACGGAACCAAACCGGAATGAGAACGAGCTAGGTTATCGTCAAGTAGCTGGGAATCTTGATAATAACGAAGAGGAAAGATACATAGAGATTCCTGTGTTTTCTGGTGGTGATGATTTGAGATCATGGATCGAGTGGATGGAGAATCGGTTTGATTCGGAAGAGTTCACAGAGCTACAAAAGCTTGCGTTGGCTAACGGTTTCATCGATGGAGAAGCGGAGGCATATGTTCATCGCATGAATTCGTTCACCCCTTTCCTAGACTGGAAGGATCTGAGAGAATCATTGCTGTGGAAGTATGGTGAAAGAAACGATACAGAACGAATATTCTTGTCGACTCTGTCGATCAACTCGACTAATCAAGTCCAAGAGGTCGAAGCAGTGGTAACAGTCACGAGACAAGCGGAAGAACTTAAAATGGATGAGCAATTGATTCAAGACAGAGAATTTGATCCAGTGGCAGAATTGATTGGAACAACAACATGGAATCAAGCATCTTCGGTGATTGATATACCAAGAGTGATGAAGGACGAACTGTGGCACAAGGATGAATCAAATCCAGGACATGAGGTAACAATCTCTGATATGGAACCTAACCGTAGAAGCTGCAATGAATCAGTGGACGTGTATGTGGATTTGATATTTGCTGTGGTGAGGAATGGCTTTGAATGTGTTCATGACAAGAATAAGGCATGCAAGATGTTTGACAGAATGCTCGTGAGAAAGAAAAGGTTACATCACAAGAAGAAGATGAGTTTGAATCCTAAGTCTTGGATGTTTAAATTCAAAGGCCAGCTAGAGAAGAATCAACAGCAAGAACAAGTTACAGTCCACATATTAGACATGGCGTTTGATAAATCTGAAGTTAAGAAGAAGAAGCAGCGGACATGCCTCAAGGGTTGGAGATTTAAATTCAGAAAGAAGAGATCCAGTAATTTCATGACACGAGTTTTACATCAAGCTGTTTCAGAGTGGAAGATATGTTTGTGTTACAGAGCTGAGTCTGAGATACACGTGGTGTTTGAGCACTGGAAGAAAAATAAAGGCCGTAAATCATGGATGTTCAAGTTCAGGAATAGCTCTGACATAAGGGAGTTATTACAGAACAAGCTGTTGTCTCTTGAGATTATTGAAGTAGAGAGTCATAACGCTGTAGCAGAGCATGATATGATTGAGACTGCGCAGCAATCATACTTCAGTGGCAGAGACGGTTTATTCTGTATCCCTAGTGCTATAGTTCAACTCGATCAGCAGAAAATGCTTGGCACTAAACTTTGGCGTACAAAAACACATAAGGAAGCGGAGCACAAGCATTTTTCTGAGTCTGCGATGGTTCACATAGGCCACACGTTGCTGCCTATTTCAGAGTTGGTGCTGTTAAAACTGGTGGTCATCTGTTACTTTCCAAAAGGATATGGATTATCAGGAGTAGTAAGAGGCTTTAGTGTTGATGCTGGTACCACTGCAGCTGTTACGTATGGGCTGTGTCACAGCTTATACGGTTGGTGGGACTGGTCTTTTGCGAATATGATAAGGCTGTTACAAGTGTCACTCACGGGGAGCATTACGAGTGCGAAGAACCACTGGTCGAGATGGGTTTATGGGTTTACAGATGCAGAGGTTGCACTTGCAGTCATGTTAGCAGTCATGTTTGACCAAAAGAAGCATGTGAGTTGGCTGAAGAAGGTTTATAGATCAAGCTTGTGGACGTGGACAATTAGAAAACAAGTTGTTTCAAACAAGTGGCTATTACAGAACATTCACGTACAAGAAAGGGTTCTGGAAATGATGAAGCAACATTTCATGAACCGGAAGTTGTGCAAAGACTGGCAGTTTAAGTTCAAACAGAGTGCAAGGGTTAGAGAAGCTTTACGATCACAATTTGACAAGGAAACATGTTACAATGAGCAGATTCGACAAGAGCAGCACAATTGGATACAGTCATTACAGAAAATATATAAAGGAAGAAACAGTGGGGTGAAGCTATTGATACAGGCCTATAATGCTTGGAGAGATGGTCACCACAATCTGAAACTATCTCTGGCCGAACCACACCTTGAATCTAAGCTGCTCTGCTTGTTTTGTATGTTGCACTGGCTAACAGAGAATGCCGATCCTGCAAGAGAAGCTGTCGTTGAGTCAGTTCTACAGAGGCCCAATGTCTATGACGCGTTATCAACGATGTGTTGGAATCTGAATTGGCAAACAAGGCAGCATATAAATATTGATGCAACTGCAGTTAGCTCACCGAAAGATATAGAGTTCAACACAATTATGCAGGACATTTTTTTTTGCAGTAAGATTGACACAGAGCTTTGTTGATGAAAAGTTTCAAGTAAAGCACAGATGGAGAAGCAAGCATTTATGGAGTGCTCTGTTGGGAGGGCAGATGTGAAACGGAGATGGCAGAGCACATTTGGTTGCTGCAGCTTTTCACCGAAGCTTGAGGACAAGCTTCTTTAGCGAGGGGGGTATTGATAAGTGCCCAATATTGAGTGATGAGCTGGAGTAGGAAGCAATAAGAAGCTGACCTGGCATTAAATGACGTGGACTGGCAGTTAGAGTCAAGGACTGAGTTGGATTGGTTGTTACAGTATATAACTGAGTCGTCTTCTTCATTGGTGGGGGCTAGTTTCTGGGAAAGGGTATGGGACACTGAGAGAGATCTCATGTGTATGGGCTCAAGGTCTCTTTGAGATCTTGAGATTGTAACTCTTTCATATCAAAGGAGTTTAGATACATCGTGCTCTATCAGATTAACACTGTGGGCTTTATTTGCAACGATTTCATGTTACTGCTACAGGTTACAGAGTGAAGTATAATGTATACTACAGAGCAGGAAACTAGAGAGTAATGGAATCTGATACCTGGTTCCAGCATTATGGCGGGAGCGCCTAGCAATAAGAGTGAGTTTAAAATTCCGTCCAGCTTCAGAAAGACTTGTCTACATCAACAAAAAAAAATCAAGGTTCAGCACCTATGAATCTAAACAGTACTATGAAACTATCAAAGGTATTTGAGAATAAAGATGCTAGTTGCATGAAATAGCACAGCCAAGAACATCAAAATTGATAAATAGCTACAAACAAGTTGCAGGTGAGGACATAATGCTACTTTTGCAGACCTTTTGGTGCAAGACAAAACATTATATAGGGAAGCAATATAGTGAGTCCCAAAGAAAGTGGTACACAAATAACAAAACTACTGCTGTGAGAAAAGAAAAGGAATATGCATTCGGTTCAAGGAAACTTTCTTCTCTTTAGCAGTGGGGGGCATAAAAATATACGATTCTTACCTGCTTAAAGAAACCATACACCAATGCTACAGTCCACACGGTAGTCCGAAGATGATGTCGAATTCCCCGAGTCAAGAACTCGTTCCACACAAACATTTTCTTATAGAGAGAACCACCACTCTCACGGTCGCATATATTCTTCTGGAAAAACTACGCATTATATTGAAAGAATAGCTGAAGAAGAAGTCCTTTGTAAGGTCCACCATACACAGGAGCCTCTTGTACCTATTTATCAACACCAGATAAAGAAACGAAAGGGTTAAATGACTTCAGTTCCTAAAAAATGTGGAAGGGTAATAAATAAACACATGTTCTAACTCTCTTTTCACCAAACAGAAACTTTCTTCAACAATAAGCTTGGAACAAACAAAAACGGGCATAGCGTAGTAAAAAGATATATTAAAAAAACCTGTTCTCGTCTCTTGAATTGGCAATGTTGGAAAGCACGCTAGAATTACGCAAAGAAATGATGTCACTCTTGGAGACTTCATAGACCCTGTGACCACAGATTTCGCCAATCTCTCTTCTCTCAGTAATAACCAGCATGTAGTATGGTCCCAAAAACTTAATGAAACCTGAGACCACATAGATGGGGGAAAAACAAATTGTGAGAACACGCTGTAAAAGTAAAAGCATCAGCGTTCCTGTAAACATAACTTGACACACAAAAAAACACAATACCAATAATGCCATAACAGAGAGTGACAAGTTTGAGACCGCCTGTGGCCTTGTTGCCTTCGTGTATACGTTTAAGCAACTCGTAGCATTCTTTTTTGGTATAAGCAGTTGAATCCTCACTGACGTTAAGCTCAGACGCATCAAGACGGCCAATCTTAAGTACTCTATACACTCCATTACCATTCCAACCAATCATATAGAAATTCTGAAATGAAAAAAATGATATCACAATGTATAGGTAAAAAAAGTAATACAAATGATCCTAGCAATTCAAAGGGTGCAAGGAGGAAGTTGTAATATACCGATTGAGTCTCAAAGAGTTTGAATTCTTGCATAGAGGCTTGAAGGGAAGATGATGATGAGCCAGAGGAGGTCGAGCCTCCGTTCTCCATTGATGGTTGGTTATTCACTAAATTGTCCTAAAAATACAGAGCACAAAACTTGTCTCTGTGGAAGAAAAAAAAAAGGGAAAGATTTTTGAATTTACAAGCAAACCAAAATCAAAAAGATGTTCATAAGAGCCCAAAGATCGTTACTTTTTTTTACAGTCAAATACACGAATCTCTCTTGCACCGTGGAAACACAACAACCGGGAAGATTCTCTAGTGAGATTCTTCTGATGATGATGATGATCACGAATCGAACAAATGCGAGTTTTTTTTTTTTGTGAATAGGGAAGCAGGTGAAGAGACACCGACGATCAAGGGAGATCACGAATGCCAAAGATCAAAAACAAACGAAGAAGGATAGCTCAGATTCGTTGAATTATGGAGAAGATGTAGAGAGAGAGAGAGAAAGGGTTTCGATGATGTAGAGAGAGAAAATGAGGAGGAAGATGATGATGGAGTTTCAGATGTTTTCTTTGTTTCGGTCGAGACAAGATTGGATCGGGAAAATAATGAGGAGTAGACGACGAAACACACACCCCCCAATTTCTATTTTACTTTTTTATTGTTTTTTGGGATTTGCATAAAAAAATGAAATTAAAAATAAAATAGTCCCCGTGACAGTTCTGCTCTTCTCCCTATATATACTTACAGCTGTCTGGACTCTAATGGAACAGCTGCTGCACCTTCGAGGTGTTGTTATTACTCTTTCTTTCCTTTTCTTACAACTAAAAGTCAATTATCATGATTCACGAGTTTAGTCCGTCATTTTACCAACGATTATCCAAAAGGTGTGTCACAAAAACATTATGTTTACATTATCATCAGGCCAACTCAAATTTGATTATAAAAACATACCATCAGGTGATGCCATAGAAGGCCTCCACACACTTGTTCTCACCCATTTAAACACATCTCTCACTACATGGATTTGTTTTTTTTTTTAAACACAGGATTACAAATCATTTTTGTGTACAAAAGTTACTGTGTTTAATTGTAGGAGGTTCTTTTTGGTCAGAGCAGAAAAGTTCTAAGTTTAGCTGAGCCAAAAAGATTGTGGATGTGCGGTCAAACGCTATGTCAAAAGTGTTTGCTTTACACACAAGGTACCAACTTTCATTACCTGGAAAACCTACTTACAAATCTAAAATTTGTGCCCCTCCTCACTATTTTCATGCTTACGCAATCTCTAATTCATGATCCACAGTGACCAGAAACAAAAAGAAAAAACAAAGGGTTCTTGACCTCTTACAAATGAAGAGGATTGCACAGAACACACAAAGGCAGAGAGAAGCAAATCAAAAAACAAATCAATCCTTGCAATCTGTTACACCTTCCGTAGTTACTTGAAATCTAGCTTCTGCTTCTGGCAAGCATGGCGAGCTTATCACTTTGCATATTCTCTCCTCTCCTCTTCCTTTCCTCATTGCCAACCTGTATTTATATATGATTCCTCATCATTACCAACACATATACTTTTTTTGCCAATGAACCAAGGATTGGACTAGCAAAACCATTACAGACCTTGTTGTGGTTGCATGAGCCATGATATTCCCACCAATCGGCTTAAACTGTGGACCAGCAAAAACAGCAGAACCATCTACTTGCGCAACTACTTGGTTCGTTATAACCACAGCCACACCAAACTAGAGCGCCATTAAGCATGTGATAGAAAGTTTCAGGATGGTGTCTCAGAGGAATTTTGGAAAGAAAACACTTAAGACTACTGAATGGTCTCACCTCATCTGCTAATTTCTGCAGACTTCTCAAAAACTTTGCAAGATGCATTTGTCGGGCCGAAAGCTCTCCCCTTCCAGAGAAATCTGTCCTGTAGAGAGCCGTAGCGCTATCCACAATCATGAGAGCAAATCTGTTACATCACAACTTTCACAGTTAGCACTAACTCTCATCATGACAACAATGGAACTTGAACACCAAAAGGGAACTCAACGCACCTTGTCTCAACCATCATTGATGCTGCTTCAAGCAGAAGCCTTGACTGATGATCAGTATTGTACGCCCTCGCATAGGCCACGTTTTCCAGTACATCAGCTCCATTTAGTCCAAACCTGCATCATTTAAAATCTGATTTCTTACGGATTGTTCTGTCTCAAGAACCCCCATCGTTCTCTCAAATGTGTTACAAGGACCGCATACCTGTCAGCTATCTGCAAAAGTCTTTGTGGTCTGAATGTTCCCTCCGCATCAATGTACATTGCCTTTCCCTCTCCACCTCCTTGATCCATGGGAAGCTAATCATTTTAAAACCACAACCTTAACGTGAATATCTTTCCCAGTTTTGTAAAATGTACCAAGAGATCAAAGATAACTGATTCCTAAAGGAGTAACTGGACAATCAGTGATAGCAGAGTGGTGAATTGAGGAAAAGGGTTCTTACTTGACAAGTGACACACAGTGTGTGGCACAACTGAGTCTTTCCTGAGCGGAACTCTCCATATAACTCAGTGATGGATCCAGTTTCAATTCCTCCTATAAAGAGTCCAGGAAAGAGTAAGATCACAATAGCAAAATAAACTTCTAAAATACACCCAAAAAAAATCATAACAAACCTTCAAGAACTTTGTCAAGCTCCCGTGAACCAGAGGTAATCTGAATGATCTCCTGTCTCTGGGCATGGAGCTGGGTAGCACTAGTGAAACCCAAAGGAACCAGCTTCGAAGCTGTCCACAGAGGGAATCACACATAAGAAAAATGCATAAATCTCTGTATACAATAAACAAAGAAGGATCTTTCCAATGTGACATACCTGCTTCCACGATTTTGTCAACCTTAGCATCACTGATTCCTTTAATCTGCAAGAGATCCTTCCTCGCAGTATATGCAACACCTTCAACAGTGCAGAGACCAGCATCCCTAAGCTTCTTCACATCAACAGAAGCTATACCTGCCGCCTGAATATTGAAGAATCAAAGATATGAAAACGAAAAGACCAAAAAACTCCAAAGGTTTCAACTTTATCTGAATCCAACAAAAACCCTAATTCTGTTTCACTCTACAAGGCTATAGCGAGTCCCAATTCTCGCTCAGGTGAACAAAAAGCAGAGATCTTTAGTGAAATTAACCAGAACCCATTTCAATTAGCGCAAGATCCGACGAAGCTTATGCAATCGAGAAGAGGTAACTGCTCTGGAGAAATTGTTACCTGAAGCTGTTCGACAGGGAAAGGACCGTGCTGGATCTCTTCGTCGTCTTGTTGCTGAACAGCGTTCTGGTTTCTACGCTGCTCCATTGTCGTCATTGCTCTCAGTCCGAGTAGATTTCAGTGAGAGCGAGAAAGCAAATTGAGAGTTTGCGAGTGGAGGGAAATGGTGGCGAGACTTCTTCTCTGAAACGAATTGAAAGAGGCGCCACTAAACACTTAACAGAGACGATGAGGTAAAGGCTTCTCAAACAAGTTTCGATTACGTTGTGGTCCAGCTATCCTTACTGGGCCTTACTCGCCACAAGCCCATAACTCTTTTAGCCCAAACTCACTTGACCCATGATTTAATTTGTTACTTAAACAAACAATTAAATTGCTAAGCCAAAGAAAAAAGAAAGAGAAAATTTCATGAAAGACCTTGAAAGTGGCATTACTTAATAACAAAAAATTAGATCGCATTAATTTCTGATTTTTATTTAATTTATATTAATTATAATTGTTTTCCGAAAAAATTGATAAATCATTACATTACTTGTACAACATTTCAGTTTTTTTACTTGATGTACAAGTAAATCATGTTGAAAGTTTTTTTTTGAGATAAAATTTGAAAGTCTAAAGTGCTAGTCAAAAAATTTCAAGGTTTAAGGTTTCAGTATGTACTACTTTCAAAGTTTTCTATGCGTTTTTTCGAAAAAAAAACTCACATAATATTATATTAAAATATCTAACATTTTCTAAGATATATATATCAATATGTTCATAATTGACAATTGAAACTTTGAAATAAAATATCAGTTGCGAACTACATGTTAGAAATTAAAATATTTTGGCACAGTATCTAACTAAATCCCTTATTTTTACATCTAAAATAGAATAATTTATAATAGAGATAGAGTTTGCTCCAATATATATATATTTTAAAAAATAGAGATCTCCAAATACAGAATAAAATATAGAAAAATACTAGTTCTTCCTTTTATAAATAGATGAAAAGATAACAATTTTTATTTTAATGATAAAAATAAAAATGAATTGAAGTGATTTTGTCTCTGAATGCTATTATAGCAATAGATTGGAGACGCCCTTATAAAATTTAAACTATACCAAAAAAAAAGGAAAACAATTTGAATTCAAGAGGCCAAGGTGTCTTAGAGTTGATCATATAGGATTCTCATTAGTAGATGTTCATTTTGGGTATCTTTATAATTTGACCAAATATTTGTTATGGAAGAAATCTTGTTAACAAATCTCAATACATTAAGTCCATCCATTTTTATTGTCAAACTAGAAGACTAGGGCTATGATTGTTTTGTTAGATTCTAGGTTTTGGTTTCTGGTTTATGGATTTTTGCTTTTGGTTTTTAGATTTTGATTTTTAATTTTTGGTTTTTAAATTTGCAGTAGATTTTGATTTTTTGAAAAACTTGATTGTGGTTTTAGATTTAGGTTCTTAGTTTCTGGCTTTAACTTGCTCTTAAAAATAATAAAATGAAAAATATTATTAATAATAAAATATTTATTATTAAAAAACTAGAAAAAATAAAATACTATCATCAAAGCATATATAAAATTATTTAAAACAAAAAAATCAAATATAGAATGAAAACTATCTTTTATATTTTTTAAATACAAAAACTTATTATAAAACAAAAAATATTTTTCCATTTCATTTTCATATATTTCAAAAAAATATGAACCCTGCTATCATTCCATTGTATTTTTCTTTTAATATTAATATCCTACATAAGTTAGTCAATTAAAATATATAGTAAGTCAATTAAAACAATTTATTTAGTAAATAAATACCTCTTTGCCATTTGATAATCTTTGGTACTGTTATTATAGCTACAGAGGAAAGATCATACGCACTGTTATTATGAATAACCAACAGTGCATATATTTATGATGTAGTTATATTTTAGAATAAAATATATATAGAAGAAAATCATTTTTGTTTTTGATCGTAGGTTTTCCTAGAAGAATCCAATAAAACATGGATTTTGGTTTTTAGGAAGAAAATAGTGTTGTTCAAAGAAAAAAGAATGAAATAGTAAAAGGAACCAAAAATCAGTTTCTCTAAAAAATGGAAAATCTGTTTTGTCAAAATCATAATTGGATAAAATGTTGTTTTTGAAAAATCAAAAACCAAAAACTAGTTTAGAATGTGAAAGCAATCAATCTCTAGAACATTTTTAAAAGAAGGGTCAGCAGGTTCAGCCAGAGAGAGCTACTTTATAAAGTCGGTTGCTCTACCAGTGAGCAATGCATCCTTGTTTGAATAGTTTTACTTACTAAAAATATAGAGGGCCCAACCGGGTTCGAACCGGTGACCTATTTTACTTACTAAAAATATAGAGGGCCCAACCGGGTTCGAACCGGTGACCTATTGATCTGCAGTCAATTGCTCTACCACTGAGCTATGGACCC
Organism: Hirschfeldia incana; assembly: GCA_026261945.1. Taxonomy (NCBI): domain Eukaryota; kingdom Viridiplantae; phylum Streptophyta; class Magnoliopsida; order Brassicales; family Brassicaceae; genus Hirschfeldia; species Hirschfeldia incana. The sequence continues at coordinate 3,720,548 of JABCMI010000003.1, forward strand.
AATTGTTATTCAAATTAACATTCTAGGTACTTGACTTCTGTAACACTAGCATACAACACATCTTTTGTTAGTTTAATGTGGGCCGTTTAATGTGTCATATACTTGGATTATATGCGACAATAACGCATGCCGCAATAATTTCCTGCCAAACTTAACTGATTCGAATTCAAAAAGAAACATGAATGATCCAACCAAAAACCTAACTCTCTGTCTCTCTCTATGTGGGTGTGACTTTTTTTCTTGATCAATTTTTTTCTTTTTTTTTTTAAAAACTATATCGTCGCATATAATCCTGGTATATATCACTCGGTCATAACTTTTAGTTAGTGTATTTGTTAGTTGCAAGTTGCAACAGCTCTGCTGAATAAGTTCAGTTCATTTAAAATAAACATGAGACCTAAGTTTGAGATTATAGACATCTTTCCACCAAAAATATCAGTCTATAGTTTTGTACGAACATTTATGAACCACATCAAATTTAAATTAGAACTTCAATTTTCGTAACACTAAATTTAAATGTTACTAAAGTCAGAGGTTTTGATGATTCACAAAGAAAATACATTTAAAACTGATATATATTTATTATATTTGCTATTCTACCCTTTAAATTCCCAATTTACAAAACTTGACCAACTAATTTCAATCTCCACTAAAATCAAATAAATATTGAAAAGTAAAATAAAATAAAAATAAAATAAAAACAGTCAGACGAGAAGATCATCTCCGAAGAGGTAGAGAAGCCTCTCAACGGCCCAGCTAGGTTCGTTCTTAACCGGCCAATCCGCACACGACGACGTATTAGCAGCAAGAAGCGGAGTTCTACAAAGAGGACACGTACGGTGGTTATCTTCCTCTCCGTCGTTATCATCTCCGCCGCAGCACTCGTAGTCCAGCCACCTGTCGATACACTCTCGGTGGAACACGTGGCTGCAGTTTCTGAGCTCTCTGACCTCATCTCCGTCTTCCAGATCTCCAAGACACACCGCGCAAGTGTCGCTGATCATCTCCGGTGATCGATCCGCGGCGTCACGGAACGTCGTCACGGCGAGGCTCTCCTTGATGGCCTGCGACGAGATCGGAGGAGTAGAGGAAGAAGATGAGGTAGATCTGGATCGATAGCGTAAGATCCAAGTAAAGATCCATCTCAGGAGGGTGATTAAGACAGCCATTTGGTAGAGGAGTTGAGTGACGATGAGACCAGAATCTTCGATGAAGAAACTCATTGTTGTTATGCTTAGGAGTAGGTAGTGAGAGAGAAGGGAAGGAAGAATGAAGAATCAGATGCGTTTTTAATAGACAAGAATTAAAGTAGTTTGGTTTGCTTTTTGTCTTAGTGGTGTCTGTCTTTTTCTATTTTTAAATTTTGGGTTTATTATAATTTCTTAATTTGATGCAACTTGCTATTGTTTTTTTTTAATTTGCAAAATAGGTGTCAAGTTTTGAATTGTGATGATGTACACTTCAAACTTTCGGTTTAGACTTTATTATTATTTTAGATTAGGAATATTAACTTTAGTGTAAGACATGTTTAGTTTATGTAACGCGGAAATAATGTAAGATTATCGTTTATGCTTTCTTTAATTGATTGGTTTCACAAGAATCAATTAAATATGATTGAATAAATAATTAGAAAAAGAATTCGAGTCAAATTAAGGGTCTTTTAGAAATATAGGGGTTAATTCATGAAAGTTAAGCCGTGTGCGCGTAACGAGTGACGGAGTAGAGGGACAAAACTGCAAACTTTTTAAAAAAGGAAAAGACTGTGACGAAAAGAAACAATAAAATGACGTGTGAAAATTTTGCAATTTCGTAAAAGTTAAAGACTGATAAGGAATTAAGTAAATGACGTGAGCGAACCATATGTGCAGTTCGTGTCATACTCATCTGGTCTCAACTAAGTCGGGTTCTTTTTTTAAATCCTACTTTGCCAAAGCACCAAAAAGAGAAACACTATTTTACATTTTGTTATCTTGATTTTAATGGAAGATGACCATTCGATTATCAATAAAGAGAGATAAGTACTGTAATATTTGCCTTTAAAAGCTGAAATATATTATGATAATTGGTAAATTGGTAGAATGTGGCGTCACTGATGGCTTCTGACCTATAAGCAGGGACAAAACCTACGTGATTATTGACCGGCCAAGATCTTAATTATATTTAATACTTACGCTTATGTAACACTTTTCTACTAGACTTCATAGTTAGGTAGATCAATTCATCGGTATTGCTTTTATTCTCTTAAAACGGATATAGCCCACACATATATTCATCGTAATAGAAAGTAGTTATTCCAGTTTGGAAACATGTAATACATTCCAAACAGGCATGTGAAAGGATCATGTAGGTAACATCATTCAGTGCCAGCCTTAGTATAAATGAAGTCAGAACCAAAAGTATGGTTTGATTCATCATGCGGGACCATTGTTATTATTACGCATTTTCTGTTAATTGGGCGCACTTTTTGGTGTCTTTTAACTGCTTTGGTAAATAGAAATCTAAAGCTAAATGTAAATCATCAATAAAGCTACATAATTTTCTGGTAAGGCAATTGATCATTATATGTCGGTATGAATAAAGGTAGAGATTACGAGGTCCCATGTTTTTGATCTGCTCTCTTTTATAACGTGTTTAGGTCGGTTGACCAAACCACCACAACGTTGTGGTTTTAGGTGATGACTGATATCTTTTTTATATATAGAAATCTACATAGAATGACGTTAAATTATTTATAAAACAGTCAGATATGAATCAAATGATCATTCATGCGAGTTTTGTTGTTGTATCCATACAGCTTTGAAAACTCGTTTCGTCTTTTGTACAAACTGTACATCTACTTCTTTTTTTAAAAGAGCCATGTAATCTGAGAATTAGACTCATCTACCACTTTTTGACTGATCTAACACAGTTTCACATCAAAAATTCAAAACAGTATTCGAGAAGATCCAAAAAGAGAGAAAAGTTCAGGAAGCAAAACACTACAACATTTAAAAGACTGTTTTCTGAATTCAAATACAAAACAGTAAAACACAAACTAATGAATTGAACAGAACAGAACAATGTCACTAGGGAGGGTGTGATCGTGTAAATCATGAAACCTCTCTCCCACCAGGGCATATGTTGGATTTTACATCCTGTCTTCTCTCCTCCTAGGAGCACATGTAATGATCTCATCTACTCGCAGTATCATCTCAGCTGCTTCAGTCGCTGAAAGCAGAACGGCCTGCTTCACTTTGAATGCTTCATAGATTCCTCTCTCCTCCATATCCCCCACCTGTACAAGAATCAATGTTTTCACCATCAATAATTCAGTTCTAATCCATATACCAAATCCTTTTCGCATATAGAGTCCACTTACAGCTCCGGAGATGACATCGATCCCAGCGTTACACCCTTCGTTGTGGTGCTCTGCACGAAGCTGAGCCACCAATTCTGCACTGTCTAAACCTGCATTGTCAGCGATAGTAGTTGGTATAGCAACTAGAGCCCGTGAGAAAGCTTCAATGGCATGCGATTTCTTGCCAGCAGTTTTCCTTGCAAGCTCGTCTACTTCCTTTGCCATCACCATCTCTGGCCATCCACCTCCGAGCAACACTCTGCTGTCATTCACTGTTTGGGAGAGTACACACAAGGCATCATGGAGTGATCTTTCAGCCTCATCTAGAACATGGTGACTGCAACAACAAAATAACCAGAGAAATTAGAAACCGGATAAGTCTATGCATCGTATTTTAATTAATGAGTGTGAAATAATGGATACCTAGCACCCCTTAGGACAATTGAACACGCCTGGCCCATCTCAACACCAGAGAAATGGATCAACTTGTCTTCGCCAATCATAATCTCTTCGATGAGCTTGCAGTGCCCAAGCTTAACAGACTCTGGGTTGTCGAAGGTGGAAGCGATTTCACCGCCTGTAACCAAACCAAGGCGCTCTATTCCCTCAAAGTCAGCATGTTCAATAGCAAGTACACCAGCATCTGCGAAGAGCTCCTCTGGGAAATTGTAGATCAACTGCCGGTTAACAAAGCAGTTGATACCGTGTGCTAAGATCTTGTTCACCTTGTCTTTCATCTTTTCCTTCTCAGCCCCTTCAATCTGAGCAACCTTGGTCATGGAGTCTACACGGACACGTGCACCGTATATTTTCACTTTGTCTGTGTCCATTGCGGTATTTGCTACCAAGATCTTTGCATTTTCTATGCGCTTAGGCTGCCCGATTCCAATTTTCTTGTCAAGGATAAATCTGCAGGCATACAGATTTAGTTTCAGCTGTTAAAAGACAAAACTACTCGACGCACAGAAGTAGGAATGCAACATAATAAGATGACATAATGCTTAACATCATTCTAAAAAGCAAGGCTATATTTAAAGTTCAGGTGAACAAGTCTGTAAGCGAAAAGAAACACGACATGATTACCAAAACAAACGAACACTAAACAAACTCAGTAGGTCATAGAAACATATTTATAACAGTCGCTAAAAAGCCAGAAGTGATTTCTTACCCTTCATCCAAAAAGGAATCCCTCAAGGACCCTCCAGGTTTTTTGATGATTTGAATAGCTTCCAAGTTTGTGCTTCCCTATTTGAAGGGCAAAACCAGAATGTCAGAATCACATCATATAACACTCCAAAACGTAACCATAGATCTGCAGAACGAGTAGGAAGGAACACATTGCTGACTGAGTTTAGAAAGGAGGCAGAAATGGAACCTTTAGTCTGAAAACAGCATCCACGGCCATTTCTGCAAAGTGTTCCTTGTCTTGCGAGAGAATTTTGGAGCAAAGCGTAGTCATCGCAATCTTCATCAAGTCTGACCTAAACTTCTCTGCATTAACACAAAAAAAACAGTAAATAACAGTGTGATTTTTAAACATAAAGGAAAACACTGCTTCAACTCAACATCGAAGAAATCACAAAAACAAGAGAATTTCATCTTTACCAGCATTCTCCTTATTATCAATAACTCTTTTCAGTAAAGCTTCACGAGCACATTCGGCAGCCATTCTGAAACCTAATAAACCAGAAAAAAAAAAAAAAAACAATCAGGCATCATTGTCATAATGGAAAGAAACTAATAGTCTAATACAGTGTTATCATCTCCACACTTGAAAGCGCCAGAAGCTTACCTGCTATGATCGTCATGGGGTGGATCTTAGAAGTAACAAGCTTCTCAGCTTCCCTAAGAAGCTCCCCAGCCAAAACAACAACAGAAGTAGTCCCATCACCAACCTCATCATCTTGAACTTTCGAAATGTCTGAAAAAACAATAAATCAGACACAAGAAATAAGTGAAAGAAAAAAGAATTAGCAAAACACAAAGCGAGGAGATGTTGCAAGGCTAATACATACCAACAAGAACTTTAGCAGCAGGGTTGTCAATGTGAAGTGACTTGAGAATAGTCGCACCATCGTTGGTGACAGTTACAGAGTGACCTCTACCAGTAGATTGCAAGATTTTATCCTAATGAATAATAACAATAAGCTTCAGCAACAATTCAAAATACTGAGACTAATAAAGAGTTCTTAAAACTTAGGAAGACAGGAAGTTACCATTCCCTTTGGACCTAAGGTAGACTTAACTAGATCAGCTACAGCCATTGCACCAATAAACGATGCCTAAAAGAGCCAACCAAAAGCAAATCAGATTAGAGTGAATCTGAAAAACCCTAAATCCTAAATCCTCGATTAAAAGAAGCTCACCATCCTAGCACGTTCTCCTTTCTCTTCACTAGCATCATCTTTGAAGATCTTATCGATCTGTACACGAGCAGAAGTTAGTTAACTTGCTGCGTGTGAGACAGTAAAAATAAACGAAAGAGACTGACGGAGAATCATACCGGCATTGATAAGATCGGGAAACGACGGAGAGCTTCTCAGTGACGGAGATCTCTCGAGTTCAATCCGGGATCAATGGAGGATGAGTCGTTTGAACGAAGAAGACGAAGTCTCTCGTGTGAGTAGAGAAATGTAGATCTTCGGAACCCTAAAAGAAAACCCCAGAGAAACTACCCGCCGACTATCGATATTAGACTAAGCCCAATATTAATTTTCAAGCCCAATTATTTAATCATCAATGTTAGATTAGACACGGTTCGGGTTGCTTTCAACCGAAGATGCATATACCAAACAACCACATGTAGCAAACGCAACAAACCGACAGCGTATCGTATTTGCGCACGTTGTGGATTGCAATATCTTTTATTCTTTTTTTTTTCTTTCGAATTAAACGTCGAAGTCAAACAAAAAAATATCGCCACGTGTCGAAATAATTGAAGCTTGTGAGGAGGATAATAATCTTGGAGGTTCCAGACAGAACACGACTTTAAGACAAGAAAGCAAAATCGAAATTCTAGAAACTGGAGAGGACAGATCGACGAGTTCTGAGAAAATGACCATGGTTAAGGCTGAAGAGGAGCCACGAGGTTCCATAGCCGGCGGCGTGGATGAGATCGGCGGTAACGGCACCGTGAATGGTCCCATCGCCGGAGAAAGTGCTGAGAAACCAATTCACGAAGCTAGGTATGACTTGTGTGTTGGAATCGCTGCTGATTAGCGCTTGCTTTCATCTGTTTACATTTTCTGATGTCTATATATAGAAACAGAGGGGATATAGGGATTTTAGTTGCTATTTTAGGAAAGTAATATTTCTAGCTTTATGGATCTTCTTAAAAACATCAATAGGTCCATGGAAGTGCCTTCCTCTGAGCCAGATGCTTCGAAGATCCGTCCCAATCAACTTACTATCTTCTTTGGTGGGAAAGTTCGCATCTTCAATGGGATTCCAGCAGACAAGGTTGGTCCACATTCTGCTTCATGTTTTGTCTGTAAAGCTAAAGACTTCTTGTCCTCATTCACCGTGAACCATTTTCTTACAGATTCAAGAGATCATCCGTATTGCTGCTGCTACTGCTAAATCCATTGAGACAAAGAACTCTGCTAACACCAGTCCTGTGGCTTCTCCAGCACTGAACAGAGCTCCTTCTCTCTCAAGCACTTCCAATGCAGCTGCTTCGCCAGCTGCACAGTCATTTCCCATTCACCCTATTTCATTCTGCAGATCTGCTGCTGGTAAGTATTCGATTTTCAAAAAGTTTCAGTAATCTTTAAAACATCAAAAATGGATATTCTCATTAGATTTCCGCAATTCTCAGATCTACCAATTGCTAGGAGGCATTCGCTTCAGCGATTCCTTGAGAAGAGACGGGACAGGTATGTGTAAGTGTAACTGACAGGGACTTTTAAAGACATATATTGATTATACTCTTTACTTTGTGTGGAGTTAGTTTGAATCCAAGACATGTTATTAATCAGATGGAGCTTCAGTATGTTGAAGAGAGTTTCATTTGATTAGAGAAGCAAGACCCTTGGATGCATAAAGAGGGTTTCAAGGAGAAGTTGAAACCTTTAGTCACGTGATCACTCTCTTACCGTTACGTATGAGATAGTACGTTTGCAGGCTGTCTCAGATGAGACAAAGAAAGTATGCTGGCAAGTCACTGCTTTGTGTGAAGCTTTAAAGGAGCAAGAGACAAAAGAAGCCAGAGCTTAACTCTAGTTATGGTAGCAAGAGTTAACTCTACCTATGGTTAGTTGTTGCTTTAGGTTAAAGCTCCAGCAGTATAAAAGCAGAGAGATGGTGTCTGAGCTGTGTGTGCCGCTGAAGAAGAGCACCAAAGGGTGCGAAAGCACCATGAGCTTTAGAGTGTATAAACACCTAGGGTTTGAGAGTACTACAAGCACAATGCTTGCTAGTAGAGAAAACTAGAGAAGGGAAACAGGGGTAGAGAGTGAACCGAGAGAAGCGTTGTAAAGGGCTTTGGGGTTGTGTGAATACTCTCTTGTAACCTCTTGATCTAGTGTATTCCGGGAGACAGTTCCCGGCCCAGACTAACACCCTCTTTAACGGGTGTAACTGGGTTAACAATCTCTTGTCTTGCTCTGCATTTTCTTCTGTTTTGCATCATCATATTCTCTCTACTTCATCTTACTGAGTTTTGCATTCCAAGCTATCTAGAGCATAAGTGCTTGAACAAATGGTAACTTGATGTCTGTGTAGAGGCAAAGATCTCAACAGATTGGTATCAGAGCCAGGTTTGGCAAAGAAAGAAGTCAAGTTTGGTAGTAAAGGTTCAAGCTTTATGCAAAGGTGGAAGCTTTATGAAGGATGCAGCAGAGATTTATGAGAAAGTTGTAAGCTTTGTAAAAGGTGAAAACTTTACCTCAAGATATCTCTGGAAGAGTATGGTTTTGAGAAGCTCGTGAGACCAGAAGGCGGAAGCGAAGTGGTTCTCGTCGGAGATGGTGAAATCAGTTGAAAGTATAAACTCTCTGTGGATTTCACAAGCTGGAAGACATGAGTCAGAGGTGGAGATGTTGCAGCATCAGTGGCTATCTCAGGTTGACTCGGATGACACAGACTCGACGACAAAGTACTCGCCGGAAGTTGCAGAGAATCTCACCGGAAGTACGTCTACGCATTGTTCTTCACTGTTGAGTGAGAGACGAAGGAGGTTGACGGCTTGCAGAGGTTTCTCAAGTGGTAAGATTCAGATGCTGAGACGGTTCTCTTGTTCACCGGAAGGTACAACGGTGATGGTTATCAAAGAAGATGAAGCCGTCGTCGGCATCAACAAAGGAAGCTGAGAAGGATTTGGGTTTCAGTTTCCATGTGGGCTTGTATTGTTGTTTGGGCCTGAAGTTTCAGAAGCAACAATTGGGTCAAGCTAAGTCTTAGCCCAAGTCAAGTACAGTTCTTTCTTTTCTGGTTTTCTCGGCCAAGAAGACGACACAGAAAATTCAGAACGATTCTGTGGAGCTTTGTAGCTCAGATTTCAGTTGTTACGGGAAGAAAGTGATGAAGCTTCTAAGTGTGAAGATGAGTTGTTTTCTTCCAACGGAAAGAAGAAAAAATAATCTGAGATCGAAGGTGTCTTACTTGATTTGTTGGCTTTCGGATTTGTGTCGGGTCAGACACAAGTTGAAGTTCTCAGTGGATAACATATCTTCAAAGATGGTTCAAGGTTTCTGCAACATGGATACAGTGGAGCTATGTGAGACGATGAAGAAGCAGAATCATTCTTATTCAGTGATTACGGGAACGGCAGCAGGAGGTTACATATCTGGTGTGGAGGTTTCTCAGTATTATCAGCAGAGATGTGCCATATCAGTGTGTCGAAAGTCTTTCTGATATTGAGTGTTAGACGGCGTGTTTTGTTTGTTCAAGCTGATGGGTTTGTCCAAATGACGGTACACATTTGGTATATGTCGGTATTGCTGAAGAAGAGGTCAGAAGTTCTTCTGATTTCAGGTCTGGGGTGGAGATTGATGAAGAAAAAAATCAGTCTTTAAGTTTTTTCTACAATCAGAGTGTAAGGCTCCAAGTCATACGTAAAGGATATTGCTGAAGGGTTGGATGGTTCGTGGTGTTTCTTCAAGACATCAATTCAGTTGGTGTGGATGCAGACTTTGGAGATTTGTATCTAAGTGAGTGAAGCTGAGGTTTATTAACTGCAAGCAAAGAAGTGTTGTTTATCATCTTGTATAAGAGATAAACTGAGGTGGCTGCAAGATGAAGAATGGTTTGTTGGGACTGATATTCAGTACAACATGGAAGCTATTCAGTCAGCCTGTTACACGAGATTTCTATGTTGATCAAAGTAACAGTGAATGGATTACAAAGACATGGAACTTCTAAAGATTGTTTGCTTCAGGTGGAGCTATAGATATTGTGTAATGAGTGATGCATCCTCATGATATGGTGTTGGTTCCAGGTGGAGTGCTTCAGTGTTGTTTCAGAAGTTGTCTGGGTTTTCTTCAGAGAAATCAGTTGGTCAGAGTTATGCAATCTGGTTTCTTCAAGAGTATGAGCTGAAAGGAAGTTGTTTGCTGTGAGGTTGATGCTCGTGGGTATTAATGGTCTTGAGAAGACATAAGTCACTCAAGTTCAGATTAGAGTGAAACGTCCAAGTATGGTTTGGTTTCATTCAGTGACCAAAAGTATGGTCTTGTTCAGTTTTGAGAAGAGCTTGTTCAAGAGAGCTCAAGTTGAAAGTTTCTGAAAATTCAGAGAGATCAGCTTGGTGTGGGGAGTGTCGGTATGGTTATATGGATTTTCCCTGAAGAGGTTGCAGTATCAAGAACAAGCAATGGCTGTATATTCAAGCTAACTCAGATTTCAGTACAAGAAAGTCATGAGATGGGTTCTAGGTTCTGGAGAGGAAGCTTTGTGAATATTCAAGCCTTACAAGATGAGCTGCAGGTTCTGATATTTTTTTCAGAAAGACAAAAGTGTGAGCTTAGTGAAGAGTATTGAAGTGGTTCAGGGTATCCCATAGTGGAGAGTCTGGAGGAAACAAATGCAGAGAATGCAAGGAGGTTTCCAAGTTTATATTCACTTCAAGACAGTTGAGTTGTGGTGCATTTACATGCTACACAAGCTTGTATGAGAGCTAGCAAGCAACTGACGAAGATGTCCCATAAAGGACATGAAATGCAGAAAAAGAGGCAAGCTGCATTTGGAGAAGATTAATCAGAGTAAACTGATTGTGTCTAGTACATCATAAGAAGGCTTTATGAATCATCTCAGAGATCACTTACAGAACAGTCAAGTGATGAACTCAGAAGCATCAGAGGCACAGTTACAAGTGAAGCTGATTGTTTACAGAGAGAGATCAAGTCATGTCTGCATTTGGTAAAGGTGTAGGAAGCAATTTTATGGTGGAGTCTGCATATTGAAGATATATTGCAGGGTTCTGTTACAGCTCAAGTGTCATCAAGGGTTCTAGATTTGATGAAGAAGTGGCTGTAAGGAGTTGTCTCAGGATATCACAGTAGCTGATGTGAGACAGAGTATAAGAGTGCTAGTAGTGGGTTTCAAGGCTGCTAGTGGTTTCTGTTTTTTTTAAAACAGAATGATTGAACAAATAGAATGTTCAAGAGTTGAATCAAGAGCTTCAGGGGAGGCTGATTTTGGTTCTGCATATTTTTTCTGCATTGATTCAAGAGAGGTTTTGATTCAAGCTTCAGTGCACATGAAGAGAATCGAAGGTCGACAAGGGAATCAGGTTTGCAGGAGGACAAAGAAAATAAGCAATCACTGTAACAGGCTTATGGTTTCTTGATCATAGCTGTGGAAGAAATCTGTGTGATTGGAGATTCCATAAGTGGTGGAGCTTATGAAGAAGTCTGTGACGGTAGAGTTCATGAGTGGTGGAGCTTGTGAAGAACTCTGTTATGTTAAAGCTAGTTTTGTGGCTTTAACAGAAGCGAAACATAGACAGCTTTGTTGGAAGTCAACAAAGACTGGTTGAGAGAAGCAGTTGATTTTCTCAAGCAAGACATGGGAGAATAGTACTTTGAAGTTTCAGATGGGTAGTTTCAAGAGTGTTAACTCACAGGTGGAGTTACAAGGAAAGCTGAAACTTCAAGGGAGCTGCAATATCAAGAGGGAAACCAGTTTTGGAAATGGGAATGTTCAGTGGGTGTTGTGAGAAGTCATGTGGGTAATCTGCTATCATGTGTAAGCAGAGAACGTGACACAAGGACTTAAGTGAAGCAACATGCAAGCAGATCTCAGAAACAAGAAGAATATCAGTCTAAGTTATTATTGCTGTGAAGAGTGTGTTTCAGTTATTTTTTTTTATCAGAGCAGAAGAAGTAGCTAATCTTGCTGTTCAGGATCATTGCAAATAGGGACATATGGCAGTGGATTCAGAGACACAAAGAGACAGTCAGTCTCTCATGTGTAGAAGAAGCGGAAGTAACAAGGAGGCTGAGAATGGTTGTTGAGGAGACAGGTTCAGAACAGTTCCAGAGGCAGGTGCTGAATTATATTGTGATTCAAGATCACAGTTGATTTCAAGGGGACACAAGTCAGTGTCATCAGGATACAACTTCATAAGAAGTGTAACCGGAGAAGCTAAATCCAAGGATGCAAGGTTGAGAACCAAGTTGAGGTTGGTATTCAAACCAAGGTGGAGATTTGTGGAGTTAGTTTGAATCCAAGACATGTTATTAATCAGATGGAGCTTCAGTATGTTGAAGAGAGTTTCATTTGATTAGAGAAGCAAGACCCTTGGATGCATAAAGAGGGTTTCAAGGAGAAGTTGAAACCTTTAGTCACGTGATCACTCTCTTACCGTTACGTATGAGATAGTACGTTTGCAGGCTGTCTCAGATGAGACAAAGAAAGTATGCTGGCAAGTCACTGCTTTGTGTGAAGCTTTAAAGGAGCAAGAGACAAAAGAAGCCAGAGCTTAACTCTAGTTATGGTAGCAAGAGTTAACTCTACCTATGGTTAGTTGTTGCTTTAGGTTAAAGCTCCAGCAGTATAAAAGCAGAGAGATGGTGTCTGAGCTGTGTGTGCCGCTGAAGAAGAGCACCAAAGGGTGCGAAAGCACCATGAGCTTTAGAGTGTATAAACACCTAGGGTTTGAGAGTACTACAAGCACAATGCTTGCTAGTAGAGAAAACTAGAGAAGGGAAACAGGGGTAGAGAGTGAACCGAGAGAAGCGTTGTAAAGGGCTTTGGGGTTGTGTGAATACTCTCTTGTAACCTCTTGATCTAGTGTATTCCGGGAGACAGTTCCCGGCCCAGACTAACACCCTCTTTAACGGGTGTAACTGGGTTAACAATCTCTTGTCTTGCTCTGCATTTTCTTCTGTTTTGCATCATCATATTCTCTCTACTTCATCTTACTGAGTTTTGCATTCCAAGCTATCTAGAGCATAAGTGCTTGAACAAATGGTAACTTGATGTCTGTGTAGAGGCAAAGATCTCAACACTTTGAGGTATTGTATTTAACAGCAACGTTCACAATACTTTTTTGTAGATTGGTCAGCAAGAACCCTTACCCTGCTTCAGACAAGAAGACAGATGTCCCAAGAGACAATGCCTCTATTAAGGAGGAGGAGTATCCCACTGCTTAGCAGAAGATCAACCAACCTTCAAGGCTGTAATAAGTTTAACATTCCTACTAAGTGAAACGTTATGAACTTTATGATAATACAGTATATCGTCTATGCTGCTTCTGTGTTGTATGGTAGTGTCTAGACAGGTTTATTTAGACCTGTTTTTACCATTTTACGTTTTCTCCAAGGATTGTTGCAGTGTCCTAAGAGTCTATTGATGCTAATATCTCTTGTTGTTATGTTATTGAACTTGTTATATCTTCCAGATACAATCTTTGTGTAATATTAATGGAAATTTGTGTTATTGTTGTAATTAGCTTTTCATACAAAGCAAAACCTAGTCTATGGAGAGAAACAGTGGACTCTGTGTCAATGCAATAAGTGCTAAACATACTTGTATTCACCTCCATGGACAGCATTTTCTGCGCCTTTCATCTCTTCCTCAGCCTCTTTCTCTCTCTTTCTTTCCAGGTTTCATATTTCTGATGTTCATGGCGGCATATAGGACAAGAGTTTTGCTCGTCCTGCCACACCAATTTTGATTTTGTTTTTTCGTTACTCGTAAGCTTATTACATCAACTACCTCCGGAATGATCCTGTCAAGTCAAGACCATTGATGAGTTCTAGCATCAAGCTGGCAGTTTCCCCAAGAACGTTTCCAACAGCAACGATGGAAGAGAAAGCAGACATGAGATTCTGCTGGACTAGCCATTGAGGCTGTGGGTGCTCGAGATCTACCATTAGATGTCCCCTCGAAAAGATAATCCTGAGAGGTCTCGGTTGGCTGGTTATGTACTTCTGTTAACTGCTCTTTTGGGTTGAGAGATGCAAGTTTTTAAGTGTTTCTTCTCAGAGGCATCGGAGACAAGTCGCTCAGATTGTCTTAAGCACCGTTGCAAAACAAGATATTTCTATCAGAGAGGGTAACTAAACAACAGAGACATTTGATTATAACATCCAAGACTCTGGATTAATTGAAGATCCTTGACAAGATAGACGATGCTGCGTCCATTAAATATTTTCCTTCTGATAATGCAGGGGGTTTCGAATGAATTGATTGACTAGTAGTTTGAGAACAAAAGTCTCGTCTTCTGAGATTTTGTAGCTACCGTGTTTGCTTGCTCAGGAGGAAAAGACGAACTAGTTCAGGTTGAAACACGGTTCGGTGTTGGTCGAACAATCTCCGTACACTAATACTAAACAAGAACACAAGATGAAATAGACACGAGATTCTTTTCACATGAGCAAGAACCTTGACAGAAAAAACTCCATGGATTTACTGATTCGACCTTTAACCGAGCCATATGGATCTAACAAAGTTGAATGTTCAAAACCTATCCCATATTTGATTTTTTTTCAAGTCAAAGTATGGAGAACAAAGTAGATTATGCCTCATATTCTAAAAACAAAAAAAAAAAAAAAAAACAAGACAAGTTTCTCAACTCCATAACAAGCTCTTTTAATGTTCACTTCACCCACCAATTTCTCAAGTCTTCCTGCGACCAACACGGGCAACAAAACCAGCTTTAATCTGCGCCACAGATCGTCCAGATCCACACTGCAAAACCAAGTATACTTCTTCACAATTTGCAAATAGAACACACATAATGTTGAGCATATCTAAACGTGATAAGTTGTGCAGGCAGAGAAGTCAGCTATATCAACATCATCACCAATCACACATTACATGACTCTTCAATTAAATATTTTATAAGTATGCCTCCTGATGAGTTTTTGTCCAAGACAAGTTCGTTTGATATATAATTTACAAGACTCCAAACTTACACAATGTGGGGGGTCATGTCTTACAGTAATATTAACAGAACTAATAAGGAGAAGACAACGACACATATAAGGTTCTCTTAAAATTTTCATTTCGCCAAGAAGAGATTTGATTACTTAGTTGCGCAGAAAGCAAACAAAGACAAGGACTAAATAAATAAGAAGAGTACCTTTTCGCATCTGAGAAAGAAGAGACGATTCTCCTTTGAGAGTATTGTGTCCGGGCTCTTGCAACCAAGGCAAATGACGTACTCAGCTGCCAAATAACACAAGTAAAGAATCAAATTACGAGCTCCAGATTGGTGTTATTTGAATTTCAAGACTAAAGAGAAAGCCACTTACTGACATAACGCCTCAAAATCCCTTCGAAATTCTTGGGTGCAAATCTCCCCTTGACAACCAACCTTTGCTGCCCATCAAGCGAACCACTGGTACCCAACTCAGCAAGCAAGAAATTCATCACATGATCCGGTTGACGATGCATACTGAGGCCATACAGTCATATCACTAGGTATTATTTCTCAAGGTTAATCGAAGAAACTTGAATAAGAAGATAAGAGAGGGTCGTTCATACGTCTTGCAAAGGTCCATGAAGTTGACAAACACAGTCTTCTTTGTTCCCTCACGAAGAACTTGAGGAGGCCTCATAACTGTACGACGCCTATCTCCAGCAAGCTCCGGATTGTTTTCACGGAGAATGTTGAAGACTCTGCCAAGAAGCTGCAAATATAACTCCCCTCATCAAAACCAAGCAGGAAGAGACTTCTGAACGTAAGGAAAGAGTCCTCTATACGATTTTCATAACCAAAGAACGTTGTAAAGCCATTATGGTTTAATGCAAACAAAAAGAAAACATCTAAAGAGATACTCACCTCGTCATAAATGTAATCCCTGTCACTCCCCTCCCAGGGGTAACGTTGCTGCTGCTGCTGCAAATCTATCCCCTCTGCATCTTCCTCGTCATTATCATGCTCTGCAATGAAATTATCTGTAAGCTTTGCCACAAGAAACAGTTAATAAATAAGCAAAGATAACAAAAAATCACCATCCAAATCTTCTGGAGCATCTAGATTTTCTTCATCCAATGAGCTTGAAATTTCAACCTAACCATCAAAACAAGAAACAATATGAGACAGAGAGAATCATCAAAACACCAGTGAACTTAGAAGACACACAAATCATGAAAAAACACTAACAGGCTTCTTCTTCTTTTTCTTAAGTCCAGCAAATGAACTCTCAAGACCATCATTAGCTGCATGGAAAAAAAGAATTAGATTCCACTTAAGAGAAACAAACAAAAAAGTTTCCAAAGCAGTAATAGTACCAGGCAGTGAATCAGATTTCTCGGGGGGCTGTGATGACTCTGCAGAGTCCTCGATAGGATCTTGAATGACAACTTTCTTCTTCTTCTTCTTCTTGGTTGGATCAAAGGGTGCGAGCTGCTAAGGATGAATCAAATAAAAATTAAAACCACACAATCAATCAATCATTGATTTATCAAACCAAACTATCTTGAGGCCTTATTGAAATCTTTAAAGAAGGAACCAAACTTACTTCTTGCTCGTCTTTCACTTCTTTTATCTCATTATTTTCATCAGCCATGATTCCTACTGACAAAAAGATAGATAATAAATAAACACTCGGAAACCGAAAAATCTGTAACAGTGATAGCAGAATCGATAACGTAAATCAGGGCTTCTACATCATAGCGGTAATCAGTAAAACAGAGCTAAGATTCCATCATTTAGAGATAACAAAGGTTTCACAATAGATTTATCAATTCTCTTCCTCCGAATTATGATTTCATTAGAGATTAGAAATTGAATTCGAAAAGGAATCAACGAACACTCACCGAGAATGCAAAATTGCGAGGAATCAAAGCAAGCGGCGCAGACGAATGAGAATCAGCAGACAATGTATGGGTAAGGCTTTTTTTCTGAATATGGTCTCGC
Source organism: Hirschfeldia incana (assembly GCA_026261945.1). NCBI lineage: Eukaryota > Viridiplantae > Streptophyta > Magnoliopsida > Brassicales > Brassicaceae > Hirschfeldia > Hirschfeldia incana. The sequence goes on from JABCMI010000003.1 coordinate 3,737,194, forward strand.
TAGGTTTCCTCTATGAGAAAGATGACTCGGTCTTATGTGTGAGATGGCATCTCTATTTCACGCAGAGTATTTATTTTCCTTAAGTAACTGCTTCTTTTTAATCTTTTTATCTTTACCAGTGGTCACAAATTTGATTACTCTTCTATATAGTTTTATTGTTATTTTTTTGAAACAAAAGTTTTATATAGTTTGTTACTAGGATGTTGGTTGTTTGCAGTTTTTAGATTGGTTCTTTTTTTTTCAAAAATTATTTTTTTTGTCCAATCAAGATTTTTTACAAGTTATACTTTTGTTTTAAGAAATCAGTTTCTAATAACTTAGTCTAGGCTCTAACTAATGACTTAAAGTAAAATAAACTAAGAATGTTTTAAATAGTTATTAGAGAGAGGGAAGTGAAGAGAAAGGAAATACCGGATGTGACAAAATTAAGAGAGCGGAGAAATAATAACGTACAAATAAAGCAGCTGCGTCTTGGAGATGCATCTTGGAAAAAACTGACCGATACATCCTTCTTGATGTTAAGAGGCCAAAACTAATGAGCTTGGCTAACAAACCAAATATAGGCCATTTAAGAACTCACATACAGTTTGGGTAAAGATTCTGGCCGACCTCTATGAACTGCAGAGCATAGGGTCTAAGAAACAGCTGGTAGCAGACACAAAGCATAAGGAGTGAAAAAGTCGCAACGTGAGTAGCTAGCAGTAAATATACGGCTTTAAGCTCAAACATGACCACCATCAAACAAGTAGAGGAAATCGGAGTGGAAATATAACTAATGACAAAGATGATCTTCAGAGCTTTTGGGGATGATATTCCCACCCTCAAGGGGGACAAGAAACTCTCAAGATGAGCTAAGATCTGGTGAAGGTCCATGGCGGACAAGGAGACAAAGAGAGGGAAGAGAGAGGAGTGAAGAGAGAGGAAAGATCGGGTGTGACAAAATTAAGAGAGCGGAGAAGTAATACCGTAGGAATAAAGCAGCTACGTCTTGGTAAAGACTGATAATCCTTCTTGATGTTAAGAGGCCAAAGCTATTAAACTGGAAGTGAATTATTTTACAAGTTACACTTTTGTTTTTAGGAAATCAGTTTCTAATAACTTAGTCTATGGTCTAACTAATGACCGTAAATAAAATAAACTAAGAATGTTTTCAAAACATAGCCAGTTTCTAATAACTTAGTCCAGTATGTCGCCGATAATTACGCACAGTTTTCGCTTTAGGATTTTATAAAACGAAAACTAATATTAAATTTGGTCAAATATCTAAAATCTAATTTCCCTATTTTAACTAGCCAAAACAACTTTGAAAACTCGGATTAGTACTGTTAATTTGTGCATTTGTTATTTAATTTTGCCTCTGTTATTTAATTGTCACCTATTCTAATGCATAAACATATCAATTTCACATAATAGTTACTTCTAGATTCATGATTAGACCTTGCGATCCAAACCTTTCATTAAAAGATGTATGTTGTTTATTGAATTGACTATGTTGTTGTGTCTTCAATTTCTAGTCATTGGAATCAACTATGAAGACATTCGTCATAATCATCCTCATCAACATCTTCATTAATACAATAGAACATTTTCTCAGCTGCGTCTGGATGATGGTATCTTCCTTGGCAAGGAAGTGTACCATCCCTATACGGGCAGTGCATAGTATATACTCAGTTACATCTAGTTCACTATTACATTAGTAAACTAGATCTGAATGATGAAGTATTCTGAAAAATGGAGAGTTCTGAAAGAAGAAGAGTAAACCAGAGTTCTTTTTTTAACTAGCAAATAATAACTTGGATTAGTACTATTGTTAATTTGCGCCTCAGTTATTTAATTTTGTCTCAATTTCACATAACAGTTACTTCAGGATTTGTGATTAGACCTTACGATTCAAACCTTTCATTAGTAGAAAATTAGATAGTGAAATTATAAGAGTTATAAGAAAATAGTTCATTTTTTACAACTCCCTTTTGCTTATAATTCTAATAAGGAAAAAATACGTAGATTTATTATAAAGCAATTGTATATTTAAGATTGTGATATGTGTTAAATAATTAATCTTTACATAAATAGTTAATTAATAGTATTTTTCCTTTTTAAGTTTTAAACATAATATTGTAAACAAAAAATAATTTCATTCAAATTTAATAGTATTTTTCCTTTTTAAGTTTAAAACAAAATATTCTAAACAAAAAACAATTTCATACAAGTAATTATTTGATATTATTTTCGGTTTTTATATCCACAAAAAAATTTGTAAAAGTTATAAGAAAATAATTCCTTTTTAAAAAATATTCTAAACCAAAAAAAATTCATACAAGTAATTATTTGATATTATTTTTGCTTTTTATATCCAAAAAAAAAAATTGTAAAAGTTACAAGAAAATAGTTCCTTTTTTACAACTCCCTTTTGCTTAGAATTCTAATAAGGAAATTCTAAGCAAATTTAGAAAATATAAGAGATTTAGAAAATTTAGGGAAACACCTAGTTGAATGATAATTATCTTTTTTGTGTGTTTGTAGTATGGTTAATAACCGGCTTCGTAGGCTAAGAAAAAAAAACTATAATGAAGATACCTTCTTATACACGAAAAATAATTATGGGATGTTATATATACATACACACAATAATCTGCTTCTTGATAATGAAGGTACCTTCTTCCCTCTTGTCGGCGTCAAAGACGACTTTAAGCGGATCTCCATGGCTGATGTTTTCCCCCAAAGACGGTGGTTGTGTGCTGTACAATCCGAAAGAAGGCAAGATCGAAAGGAACCTGCAGGGAGACTTTCCAGGGTGTAGATTCCTGGCCAACTCGGGTAACTGGTGGTTAGTGTTAGATTCTGGATGCAATTTCTATATCATAGACGTGTTTAGCAAGGAAACGATCCGTCTTCCGTCTCTAGAGTCGATTAGGTCAACTACATGTACTATCAAGCGCGTGGGAGATAAAGGATTTTTAAGGCTAGATAGTACCAATATTTTCGTTGAACAGGATTCTGATGCTGTGAGTTGTGATGATGTGAGGGGTCTTTTGTGGGTAGACGAGGGAGGAAAAGATTACGTTGTGGTGTGGTTCTTCGACCACGAGTATGACCACGATTACGTAAGCTTTTGCAAGAAAGGGGATACTCATTACACTGACATCCCTCTGTTTTACCCAGACAACCACTGGTTTAAAGGCTTATCTGAGATGGTGCTACGGGGTTACACACTTTATATCACAACAAGTCGTCGTTTTGTTCGAGTCCTAGATCTGTCTGGTTCGTCCTTCAAGGAGTGTACCAAGCCATTCCCAATGCTTTCACGTTTTGAATTATGCGATTCTAGCATTGCGGTTACGACATCAGGAGAAGTTTTGTTGGTTGAGAGTGATCCGCGGAAAAGGAGCTGGTTCCGCCTCTACAAGAAGGATCCTGCTATAGAAGACCCGGATTCCTCCTGCCATGCGCTTGTTGAGGTAGATTCTCTTGGTGGTGAGGCTCTAGTTCTTGACTTGGGTTTCACCGTGCCTGCTAACGATACTGCCCTTGGTGGTATAGAACCAGACTCCATCTATTTCACCCGTCACTACCGTCCCAGCCATTGGAGTGGTCGTGACCTTGACATCTGTGTGTACAATCTTGCGAGCAAATCCTTCAAACGCTTTTGTGACCTTGGCGTCACGGGTCTCGCGGATGCTCGATGGTTTCTCCCTGGGATTTAGTTCTTGCTTTTTGGTCTTAGTTTCCTTTTATTTATGCTTCTGAATAAAAAGAGTTGCTTCCCTCTGTTGAATGAATCATCAACGTATATCTTACTGGACATTTAGAATTTCTTCTAATAAAAGTATTCCAGTAACATTTTGTTTGCAGTAAACGTAGTGAGTAGTGGAGATTAGCTCTGATGTTATTTGATTTTTTACTTTTGTTTCTTTTAATACCAAGCTTCGAAAGTCATTTTAAGTTTCAGAGAAACACAACGTTTATTCAAAGAGAATGAGTAGATAACTAGTTTCTCTTTGCGCTTGAATCAAGGTTTCACAAAGTCCAGTGCACTCATTATATTTGAAATTGTGAATTCTTTTATGGGCGTTGTCCGCATAAGTTTCAAATGGTGTAGCGGGAGAAAGAAAGTTCATTGCACGTGTATTCCTTCATGGGAAATTGCACTGTCTATACGTGAAAGATCATGTATTTAGGTATATACCATAGGTATTGTTGACTTTTCTAAAATCCAATATTACCCTTGCTACATCACCTTCTTTCTCTCTCTCTCCTTCGTTTCTTTTTCTTTTACGATGAAATAGCTTTCACTCAGATTCTTCTCCCTTTTTTTGTCTTTACGTATCTCTTCTCGGCCGCCGTATCAGTCACCGTCTCTGCTCCCTCCGCGACGCCCAGCTCCGCCCCATAACTTCTCTCCCACACCGAGATCTTTATGTCCTCCTTCTGCTCCTCCGTCTCTCCTCCCCCCCCCCACGACGCAAGCCTCCGATCAATCTCTCTGGCAGCTTCTCCTCGATCTGTGGATCCTCCGGCAGCTTCTCTTCCGTCTACGGCTCTGCAGCTTTTCTTCCGTTACTTCAATTTTTTTTATTTATCTGTGAGAAAAGAAAAAGGGTAGTATGGGAATATCAATACAAATTTTCTACAGTATTCTACCATTAAAATACAAAAAGATAGATCCTTAATTTGTTCATTGTTTTCGTATATCTGCCTAATTAACCCTTCCTTCATCCCTAAATTCATCATTAATCTTTTTTTTTTTTGTCGACTTTTTCATTAAAAACACTAGGAGACGAACCTGCGCATTCGCGCGGGAATATAAATTCTTTACTAAAAATTTAAATTGTTTTAACAATATTAATCAAATGTATCTATCTAGTATATTTTTACTTAATTAATTTTTTTTTATTTATCTCATACATTTTCTAAGTCATTTTATAGTACGACAAATTTGGTAGATATATTACCTGTACATATTATATAAATAGGCTAAAAATATACAAGATAAAAATGTTATAAAAATGTAATTGTAAAATTTTTTTAAGAGACATATGTTATCTCTCTTTTCTACATTTTTTTCATTTCCCAGACTCTCTCTCTCTCAAGAGGATGGTTTAGAGTTAACTAAAAGTGTACATCTTTGAAAAATCAAAAGAAAAATGAGCAATGATACGTCGTTCGGAAATTTTAAAGATATATGGAAAGATGCATCATTTAAAAATGGAAAAATTCCATTAAAATAATTAAACCAAATTTTCTTAAGATTTTAATACCTAATTTTTTTTGCTAACCAATTATTTTCCTCTTTTTAATAAATTTACTTTTTTAAAATATGCTCATTTTAGTACCCAAATTATATTTTTAATCAATGATATTAATAAGTTTCAAACAAAAATCTAAAATCTTCAAACTCTTAAGAATAAAAGTAACTAAATTGTAGATAATCTTTAAATTCAAAGGAGGGATTTCAATTCATATAAATCTGAAATTTAAGGTAAAGTTAAAAGATTCAGACATAGAAAGTTACATAACCAATAAGTGAGATGAATTAAGTTGTTTCTAATGTGATGTTTAGAAGAAAAAAACATGTGTTTATTATAAATTTGGTCACTGAATTCTATGTATATAGTATTTAGTAAGGTATCTCTACTATATAAAAGGAACTAATTTAGAGACTTCTCAAGGTGTCTACATAGGACAAAATATTCTCAACCTATCAAACTGCCACATCATCACAAATCTGTCTTAATCTCAAGCTTTGAGCATGAATCCAACCCGTTAACATATTTGACCCATTAGCAAATTGTTTTGGCGTAATTGAAACCGTACAGCTTCCTTCCGGCGTTACAACATCTATGGAACTTCAATTTTCCTTAATAACCCATCAAGACGAGGCTTTTGTACCTCTCCACATCACAACTCTCAACCAACAATATCAATGGCTCTTCAAAGAACCATCATTACTCGCTCATTAGAAACGCGTGCCAGCTCTCTACGTTCCCCTCTGCGGACTATATTTGTTCTCATCATCCTCTTCCCCAGTTTGTAAACTTCAATGACGGGAAATCTGTACCAACGTGCTGCAGCGAAATCTCCATGCACTCTTCTTCAATCAGGTTTCTTGGAAGATTTATTCAACTTTGCGTTTTAGATATTTTTTTGTGATTTCAAAAAATTGCAATTCCCTTGCGTAAGTATTGAGGCCAAAGAGATTCAAAGGTTAACATTGGGGTCAGCATCCTCATCTCGGTCCACACAAGTAATTGTATTTTTTTTGTATGAATATTCCGATTTTAAGTTTAATATTTTTAACAGATAAAATACTTCCACTGATGGCTGAATAATCCTTGGAGCTTATGAGTTTTATAACACGTTTAGTATCATAAGCACGTTGGTCCCATAGTTATTTGTCTTTACAAGTTTATAAAAGAAATAAACACTGATTCTTACCGTGATTTATGATTCAATATATTAACCATTTGATTCTTTTTTTTCTCAATACATGCCTGAGTGAAACCTGTTTATCTGATATTTTTGCTCTACCTTTCCCTAGAACTTTCTGATTCAGAGAGTGGAGGCCTAAAAAAGTACGAGGAGCATGCTGATAATTTCAAACAGGTTTCAATCTAGCATCCTCAAGTTTTGGGTTAATTGTAGCTAAAATGCTTAAATGAACGTTTAAATTGTCATCTTTTTTTGTCTGAGGCTTATGGATTCTAAATCACGGTTACATTGCATGCCTAGAGGATTGAATACATATCAAATGAGTGAGTCCGAGAAGCTAAGATTTATGGACCACCCACTTAACATGTTATCTACTTTTATGCATCACAACAAGTTGAACAGCAGAGTGGTCTCTGGAATAACTTTTGTATTCTGGGGTTTTAAGTTTCATTATTTTCCGTTTTAAGATGAAGTTTCACTATACTGCTAATAAATTAACATTCTCTACAAAATTCATTTGGTTGATTTCTTTTGGAATATAATGACGACACAAGTATAATAACTTAAAACAAAATACTAATGTACAGTAAAACTTCTGTAAATTAATAATGTTGGGACTTTTAAATCTTATTAATTTGTAGAGATATTAATTTACAAAAACATTTTTTAAAAATATATTTAATTTTATATTATAGACATTAATAAAATTTTAGAAATTTGAGTTTCATATTGTTTTATTATATTAATTTATTTATATTTTTATGTTTCATACTTATATAATACTTATATGTGGTTTTCGATATAATTTTACTAAATATTATCAAAATAAATTGAGCTATTAACAATAATCGAGTTATTTTCATTGTGAATATAAAAAAATAATATAATTTTTAATTTTTATTTATATTAAAAATAAAAGGTGATAATCTAGCATCCTCAAGTTTTGGGTTAATTGTAGCTAAAATGCTTAAATGAACGTTTAAATTGTCATCTTTTTTTTGTCTGAGGCTTATGGATTCTAAATCACGGTTACATTGCATGCCTAGAGGATTGAATACATATCAAATGAGTGAGTCCGAGAAGCTAAGATTTATGGACCACCCACTTAACATGTTATCTACTTTTATGCATCACAACAAGTTGAACAGCAGAGTGGTCTCTGGAATAACTTTTGTATTCTGGGGTTTTAAGTTTCATTATTTTCCGTTTTAAGATGAAGTTTCACTATACTGCTAATAAATTAACATTCTCTACAAAATTCACTTGGTTGATTTCTTTTGGAATATAATGACGACACAAGTATAATAACTTAAAACAAAATACTAATGTACAGTAAAACTTCTGTAAATTAATAATGTTGGGACTTTTAAATCTTATTAATTTGTAGAGATACTAATTTACAAAAACATTTTTTTAAAATATATTTAATTTTATATTATAGACATTAATAAAATTTTAGAAATTTGAGTTTCATATTGTTTTATTATATTAATTGATTTATATTTTTATGTTTCATACTTATATAATACTTATATGTGGTTTTCGATATAATTTTACTAAATATTATCAAAATAAATTGAGCTATTAACAATAATCGAGTTATTTTCATTGTGAATATAAAAAATAATATAATTTTTAATTTTTATTTATATTAAATATAGATAAATATATTATTAATTTATGATTTTAATGGGACCATCTATTTACATAGGATTTTGTAAAAAAATATTATCTTTTTTTTTGAAAAAGCAAATATTATCTTATTACTTTCTCGATTTATGTCATTTTTCAAACCGGCCCAACTCGGTACCAAAGAAATTTATTAATTTAGCGAGTATTAATTTATAGAGGTTATAATGTATGATTATACCATATGATTTCAATTATACTAAGTCCATGGATATTTTTTAAGTTATACAAGCAGCTTTTAGGTGGCTAGAAGTTTCACCAATTTCTTAGAACTACCTTCGCCTGTCAAAGCAAAAACATGAAGCAGAGGATTACATGGTTCCATTATGGAATTGTGCAAAACAACTTCTTCGTTTGGTTAAGAAAAACAAAAGATTTATTTTCAAAAACAAAAAAAAACATGAGACATACAAATTTTGATGGAGAAGCAATAAGTTGTCTTGCATGGTTATTCCAGTTTATCAGTAAATCAGAAAGTATATGCTATGCAACCACATAAAGATTAGATATTTTCATAAGTGTCATGTTTTTATTGTGAATAATAAAGGGGTTCTGGAAGCCACGGCATTTGATATAGCTAAAGAAGGCCGAGAATAACAGGTTATCAAATTTTTTTTTTTTTTTTGAAACTGGGTTATCAAATTGTTGCCGGATTATAATGAAAAAAAAATATATATTAAAAGATACTGAACCAGTATAAATATTAAAGAACACTTCTCCGTTTTAAATAGTCAATTTGTTGAGAAAACATATTACTTTTTTGAGATATTAGTTATCTAATTAGGTGCAACCCAAGTGGTTAATTTACTTTTAGCAGAATCTACATACTTTTAAAAATATGAATAACTAAAAGAAAACGAGACATCATATTTTAGCTATGTTTCGTAAAATAATTTCACAGATTTATAAAACTTTTGGTTAGTAAGAATTTATTTGACATCATAAACGTATTTTTTAAATATTTTGGTATACAATAATACAATATTGTTGTAAAAAAATATAATTATAATTAATTATCCGCGCTACGTATTATCCTAAGAATATATAAAAGTAAAACTGGATTCATCACCATGCCATGGTTTAAAGGTACCGAGAAAATACCAAAAAAAAAGAAACAAAAAAAAGAACCAAACGACTCCCTAACCCTTTTTTCTTTATTCTTATTTTTGTCAGAATTTATCAAACATTATTTTCACTACGAGATTACCAAAAAACATAATTATAAGCAGCCAATCCGCGCGTAGCGCGGACAAGAACCTAGTTACAATAAGAACTCCATAATTTCAGTGAATTTGTAACAAAAAAATAACTTAAAGAAAAAATTAGCTAACTGATTGTGTATTGGAAAGTAATGCTTTTTCTGTTGCTTCTTGCCACTTATTTTTCCTTCAACTGTAAAAATATCCTCATGATAGTTAGGTTATTGACATAATAATTTTGGCCAACATATGGTGAAAGTGTTCATTTAGTCAATAGTTGGAAATTTTATTAAGTACGAAACATAATAAATACTGAATTATGCCTGAATACACTTTTTGAAAAATATTTTGATCCTAAAGTTTTAGGGGTCAAAATAATTTTTGATAAATGAACAAAGTTCACTCTTCCTAAAAATAGGCTAAGATACAAGAGATTATAACCCATTTTCTATGTGATAACCCCCCCCCCCCCCCCCCACTATTTATATGTTTACCAAATACATTAAACTCCTATTTTTCCATGTTTTAATGTTTTTGATGTTATATTTTGCTGATGCACACACTTCTTTATATATGTTACAATTGTTAATTTCTAAATTTACAATGGTAAATCGAAGCACCACACTTGATCACCAAATATTGCAATGGTTGATCACTAAATAATGTCATGGCTGATCTGGAAATGTGATAGAATATTTAAACAGTTGCAAATATTTATTTAAAAAATTACAGTTATACACTTAAAAAATTTAGTAAATATTATTTCATGAAATTTCATATTAGTTGTAATCAGTTATAACTTAAATAAATATTTTCTCAATAGTTTTTTTTTGTTTTTTTGAAATTCTACATTACTTTTAAATATTTAGACATAAAATAATAAACTTGTTGGTCAAAATTTCAACTTGAGAGTAGTCTAAAATTATGATTTTTAAATGAAAAATAGTGGAATTGAAATGATTAAAATTTAGCATGCCCCTTTTCGAGTAAAAATAGGTTATAAAAGGAAATAAATATGTAATCTATATAAAATATACAACTATAATATGAAACTAAAGATAAAGTAAATGTTCCACTTTGTAACAAAGAAAATAAAAATTTAAAATATATCTTTTATTAAAATGACAAATTCAGCAAGATAACCTATATGACTTTGGAATTTGAAATTTCAAGTGTAAAAGTGTATCAACCCATAAAGTGACTTCCAAATTTGTAGTTGAATTAAGATAAGTAGACGTGTAAGTTAATTTTGTTCACAACCTATCTTGAAAATGTTATTGATATACAAAGACACAAGTTTTAAAGATGCAACCTTAAATAAAACTAAATCTTAACCCACACTCCCGTACGGGTGTTTTATTTGATTTTTGTTCAATATAAAATTTTAAACCGTCGATTTCATAAAAAAATCTTTATGTTTTGTAATTTTACGATTTAGTTAATTTCATTAAAATATTATATCCTTTTAATTCATGCGATTTAGTTAATAGTCGTACAATATTAATATTTAATAATGATCAATATATGAATATCGATTTGATTAGATAAACTTTGGAGTAACCAATTAATTTAAATTGATTATAAATGCAGTGGCTGAATATGTAAATAAAAAGAAATATAAAAAGGAAATACTTAATTTATTGTAAAGCAATAACTAAATGTGCAAATAATAGAAATTACAAAAATACTACTATACAAGTTACCAAACAGTTTTCATTTAAATTTCTATCATTGTTTCAAAACAATACCAAAGGTACTTCAGTTTTAATAATATAGATAGATAAGTGGCTACAAACAAAAATATATATATGCAAATACATTATAACAACATACAATGCGTCTAAGGTCTTGCTTCATACATAAACATATGTAAAACGGTTATTTAGACAAAAGAAAGTAAATGTTCAATCATAAAAAAAAACAAAATGGAATTCTTATTTTGACAAACAAAATATTAAAGAAATTTAGGATTGACTTAAGTTTTGAATATTTCAGCAAAATTTCAACAACAGATTATTGTTTAGTCACCATTCATTATGAGTGTTCAATCCGGTAAAACCAAACTAATTAAATTAGAACCAAACTGAAATAGAGACAGTTGTTTGGATTTGGTAATACAGAATAAATGTTATTTTTAAAAAACCTCGGCATATAGATATTGTTTGATATATAAATCTACTAAACCAAATAAATCGAATAAACCAATCAATTAAAATATAGTAATATAATTATACGTAAATGATATAATATAACTATTATACAAAATTTATTTTACTGATTTCATCTTCTAACTTAAAATGTTGATTTTAGTAATTTAATATTTTATTATAAGTTAAAAGTTATTTTTTCATTTTTATGCAATTAAAAAAAAAAGATAATTTTTACTTTCATGTTGACAATTTTTTGTGCTAATATTTAGTTATTTAATAATATTATTGATTACTACCTTTCTTATTTTTATTCTATAAAACTATTATTATAACTAACTTAATATATTTACTAATATTTTAAAATTAAAATAAAGAAATAAGGATAGTCAATTAAAAATCCAAAATATCTTCATGTTATATTAAAGTTGATATCTAATTATATAAATTAAAACTCATACAATATTATAAAAGATAAATATATTTATATATTTTTGATAATAAATCAAAAACCCATGGTAGATAAATCGAACTAAACCAAAATAAATGTGTTTTTAATATGGTAGCTATTTTTTATTAACCAACATATCGAGAAACAGAACAAACCAAACCGAACTGATATTCATATTGAACACCCCCACCTTTCATACATAATTTTTACTTTTTGTTTTTTTATAACAAAATAATAAAACAAGAACAGGTGCTGAACCTAATAGTTGACATAATTTATAAACCACCAGTTTGAAAAAGATAGATTGTCCACAGTCAATAGCATTGAGAGATAAACCATTTTCTTTATTAACCAAAAATAAATCCCAGGGTTCACCGTTCACGACTCTATGCGTAACACCTAGTCCGCTCAGCCGCGCTTCCCTCTGAATGTAAGGCGACCTTCGAACAATCCTATCAAACAGTTCCTTGTCATATATTACAGCTCAGGGTGTAGCGCTCACGAATGTTTGGAGTCTTATGACCAAAACCATCGTTCGCATGATTGTCCATGTTAGGCCTCATGATTAGTTCTCTCAAACGAATAACAATGGCTGGATTGTAGATTGGTGTTTTCCCTTCTAGTGAGCTTTTTGGATAATTCTTGAGCAATAATATCTGCATCGTTGCTCGGAGAGTGATTAGAACGATCTGAAGAAACGTGGATAGATGTTTTTGTGTGTTTTGCCTTCGTTTAATGACAGTAAATTTCACTCTCTTTTCTTTATCTAACGAACTTCTCATCAATATTTTTAAAACTCCAATAAGAGAAAACAACTAATCAGACTAAATCTCAGAAACTTTAACAACCACAAGCACAAAATCGCAAGACAATTCAGATCAAGCATATTTAACTACTAGAAAGGACAAAAGACACAAGTACTGCTGAAAAGGCACGAGTTTAATATGTACTCCAAAGGAGGAACAAACAGGGAATGCAGAAAAACAAATAAAGATGGAAAGATGATCTAGTTAGGTATACATAATGATTTGCAAAGAGAGAAGGGACATTAGTTCTTATGGAAGAAACATCGCAACCAGTAAAAAGAAAAAAAGAAAGAATTATCTGGAGTACAAAATCTTGGAGTAGAAACGAAAAAAATGCGAAGAAATATTATTTGTCACAGTTCAGTCCATCTTCTCACAAGCAATCTCAAAAAATTAAAAAACAGAGCAAATTCTCTTGACATATAAATTCAGTCACGTAACTGATTTCTTTCCCAGCAAGTGGTGAAATCGGAGAAATAGAAAATTGCAGAGTCAAGCACGTATAAATCAATGAAAAAAAGATGTTGAAAAAAAGAGAGGCAAAACTCAAACAAAAATACGGTCAGCAGACAGAGCGACACACATAAATTGTTTATAAAGGCGATTACGTTGAAATCGATTCTGGAATTCTGGGGGTGGAAAGGTGACAGAGACAAGATGTACGGAAGAAGGATAGAGGAATGAGGTGTAATAAACGTGAAACGGGGACATATATAGATTGATAGAGGCGCGATCAAAGGTTGTGTTGTTTCATTGCTTGAGAAGGCGACGATTCAGAAAAATTGCCAAACCACGACAGTTTTTTAGATGACGTGAGCAAGAAGACTTTATAACCGTTAGATCGTAAAAGATAAACAGTCTTAACCGTCCGATTTAACTTTTATTTTCCTATAAAAAACAATGACGTCAGAGATTACAAAAAAAAAGAGTTTGCTATTATATATAGATTAAAACTTCCAAGATACAACATAGTTTTTCTTATGTAACCTAGCTTGTTTAATTAGCAAGAGAGTCTACTACATTAAATTAAAAAAAAAAAGAGAGTCTACGACATTAAGATTATCTATGTATATGTAATGAAAAGTGTAATCTCTATGTCTTAAGATCTAAAGGATATCCTGTAGCATAAAGGCAGACTCTGTGATACGGAAGTTTCTGATGGTTTGTTCAGTTTTGAACTGATTTAACTCATCAAATAAACTCTTAGAATCTCCCATGAAGGTAACTTTAGAGTAGTTATTAAGTCTGACCATTTGCTGTGTTGCCATCAGGAGGGCTATTGCTTCAGCCTCTATGGTAGAATTCATAGGCGCTTCTGCTGAGGATCCATGCATGATTTGGGTGTCTTCTCTTCAGTGTAAGGACCAGCCAAACCCTATCTCCTCTCTAGAAGACTTCCATGAAGCATCTACTAGGCAGTAGTATTCAGAATTAGGAGGGACTTTATTGTTGGAATATACTCCGACATTATAGGAAGCTGAGGTTGAGTTGTTGGTTTCTATAACTGATTCTGTTATGTTTGTATAGGCACTTAGTTGAGATAAGATCTTCCTCTGTTTGTATATATACATGTAATGTGATTCATCGTAATATACAGAAAACCTTTTCAGCATTCTCTCTTTCCTCTGTTCCACTTTATGATATCAGAGCTTGAATTTTTCTTTTTCTGATCTTTAGATTGCTGAATCAACGATTGATTGACAATGTCTACAAATCCAATGACCATGAACCCGATAACGACGGAAGTAAAGTCTCAAGGATCGAATATTGTTTGCAAAGCTTGTTTATAAAACTGTATCTTCGTTTTATTTATTTCTTAACTTCTTGAGATCTCTCTTACACCTTGATCCCTTTATATAGGACTTAGCTTTTCCTATTACATAATGATCTAGAAACTTAACTTAATTCTAAACCTATAGAAATAAGGAAACTTGTCTTAATCCTCATTCTAATGTTATTCAACTTAACATAAAGAATAACTTGGTTAGCAAGTAACTATTGAAGCTTATCCAACATTCTCCCTTCTAAGCTTCAAGTCTTCTTTGCTTAAGTCTTGAACTTGAATCAGCTCCCTCATCTCTTTGAACTTGATTCTTGCTAAAGCTTTAGTTAGGATGTCCGCCTTTTGCTTTACTCCAGGAACATGTTCCACATCAATCTCGTCTTGCTCCACTCGTTCGCGAATGAAATGGAACCTCTTGTGAATGTGCTTGCTCCTACGATGAAACACGGGATTCTTAGCTAGTGAGATAGCTGACTTGTTGTCCACTCGTATCATCGTCTTCTTCATCTCTTTTCCTGTAATCTCACTTATCAAATCTTGTATCCAGACCGCTTGCTTTGCTGCTTCCGTTGCCGCCATATACTCTGCTTCACATGAGCTTAAAGACACCGTGTCTTGCTTCTGCGAGCACCAAGTGATTGGCGTTTCTCCTAGACAAAACAAGTGACCTGTTGTGCTTCTTCCATCATCCGGATCCGTGTTGTGACTACTGTCACTATATCCCACAAGCTTCATTGATCCACCTTGCTCGTAAGATAATCCGTACCCGATTGTTCCTTTCAAATACCTTAGCACTTGCTTCAGTGCGTTGCCGTGTGACGTTCTTGGTGAGTGCATATATCTACTCAAGATGCCCACTGCGTAACACATGTCTGGTCTTGAATGCATAAGATATCTGAGACAGCCAATTATCCTTCGATAATCAGTAGCATCTATCTCAGGTTCGTCGAGGCCTTTTGAGAGTTGCAGACCGAACTCCATGGGTATACATGTCGAGTTGCAGTCGTTCATTGCAGCTTCCTCCAATACTCTCCTTGCATATGCTTTTTGATTGATCATGATGTACTTTGAGGTTTGTCTTACTTCCAATCCGAGGTAGTATGTTAGAAGACCCAAATCAGACATCTCAAAATTCTTTGACATGTTCTTCTTAAACTCTGAGATTTCTTTTGCAGAGTCTCCGGTAATGAACAAGTCGTCGACGTAGATAGCTACAATAAGAAGCTTTCCTTTATCATCCCTTCGATAGACAGAATTTTCTTTTGAACACCTCTTGAACCCTAGTTGCTTCAGAGTTCGATCAAGCTTTATGTTCCAAGCTCGTGGAGCTTGTTTTAATCCATATAGAGCCTTGGAGAGTTTGAAAACCTTATGCTCTTCTCCCTTCTTTTCAAACCCTTCAGGCTGTGACACATAAACATCTTCGTGTAACTCACCATGTAAGAACGCTGTCTTGACGTCTAGATGGTGAATCTCCCACTTGTTTGCAGCAGCTAACCCAATCAGGAGTCTTATGGTCTCTAATCGAGCCACAGGTGCAAATACTTCATCAAAGTCGATACCATGCTCTTGTACGTAACCTTTAGCTACGAGTCTCGCTTTGAACTTGTTGATAGATCCATCAGCGTTTCTTTTGATCTTGAAGATCCACTTGAGACCGATGATCTTTGCTCCAGTTGGCTTGTCTATTAGCGTCCATGTCTTGTTTATGTTGATAGAATGGATTTCATCTTCACATGCCTTCGTCCATCTTTTATCTCCCTTTGCATCTTGGAAATTTCTTGGCTCATCATTGATATCATGAAGTAGGAGCTCACAATCTATCTCAGCAAGTAATATGTAGTCATCTAGGTAACTAGGTTTACTTGTTTGACGAGTTGAGCGCCTTACTTCCTGTGTCGAGCTTTGATCAGCTTCTTCTTCTTCGTGGTGTGTTACATCTGATTCTGCGTGTGTAACACCTGTTTCGTCTTCTTGATGCTCTGTTTCTGCATCTGTAATTTCTCCTTCTTGTGTGCTGGCTACAAACGGACCATTACCTTCGTTTATAGTCAATCCCCACGTCATATGGAACATACCAGAGTCGCCTTGTCCTTCCTTAGTAGCTCCCTTCCAATCCCAACAAGTCTTCTCGTCGAAGATTACGTCCCGACTTACAACTATCCTTCTGAAAGTAGGATTGTAAAGTCGATAAGCTTTCGTGCCGGGTTTGATTCCGAGATGAACAAGAGCTTGAGAACGATCATCAAGTTTCCTTAGATGAACTGAATCTACTTTAGCGTGAGCAACACATCCAAAAACTCTCATGTGACTTATGTTAGGCTTTCTTCCCTTCAAGCTTTCGTATGGAGTTTTATTCTTCAGTGCTCTAGTAGGTACCCGATTGATCACATATGTTGCGTGTCTCACGGCTTCTCCCCACATGTAATTCGGTACCTTCATAGCTTTCATCATGCTTCGAGTCATCTCCATTAACGTACGGTTCCTTCTCTCCACAACTCCATTCTGTTGTGGAGTATATGGTGCTGTTAAATGGCGTTTGATGCCATGTTTGTTGCAGAAGTCTTGGAAATCCTTTGACGTGAACTCTCCTCCTCTGTCCGTACGGAGTGTTCTGATTGTCTTGTTTGCATCCCTCTCAACAAGGGATTTAAAACTCTTGAATCTGTCAAAGGCTTCACTCTTTTCTTTCAACAAGATAGACCACATATATCTCGTACAATCATCAACTATGACGAAGATGTATTTGTTGTGACCTTGTGTTGCCGGCGATATGGGACCACAAAGATCCGCATGTAACAGCTCGAGAGCAACCGAAGATCTGTATGCAGTTGCTGCAGGAAAATTGTGACGCGTTTGCTTCCCGACTAAACAAGATTCACACAGCTGCTTCTCTTCATGTATTTCAGGTAAGCCACGAACCATATCATGTGTTGCCATGGCCCTTATTGTCTTGAAGTTTATATGACCAAGGCGTGTGTGCCATCTCCATGGTTCCTCCTTGATCTTTGCGAGTAGACAAGTAGGTTTACCGACCTTGAGTGATATCTTATACAGACGATTATAAGCTCTCTGAACTTTCACCAAAAGTCTGCCGCTTGGATCTCTCAACGTGAGGTAATTCTCTTTCATCCTTATGTCACATCCTTGTTCAGTTGCTTGACCCAGACTCAGTATATTACTCTTCAAGTTCGGTATGTAATATATGTCGGTTAGGAGCTTTTGTTCCCCTGTCTTGGCTTCAAACAGGATAGATCCTTTGCCGTTTATATCTACATACGAGCCGTCTCCGAACTTGACTTTTCCTTTGATGTTCTCGTTGAGCTCTGAGAAGTAAGATCTTTCACCAGTCATGTGATTGCTCGCACCGTTGTCGAGATACCACATACCATCTTCTTTCTTGCTTGGCTCTAGTGAATTCGGTAAGACCTTTTCTTCATTGAGATAAACGACTTCATGCATATAGAGTGCAGCTTCAGCCGTTTCTGTCAGCCTTGTTCAGCTCTTCTTTATCTTCTTTCTTTTCAGGACACACAGACTTGAAGTGTCCCTTTTTCTTACAATTGAAACATATGATCTGGGAGTAGTCCTTCTTTTCACCAGAATTGTTTCTACCACGTCCTCTTCCACTGTTGCTGCGTCCTCTGCCTCGACTTGAACCTCTTCCTCGTCCTCTTGAGTTCTGATCACTCGAACCTTCTGAGCTCGAGAACAAGAGATTGTTCTGATGATCATGTGAAGCTCTTCCTTTAAGGCGTTCTTCATACGCCTTGAGCCTCCCAACAATATCTTCAAACGGAGTTTTGTTTAAGTCTAGCAATTGCTCCAGTGATGCTGTCATGTGGATAAACTTGTCCGGTAAGCTATCCAAGAATTTCTTTACTTTTCTTTCCTCGTCGATACTTTGTCCTAACGAGGCTGCTTTTGATGTGAGCTCAGTCATCTTTCCGATAAAGACATCAATAGAATCTGAGTCATCCATCGTTAGTCGATCAAACTCTCTCATCAAAGTTTGTAGTCGTGCTGTTCTTACGCGTTCAGCACCGATATTTCTTGTTTTGATAGCTTCCCAAATTTCCTTAGGAGAGTCATCGTCTCCAATCTGTGAAACCAAGTTCTCAGGTAAGGACTGATAAAGGAGTGCCGTTGCGAGGTTATTCTTCTTGCTGTCATCACCTCCATCCTCAATCGCCTCCCAAACCTCGTGAACTTTTAAAAGGACCTTCATCTTCTTTGCCCAAACCGTGTAGTTGGTTGAAGTTAGCATTGGACAGACCACTACGTTAGGAACTCCTTCTTTTTGCCCTAACATCTTTGAATCTACCAATGCCTTCGTGTCAGCCATGGATACTCGGTTTCAGCTTCGCAGTCACACGAAAACCTGGAGCTCTGATACCAAATAAAGTCTCAAGGATCGAATATTGTTTGCAAAGCTTGTTTATAAAACTGTATCTTCGTTTTATTTCTTTCTTAACTTCTTGAGATCTCTCTTACACCTTGATCCCTTTATATAGGACTTAGCTTTTCCTATTACATAATGATCTAGAAACTTAACTTAATTCTAAACCTATAGAAATAAGGAAACTTGTCTTAATCCTCATTATAATGTTATTCAACTTAACATAAAGAATAACTTGGTTAGCAAGTAACTATTGAAGCTTATCCAACAGGAAGTGCGCCGTAAGATCTCTCCATACGACTTACACTCTGCGGATAATCCCGGAGCTGTGATCTCGCATCCATTGTTGCGAGGTTCGAACTACGATGAATGGGCTTGCGGGATAAAAACTGTGCTTTGTTCTCGTAAGAAATTTGGGTTTATTGATGGATCCATCAAGAGACCAGAAGAAGGATCAGATGACCTAGAAGATTGGTTGACAATCCAGGCGCTCCTTGTGTCCTGGATCCGATTGACTATTGAACCAAGCTTGCGTTCTAACATCTCACACAAAGATGTTGCTCAAGACTTGTGGGAACACCTGAAACGACGGTTCTCTGTTCTGAACGGACCGAGGATACAACAGGACAAGGCTTACTTTTGCGTGCAAATGAGAACTTCCAGATAACAGGATGGTCTGATTCTGATTGGGCAAGCTGTCCAATAACTAGAAGATCGATCACGGGATATTTTGTTCAGCTAGGCAGTTCTCCTATTTCTTGGAAGACAAAGAAACAACCAACAGTAAGTCTATCTTCTGCAGAAGCAGAATACAGGGCGATGGCTTATCTCACAAAGGAATTGATATGGCTGAAGAGGATCTTACAAGCACTTGGAATACGACATGCTCAACCAATGCGTTTGTACTGTGATAACAAAGCTGCACTTCACATTGGTAACAATCCTGTTTTCCATGAAAGAACCAAACATATAGAGCTGGATTGTCATTTTATTAGAGATGAAATTTTGGCGGGAACGATTGCTACTTCTTATGTCACGACAAAGTCACAACTGGCAGATGTGTTTACAAAGGCATTGGGCAGCTTTGAATTCCAAGGTTTTCAAGACAAGTTGGGCATTCGAGACTTGTATGCTCCAACGTGAAGGGGGGGGGTGTTGGAATATACTCCGACATTATAGGAAGCTGAGGTTGAGTTGTTGGTTTCTATAACTGATTCTGTTACGTTTGTATAGGCACTTAGTTGAGATAAGATCTTCCTCTGTTTGTATATATACATGTAATGTGATTCATCGTAATATACAGAAAACCTTTTCAGCATTCTCTCTTTCCTCTGTTCCACTTTATTTATCTTCTATTGAAATCTTGCACAGACTTTTATTTTGCCTGTCTTGCTCTTCATTTCAGAATTAGAAGGGAGCTTATCTTTTATTGAAATCTTGCGCAGATTTTTATTTTGCCCTGTTTCGCTCTTCATCCCCTGTATTTTTGTTTGCCTCCCTCCACTGATCTAGATCTCTTAAAGCTCCATTGATCATGTGAATGATAGAATCCCTTTTGTTGTTGAAAATAACATTGTTTCTCATTTTCCAAAATCTCCACACCACAAAGAAATTTAGAATCTCTTCTTGGTCTCTCTGCTGCATTTCATTAATATTCTGTATAAGTACTCCATTGCTACTCTGGTCCAAGACTGTAAAATGTAGTGGGGCCGAGCTCCCTAACCTCCATGACTACTCTGCATTGAAAAAACACATGGTTTAGCGTTTCCGTCTCTGCTCATCATTAATCTTTTCTGTTTTTCAAATATATTTTAGCAGAAAACCAGAATACAGATTATTTTATTTTCTGGAAAAATAAATGGACTATATGGCAGATCCTTCTATATTCAGGAACGTAAATATCATTTACAATGTTGGTTCCTTTTACTTGGGTTTACTGTGCGTATGTGGATCCGTATTTACTTTCTACTGGACTATTTTCTGTAAAACAATGTTGCCTTTGTTGAAATCCATGAAGTGGACTAGCATAACCGACCTAATCTGGACGTACCGAACCAACTGATGCCGGACCTACCAGATGAAGACCAAGTGACCAAGAGGCGGATGCATCTTTCCTTATATCTTTAGCAGTTTCCTTTTTATTTGTATATGGGGGTTTTCTTTTTTCTAAATCTAGTAGCTTACCATTTATCTTAATGTATTAGGGATTATGATAATTTCCATTATTACTATTACGGTCTATTTGTGTATATAAGGAACCTCTGGTTGGATTAATAAAGTAAAACTTTTCTCATTGATTTACAACACGTTATCAACACGAGTTAATCTTTGATAATCCCTGAATTCAAACCCCATCGATCTTTCATTAACCCTAATTCCCCACCAGAAAACCAAAACCCTAAATTTCCTTTTTCCTTTTATTCTCTCTGTTTCTGATTCTCTGATCAGATCAGAATAGTTCATTTCTGTTATTCATTTAATTCCACGAACAGAAAGCTACCCGATCATCCGAACAGCATCCGAGCAGTACATACCAGCCGATAGCTTCCATCCAGCCGATACAGCCATCCGACTGTCCGATACTCATCCGAACAGTCCATCCGATCAGATACGCATTGCCTGACGAACTGGAGATCACCAGCAGCCGATACATCTTGTCTGACGATCCGATACAGTCCGATCATCCGATATACAGCCGATAGCTCCCACTACCCGCGATAGACGATCCGACGAGCCATCAGCACCCGATAAGCCACCAGACGATCTGACAGTCCATCCGACAGCCGATAGAGGTTCAGACGATCCAATCAACACCCGATAGACAATAAGACAGTCCGACATGCCGATAGCTATCCGATAGACAGTACTGACAGACCGATCAACCCTTCTGAAATAATCTAAGGTAAAATTCTAACCCATATCGAATTTGGATTGATTGATAAAGGTTTAAGACATTAAAATTTGGAGAAACTTATTTTAGGATAATAGAAACCCTAGACTATGGAACTAAGTTTTGGTTAGATCTCAGTTAGGTTGTTAGATCAAACGGTTGTTAAGTTGCTAGATGCACAAACTATATTCCTTATTCATCGAGATTGTTTTAAACAATTAAAATCAAAACCCTAATTGGTTTTGAATCTCAAAACCATGATCTAATGATCATATCGAAGCCTCAAACTATGAAACCCTAAATATGACCTAATATTTATAATGGTCTAAAAATCAAATAAAATTCTCGTAAACCCTTAGAAAAATCCTCTGAGTTTGAATCCATCATCAGATTCTGACCTGCTGGTCTGGAACTATGTGGAAATAGATTTTTCATTCTCTGGTCAGATTTTGACCCCTTCAAATATCTTGTGAAAATTAATTATAATTCACTAAAACTCATGATAATTCATGACTAAGAAAACCCTATAATTAGTTTCTCTGATTCGATTTTTATCTCATAGTCATAGTGCAAATTTTCATACCGAAAAAACTGCCTAATTTTTCTGTGAATGATTGAAGTGTTTGTGTCACCTAGATTTGATTACTAGGACATCATTCCAAACTTGGTTGATTGAATTAAACTATTTGCTTGAATTTCTGATTCATAAAACCTAGAATCACTGATTGCTAAGTTGCTTAAAATCGAATGCATTAGATTCCGATTACACTTGTTAATGTAGCCGTATGACTTGCTTGATAAAATTGATATAGTTTCTGCTTGTATTGATAATGAGGGCCTTGAAACCCTAATCTGTCCAGCATTGAAAATTTTCCTTTTTACTAAAAGAAGAAATTTTTCTTTTCTGAAATTTCCATTTTTATACTTGCTGGAAAGTTTCCTGTTTTGATTACTAGAATCAGTTAAGTGCCTTTCAAACCCTAATCCAATTTTCCTGATTGCTTGAATGTATCATAATCATCTTGGTCGTGTGACCATTGCATCATATACTTGTTAGAAATTTTTTTTAGTAGTATGTGTAACATATGTATCGAGTATTGAATTAAAAATTTCTAAAAGTATATATGTTTCCGAAAATTGATGTCTAAATGGCATGGTATATTATTTTCAGATCTCGAGATTCATACCCTCAGATTACAAAGCCCTAAATATCTCTGGAGATAATTATCTAGAATGTGTAATAGAGATAAGGATTGCCTTGAGAGTTAGAGAACTCTCGAACTGCATTATTGATGGCAATAATGAACTTGAAAATCAGAGGCAAAGAGCCATAACAATTATGCGTTATCATCTCACTGAGGATCTGAGAGATCAGTATGAGCATATTAAAGATCCACATGATCTCTGGTCAAAACTCAATTCCAGGTTCTCTATAGCATTAAGGAAAAGAGCAATAGATGAATGGAATGCTATCAGACTCCAGGATTTCGAATCCGTGGTTGAATACCATTCTGCTCTAATGAAAATCAACTATGGTTTTGAACTACGTGGTGAAGTGGTAACAGACGATGACTCATTATTTAAGACCAAAACCACGATCCACCCAAGGGACCTAACATTCTATATTGCTAAAAAGTTCAAAACCTACAATGACTTATTGTCATATCTATTAGATCAAGAGCAGAGAAAGGAGAAAACCAGAGAGGCCATCGAAAATTATGAAAGGATCAAATTAAGATACTTTGAGCAACAAGACAGTGAGATGAAAACTCCTGAAGCTAGCTAAAATTGATAAGGAGATATTTGAGGAGACCGTGTGGAAAACTGAGCCCGGATTTTTAGTTGATTAGAAAGACTTCGACATTCAGATTTTATATATTTTATTTTATGATTTTTTTTTTTCATTTGCTTGCCATATTTTCCTGTTTTAATAAATTATAATAATAATTGTTATAGTTTTTATATTGTCTTGTTTGATTTGTTTGATCGATTTATTGATTGATATATAAGTGGATAGTCATTATATCATTATAGACCTTGGCCAAAGGCATTTCCTGAGAGACACGATTTTATTCACCAAAATATAAGACCCATTCAGTTATACAATCTGATCATGTTTTCCATATTAAACTAATGGGCAAAGGAAACATAAGTTTTCCTTTTTCAGATTATAAGAAAAATCGCCTAAAAGTATTACAAGGAAGTGGACAAGACTATATACATTCTACTGATTTAGACTATTCTAAGGATCAATATGAAAAGAGGCAAACTAGCCATGGTAACCAGAATGGTATACCACACGAAATTTATACACTTTATGGCATAACTGAATTAGTCATTCAGATTTAAAATTGGTGCATATATTAAAGGCACAAAGAGTCATCCCATAGGATCTCAAATTGTACACAAGGGAAACTCATTAGACTTTGTTTTTTTTTTCCTAAGCATCACGAAATTTATAAGTATGATCATGAGGGGGAGTGACAAAACCCATGGTCCATGACCATACTACAAATTCGTGCATCATGGTCTAAAATCATGAATATAAACGGATTGAAGCTTCAAATTCTCCTTGGTGGTACATCATCCACGTCCAGCCTTATGCTTAGGGACATCATAAATTTACATGTAATATGAAAGTATGCATCAGGCCATATAAGTGAGCATAAATATTCTCATCTCTTGTTCGTTAATGGTCATAAACCAGACATGTATATAATCCATCTTAAGAGAAATCCGAATATACTACCACATACATGTGAATGAAATTTAAGATTGGAAAATAATTGTAGACTGTAGACTTTGAATTTTACCATGGCAGGGGCATTGGCAGTTTCATTCACTTTCGGGAAGCCATTGTTTTGGGAATTGTTCGATGGATTTTTGCGACTGAGAAAGAGATTGATGGGGATATAAATAGTCTGAGGAGGGCAACACAGAGAGTTGTACGTTTCTAATGAGTGAGTAATGATGGTTACTTGAAGAGTCATCGTTCGTTAGGAGGGATGTGGAGAGGTCCACAAAATTTTGTCTATTGATGAGGATACATGCGTTATTCCAGAGGAGGGAGATAGACAATCGGAAGCTTGATGTCGGAGGAAGCACCTAGGGTTAGCGAGGAAGAAGCTGCAAGATGACTGGTGGGCCTAAGAAAAAAAAAGTAAAATGGGCTTCAACCGTTGGCTGGTGTAAGATAATGTTGGGCCGTGATGACATGGCAAAATGATTGGTGGGGAATTTTTCTGTCTATGTGGCACTTCTCTTTGACCTTCAAATTAGCTTCTTTTATATAGTAGAGATAGTTATTGTAAACGTGATTTGTTTAAACTTAAAAGGATTGCATCCCAAAATTATAGGAAGTTGTGGGGAGTGGAGGTTACATAATATCAAGTTCCGTTAAAAACATATACTATCAGTTAATTATTTAAAATATGAGTTATAAATAATTGGACACAACTAATATCAATAGGACATACTTCTAATTGAATAGTATTGATTAAATGCAAAATATCTATGCTCTCCTTCTCGAGGGTATATTCTAAAATTTTAACTAGAAAAAAAAATTGAATTTTTGAATTAGTAATGTCAATTTGTGCCTCTGTTATTTAATTTTGCCTCTATTATTTAATTGTCACCACTTCTAGTGCATAAACATCTCAATTTCACATAATAGTTACTTTTGGATTTGTGATTAGACCTTACAATCCAAACATTTCACTGAAAGATTTATGTTGTTTATTGAATTGATTTGTTGCTGTGTACACTTTCATGTCACTGGAATCAACAATGAAAACGTTCATCGGAATCATCCTCATCAACGTGTCCATTCATACCATGGAACCATCGCTCAGCTGCGTGTTGATGATCGTACCTTTCTTCGCAAGGAAGTGTACCATTCCTATGCCGGTAGTGCACAATATATGCTCAGTTACATCTCCAGCTTCACTCATCCCACGCTCTTTCAGACGCTGTTATTGTGCACTGCCTCCCTCTGATCCTAAAGGTGATTCTAGTGAGTTTGGTTTGGCGGGTATTGGCTATATTTCCACGGCGATTGACGATCTTAGGGGCTGGAACACCGTAAGCGTCATATTTTTCCTATCTTGGTTCATCTTCGTCAGCAGCTCTGCTAAGGCCTTCCTCGGTAGGGAAGATCTGTTTGGAATGTGCGAGTCTATACTCGACAGCACTTTCATGATTTTACTCAAAAGCAACGACGATGTTGAGAATCCACGTTCATGGGTAAACCCCGTTTACTTTGTCTTGGGTTTTACGACTTTAATGTTTAAGACCAATGGGCCGGGTCAAGATGGTGATGGGTCGGAAGTGGTTACTCCATCGGGTCAAGATGGTGTTGGGTCGGAATGCAAGGGAACATATTCATCCAAAAGAAATGCAAGGTAACAAAATTTCGATGAAATTCTGACGAAATTGCTTTTATATTAAAGTTTCACAAACTGACCAAATTTATAAATTTCGATGAAATTCTAACGAAATGGCTTTTATATCAGAGTTTCAGTTTGAGGTTTTAATTCCTCAGAATCCGATGAATATGTTCCCTTGCATTTCATTTATGCAAATGTATAAATTGACAGTGAGTTAGTGATAAATTGATGAATTTTATGGTTCTCGGATTTCATGCAAATCTGAAGATTTACGAAATATGGGTACTAACAAGACCAATAACTGGAGGGCAAATAACTGTTTTGTCAAAAGGAAACACGTTCGGGATTTCATACAGAGGACATTATATGATGCAAAACATGGCTACTCCCAACGATCACAAGTGATAATCATACACATATGTGTTTTGGAGAGAAGCATTGAGTTCAACCAACTTAAGGGTAAGCTATTTTTCATTTGACTTAAAAGAATATCTGAAGTGAGCAAAAGTCTTTATTGTAGCGGCGTAGTTGGTTTTGTCCTTGGTTTTGTCATGTGCTCTACCAGTGATCCAGCTGTTGATTTCAAGAACCCTATCAACCCTATTGAGAAACTAGACGGTTCCATGATCCATAAGCGAGAAATGAAGTTTTATAACTCAGATGTAAGTCTTCACACGACTGTTACTTCTTTATAGATTACGTGAACATAATCTTAATCTGTCTTTCTTTCCAAACCAGATGCACAGAGCAGCTTTTGCTTTGCCTGCATTCATTAGGAAAGAAGTGGCTTCACTTCTTGCTTCTTATTGACTTCTGCTGGGTTAACAGTTTACTTTATCCATCATATAAACCTTTGTAAAAAAGGAATATTTACATCATCAGAGGCTTTGTATCTATCTATAAGCTCACTCATTTAATATTAAAGACTTCTATTTTATATACTGGCCCTATATGCATATAACCACTATTGAAAACATTTTTAGTTTATTTTATTTTACGGTCATTAGTTAGAGCATAGACTAAATTATTAGAGATTGATTTCCTAAATACAAAAGTGTAACTTGTAAAATAATTCACATCCAGTTTAAGTAATGATATGTTAAGTGAGCATATATTTGGTTTGTTAGCCAAGCCCATTAGATTTGGCTTCTTAACATCAAGAAGGATGTATCAGTCTTTTCCAAGACGCAGCTCCAAGACGCAGTTCCAAAACGCAGCTGCTTTATTCGTACGATATTACTTCTCCGCTCTCTTAATTTTGTCACACCCAGTGTTTCCTCTCTCTTCACTCCTCTCTCTCTAATAACTATTGAAAACATTCTTAGTTTATTGTATTTTACGCGACTAACTTATTAGAAACTGATTTCCTAAAAACAAAAGTATAACTTGTAAAATAATTCACTTCCAGTTTAGGTAATAATATGTTAAATGAGCCTATATTTGGTTTGTTAGACAAACCCATTAGTTTTGGCCTCTTAACATCAAGAAGGATGTATCAGTTTTTTTCAAAATGCAGCTCCAAGACGTGCTTTATTCGTAGGGTATTATTTCTCTTCTCTCTTAATTTAATTTTGTTACACCCGGTATTTCCTCTCTCTCTTCACTCCTATCTCTTCCCTCTCTGTTGGAAGATCGTCCCATGTTTTGCGTCCATGGAAAACTATGAGTTTGTCTCGTCCGTACATGAGCGACCATGAAGAGTTTCGATTGAGAGATAGAAAGAGTCGGTAGAAATACGGGGATTCGATTGTTGATTTCCATTTTTTGGATACTGATTTGAATCTGGAGATGGTTTTCAGTGGTAATCTCAATAGAATCTCTGTCTGCAACATCTCCAAGAGATGTGTTTTTGTTTCCATCACCATTGGAGATGGACTGGACTCTACCTAAAGTGACGATTAGGGGGTCTCTAGGTTTTTACTTAGATTTATTCTTGGGTTCACCATAGGATGACA
Source organism: Hirschfeldia incana (assembly GCA_026261945.1). Taxonomy (NCBI): domain Eukaryota; kingdom Viridiplantae; phylum Streptophyta; class Magnoliopsida; order Brassicales; family Brassicaceae; genus Hirschfeldia; species Hirschfeldia incana. The sequence goes on from JABCMI010000003.1 coordinate 3,765,327, forward strand.
TATATAGGTTCACCAACCAATATAATTTAGTTATTTCAAATTTGACATTTAAAAAAAACAAAATATTGCCACATTATATTACGTTTATAAATAGAAAAGAAGTAAAATAAATAAAAATAATACTAATTGAAAAAAAGTATTTTAAAAAAAAATTAATACCACAAAAATACACTAAACTCTAAATGTTAAACCATATATACTTTAGTAAACCCTTGGATAAATTCTAAGGCTTTGATTTAAAAAAAACTATTTATAACACAATCAACAAAAAACTATATCCTAAATTATAATCCTAAACCATTGGGTAAATCCAAAACCCTTGGGTAAAAACCCTTGGATAAATTTTAAACTTTAAAATTTAAGATTTATTCATAGTCTTAAATTTTTTTTTTTGAAAATAAATTCTTTTTTAGATTAAAAGTCTTGTTTTTATGATTAGTATAAACTTTAAAATATATTTTGAAAATAATTTTTTTTGATTAAAAGATCTTGTTTTTTTGTGATTAGTATACTTTTTATTTAATTTTTATTTTGAAAATATAATATAATTCGATAATATTTTGTTTTGTTTTCTTTTTTAAAAGATACTGAATCTTTAAATGACAAAATCCTATTGATTGGTGGTGAACCCAAAGAATAAATCTTTTACTTATAGCAAGGTGTCATACTAACTTTTTGCCTTAAACTAAAAGGAGGCGATAAGGCAACATTGTTTTACAGAAAAAACTAAAATATAGTATTAACTTATTTTTCAATTATTGAATTTCTTAAAAATATATTTTACTAAAATTTTAAAATATTAATATATATATATATGTATATAAATAATAAAAGAAAAATACGTGAGTAAATAAACGCAATAATCTGCCTCTTGATAATGAAGGTACCTTCTTCCCTCTTGTCGGCGTCAAAGACGACTTTAAGCGGATCTCCATGGCTGATGTTTTCCCCCAAAGACGGTGGTTGTGTGCTGTACAATCCGAAAGAAGGCAAGATCGAAAGGAACCTGCAGGGAGACTTTCCAGGGTGTAGATTCCTGGCCAACTCGGGTAACTGGTGGTTAGTGTTAGATTCTGGATGCAATTTCTATATCATAGACGTGTTTAGCAAGGAAACGATCCGTCTTCCGTCTCTAGAGTCGATTAGGTCAACTACATGTACTATCAAGCGCGTGGGAGATAAAGGATTTTTAAGGCTAGATAGTACCAATATTTTCGTTGAACAGGATTCTGATGCTGTGAGTTGTGATGATGTGAGGGGTCTTTTGTGGGTAGACGAGGGAGGAAAAGATTACGTTGTGGTGTGGTTCTTCGACCACGAGTATGACCACGATTACGTAAGCTTTTGCAAGAAAGGGGATACTCATTACACTGACATCCCTCTGTTTTACCCAGACAACCACTGGTTTAAAGGCTTATCTGAGATGGTGCTACGGGGTTACACACTTTATATCACAACAAGTCGTCGTTTTGTTCGAGTCCTAGATCTGTCTGGTTCGTCCTTCAAGGAGTGTACCAAGCCATTCCCAATGCTTTCACGTTTTGAATTATGCGATTCTAGCATTGCGGTTACGACATCAGGAGAAGTTTTGTTGGTTGAGAGTGATCCGCGGAAAAGGAGCTGGTTCCGCCTCTACAAGAAGGATCCTGCTATAGAAGACCCGGATTCCTCCTGCCATGCGCTTGTTGAGGTAGATTCTCTTGGTGGTGAGGCTCTAGTTCTTGACTTGGGTTTCACCGTGCCTGCTAACGATACTGCCCTTGGTGGTATAGAACCAGACTCCATCTATTTCACCCGTCACTACCGTCCCAGCCATTGGAGTGGTCGTGACCTTGACATCTGTGTGTACAATCTTGCGAGCAAATCCTTCAAACGCTTTTGTGACCTTGGCGTCACGGGTCTCGCGGATGCTCGATGGTTTCTCCCTGGGATTTAGTTCTTGCTTTTTGGTCTTAGTTTCCTTTTATTTATGCTTCTGAATAAAAAGAGTTGCTTCCCTCTGTTGAATGAATCATCAACGTATATCTTACTGGACATTTAGAATTTCTTCTAATAAAAGTATTCCAGTAACATTTTGTTTGCAGTAAACGTAGTGAGTAGTGGAGATTAGCTCTGATGTTATTTAATTTTTTACTTTTGTTTCTTTTAATACCAAGCTTCGAAAGTCATTTTAAGTTTCAGAGAAACACAACGTTTATTCAAAGAGAATGAGTAGATAACTAGTTTCTCTTTGCGCTTGAATCAAGGTTTCACAAAGTCCAGTGCACTCATTATATTTGAAATTGTGAATTCTTTTATGGGCGTTGTCCGCATAAGTTTCAAATGGTGTAGCGGGAGAAAGAAAGTTCATTGCACGTGTATTCCTTCATGGGAAATTGCACTGTCTATACGTGAAAGATCATGTATTTAGGTATATACCATAGGTATTGTTGACTTTTCTAAAATCCAATATTACCCTTGCTACATCACCTTCTTTCTCTCTCTCTCCTTCGTTTCTTTTTCTTTTACGATGAAATAGCTTTCACTCAGATTCTTCTCCCTTTTTTTGTCTTTACGTATCTCTTCTCGGCCGCCGTATCAGTCACCGTCTCTGCTCCCTCCGCGACGCCCAGCTCCGCCCCATAACTTCTCTCCCACACCGAGATCTTTATGTCCTCCTTCTGCTCCTCCGTCTCTCCTCCCCCCCCCCCCACGACGCAAGCCTCCGATCAATCTCTCTGGCAGCTTCTCCTCGATCTGTGGATCCTCCGGCAGCTTCTCTTCCGTCTACGGCTCTGCAGCTTTTCTTCCGTTACTTCAATTTTTTTTATTTATCTGTGAGAAAAGAAAAAGGGTAGTATGGGAATATCAATACAAATTTTCTACAGTATTCTACCATTAAAATACAAAAAGATAGATCTTTAATTTGTTCATTGTTTTCGTATATCTGCCTAATTAACCCTTCCTTCATCCCTAAATTCATCATTAATCTTTTTTTTTTTTGTCGACTTTTTCATTAAAAACACTAGGAGACGAACCTGCGCATTCGCGCGGGAATATAAATTCTTTACTAAAAATTTAAATTGTTTTAACAATATTAATCAAATGTATCTATCTAGTATATTTTTACTTAATTAATTTTTTTTTATTTATCTCATACATTTTCTAAGTCATTTTATAGTACGACAAATTTGGTAGATATATTACCTGTACATATTATATAAATAGGCTAAAAATATACAAGATAAAAATGTTATAAAAATGTAATTGTAAAATTTTTTTAAGAGACATATGTTATCTCTCTTTTCTACATTTTTTCATTTCCCAGACTCTCTCTCTCTCAAGAGGATGGTTTAGAGTTAACTAAAAGTGTACATCTTTGAAAAATCAAAAGAAAAATGAGCAATGATACGTCGTTCGGAAATTTTAAAGATATATGGAAAGATGCATCATTTAAAAATGGAAAAATTCCATTAAAATAATTAAACCAAATTTTCTTAAGATTTTAATACCTAATTTTTTTTGCTAACCAACTATTTTCCTCTTTTTAATAAATTTACTTTTTTAAAATATGCTCATTTTAGTACCCAAATTATATTTTTAATCAATGATATTAATAAGTTTCAAACAAAAATCTAAAATCTTCAAACTCTTAAGAATAAAAGTAACTAAATTGTAGATAATCTTTAAATTCAAAGGAGGGATTTCAATTCATATAAATCTGAAATTTAAGGTAAAGTTAAAAGATTCAGACATAGAAAGTTACATAACCAATAAGTGAGATGAATTAAGTTGTTTCTAATGTGATGTTTAGAAGAAAAAAACATGTGTTTATTATAAATTTGGTCACTGAATTCTATGTATATAGTATTTAGTAAGGTATTACAATAAGAACTCCATAATTTCAGTGAATTTGTAACAAAAAAATAACTTAAAGAAAAAATTAGCTAACTGATTGTGTATTGGAAAGTAATGCTTTTTCTGTTGCTTCTTGCCACTTATTTTTCCTTCAACTGTAAAAATATCCTCATGATAGTTAGGTTATTGACATAATAATTTTGGCCAACATATGGTGAAAGTGTTCATTTAGTCAATAGTTGGAAATTTTATTAAGTACGAAACATAATAAATACTGAATTATGCCTGAATACACTTTTTGAAAAATATTTTGATCCTAAAGTTTTAGGGGTCAAAATAATTTTTGATAAATGAACAAAGTTCACTCTTCCTAAAAATAGGCTAAGATACAAGAGATTATAACCCATTTTCTATGTGATAACACCCCCCCCCCCCCCCACTATTTATATGTTTACCAAATACATTAAACTCCTATTTTTCCATGTTTTAATGTTTTTGATGTTATATTTTGCTGATGCACACACTTCTTTATATATGTTACAATTGTTAATTTCTAAATTTACAATGGTAAATCGAAGCACCACACTTGATCACTAAAGAAAGTTCATTGCACGTGTATTCCTTCATCCCTAAATTCATCATTAATCTTCTTTTTTTTTGTCGACTTTTTCATTAAAACCATTAAAACTTCCAAGATACAACATAGTTTTTCTTATGTAACCTAGCTTGTTTAATTAGCAAGAGAGTCTACGACATTAAAAAAAAAAGAGAGTCTACGACATTAAGATTATCTATGTATATGTAATGAAAACTGTAATCTCTATGTCTTGAGATCTAAAGGATATCCTGTAGCATAAAGGCAGCCTCTGTGATACGGAAGATTCTGATGGTTTGTTCAGTTTTGAACTGATTTAACTCATCAAATAAACTCTTAGAATCTCCCATGAAGACAACTTTAGAGTAGTTAAGTCTGACCATTTGCTGTGTTGCCATCAGGAGGGCTATTGCTTCAGCCTCTATGGTAGAATTCATTGGCGCTTCTGCTGAGGATCCATGCATGATTTGGGTTCCTTCTCTTCTGTGTAAGGACCAGCCAAACCCTATCTCCTCTCTAGAAGACTTCCATGAAGCATCTACTAGGCAGTAGTATTCAGAATTAGGAGGGAGTGTATCTTCTATTGAAATCTTGCTCAGACTTTTATTTCACCTGCCTTGCTCTTCATTTCAGAATTAGAAGGGAGCTTATCTTTTATTGAAATCTTGCTCAGATTTTTATTTTGCCCTGTTTCGCTCTTCATCCCCTGTATTTTTGTTTGCCTCCCTCCACTGATCTAGATCTCTTAAAGCTCCATTGATCATGTGAATGATAGAATCCCTTTTGTTGTTGAAAATAACATTGTTTCTCATTTTCCAAAATCTCCACCCCACAAAGAAATTTAGAATCTCTTCTTGGTCTCTCTGCTGCATTTCATTAATATATTGTATAAGTACTCCATTGCTACTCTGGTCCAAGACTGTAAAATGTAGTGGGGCCGAGCTCCCTAACCTCCATGACTACTCTGCATTGAAAAAACACATGGTTTAGCGTTTCCGTCTCTGCTCATCATTAATCTTTTCTGTTTTTCAAATATATTTTAGCAGAAAACCAGAATACAGATTATTTTATTTTCTGGAAAAATAAATGGACTATATGGCAGATCCTTCTATATTCAGGAACGTAAATATCATTTACAACTAGGGTCAGCCCGCCCTACGGGCGGGATGATAATTTAAAAATAATATAAATAGTTAGAATGGATATTTAATATAAATTTATAATTTATAAAATATTATAAGATAAAATAATCAAAAGGCTACTAATTTATCCTATGTATAAGAAATGTTAAGTAAATTATTTGTATACTTTATTAAATGTTTGGATTATTTGATAATTTTATTCTTCACATTATGAATTAGTAACATTTTATAAATATTATAAGATTAACATGTTTATTATCCTATGTATGATAAATAGTAAATTATTTATATGTTTTAAAATTAAATTTATTGATAATTTTAACATGTCTATGTACGAACATTTTTTGCTATAAAATAAGCTTCTTGTTGTTGACATTTAGAATGGATGGCCTTCTAATTTCCATCTGATAAACTGTCTAAATATGTTAAATATTAAAATCTCACAGTATATCATGTAAACAAACTTGTGCATATTTCCTTGGTTTTGAAGAGGATTTCTGAGATGTCCTTCCACAGACATTAATCCAGCATTAGAAGGATTTGTCTGAGGCAACAGAGGATTATAAGGTACCTTCTCGTATCTTGCCAACGGATTCTCAAAGGAAGCATCTAATGCTGGAACACCCACTAATATCTTTGGCAGTTGCTTTCTTTTACTCTATTCCCATGAATCCAACCATCTTGATTGTCTAGAAAGGGAAGAAGCAAAACTTTTAGTAAAGAAAGGTAGCCTTGTAAATAGAACTGTCCCTTAACAGACATAAAGCTTTGATCAGGAAAAAAAAAACAGACATAAAGCTAAAGATATATATACCAGAATCAGCATCTTCGCATATTGTGACAATGTGCTGGATGTGTGTGCCGTTGAATCAGTATTCACAGAAGTGGAGCCACTCAGAGAATTTGAATTGTTTTTTTTTTCCACTGGACCTTATCCTATTACCATGTATAAATAGCATGAACTTATCAAAATCACCATTAAAAAGAAAAGATAACCCACTTTAAAAAGGAACAATACAATGTTGAGTGAATGGGTGCTTATGTTCTAAAGAATATATTAATACATTAATCGGTTGATCTGATCTCATATACTGAAAAAAGAATTGTAAACAAACAATATTTATTTTATGACTTTTTATACACATACATAAAATGGTAAATCTAGCTCGCAGAGACAAAGACCAAGACTTTTACGTAGTGAGAAAGAGGAGAGTAGGAAGATTCCTAACTACTCTTTGAAAAAAAAGTTCTTCCAAGTGTAAATCTTTATTGACTTGTGAACACGCTCTTGTTCTTTTGTAACAGAAGCAAAGAAAGTAAACTTTGTTTGTCATTCTCTACCATAACACATGAATCTGCAGGTAAAAGCAATCTCCAGGTGAAGCTTTCAACTTTCTTGACTCTTTCACAATTTTGTTTCCCCCTCATCCTAGAAACTAAACATGAATGTAAAAACAAAAGAGTAAAACCTGAATACCACAGTTCAACTGCAAGCCATACCATTTAAGCGATCTAAATATGATTGAGGTTCTTAAATTCAGAACTGGGGAATGTGATAGATTTTATAAAGCTTGTCTTTAACCAAACATAAAATAACCAAGATTCAAAGACTAAGTTGTCAACAAAACAGAAAAAAAAACAGTTGCATAAGCAATATTGAAAGCGGAAAATTACTGCATCACCTCTCCACCTATGTCTTACGTGCCTTCTTAATTCCTGACTATCCTTGCACCTGACTGCTACCACCAGTCTCCACCTTAGCACATGCTAACTGACTGTAATCTACTACATGGTACTTAAATTGTCACCTTCACTAAGGATGCGGGAGATCGTAAAATTTTGATGGTTTGCAGTGAAGTTGTATGCACTGACCCTGACATGGAACGTGTAGGTTTTACCCTCCATGTCTGCAACAAATGGAGGTGTCTGAGTGTCCTCCGGTTTCACACCATCACCAGCCTGAGGAAGAAACCGTGGAATGCAATTTCATGAGTAAAATTTCAAGACAAAGATGCATGACAGGCGGAGTAAGAACATACCAAAAGATGGCCAACTTCACAGGCTCTCATGTTATGCAGTATTGTCATAACCCCAAAACAAACAAAGAGGCCTTCAGCAGTCTCATCTGCAATGGACATCTCCACCCGATACCTAGCAGGCAGGTAACACATATCAAAACTCAAAGCTGACTATTTGTGTGGACACCAACCTCAATGAAAACAAAACGGTGTGAACAAATGGTACATACCTCAGGACACCAACAGCATTAGTATTATTACAACGCAGACAGGTGAAAGCCGAGACAGTGCGCTGGAGCTTCTTGGTGCAGTTGGAGCAAGAAACGTAGCACCATCCCTTGTCCAGCTTGATTCCAGTTACCTTCCACAGTGCAGATGAAAACAATCTCCTATATTCGTAAATCAGTAGCATAAAACTTTAACTTTAATTCAGTCCATACTCAAATCATAATATATGGTTATTATACCTGAGAGGAAGCATATATGACAAATTCATTGAGCTCAGCTATGCTCAGGGATTCAACCTTGGCGTAACCCTTTAGCAATGGAGCTGCTGATGGAAGCCCAGTGTCTTGGGCAACCAGCCTGAAGAAATAAGTTTCCCATGCGGTGGTTTCTTTGTCAAAGTATATGTGTGCCCCTGAAGTGGCATTCAGAAACAGACAACCTGAAAAAAAAGCTTTAATATACTAAGAATAATTAAAAGGCGGACTATGTGATGTTAAGCTCAAGTAATTACCTCCCACAATTTTGATACTGGATGCAACCAGAACCCTTGGATAACCTCCCATCGATTCATGTTGATTGTGGAGCTTGATAGCTTGTGAGTCGAACAGACTCATAGTCACTGAAACATCACTGGTAACATGTACATAAAAAGGTGATCAAAAATGTAATACTTTTTATAGACAACCAGTATTAAAATCTAAATGGAAAAAAAGGAAGAATTAGTCACTAATCCATTTTAATGGTTCCATCAAACGGTTCTTGTCCTGTGGAGGGTCGGTGATAGTGCTCTTCACAGCAGTTATCTCACCGAAGATGTCTGTGGAATGGTTATTATTTGTTAATTAATCAGAGTAGACAAATTGACAGATAAGAAGAGTAGTACCTGGAAGCTGAGTGTTTTTGCTTGCTAGACCAAGCAGCTCGCTGTGATTACGGAACCAGAAAGATTCCAAACCTATCGGAATAGTCGACTCGGTTATCTCATCAAAAGAGATCGAGACGCCGAAACGAATCATCATAGAGGAGTCTGACAGACGGTAATTCTGATTACATCGGGTCACATCAAAACCAGCTAGGGAATATAGTGAACCCACCTTCAGATTAGGCTGGTGAGTTGCAAGCCTGTTCATATTCGCAGTCGTCGGCATCATGGTCGACTAAACAAAAGATGATAAAAAATATCTATTTATAAAGATTCAACACGACGGACGGTCTTATATATATTCAGGAAAATATGAAAAACAATCACTAATAGGTTCCAAAGATCTAAACAGGAATTGTAGGAAATAATGATTAAAGACAACTGAGACACTTAAATTGAAAACCTACGTAGCTCTTACAAAACAAACTCAAGCGGAGGAACATAACAAACCTGGAAATCAAGCAGCAACATATCGCCGCCGCCTCGGACGTTCCTGGCCTACCAGAAGCGGAGCAACGGGACTTGTACGGTGGAGGAGCATCGTCTGGATTTCAGATCGGAAAGGAAGATCGCTGCGTTAGCTGTATTCTTGATATAAGCTTACTGTCTTTTTTAGAGGCAATGAGAAGATGGTTGTGACATCAGGAAAGCTTACCCTTTTATAATCGAAGTTAAGAAGCTCGCATTCAAGATAGATAGTGGGTGATGATTTAAGGATGACTTTTTAATGGTGAATCTGTAACTGGTATAGATTATTAGCAAGAAGCTCAAACAACTCTCTAAGAACTCTGGTTCTGTATGGACATCGAATAGCGGAGAAGAAATCTGGTTGGGAACCCTAATACGATAAACTAATGTAAGGCCCAAGTTCAAATAGTACAAAGCCTGTATAACACAGCTGTATTTAGTTTAATGGTATTTGGGAACACGTGTTGATCTTTTGGAAGCTTAATATCTGACGTGGAGGGCTTAGAAGGAGAGAAACACTTCTTTATATAATAAGATGTTGGTTCCTTTTACTTGGGTTTACTGTGCGTATGTGGATCCGTATTTACTTTCTATTGGGCTATTTTCTGTAAAACAATGTTGCCTTTGTTGAAATCCATGAAGTGGACTAGCATAACCGACCTAATCTGGACGTACCGAACCAACTGATGCCGGACCTACCAGATGAAGACCAAGTGACCAAGAGGCGGATGCATCTTTCCTTATATCTTTAGCAGTTTCCTTTTTATTTGTATATGGGGGTTTTCTTTTTCCTAAATCTAGTAGCTTACCATTTATATTAATGTATTAGGGATTATGATAATTTCCATTATTACTATTACGGTCTATTTGTGTATATAAGGAACTTCTGGTTGGATTAATAAAGTAACACTTTTCTCATTGATTTACAACACGTTATCAACACGAGTTAAGCTTTGATAATCCCTGAATTCAAACCCCATCGATTTTTCATTAACCCTAATTCCCCACCAGAAAACCAAAACCCTAAATTTCCTTTTTCCTTTTATTCTCTCTGTTTATGATTCTCTGATCAGATCAGAATAGTTCGTTTCTGTTATTCATTTAATTCCACGAACAGAAAGCTACCCGATCATCCGAACAGCATCCGAGCAGTACATACCAGCCGATAGCTTCCATCCAGCCGATACAGCCATCCGACTGTCCGATACTCATCCGAACAGTCCATCCGATCAGATACGCATTGCCTGACGAACTGGATATCACCAGCAGCTGATACATCTTGTCCGACGATCCGATATAGTCCGATCATCCGATATACAGCCGATAGCTCCCACTACCCGCGATAGACGATCCGACGAGCCATCAGCACCCGATAAGCCACCAGACGATCTGACAGTCCATCCGACAGCCGATAGAGGTTCAGACGATCCAATCAGCACCCGATAGACAATAAGACAGTCCGACATGCCGATAGCCATCCGATAGACAATACCGACGGACCGATCAACCCTTCTGAAATAATCTAAGGTAAAATTCTAACCCATATCGAATTTGGATTGATTGATAAAGGATTAAGACAATAAAATTTGGAGAAACTTATTCTAGGATAATAGAAACCCTAGACTATGGAACTAAGTTTTGGTTAGATCTCAGTTAGGTTGTTAGATCAAACGGTTGTTAAGTTGCTAGAAGCACAAACTATATTCCTTATTCATCGAGATTGTTTTAAACAATTAAAATCAAAACCCTAATTGGTTTTGAATCCCAAAACCATGATCTAATGATCATATCGAAACCTCAAACTATGAAACCCTAAATATGACCTAATATTTATAATGGTCTAAAAATTAAATAAAATTCTCGTAAACCCTTAGAAAAATCCTCTGAGTTTGAATCCATCATCAGATTCTGACCTGCTGGTCTGGAACTATGTGGAAATCGATTTTCCATTCTCTGGTCAGATTTTGACCCCTTCAAATATCTTGTGAAAAATTAATTATAATTCACTAAAACTCATGATAATTCATGACTAAGAAAACCCAATAATTAGTTTTCTTTGATTCGATTTTTATCTCATAGTCATAGTGCAAATTTTCATACCGAAAAAACTGCCTAATTTTTCTGTGAATGATTGAAGTGTTTGTGTCACCTAGATTTGATTAGTAGGAAATCATTCCGAACTTGGTTGATTGAATTAAACTATTTTCTTGAATTTATGATTCATAAAACCTAGAATCACTGATTGCTAAGTTGCTTAAAATCGAATGCAGTAGATTCCGATTACACTTGTTAATGTAGCCGCATGACTTGCTTGATAAAATTGATCTAGTTTCTGCTTGTATTTCTAATGAGGGCCTTGAAACCCTAATCTGTCCAGCATTGAAAATTTTCCTTTTTACTAAAAGAAGAAATTTTTCTTTTCTGAAATTTCCATTTTTATGCTTGCTGGAAAGTTTCCTGTTTTGATTACTAGAATCAGTTAAGTGCCTTTCAAACCCTAATCCGATTTTCCTGATTGCTTGAATGTATCATAATCATCTTGGTCGTGTGACCATTGCATCATATACTTGTTAGAAATTTTTTTTAGTAGTATGTGTAACATATATATCGAGTATTGAATTAAAAATTTCTAAAAGTATATATGTTTCCGAAAATTGATGTCTAAATGGCATGGTATATTATTTTCAGATCTCGAGATTCATACCCTCAGATTACAAAGCCCTAAATCTCTCTGGAGATAATTATCTAGAATGGGTAATAGAGATAAGGATTGCCTTGAGAGCTAGAGAACTCTCGAACTGCATTATTGATGGCAATTATGAACTTGAAAGTCAGAGGCAAAGAGCCATAAAAATTATGCGCTATCATCTCACTGAGGATCTGAGAGATCAGTATGAGCATATTAAAGATCCACATGATCTCTGGTCAAAACTCAATTCCAGGTTCTCTATGGCATTAAGGAAAAGAGCAATAGATGAATGGAATGCTATCAGACTCCAGGATTTCGAATCCGTGGTTGAATACCATTCTGCTCTAATGAAAATCAACTATGGTTTTGAACTACGTGGTGAAGTGGTAACAGACGATGACTCATTAATTAAGACCAAAACCACGATCCACCCAAGGGACCTAACATTCTATATTGCTAAAAAGTTCAAAACCTACAATGACCTCTTGTCATATCTATTAGATCAAGAGCAGAGAAAGGAGAAAACCAGAGAGGCCATCGAAAATTATGAAAGGATCAAATTAAGATACTTTGAGCAACAAGACAGTGAGATGGAAACCTCTGAAGCTGATAAAGCTAAAATTGATAAGGAGATATTTGAGGAGACCGTGTGGCAAACTGAGCCCGGATTTTTAGTTGATTAGAAAGACTTCGACATTCAGATTTTATATATTTTATTTATGATTTGTTTTCATTTGCTTGCCATATTTTCCTGTTTTGATAAATTATAATAAGAATTGTTTTAGTTTTTATATTGTCTTGTTTGATTTGTTTGATCAATTTATTGATTGATATATAAGTGGATAGTCATTATATCATTATAGACCTTGGCCAAAGGCATTTCCTGAGAGACACGATTTTATTCACCAAAATATAAGACCCATTCAGTTATACAATCTGATCATGTTTTCCATATTAAACTAATGGGCAAAGGAAACATAAGTTTTCCTTTTTCAGATTATAAGAAAAATCGCCTAAAAGTATTACAAGGAAGTGGACAAGACTATATACATTCTACTGATTTAGACTATTCTAAGGATCAGTATGAAAAGAGGCAAACTAGCCATGGTAACCAGAATGGTATACCACACGAAATTTATACACTTTATGGCATAACTGAATTAGTCATTCAGATTTAAAATTGGTGCATATATTAAAGACACAAAGAGTCATCCCATATGATCTCAAATTGTACACAAGGGAAACTCATTAGACTTTGTTTTTTTCCTAAGCATCACGAAATTTATAAGTATGATCATGAGGGGGAGTGAGGACAAAACCCATGGTCCATGACCATACTACAAATTCATGCATCATGGTCTAAAATCATGAATATAAACGGCTTGAAGCTTCAAATTTTCCTTGGTGGTACATCATCCACGTCCAGCCTTATGCTTAGGGACATCATAAATTTACATGTAATATGAAAGTATGCATCAGGCCATATAAGTGAGCATAAATATTCTCATCTCTGATTCGTTAATGGTCATAAACCAGACATGTATATAATCCATCTTAAGAGAAATCCGAATATACTACCACATACATGTGTGCCAGTTAAGATGGAACCTCATAAGGGGATTGAGAATATATGTTGGATATAAATACCTTTCTTCCACGAATTCTAATATATCTTGAGCCAAACATTGGTGATCTAATTAGTGGCCAAGAACACAGATTGCAAAAGATAGTAATCTGATTATCCAACATTTAAAGAAGAAAGTTATTAGTTGGTAAAGATTAAAGTAATAAGAGAAATAGAATGATATCAACCATCATTGTCTTGGCAAGATCCTCGGACTAAGGATTATGATCTAAGACGTCCAAAGAAAGAAAGAGATCATACAAAGCTAGCTGATTAAATGCTACGACATATTGACCCGAAAATAATATCTAAGACATACCAGCTTAAGAACCACAAAATTAATGTCCAGAGAGACATAATCAAGTTGCTATAGAGTTTATTAAATATAGACCAATATGTTCCATAAGACAAGGAACCTCGGAAAGAAAAGAAAAGGTGCATGGAATGCAGAATCCGAGGTCATAAGGAAAACATACCAAACATTGAGAAGGCTGCACAGCTAAACATATAAGGTACTAAATCATGTAGCTTGGGACGCCAAGCTGCAAGATAACGAAGGTCCTTGGTAAGAATGAGATCTCAAATCGATTTGATCATGTTTGGAACACAATGGAACTATATATATATATATATATATATAAATAAGAGTGTTAACACCAATGATATATTTATATACATGAGAGCTCATTAAACATAATAGCACTTGAATTCTAAAGATATAAAGCGAGGATTATGAACTCATGTAAGAGTGCTCATAAAAGATCAGATTAAAAGTAACATGAGATTCAAAGTTTTTAAATTGAGATGGGCGTATTGGCAATATATATATATATATACATTGAAAACACCATTCAATAATAGAACCAGTGAATAGGTCTTGTGAGGGAAAATAAATCGTGAAGAGTGGTACATGATCACGTGGCCTAAGGTGTTCATGTTCTTACTCAATGCATCCAAAGAGTAGCTTGATTACACAAGGATACTCACAGAGACCGAAAGAATAGTTTACAAGAAGATGTGGTAGATGCTATTACATGATTCCGAAATTAAAAAAGGTGTCTGGTCATAAGAAATAAATAGTCATGCAAATATGCAGTATGTGGATCACTGGATAAAGACATTAAGGTATCAAGAAAGTAAGAAACGAATTTCTTAAAGAACAGCATTATTTCTAAGCTGGTTCATGGATTGAAATAAAGCAGCTGTAAGTAATATGAAAGACTAAGTAAATACTTAGTACAATCAGTCCATATATATCTATAAAAGGTATTATAATTCCTTGTGTTTGTATTTATACTAAACCAACCTAAAGAAAGGTTCAATGATCCAAAGATTTCAATGATACAAGTTATCAATTGATACTTAGGCAGGTTCCAGAACCGTGTGTGTGTTTTGTGTTAAGATCAGCACGCCTTAAGTGACATTTAAAATAGTGACATAAAATTCCTAAGGAACCGACAGCAATAAACAAAGACATTGCAGTAATAATCATCACAGTATGAGTCATATCATTACAGCAACATTGTAATGTATTTGCCTTAATTGGCAAGATATGAACGTGTATGGACAAAGTCCATGACCAAATTTATGTACTTCAGTACGTGACATAGTCCAATAAGAAAAATCATGGAACATCACAAAAGAAGTTATAAACTGTGATATTTTATATAATAAAGTTGTAAGTATGAGACTGCAATGTAAGCACAAAACCCTTATGGTTTATATCAGTAGATCGAATAAAACATAACCCTAAAAGGTCACCAGAAGTGTGTCTGGTCGAAATCAAATAAATATGGCATTGCTAAAGACAAGAAAAATAGATAACCATGTGTAAGGAACATGAATGTATTTGACTGCAAATTTATGATCTGATGAATTTTATTGCAACGAATAATTATTAATAACCTAACTTTAACACTCATGACTATGGACGTATATAGATAAGGTCTATAACACTACATGGATCAACAAAGATAACAGAGAAAGAATAGTTATAATAAATAAGCCATTAGCATATACAAATATATATATATATATATATATATATATATATATATATATCTAAATGAACAAAGGCATATCTGTGAAAAACTAAGAGGATTATATGTGTTAGGTCGATGACCTAATATATATTAAAGTGTCCACACGATATGGTAAAGCCATATGATTAGAAAATCCGTGGGACATGAAAGGATATGTGAATAAAGTCTGATCACAGATTAGAAGTTCATCCGAGTACTGGTCGTATACCATCTATCCGACCAGAACATAGAATGGTCAAAAATAAAGATGTATATCTTGACCGTATGAGAGTTACAAGATAAATCAAGTTACAATTCTACAAAGAGCTATATCTACATCAACATTCAAGAAGCTCATTAGGATACATCGACTAAAAGAATTCAGTGATGTATCCATCAGGGAGAGTAATGTGGTTGTACACTTTTTCCTGTCTTTGGTTTCCCTTTTACAATATTGGGTTTTGAGTTTTCCAAGAGAGATTTTAATGAGGCAGCATGAACACATTATAATTCCCGAACGGTTATAGAGTCTAAGGAGGAGTGTTAAAATCCATAAAGTGGACTAGCCATAACCGACCTAATCCGGACGTACCGAACCAACCAATACTAGACCTACCAGATGAAGATCAAGTGACTAAAAGGAGGATGCATATTTCCTTATATCTTTAGCAGTTTCCTTTTTACTTGTATATGGAGGTTTTCTTTTTCCTAGATCTTGTAGTTTATCATTTATCTTAATGTATTATAGATTAGAATAATTTCTATTATTACTGACGGTTTATTTGTATATATAAAAACCTCTAGTTGGATTAATAAACTAACACTTTTCTCATTGATTTACAACACAGCCTTATCGCCTCTTTTTAGTTTAACGCAAAAAAGTTTAGACACCTCGCTAATTAAAAAACCTAGAGACCCTAGTTGTTCACTCTCGCAAGAAGTCTCTGATAAGTTTGAAGTTGTATTCTCCCTTATCTAGATCTCACTCTCTCTTTCACGTTATTTGTAAATTTGTAAAAGAAAGCTTCACTCTTAATAAACGTATCCTTCAAGAAACAAAGTACCAAATCTCACAAGGACGAATTACAAAAGCGATGATGCTAAGAGTACTACGATCTCATGGCGATCGTTCTCAGAGGACTCATGACGTCACTCTTCTGATACATACAAAAAGCATGAAGAAAAAGTAAAACAAACTCGCTACTTTATTCAATCTTCTTAACAGCAAAGCCTCTGTCTCACTCTGAGTCTTTGCTTCTTCTTCCCTCTCCAAACACTCTTACTCAACCAGAGGATTACCCTCTCCCTCTGTCTCCGACTTCTCCTCCTGATCTTTCTGCTCTGGTTCCACCCGGTTCCCTCCTCTGCGACGTTTACGAAAGTAGACCTGGTGGAACGTATCAATACCCCGCCCAAGAAGACGCAGCTTGTCCTCAAGCTGAAAATCAGGAAACTGACGTGAGAACTCCCAACCCGATACCCACGTATTCTCATGAGCTGGAAGATCCTTCCACTGCACCAACACTTCCAGACGTCCATCCTCCGTGTAACGAGTATCCAACACAGCTTCCGGCTCCACCACTAACTCTCCAGTAGAAGAGAACGTAGTCGGTAGAGGCGTAACAGGGAGCTCTCTTCCAACTGCCGCTTTCAACTGAGAAATGTGAAAGACAGGGTGGATGCGTGAAGAGGGTGGTAAAATCAGACGGTAAGCCACTTTTCCTACCCTCTCAGCCACCTCAAAAGGTCCATAGAACTTGGCAGCCAGCTTCTGACAAACCCTTCGAGTAACTGATGTCTGGCGATACGGTCTAAGCTTCAAGAAGACCTGCGCCCCAACTTCAAACTCGACATCTCGACGGTGCTTATCAGCACTACGTTTCATATTATGTTGAGCTTTCAACAGCAACTCCTTCAAATGCCCCAACATCTCATCCCTCTCGCGTAACATGCTTTCCAAATCAAAGTTTCCAGTAGATCCTTCCTCAAATGGAATCAACGTAGGTGGATCTCTACCATACACGACACGAAACGGAGTGGTCTGCAGCGATGAATGAAAGCAGGTGTTGTACCAGTACTCAGACCAAGAGAGATACTTGAACCAAGTTTTAGGGTGACCTGAAGCAAAGCATCTCAGATAGGTTTCCACACAGCGGTTGAGTACCTCCGTTTGTCCATCGGTCTGTGGATGAAATGCAGTGCTGAACTTCAGTTTGGTACCAGACAAGCGAAAGCACTCTTTCCAAAAGGCACTGAGGAAAATGCGGTCCCGGTCAGACACAATGGAGGTGGGAAAGCCGTGTAGACGCACAATCTCAGTCACAAACTTTGCAGCTACATCAACTGCTGTAAACGGATGGTGTAAGCCAATGAAGTGTCCATACTTGCTTAGTCGATCAACCACCACCAGAATCACGTTCACCCCCGATGATGATGGTAAACCCTCCACGAAATCAAGACTGATATCACTCCAAATTCGTGAAGGAATTGGCAACGGTTGCAGTAAATCTGCCGGTGATAACGTGGAGTACTTGTGTGTCTGGCACACTGTGCACTGAGCCACATACTGTTGCACCGTGTGTCTCATATCAGTCCAGTAGAACGCTTGTTGGATGCGTTTTAGAGTCTTTAGAACACCGGAGTGGCCCCCAATACGACTGTCATGATACTCAGAAAGCAGCAATGGAATAAACTTTGAAGTTTGAGGGATTAGTAAACGTGTCTTATAGCGTACGTATCCCCCAACCAGAGAAAATCCCTTGCTAACCGGTGCCCCAGATAACAGCTGTTGTTTGATGGCTTCAATGCCTTCATCCTGCTCAATTTCTGCATAAATATCTTGCAAGTGTAGGGACTGAGGAATCACCAACGACAGCAACGTAGCACAAACCCCACCCTCCGAACTAGCCATCATCCTTGACAAACCATCCGCTGCCTTGTTCTCAATACCAGGCTTATAAATGATGTCAAACTGGAATCCAAGGAGACGTATCAACCACTTCTGGTACTCCATTGATACCTCTCGTTGTTCCAACAGGAACTTGAGACTCTTCTGATCAGTGTGGACGATAAAGTGGTGACCCGTTAGGTAGTGCTTCCATTTTAAAATTGCCAACACAATAGCCATAAGTTCCCTTTCATAGATGGGTTTGAGCTGTTCTCGTGGCGTCAGAGTGTGACTGTAGTAAGCAATAGGGCGCTTCTTTTGCATCAAGACAGCCCCTAGGCCTACGCCAGATGCATCAGCCTCAACGATGAACTGCTCAGCAAAATCAGGAAGTGCCAACACCGGTGTAGTCACCATCGCTTTCTTCAGCGCATCAAATGCTTGCTGAGCTAGATTTGACCAACAAAACTGTTCTTTACGCAATAAATCAGTGAGTGGTTTTGCCAAAGCTCCATAATCTTGGACAAAGCGACGGTAGTAACCCGTTAGGCCCAAGAATCCACGCAACAACTTCACAGTCTTCGGAATAGGCCACTGCTGCATGACAACAGTTTTAGCTGGGTCTGTAGCTACCCCCTCTTGAGAGATGATATGACCAAGGTACTCTACCTGTAGCTGCCCAAAGGAACATTTTTTTAAGTTGGCAAACAGCTTCTGTTCTGAAAAGATCTCCAACACCGCCTTCAAATGATGTACATGATCTTCCATTGATGAACTGTAAATGAGGATATCATCAAAAAAGACAAGTACAAACTTCCGTAGAAAGGGACGAAACAGCTCATTCATCAGGGCTTGGAATGTAGAAGGAGCGTTCGTTAATCCAAACGGCATCACCAAGAACTCAAAGTGGCCTTCATGCGTGCGGAAAGCCGTTTTTGCAATGTCATCCTCGTGCATCCGAATCTGATGATAACCGGAACGCAAGTCCAGTTTGGAGAACACCACTGCACCGTTGAGATCATCCAACAGTTGATCAATCATGGGAATTGGAAACTTGTCTGGTACAGTAGCTCTGTTTAGCGCACGATAATCCACACAGAACCGATGAGATCCATCCTTCTTTTTAACCAATAGAACCGGACTAGAGAAAGGGCTAGTACTCTGTCTGATTACCCTGCTTGCAACATTTCAAGCACCATCTTCTCCATCACTTCCATTGTTGCTCGAGGGTATCGATAGGGTCGTACTGACACATCATTCACTCCAGGTAACAGTTGAATGCGATGATCACGTCCTCGAGGAGGAGGTAATGAGCAAGGAACATCAAACACGTGAGGGTAAGAAGCTAGGACCGCCTGCAACTCTGGGCTAATAGATCGGTCTACTACAGTCTGTGTCTGTAACTCTGCTGTCACATGTTGAGATGGTAGAACAGAGATGACTGACATCGACTGCAGTGAGAATCGCCTCCCTTGTAAGTCGGGTTCTCCCACTAAGGTGACCATTCGGCCCGCGTGATTGAATCCCAATTCATGTATGCTCCAATCTACAGTACATTTTCCAAGCTTGCGTAGCCATTGAACCCCCAGAACTACATCAACGCCTCCCAAGTCCAGAGCAATAAAGTCATCCACAAATGCTTCCTCCTGAACTGAGAAGGATACTGAGTTACACACGCCCACACCATCCACTGTCACTCCCGTGCCTAAACGAATCTGTAGCTTGGAACCGCTGACCAAGTTCAGCTTAGCGTGCTCCACTACACTTGGAGTAACAAAGTTATGAGTTGCTCCACTATCAATGAGGATCACCACTTCACATTGACCAAACTGCCCACGGACCTTCATAGTAGTCGGAGTATCATTCCCCAAGAATGCATTCATCGATAACTCCATGATTTGATGATCAATGGGTAGCTCATCGTCGTTCAACTCAATCATATTGTGATCAAGCACCTCCACTTCAAACCCATTCAGCACCGTTAAAATTCTCAACTCCCTCATTGGACACTCATTTATGTGTCCCTTAAAGTAACGCCCTTTACATTTGAAACACACCCCTCTACGTCTCATATCATCCAGCTCTGCGTCTGTATACTTCTGACGTGGTTTCAAGTTAGCAGCTGTGGTTGAGTTCTGTGCTTGTGCCTCGCCTTTCTTAGGAGTAGTGTACGTAGCAGCAGACTTATAGTGTGGAGTGGATTCATTTCTACGTCCCCCAGTAGATGTAGGAGCTACTGCTACCACTGACTTGCAAAAGGCGCTATCTTCCATGCCCATCACCGCTGTGATGTGTTGAGTCAATCCCCTTGGCTCCTTCATCTTAATGACTTCCTGAAACTCTGGCTTCAAACCGTTGTAAAAAATGTGTTCCAAGTTCTGCTCATCCACTCCCACAACGATGCTCTTGAGTTCTTCAAACTCGTTGATAAACTCAGCCAAGGTCCCCGTTTGTTGTAGCCTAAACAAACGTTTAGCAGGCTCATCTTCCAAACGCTGACGGAAGCGAGATAGCAAACGCCGTTTAAACTGACCCCAATCCGTGAATGGAGCAGTGTCCATCTCCGAATTGAACCAGTTTAACACCGGCCCCTCCAAGCTTACTGCAATCAACTCCAAACGTTCCCTTCAATGATAGTTTCCCAAACGAAAGTAACGTTCAACTCTCGCAATCCATCCGTAAGGACCAGATCCAGAGAAAATCGGCATCTCAATCTTCTTCACAAGACTCTCGCGTGTCTCACACGCAGGGTGATGGTACTGAAACCCCGGTGGTCCCCCTGGATGTGGATACGGAGATCCAGCCTGTCCCGCTGATGAGCTGAACGGGGAAGCCGACGGAAATCCCGGTTGTGGAGATGCCGAAGACTCTGCTACTTCTTTACCAGGAGCTCGCAACGGAACTTGATTCTCCTCCAAGCGATGCAGCACCGTCATCATCTGGTCAAAACGACGATCCAGCGAGTCAAGATGTTTCTCCGTCGTCAGCAGGTTACGATCGATAGCTGTCAGCTGCACTTCCGCACCTGCTGCAAACGCTGAAACGCGATTCCACTCCGTCTTCATGAAATCCACTTGCTGCGAAAGTTCCGCAATCGTCTCATTCACCTCCAAAATATCTTCCTGTGAATCTGCCATCTTCACAAACAACTCCGATCACAGTCACAACGCACCAATTTGATAAGTTTGAAGTTGTATTCTCCCTTATCTAGATCTCACTCTCTCTTTCACGTTATTTGTAAATTTGTAAAAGAAAGCTTCACTCTTAATAAACGTATCCTTCAAGAAACAAAGTACCAAATCTCACAAGGACGAATTACAAAAGCGATAATGCTAAGAGTACTACGATCTCATGGCGATCGTTCTCAGAGGACTCATGACGTCACTCTTCTGATACATACAAAAAGCATGAAGAAAAAGTAAAACAAACTCGCTACTTTATTCAATCTTCTTAACAGCAAAGCCTCTGTCTCACTCCGAGTCTTTGCTTCTTCTTCCCCCTCCAAACACTCTTACTCAACCAGAGGATTACCCTCTCCCTCTGTCTCCGACTTCTCCTCCTGATCTTTCTGCTCTGGTTCCACCCGGTTCCCTCCTCTGCGACGTTTACGAAAGTAGACCTGGTGGAACGTATCAGTCTCTCCAATGGCAATGGAAACAAAAACGACGCATCTCTTGGAGGTGTTGGAGACAGAGATTCTAGCTCGATTACCACTGAAAACCATCTCCAGATTCAAATCAGTATCCAAGACATGGAAATCAACAATCGAATCCGCTTATTTCCGCCGTCTCTTTCTCTCTCTGAACCGAGACTCATCCTCCTCTTCATCTTCATCATGGTCGCTCATGTATGGACAAGACGAACTCATAGTTTTTGGACGACGAGATGATCTTCCAACAAAACCTCCAGCTTCACTCATCCCACACTCTTTCAGACGCTATTACAGGGATTATTCTTCCGGCGGGTTGGTTTTGCTCACAGACAAAGCTCACTGCTACGTGGGGAGTCCAGTCAAGAAGAAATGGGTTAAAATCCCTCCACCTCCTCCTTTTGATCTGAGAGGTGATTCTGGCGGCGTGTTTGGTTTAGTGACTCGTTTGGACGAGGAGGACGGTGTCGTTTTGAGCTTTAAAGTGATTAGGATAGTTTCTTATGATTCTCTCTTGCGTGACGTGAGTGTGTTACTGTATTCCTCCGAGACAGGAGTTTGGACTTTTAAAGTTATTCACTCTCCTATTCATATCGGCGGCATGTCTAATATCGACCTGAACGGTACGATTTACTTTGGTTGTCGTGTGCCTGGAATACTCTTATCTCATGATTTCTATTCCGAATCCGATCAGCTCCGGGCTGTGCAATTACCCGACTATCTGGGTCACAACGAGGACTACAAACGGACCTTGACTACATCAGGAGGCTCTGTCGTGTATGTCAGAACATTGGCTAAAATGGAAGAAACTGTTTTGAAGATTTGGAAGTTGAACAATGATGATGATGACAACAACTCTTGGCAACTTTTGTGGGGAGTCAGCTTCCCGATTATCGGTAGCTATGCACCCATGGCAATGCATCCATTTGATGTCGCTACTGTATCTATGGAGTCAACGGGATCACCATTTGGTATCATGTAACTTGCTGAAACAAGACTACACAGTCCTGGGGGATGCATCTAATGATGGTTGTTTTATTGACAAGTTTGTTTGTAAGGAGAGTGTGGATGTGTTATGGCGATCATCAGAAGATTTAGAGGAAGAGGACTTGGACTTTACAATTTGTATCTGGTTGTTCCAATTCGTGATCCCACGGTGGATGGAATCGGCGCCTCCTCGTCCTCCCCAAGCTGAGATGGTTGATACGACTTCACTACTTTTACTTTTGGAATAAGGTCGAGCATGGTCGGATCTGAGATTTTGGGGAGCTCTGGGGTGATATCATTGTGGTTTTTATGTGATGTCTTTTGTTGTTGTTTTATAACGTTTTGAACTATGCTCTGTTTTCAGACTCCGTCTATTTCACCCGGTTTTTATTTTCTTGCTAACGATGCAGCCCTTGGTGGTATTGAACCAGTCTCCATTTATACATCTGTGTGTACAATCTTGCGAGCAAAACCCTCAAACGCTTATCTGATTTTGACGTCATGAATCTCATGGATGCTCGATGGTTTCTCCCTGGAAATTAACTCTTGCTTTTTTGGTCTTTTCTTGTCTTATTTTCTTTTTATTTATGCTTCTGATAAAATGGACGTCGTCCGCCTTAGTTTGAATTCTTTTATGGATTCACAGAAGAAAATTGTTAAACAAAATAAGATGGAAATCTGAAACTATAATAAAGTAAACGAAACAATGGTATAATGTTCAACGAAAAGAGCAGAGGCTCTTCAATGTTGAGAAACAATGGAGCAGATTTTATGATTCTGATGTAGTAGACGTTGTGTTTTTGTTTTCCTTGGTTTTCGATTTTTAGTTTAGTTTTGTTTTGCTTTTGATACATTGGAACTTTTGTTTTCATAGTTATAAATTTTAAGGGAAAATAGTTTTAAAATGATCTTCAAAATGGCAATATTGTCCTTAATTTCAATTAAAAATTTGAAATTACAAGAAATAAACCAATTTGTAAATATTAAAAATATTTTTAACTAAAATATTTTAGAAAATTAGGGATTTAAAATTCCCAGAAGTTTACAAGATCAATATTTTTTAAATCACGATTTCCTTTTTTATTTTTTAATGTTTTTTATTATTAGTTTTTAAAAAACAATTTCCTTTTTAATTGTATTTTTTAAAAACTTAACAAATAAGGAAATTGAATATTTCCAAATCTCTTTCTATATTTTTGGAACTAATTGTCCTTATCTATTCTACTATATGTAGAA
Source organism: Hirschfeldia incana (assembly GCA_026261945.1). Classification (NCBI taxonomy): domain Eukaryota; kingdom Viridiplantae; phylum Streptophyta; class Magnoliopsida; order Brassicales; family Brassicaceae; genus Hirschfeldia; species Hirschfeldia incana. The sequence continues at coordinate 3,789,630 of JABCMI010000003.1, forward strand.
TTTGTAAACATGTTGGAAATCGATTTCATATAGTTTTAGATTTAAAGTATTACTAGATTTTGATCTGCGTTTCGACAAATATTATTTTTCACTTTTATGAAATATATTATTTTTTGTAATTATTAAATTTATTTATCGTAGTAAAACTTTATTTATAATAATTTCGACACATATAGTGTCTGTGATAAACTACGTATATCTATGGTTTTGTTTTACTCTCTCTCAATCAACATATTTATTTGGCTTGTTGTTAAAATAAATGATTATAGACTTTGATCTCCGCATCTGCGCGGATGTATATTTTAAAAAATATGATGATATTTGTTTTTCATGTAATTATCAGGGTTTTGGCAAAATGAATCCAAAGAACAAAACAGATACCAATCCGAAGATATAGTACCAAAATCAAACATAAATTGATTAAATATTTGAATTATTCAAAAAATTTGTTAGTTAAAGAACCGAATCAGATCCGAACCAAAGTATTCGTGTACCTGAATTTATCTAAAAATAGATTTATATACTTTTATATATTAATTATTTTTATATTTAATGTATAAAAAACATCAAGAATTATACTTTTAAATTGGTTTAAAATACTTGAAAATATATATAGATAGTCAAAAATAAATATCTGAAATAGTTAAAGTATACTCAAATCACCAAAAATACTTAAAATAATTATTGATTCTGTATCCAAAATTTTAAATCAAGCCAATTGATATGTTGCTTAGGTATTCTGACACATGTTATTTAAATTTATAGGTAATATAGTATTTTATTTATAGATTTTGAGAAATTTAAAATATATAGTGATTTAAAAATTTAAAAATAATTTGAATGGGTTATCCAAACCCAAACCAAACCCCTCAAAGATCTGAATCAAACTTACAAAAAAAAATTAGAAACATCCTAATAGGACTGAAATTTTTGACCTTGAAAACCCGAAACGCAAACCAATCAGAACCAAACCCGTATGGATGTCCGAAAACTCATCCTTAATCATTATTATATATAGTATAATTTTATCATATAATTAATCATATTTTATACGTACCATCATATAAGTAATCATATAATTAATAGTATTTTATATGTATCATCATATAAATAATTACATATATTATATTTTAAAAACTTTATATGAAATATAGAAACCATAATTTAAGTTGGTATTTCAACTTGGGCTTTGTATTGTATTTTTCTTATATATATTAACAATTTTTTTATAATGGACTTAATAACTTAAACCCATTACTTTTTGATTAATACTACTATATTTGTTTCCAAACATGCTAATTTTTTTTAAAGATTACAATCCATGTTTCCAAACACGCTGATTTTTTTAATAGGCTATTTAAGTAACCAAACATTCCGAATTTATATTTCTACATTAATAATATAGATGTAGAATCTGATTTCTATAGGTTTTAGATTTATAGTAATGTGCAGATTTTAATTTCTACAGATTTTTGAAATATAGGTTAAGCGCAGGATGTGTTTTCCAAATATTTTTAGATTACTATTGTTTATGTAGAATATGTATTCTAAACATAGTAGATTCAATGAAAAAACTAGATCACATTTTATACTGTGTAGAATGTCAATTCAACATCTAAATAAATTTTTTTGCTGTTTAGTAGAATCATTAAACCATTTCGAATGGAGTGTGTTAGTCTCATATGTATCTTTAGCTCAAAGTCTTCTTTGCTAGGTTACGAGGTTATTTTCTTGATTTTGTGATTTAATGTTCAACTAGATTCTGACCGTCTTTGAAAGGACGAGTATTTTTTTGTTATTTTTTCAATATAAAAAGTTGATAATTTTTTCGTTTTAATTATATAAACTGTGACATGATCAAATTTCAATTATGCAGGTTTGTTATAGTGTGTACAGTATGACGAAATTTAAAATGCATCACACAACCGTTTTATTTTGTAAATAAGTTTGAAACTTCATCATGTCATAGTTTATATAATCACTAGGGTCGGTCCGCCCTACGGGTGAGATGTGGATTATAAAATAATTTCAACAACTTAAGTATATGTATAATAAACATTGTTTGTTTTAATTTATTTATATTTTCCGTTTGTTCTTGAGAAATATTGTTTAATAATCATCAACTTAAGTATACATATAATTAAACAACTTATGAAATATTGTTTAATAATCATTGGTTGCTTTTATGTTTCTTATTTTTACATTTGTTAAAATGAGGCATGTATGTGAATTTTGATATATTTTTTGAGTTTTTTTTTTAATTTGATTAGTATTTAGTAGCTATGCGAATTTTTAAATTATGGAACTCTGAACACAAGTAATAATTGTTTCATGTCTCGTTGGGCGCCAAAACAGTTCAAGGAATGTATGCATAAGCGAGTAATAGTGTTATTATTTGTTTCATCCAGACAGGCGTACTGATTTTGGTCTTAGCAAGGTAGTGGAAGACAATGCTGGTTCTCAAGGAATGGAGCTTACATCACAGGGAGCTGGACCCTACTGGTTAGCAATCTAGTTTTAGTATATATCCTTCCTTGATATGATTTTTCTTACTCTCTTGTACTTGCTGACGCCAAATCGCTTACAAGGTTGAAAAATCATTGATTTCAGGTACTTGCCCCCAGAATGTTTTGAGCTTAGCAAAACTCCTATGATCTCATCAAAGGTTAGCGAATGGCTCAGTGATGTGTTTAAACGTTTTAGAAGTATTGTGGTCCTAAATTGTGCTCAAAATTCAGGTTGATGTATGGTCGGTTGGTGTTCTGTTTCACCAAATGCTATTTAGAAAGCGACCCTTTGGACATGACCAAAGCCAAGAACGGATACTACGAGAAGACACAATCATTAAAGCCAAAAAGGTTGAGTTCCCAGCAAAACCTGCCATCTTGAATGAATCAAAGGTAAAATTAGCTTGGGCTGTAGAACAACCGAATGGTCATTAAATCTTTCCCCATGGTCACTCATTGTTGCATTTTTTTCTGCATGATTTGATTCGAAGATGTCTACCATATAACCAAGCAGATAGGCCTGATGTTCTAACACTGGCAAAGGATCCATATCTTTCCTACACTAGGAAATGAGAATGTGTAGTCTTCACAAACAAACTGGAGATACTGAAGGACCAGGTCAGATTGTTTTCTTTTTGTATAGATTATAAACTTCTTGTTTATATATTTTAATCTTGAATTTAATTCGGCTGTTTTACTATAAATTATGTAAAAAATTCTGTATTTTCTTAAAAGTTTTGAATAGAATATAAACTCAAAGTTGACTCCAAATCTTTCTGTCGTGTGCTGCTTCTTCTCAAGTTATACAAACTCAAATGTGATCAGTTGAATAACTAAACTAATTACTTCGGAACAAGGACAAGCCTACAACTTGGATGGTTTTGTAGTCAAAACAAAACCGAACGGGTACAACGGGTCGTAGTGCTGGTCGCCAACATTCATCGGCAACTGATTCACCGACCTAAACCACCTCCGAGCCAACTTTCCAATGAATCCATAATCACCAAACAGAGCATCAGCAACCCCTTGACCTTCCGTTCCTTGACTTGCTTATAAAGATGGTGAAGCTGGGAAAATAATGCTATGTGTAATATTTCTATGACCTTGACTTTATTAGTAACTTAGGCTATCTACAATGGTTGTCAGGTTCAATATCTTATTTCTTTTTAAAAAAATTTATGTCGCTTTCTTTCTTACATAATCATTCGCTAAAATTAATTAAATTATAGTAAAAATGGGATTTTTTTTTGTTTTATTCCAAATAAAATAAAATTAATCTTTTTATAGAGTATAAATAATAAAAAAAATTAATATAAAACAAAATTAAAAATTAATTTATTTACTATACAAAATGAGAAACAAACAATTAGGATAAAAAAAGTCAATAGCCATTAACAAATTGCCACATGTGGTGTCTCTCTCTTCTTTCCATGTTTCAACATGTTGAACAACACATTTTATTCCACTTACAACAACTAATTCAACACGTTAACATTTGAATAATGTTTTCAACCACTCCATTGTAGTGGTGTTATGAATCTATTGGGTGCTAAATAAATATTACAAATTTATTAGTGAAAATCGTTGAATCTTCCATTTCCTCTCTACTCGTCACTTCTAATCTGTTTACTTGTCTTTGGATTCTTTTGTAGTTTGGCTTGTCATTTTTCTCTTTTGTGAAATCATTGCGATCCTGTTCTTCAGTTTCTTGCGTGCTCTCTCAATTCATGGCTTCTCCATCTCTCAATTGGACGCATGATGTCTTCCCGAGCTTCTGTGGAGGCGACGTGCGCGAAAACTTTCTTAGTCACCTTTTGAAAGAGCTTAGAAACAAGGGAATTCAAACTTTCATAGATGACGAGATTGATCGAGGCCAGTCTTTCGATCCCAAGCTCGTAAATGCGATCAGAGAATCAAGGGTTGCTATTGCCTTACTATCCCCTAACTACGCTTCTTCAAGGTGGTGTTTGGATGAGTTGGTAGAAATCATGAGTTGCAGAGAAACGGAGCAACAAACAGTGATAACTATTTTCTATCAAGTGGATCCATCTGATGTTAGGAACCAGACCGGAGCTTTCGGAGAGGCTTTTAATGCAACCTGCGCGAGAAGAACAGAAGGTGTAAAGGAGGCATGGAAGAAAGCTCTAGTGGATGTCGCCAATATAGCTGGTTATGACTCTCGCAACTGGTTCGTCGACTCTCACTTCCACTTTGCGTAGTTATCTGAAGCTACTTGGGTAGGAGTTATGGGAAATCATATATATAGGAGTTTAATATTTTACTAGGTGATAACTCGTACCTGAGATGAATTTATAAAAAAATATATTTGGTGATCATAAACTCTATTATACAATTTTATATATTTTAATAATAGTTAACAAATATATACACACTGAATAATAAATATTCATCCGCATCTTGTGCATGATAAACATTATATATACACATTATTTTATGTACTACTAGGGTCGGCCCGGGCTATGCCCGAGATTTTGTATAAATTTAGGTTTAGTAGTATACTTAGTTGTTTATTTTAATATACAAAATATAAATTATATTGATAATGTAATTAGCTAAACAATTATAACAATATTTTAAATTGTTCATTGTTAATTTTACGCATTTCAAAATTTGTAATGAGACCATCAAAGAACGACAATTCGATTGATAAGAATTTAGAGGAGGGTAAACATGTTTGAAAAGCTTATGGATTTTCAAGGTTAACCTTGTAAGTGGATTTTTTGAGAAGGGATTCTAATTCCGTAGAGTAACTTTCTGAACTAAATTTTGTTTTAGTGGTGTTCTCAAAATGAATTGTTATTTTTTGGTATTTGAGATTTGGGTTAGAGAATTGGCGGTGGGAGGTTGGGAAAATAACAACGATGAGTCTTCAGTTATGTTTCCAAACATGTGGATGTTCTTAATATTATAACTTTGTGGTCACGCGAGAAAGAAAATGATATGTCTTACAGTACGAAAATTGTCTCCAAATTATGGACTCTGCGTGGGGTTGTATAGTGGGAGTTAAGGCTAGAAACTTTCATATGTGTAAATATTGGTTGGTGGTAGTTTGGACTTAACAGTACAGTGAGTTTTGCTTCATGATCAGAGTTCTGATTTACTGGTTGAGAGCATGGAAACTCGAATTTAGAAGTCTGTGTTTTTTGGTAGCATCGAGGAAGTAACGGTTTAAATTTGATATATTTCTTCTGAAATTTATTATTTTTGCTCATGTACAAAATAACATCATATTTATTATTATAAAATTTAGTTTATGTTTTGTAGGTAACATACAAAAAAATTAGTATGAATCATTAGTAGTAAAAAATATAAATGTTTGTTTAAATCTCATATATGTTATTATTACCAAATAAGAAATAATATATTATTCAAATGGCTAATCTGATTTTTTAGTTTAAATATAGCCACAAAAGTGACTTCCCATTTTTGTTTCTAGCCTTGTAGAACACCAATACCATAATCATCCATGCCCAACTACACATATCTATGCCCAATACCATAAAAATATATCCTCCATGCCCAACTACATATATCTATGCAATTTGCCAAAAAAAAAAATTACATACATCTTTTTATCAACAGTGTGGGAGTTCACACCAGGCACAGTTCGTGGCAAGGTACCTGAGTGTTATGACGTGTAGCTAGATGGACAGTCTGTGAGAGACACAGTCGATTCGTAACAAATCCCACATACACCCATGGAAACGATCTTTGGCAAAGGTTGAACGATGACGTGTAGAAAGTAGTGAAGGAATAGCGGCCATGAATTTTGTTACTTGTACTACGGCCTACCGTAGCTTGAGCAAGCCTTGAAGCCTGGTCGAGATCACATAGAGGAGCAAGCTTTAGAACAACCCCATTTTATATAAACGAATAAAAAACAAAGAGAGTCTAGAACAGTTGTAAAAAGACACACCTGCTGCTTAGATAGCTTCTTCAAAGTTTTCTCCTTGATACCAAGCAGTACACAATACTTCATCGCTTGCAGAAACCTATATGACATTGGATATACAAAGTGAGTAAAGAATTTATTCTTTTATCTAATCACTCGTCAAATCACAAATCAAGCACCATTCAAAATAAAATAAAAGCAAGGATTCCAGGTTCTTTTGTTGCACTAAGAACCAAACAAATTTTTCATTTTAACATCAATTTCACTAATCTAAATGTGGGTTAGAAAATGAACTCACAGAGACAGAACCTCACCCAAGAAGCGTATAAATTACAATCAGGTGGTGAGCTATGGAACTGAGCCATGAAGGATACGGGTTTAAGATTGACGCCTTCGGTTAACTTTTCGTGACGCATAGGAGATTCATCTGCATCAAGTAAGGCAAGAAACAAAATGGTGAAGCAGGTCGAATCAGATGTCAAGTAAACCATCTGAAGCTGGAAACGCAGCGGCAGATGAGCCATCTGCATATGGAGTAGATCTGATTCATCGTCCATCGAAGCCTCTTATCCTCTTCTGATCTTCAAATCATAAACCGGTGACGGAGAACATCGTCTCGGCGGCGAGCGTAGACTGGAACCTCGGGAGCCGGCTGGCACTGATGCTCGCTTGCATCATGGTAGCCTAAAACACGATCTGATTCATAGCAAAAAAAAAATCAGGAGGAGAATATAAGAAGAAAACAATTTTAAAATAAAAAATCAATGAACATGAAGAAACTCGCCGGAATATGGATGAATAATGAACAATTAAAACATCCAGGTCGGACTTACGTTAACATCCACAAAGATAATCGATCCATATCAGTTTCTCACCTCGCTTGACGTTCCTGGCCTCCCAAAACCGGAGGAGCCGAGCCACGACAACAGAGGTACATTTTCCGGTCTTCAGGTCGGAAAAGAAAACCCTAGAGTTAGCCATACAAAAATCTATAAGGATGAATATAAGAGATTATAAGAGAATATGATTTGAAAGGAAGAAATCTAACACATATTTATACTGTAAAATCGCCTCCTTTCGGATCGAAAGAGAGCATTGAAGACGACGTAGTGGATGAGCGATTTGATGGGATTAAACACAGACTCTTAACTCCAACCATTTTGGTGAGGGATAGCGGAACGTCATAGATTCGCCGTCGAAGGAGTGGAGAGTCGCGATTTTCTTTTTCTTGTCCGAAGAACATTAGGGTTAGAGAGTAGTGACGACATATGCTAGTATGGGCTGGGTCAATAACAATCTCAGGAAACAAAAGCCCAGCCAAAAACACAAACATGAAGCCCATTATTTCGTACACTTAATGAAACGTTGCGGTCTGAGCTGGCAGACACGCGGCGAATTCGAATTTCCACTCTGGATGTCGACGTGGACCCTTCAGGAGAGATAGAAACACTTCTTTATAGTAATAGATAGCAAGTAGAATGGAGTTTTTTTGTTAGATTTAACACTCAAAACACTGATTATTTTATATTTTTCAATATACTAGGTGTTTTCCTGCACCATGTGCAGTAAAAAAATTTAAAATATATTTTTAATAAATACATTATAAATTATGTTTAAAAAAAAATTTTATTTTTCTTATCACTATTTTAATACAATTTTTTAATTGAACATAAAATTAATATACAACTATTTTTGTTTATTTTAAATTATATTTAAGAATATACATGTATATATTTAAAATTATAATCTTAGATAAATTTTTCTTTCTATTTATTAATTAAATATATTAAAAAATTGTAGTAGAAAATTTATAATTATAAGAAATTAAAATTAGATAATATTTATCAAAAATTAATGATTTTACGATTAAATTTTATTAATTTTCAAAAAAAGAATACATTTTTGAAAGAAAATTGTAATAAAATTGTATAATTTTAAAATATATAATTAAATGATATTTTCGAAATTTTTAATGCCATATTTGAATATATTTATTTTAATGATGATTTATGAGTTATTACCATATTTTAAAAATATTTCCAAAAATATAGATCGACACTAAATGTAATATATGAGTTATTACCATATTCTATAAATATTTCCAAAAATATATATATTTACATTAAATACAATTATCCATGTCATATTTTATTATAGGCCCTGTCATCAATTTTATTAGACATGTCATAATTTTTGTCCATGTCATATTTAATTATAGGCCATGTCATCAATTGAAGTAGACATGTCACCATTTTTTTTGTGAAACTAATTATAGAGAGGACATGTGGCAAAATCACTTCGCAAATATATACTAGGGGATTTGTAATTTTATTTCTTCTTACATATTCTATTTGCGAATTCCAAATTTAAATAATGCAAAAATGAATATAATTTGGAGTAATAGGAAATTATCTGTTTCAAAAAGCATAATGAAACCATAGGTTTATTAATATTTAAATAAATATATGACTGAATACTTTGTATGTTATTATTTTTGAAGACTAAAAACAATATTATCCGATTACCGATTAGGTTTTGTAAGTTATACTACTCAATTATTATTATTTTTTTAATTGGCTTTCTTATATTTAACTAATTTATTTTAAAAGGAATCTGATTTATCAGACTATCAATTATTTAAATTATTATTTCTTTTATACATATACATCATGTTTAAATAAAATGTTACTAAACTTCAGATTAAAAAATGTCTATTCGCATAAATTAATATCATGTTTACAAAAGAAAGAAGCAACATATAATAGTGTAATGGCACCAAAACAGAAGCTGTTCGGGCCCATTCTTTTCAACAATCTTGTAGCATTCGTACGCAGGTTAAGCAAAACACTTCACCCTCCTACAACACATGTTGAAAAGCAAATCGATACTAACTAACATATCCAGTATCATTGAAAACAAACGAAAAGGTAGCAAGATTTCGTACACCAATAAGGAGTACAACACCTTGAGACAGATAAATCAAAAACGAATAAACTCTCTTAGCTATTCCATCAGGCGCTTGATCCGCAGAGTAAGAAAAGTCTTGATCCGATTGTTGATATTCGGACAATTTGATTACACCCACGTTGAAAAATCTGAGAAACTGAAACTACAAAACCCAGATAGTTTTATAATAACAAAGTAATACATGATCTTCAGATGTAGAGTACAACAAAGCGTCATTGTTTCCGGGTGTTAGGAACTGGAAGCCTCGATCAAAGAATTTTTTATATATATTATTTATATGACTGTCATTTCGAGGGAGAGTAGTGTAACGTAAAACACATGCCTTAAAAATCAGAACCTCAGCATCCTAAATTGCCATGACTGAGTCAACCTCACTCTGCCTCATGCTTTTCCTCCGATAAACTGGTTCCTCACACCTGGCTGCAATGAAGTCTCCCGAACAGAGAATAGCTTGTCTGAATATCAAAGACTAAAGGCTTTAGACAGAAAAGACATCTGAAATTGTAAAGAATGTTTGATGCAATTTGCAGAAGACACATCAGACTACATGATAACACAACGGGGAGCGACCATTAAATATGCCTAGCTCTTGAAACTAAAATAGTTCTTTAAATATTACGTTCAATACCTAATTTATAAAAATGATAAATGTTATACAAAGAGTGGCTCAGTTTGTGCAAGGCTTAGTTAATCAATGGGATTGTTCGCACCAATTAGGATGAGATAGAAGTAGGTTTTCTGTATTTACACAAATTACCCTAGCAAGTAAGGGGTCAAGAGCATGCTCTGCATGTACCAATACATAAGTTCCAGATATATTTTTAAGAAAAGTCAGTCCTTTGATATCAAATACGGTTCAGTAAATAACATAGTCAGAGAGTTAAAGAAACATACAATAACTTTGTTTCTATGCTTCAGCATGTGCTATTTTTTCAGATGCTTCTGCAATTGCTACAGTGATGAAGCTATTGGTGAGCATCTATTGACCAACTCATATAAGCATAATGTCTCAAGCCAAACAACTAAATGGGATCATGAGCAAATGATAAAAGTTTTTTTAAATATATGAATTATAATGAAGTGATAGATAGAGATCTTACGCAAGACGGATGTTGCGACGGAATTCAATGATTTTCGCAAGATGGAGTCGAACCGATGGAGGAGCTACAACGACCAGCCTTTAAATCAGCGAGGAAGTCAGCAAAGTTAGCAATTTTCTATGGATTTATTGAGAAGCTTATGATTGAATAGGATTGGATAAATGGTTTTCGTGGGAGGGACATACCTTTAAATCGGCGAGGAAGACGTCCTCAGCGAGTTTGACTTTTCTGGCCTCACAGAATCACAGCGAGCTAATTGATAGTAGAAGAACACCTACCATAATTCAAATCAGAAAGAAGAATAGGTTTACTTCTCTATTTAACCAGATTGAGAGGATGGTTTTGAGATGAGGAAGGCTAACCTATTTATACACCGCCTTGCAAAAGAGAATATCACATAGAAGTCTATATCGGGGACCCCGTGGTTGATGAGTTAAGAAGGGGTTTAGAGCAATGAATCTGTAACTGAGACGTTTTGGTTGATGAAAACGAAGATCAAACGACGCGAGTCCTATGAAGAGATTCATCACGTCTGATTAAAAATCAAAATATCTTGGATGGCGGAGAAGAAAGATCAGGATGAAGAGGATGCGTTTTAGCTATCGGGCTGGACTCCTTGACTCAAAAAAAGCCCACACTCAAAATAGCCTGCAGCAGTCACGGATTAAGTTAATGAAACGCAGAGCATAAGAAGAGATGGGACAGCTGTTGCGCTGGGAAGAGGTGAATTAGTGACGTGGCAAGAGGAGGAGAGAGTAAACTCTTCTTTATAGTATAAGATTTATTTCTTATTATTACATTCTTTTTATTATGTAATAATAAGAAATAAATATATATTAAAGAATTGTAAAACATTATTTATTAAGTATATAATTAAATAAGTGCAAACACATAAATCAAATAAACCACTCTTGTTTATTTACTATCATTTTATGGTAAAAATCTAATAGTCACATGTATTTATTTTTAATTAAATTTAAATGATACTAACATAGATATATAATATATTTTATATAGTTATTTGTTAAATGAGACTTCATAATCATACGGTTCTATGATCATTCATTCGTTTTATAACAATTTTTTTAATCATTGATAACAAAATTTTCAATGTGAAAAATTTAATAAGTTTATAATTTATAGTTGAAAATTCATTGAAATTTTTGAAATTTAAATATTTATGTAATCTTATATGGTATAGTTATATATATATATATATATATATATATATATATAATTTCTAATTAAATGAATTTTTTTACTCATATGGTTTTAAGATCATGTGTATTTTGTTATAATAAAAATGTTTAAATATTGATATTAATTTTTAACATGATAATTTTAACAGTTTTAATAATTTATTGTTTTTTTTAAATTCAAGATATAACATATATGAAAAAAATCTAAATTTTAATTTTATATATACCTAATTAGATTTTTTAATTTATTTCATAATATAAAATTAAACAAAAAACGATGAAAGATATATAAATTGTTATCAAAACTTTCTTATTAGAATTATTAATTGTCATGTATATATTAGTCATATTTGGTAATTTCGTAGATTTTATTTAAGTAAAGAAAAAAAAATATTAATTGTATACCTTAATTAATTTTATGATTATTTTAATGAAAAGTATAATATATACTTATATACAGTGACTACCACCTAGAGTTTGTCATGTTTTTCAATTAATATATAAGGGATTTTGAACGAATTGATAGGAGTTAGTGGAGAGCTCTCGTTACAGTTATATAATATAGTGTTATGTCAAATATTACTCCTCTCGTGCTACTTTCCTTGATGACTGTTTTAATGGATGGCCTCTGTTCTTGTTAGGGACAACGAAGCTAAGATGATCGACGAAATTGTTGTAGGTCTAATGAAAGTGTTGGAGCTTACACCATCAAAAGATTTTGATGACTTTGTTGGAATGGAAGCTCGTATCACAAAGATTAAGTGCTTGTTGAACCAACAATCAGATGCTAAAGTTAAGTTCATAGGGATCGTGGGCCCTGCTGGGATTGGTAAGACGAGCACTGCCAGAGCTTTGTACGACCGGTTATCTCCTGATTTTGCCTTCAGCACGTTTATTGAGGATATCAGAGGAAGTAAAAAGATGCCTTCTCTCGGTGGCTCCCATCACAAGTTTCAGTTGGATTGGCAGAATGAATTACTGTCTCGGCTTTTCAACCAACCGGATAGTAAGGTTGGTCACTTGGGAGTGGCTGCACAAAGGCTGAGAGGCAAAAAAGTGTTGATTGTTCTTGATGAAATGGATTGCTTGTTCAAACTAGAGGCAATGGCAAAAAAGGCTAATTGGTTTGGACACGGAAGTGTTATTATCATTACAACCGAAGATAGAAACCTTCTCAAGGCCCAAGGCATCAAATGTATTTACAATATGGAACTTCCAGATGAGGTTGAGGCAATTCAGATATTATGCCAATATGCTTTCGATCAAGATTCTTTAGATTATGGTCCCGAGAAGAGAATTGTCAGAGCTTTGCACAACCAATTCTCCCTTGGTATCAGAGGATGTATTGAGATGTTTTATATCCCTGGCTCCAAGGCATTTGAGATCTTCTGCAAATATGCTTTCAATCAAAAGTCTCTAGATTATGATCCTGAGATGAGAACTGTCAGACCTTTGCCCAACCAATTTTATCTTGACATTAGAAAAAGTATTGAGATGTCTTCTCTCCCGGTCTCCGACTATTATGAATTTCAGCTGGATTATTTGTATGATTTTTATAAGCTTGCTCGAGAAGTTACTGAACTTGCTGATCGGCTTCCTCTAGGCCTGAGAGTCTTGGGATCATATCTACGAGGAAAGTCCAGGGACGGGTGGAAAAATGCAATACCAAGGCTTAAGTCTAGCCTTGACAAAGGAATTGAATCAATTCTAATGTTTGGCTACAACGGCTTACCTTATGATAAAGATAGAACTCTTTTTCTGTATATTGCATGTTTCTTTGTTGGTTTCAAGGTTGATCGCGTTAAAAGTCTTCTTGAAGATTGTGATTTACAAGTCGACCATGGGCTTCATAACTTAGAGCAGAAAAGCCTCATCATATCCAAAGGATTTGGTACGTACCGAAACGTAAGCATGCAGAAATTACTGCAACAGATGGGTAGAGATATTGTCAAGAGAAAGACGGAGAAGATTGGAGAGCGACAGTTCTTGATGGATACCAAGGATATTTCTTATTTACTTGGTGATGAAAATACTGTAAGTTCTTTGATTACATCTCTAGTCCTCTTCTTCTGTCTCCTTGATTTTCTTAAGCTGAGATTAACTTATTTTTGAATAATCTATTCTAGGGTACTGGAGAAATTATAGGCATAAAGCTAGAAACAAGTATAGAGGTTATCCAAATGAGTAAAAATGCCTTCCAACGGATGAATAATCTCCAATTTCTACTACTCGACTCTGAGAAGGTGTGGATACCCGAAGAATGCCTCAGCTGTCTTCCCGACAAACTCAGACTTCTAGAGTGGAATGACTATCCACTGACATTTTTGCCTTCCAAGTTCTCTTGCAAGTTTCTTGTCGAACTTATCATGAAAAACGGCTACCTTGAGAAGCTTTGGGATGGAATCAAAGTAAAAATAGTCAGCACTTGTTTTTGTTTTTCTTTTTGTATTGAATTGCGTGTAAAGCACGATTAGTCATTTCTCTAAAGCTTATCTCTTTTTTTTTTCTTTTGTATAGCCTCTCCAGCGCCTCAAGCGGATGGTTTTGAGTTACTCTGGGTATCTGAAAGAGATTCCAGATCTCACAAATGCAACGAGTCTCGAGGAGCTAGATCTTCAAGGCTGTAGAAGTTTGTTAGAGCTCACAAGCACTATTGGCAATGCCACTAAGCTTAAAAAGTGCACACTTAGCGGTTGCATTCGGTTGAAGGAGCTCCCATCTTCTATAGGTAGGCTAATCCATCTCGAGGAACTGAACCTCTCTAAGTGCACGGGTTTGAAAGAACTCAGTGGTTGCTTGAATCTAGAAAAACTCAGTGGTTGCTCGAGTTTGAAAACACTCGATCTGAGCATGACTCGGATATGGGAAGTGCCATCATCATCAATCAGATCTAAACTGGCTCATATTAATAAATTGGATATGTCAGGGTGTAGAGACCTAGAGGAGTTTCCAAATGTTCCTCACAGGATCGAAGAGTTGGTCTTGTGCATGACAAGGATAGGGGAAATTCCTCCATGGATTGAGAATCTGTCTCATCTGCGTAAACTAATTATGTATGGATGCAAGAATCTGAAAAAGATATCTCGAAACATTTCTAAGTTGGAGAATCTTGAGTTTCTTGGTCTGCGTAACTTTGGCCAATTTTATTATGGTGATGTGCGTGATGAAGAATATGACGATGATCCTGACTTATTTGAAGCAGAAATCGAGTGGGGCCCTAACAAGTGGCCACGTTGGAGATTAGTATCAGACTTCGACGTTCACTATATTTTACCGAGATGTCTACCCACGAAGAAGGCGTATTCATTATGTTTAAAGAGTTATGGTCTCAAAACTATTCCATGTTGCATCAGACGTCTCTCGGGATTCATTAAGCTTGACGTCACAGAATGCCCTTATCTCGAAGCACTTCCACGGCTTCCAGACTCCCTTATGTATATAGCTGCAGAAGGCTGTCATGGCCTAAATCAAATATCGAAAGAGCGCATCTACACATCAGGCTGCAAAGATGCGATCGTACCGAGTGAAGAGGTGCCTGCACACTTCACTTACCGAGCTGATTCAGATTCCCTAACGATCAATCTGACGCCAAGGCCTCTTCCTTCATCCTTGAGATTCAAAGCCTGCATATTGCTGTCGTCAAATGACGATATTATTGAGAATGAAAAACTACTGATTGATGGTA